>OX104066.1:92916124-93185510 GCA_944474145.2 Dicrocoelium dendriticum | reverse complement strand
GCAATCGATTTGGATCGACATTGAACGAAACTCGAACGCTGGCAGAGAATGTAATAGAAAGGAGATTTGTTCTGCGAGTGATTCTAATTGACTCGAGATATAAAATGATTTTTTGCGTTCTATGAATAATGAATTTCTGATCGAGGCCCAGACTTTGACTTTTGATGCACGGAGGGCCACTTTACACTTTGTAGCATAATTTAACACACACACACCTTGTTGTTCAAGTTCTTCCATTATCTTTGGCACTGATCCGACGAACAGCTTTGCACGTGCTCACTTCACCTGCTGTAACTCGCCAACTAATAGTCAGAGCGAAGTGCGGGAAATGGCAGTTTGTTCTCTAAACATGCCTCTACATGCGCTAAGTAGCTGCAGGGTGGTCCCTCTGCCGGTTGGCGCGCTATTACAAAAGTTCGGTTTCGTTATGAACTCCCCTCGTAAAAGATCCTTTTGAATTTTAGTTTCCTATGATATAATTGCTCGGAACCTGAATCATTCAGTTTCTGGCTTCTTCCCTATTCTTTCCACTGGTAAAACACTGCGCAGTTGGCATCAGCACCCTTAGACGCAGTTGGTCGTCACGGCGGCTTAACATCTCAGACAAATCAGAAGCAGTGTTAAGCAGAAGAACCCTGGGGTGCACAGCTGCAAGCATCTGCTACAAGCTAATTTAGCCCGAAAACACATCGGATGGTCGCGATTTGTGCAACTTCCTACCCGGAAAGAAAGCATGGGAGTCCTGTTAACTTACTACACAACAACTACCTCTGCTCACACGACCCAGACGACACGAACATGATAAAGTAATGGGCATCTAACTAGGCCATTAGACCCAATGTATTCGATTTATGAAAGCCTGTACACCCGCGCCTACAAATTGTTGAAAAGCATTCAGTTAACGTTCCATCTACGGGTACTCCCTTTGTGAACTAGTCCGTTTGCGTCAATCTTTGTTGAAAAACGTTTATAGTGGCATCCATGGATACTTGTTTCATTTTCAATTCTGTGACCATCACTTGGTTGGACTATATTTCGGTTACAAGGAAGTTGGTGCGAAAATGTCGGAACGTTTGAGCGCTGTCTACTGCTCGTTTTCACCTAACAAGTCCAGACGTTCACTAACTGCAAGTGTGAAAAGTAACTTATAAAAATACCTCATGTTTCCAGCACCATTGTAGGCAAAGTAATCGATTGTTTCAGCAAATTTACTTCGGCTGGAAGAATAATTACCCCTCTTCTCATGCCTAGAGGAATTTGATGATTCTGATCCGAGGAAAGCAACTAGTACATTGGGCCGTATGGTGAGATTTAGGTACAACAGAATTGTTGTCTCTCGTTTTACTTCTACACTGACTAGCTTTAAACCAACTATAAAACTGTCCGTAGTTTGTTTCTCAGGTTTCAGCTGATCTAAATTAAGACCTTAGCAAGAACAATTGGACGAAACTTATTACACAGTTGTAAAGATATAGTACTCAGTCAAGGGAATAATTGGACTTGTTGACTGGTGTCCTACCACAAAATTTGGCAGTGGTAAGAATGTGACACTGTTGGGTTATACACAATGAAGTAAACACGGCTTAGAATTCAAGGGAAAATCAATGGTCTCAGTTTCACATGTTGAAGAGAATCCTAGTTTACTGATTGCAAAATAATAGTTCCTAAAGCAATTTTTGTACTATCACCACATTTTCCGAAATGCTGTATGAGATATTATGTTGATCTGAAAGCATAAAGTGTCTATTTGTACATTGCAGGCGGACGTCGGTTCTCTCACAACCTGCGTTGTATGTACGGATTCTCACTTGGTTGGTTACCCGTCCTGTTCTGGTGCTTTTTGACCCCTACTTTTACTATGGTAAGTTATGTGAACGCCTGTGGAACTTAAATTCGCATTCTAAAATACTGGGTGAAATTTTTGGCAATTGAATCTACACAGCAGGTGGAAGATAGTAAGTAAAACATAGTTTCATCCCTACGTCAAGAGTGGACCTTCCTTGGCGACAAGTTCTTTTTCATCATAATGACCACGAGTGATCAATCCAACACCTGCAAATGTCAAATTGATCCCGGTCACTAAGAAACCCCAACTCTTTGGAACAGAATAACTTGGCAGACAAGCGTTGATTATGCGCATGCTGGTTGAGAGTGGAAAAATGTTACAAATGTCTTCGCCGATCCATAGAAATAGTTAGGCAATTATTTTTATTTATTATATAGAAATCAAATTTATCGGCTTTAAACGTGTTATAGCTGAGTGATCACGAAGTAAATACAGTTAAATCTAACAGCGAGTACCGAATGCAAACCACATGATGATCTGAGAATTACATAAGTAATCCGTTTCAGATAATGCATCAGACTGACTGGACGCAGCACACTGGATAATGTAATCGAATTCTTCTGATGTTAAAGCAGAATTTCGTTAATCATGCATGCTAACTATTGACTGACAAATTTGAACAACATGCTAACTTGTGCAATCCCGGGCAGAGTGCAACTTAACGCAACAGTAACTTCTTGAAGTAACTTGATTATACTTTCTGCTCATTAATTTTTCAACTGCGCTACAGTGGAGCTTGTCGGTCATTTTAGTTTCTGAGTAGCGAAAACAACCACATCTCCATATAATTCCGAAAGCATTATGCTTTAACATTCAACTGTGCCATACAGTGATCGCATGAATGGACACAGAAGCTAGCTTACTGTCATACGCGAAGTTTTCTAGGGGCCGTGACGCGTTCCATAAGTTTCGATGTCACAAGCAGATAGACAGTGTTGTTCGGTCGCTCAAATCAGCGTAGTGCTGTCCATATGGCAACTGTACACCTGCCAGCGGTGTTCAATAAGCTTATTTAACACAAGCTTGGAAATTGGACATTATAAGACCAACTACACGGTAGTCCACTCTGATTTGGTTGGAATGACATTTCTAATACTACTAAGCTTCATTGGATTGCCTAAAGTGCATCGCGTGATGCTCTTCCATTCTTACATGATACGCTCCAACCCATTCGCCTTTTCGAGACATACCAGCAATGCTTATGCTCCGGGCCCAGTTCGAGAATATAAATCGTGACCCACATGTGCAGGGCAGACTTAGGCCCTGTTAGACCCCCATGGACAGCTTATTTTTTTAAAGAATATTTTGGATCTCATTCGGTAGAAGAATCTGGTAACTCGCAAATGACCATGCAACCATGCCTACAAGCAGCAGCATAACAAAGTTGCGTGATAGTTTGTGTCGTGTACCCACTAATCGTGGCGTACGGGAGACTTAGGAAGATTACTAATGCTGCTTCTTTGTGTGTTTGTGTGCGCATTGCTGAATCCACTCGACAACGCGACAGCGAGGCAGTAAGACATCCATCTGTCTCGTCAGACTGACCTTGACGCTGGAACAATTAATCTAGGGTCAGAGGTTGGACTAACCATCACAGGTCCAAGTGCTCTGGTGAGCGCTAGTAACCGAACCGCAATGCCTAAAGGGGGCTGCGAAAGGTGCAACAATATGGTCAAAATAAGAGCATGTGGTAACTTCTTGACCTACTTTCATGCCAAATTTAGGAATATCAAACCAAGCGAGTGTAGGCGGATCAGCAGCAGGTCAGACTCCTTTTGGTTTTGTGTGAATTGTAGTACTATCCTACTAGGTAAATCCTTAAATGCCCTGTTTCTAAGGTATAATCGGCTTGCAGACTTGGTTGACAGAATTCTGGGCACAAAAGTAGCCTTGGTGGGAACAAACATAGCAGAATGTCTGGCACATGTCTTTCTACCGAACTCCACTACAAGCTAACTCTACAACGCCGGATGTCACACAAATGAAGTTGCTTCTGCAAACGCTGCCAATAATCCAAGCCGCCAAAAACTTCCCGAACACTTCAAACCCAGCTATTTGCAACAATTTCCCAAAACCCACTTCTTCTCCCCAGGCTTCGCCGAAACTCAGAAAACATGCAAATACCAATGGAAGCTAGGACGTTGTTACACCAAAAACACTCCAAAATCAGCCGCTGCTGTTGCTACTACCCCACTCAAAATTAATGTGAAAAGCAGTGCTTCACGGATGCGTAGCAAATCGCTCTGTCTCCCAACCAAGGACCATAATTCTAGGAAAGACCTACGGAAGAAATGGGATGCCATATCTATAATATGCTCCAATGTTCTTGTGTGAAAATCGAATTCTTCGAAGGGGTAACATGTGGATGATCTGAACCAATAGAACACTATAATTAATCTGCTTCGTATTCAGACCAAACCCTCCAACTTGACGTAGATCATTCATCACCCGATTTTCAAGCACGACGGCGAAGCTAAACTTCTTCGGGTTGCACTACGCTCTGTCGGTGAGGTGGAAGCATAGTTACTTGCAACTGCTCGTCCCCAAAAGGAATTCAATTTGGTCCGCATTTTTCTAGACGTTTCATGGGTTCATCACAAGCGAACAAAGTGGGGAGCAGAAGAGTTCCGGCTGAACACTGCGACCGGAAACATCCTGGTTCATGGCGTCCTTCAGTCTCATCAACGTCACGAATTCGAAGTAAAACATGAGCAGGTGTAGTAGCCCTATATTCGTGAGACACTGCCCTTGAATGACCTTTAGCTACTTTTCTATCAAGGCTGCGAATATGAGCAAGATACATAGGGTAAAACCTAAGTAGCCTATGCAGATGGCACTTACTGTGCTGTAACGCTGATGTTTGTTTCGGAACAGACTGTCAACCGAGCTTCGCTTCAAAGATCTGTGCGAAATTATCCTCCGAATTAAAGCCCCATCGCAGCAGGAAGACGATGTAATGATCTCATCCGAAATGTGGATTTTCCTCTGAAATCCTACAACCACTCCCCGTGCCTTGTGCAAACTGGGTTATCAAAATATCTACTTACGATGCCACTGAACCCAACTCCAAGAGATTTGCCGATAAATCACAAAAAACGGCTAGCTGCTGATCAAACAACAGTTGGCACAATCTCTCACTCTAACCGCACGTCTATCGGATCACTGCTGATAATCGAAACACATTTCTGCATGCACACGAATACTCAAAGCCTCCCCAACAAAATCGCTAAGCTTTAATTACTCCAGACAACACGCGTTTTGGATCTTGTTTCCATAAGCGTGGCTTGATTGCACTCGGAGGTTACGGATGCCGAAATCGCAATTCGAGGAATATCATTGCTCCAACACGATCGACCCAGCAAGGGAGGTGTTGCTATCCAGTACTGTCGCAGCGACTTACAATGCGAACCAATGGATGCTCAGGAGAAGCAGGTCACCGATTGGCCTTGGTGCCGTTTGCTTCTCAAACACAATGACAACTGCTTCGTGGCAGTCGTAAATCGCTCCCCATCGTCCACTACAGAGATGAATTACTGTCTAATATCATCACTGACAAAATGCTAATTCACAAATTAGAGCCACGTGTTTATCTCTCGCGCTTTCAACGTGCACCACTAGGAATGTTCGGCATCCCCAAGCGAAACACATATGACCGAACTGCAGGACTTAATCACAAGTATTCCGCGGTAAAATCACCATGTCATTTACCTCGTACATAGTTGATATCAAACTATCAATGCTTGACCTCGTACTCACAAATGAGGAACTCATGGTTGACCAGGCCATTTATAGACACCCAACCGGGTTAAGCGATCATGGCACCATGTCTTATAACTATGTGTGCTACGGTGAATATCCGGAGAAACACACAGAACTAATAAGAACTGTCATAATATCCTGAACGACCTAGTTGTGAGGACCGATTGGAAATTCTTGGAAGGTTTCTCTCCTGACAGCGTCTAGATTCAGGTTCTTGGACGCAGCAGTAATATAATCGGAACAGCTTCAAACACGAAGGGTTGGTTCCACTAATCCTTTGTCTTTAAACAGAAGTTAAACCCGCAAACGCATGTCACTAATGAATGCAGCTTGGCACACTGAGAGAGCACACCCTGGTCCAGAAACCTGGAACGACTAAGGGACCCAGCTCAATCATCATAATGTTTTTCCTTCAGGACAAAGTGACTCAGTAACAACAATTAGCTCGTAAATTTGCCAACAACATAAAGCTTTTATATAGGCATGTTAGCATTATTCGCAAAGTAAAGCACGGTAACCCCCCACTCAACACGGCAATCGGTGTAGCATAGAGTGCTTAAGTGGCAGCCAAATCTCAACGGACTCAGCATGCCCCGACATCCCAAGGAGACATCCGCCACTGTTACATAGCCACATGCCTGGTACAAATTTCGGCACTCATTACATCGCATTTACTGCCAAATTGGTCTTAGGAACCTGCTCTTACTAAGAACTTACAGTTCCCCCGGAGTCGTTGAACTCCACCCGAGAGCACTGAACGTAGCCGCAACAAAGCTGGTCGGGCCATTATCGGATTTCTTCCAAACATGCTTGAGTAAGCCATTCGTGCGTACCATTTGGAAACATGGCTTTCTCGCTCCAGTTTTTAATGCGGTAATCGCTCGGAACCATCTAAATAATATCCAGCGGTACTCCCTTTACCCTCAAGGATGATGGAGGTAATCATCGCTGAGGCTTTAGTAGACCATTTAGCACCCCACAAAATCATGGCACTCGAACAACACGGTTTAGGCCAACGCTGTGCGTGCACTAACAGGCTACTGATTTCACCCAGCGGTTGGACGGAAGCTGCCGATAAATGTAAAGAGACGGACGTTGTTTACCTCGACTTCTCCAAAGCCTTCGACCGACTGGACTACGACCTTCTGCTTCACACGCTTGAGAGTTGGGATTTGGTGATCCAGTCTTTGGATGGATCAAGAGTTTCCTGCTAGATCAGCAACTGCATGTCAGAGTTTGAACCGCACTGTCGGATTCGATTCATGTCAAATGTGGAGGTCCACAAGGATCAGAACTGGGACTGTGTCTGTTTCTAGTGCTCATAAACGAACTTACTTGTTTAATTGCCTCGGGTTTCTTGCAGTTCCCTGATGATATCAAGATGGAGTGGGTGGTTGCCGACCCGGGTGATCACGATGCACTTCAGTAAGACATGGACAGAGCGTATGATTGGTTACTCTAAACTCTGCTCCAGTTCAATTCTGGGAAGTGTAAGGTGATCCACATTCGCCGCCAGCAGAACAGCACATAAAAGCTTGGAGACCATGTCTTGCAAGCAGTTACTCAGGAGCGCGACCTCAGCATACTAATCTAGGCTGACCTGAGATGCTCAGAAAAATCTGAGGAGGCGTCAAAGACTGGACACCAACGCGTTCGCATGCTGCGGAGGGTAGTGGTACAGGTTGATCCCTCGGTCTGTTTACTGTTGCTTAAAATATACCGGCGGCCTTATGTGGATTACGCAATCTAGGCATAGCAAACCCTGGCAAAACAAGACCTTTCAATGCTTGAGACTCCACAGTGACAAACCACGAAGCCTGTCAAAGCGTTCCTCCGTCTTCCTTATCAAGTTATGCTGACGACCCTAAAATTATACAGCAGCCGGTACTGGCGCCTAGGTGGCGACCTCTTTATGACTTACCAGATTCTAAGAAACCCCAATGGCGTCTGCCGTCGCCTACTAAGAAAGGGCCACAACTCGAATATGAGGAGCCAACAGTTTAATTTAGCCACGCAATACAGTCGGCTAGAATGTCAACGCAACTTTTAGTCTTCGTGTGTGCCAGGCATGGAAAGCCCCCCCCCCCCCCCGCCCCACCAAATTATCTTGTTCGCGTCCCCACTTCACCTGTCTTTGATAAACGCCTTGATGTTGCTCTTGACCGCCTACATTACGATATTTAGCCTGTTCGTCTCGACAGACGATATCATGTGACGAAAATTGCACAACCAGAACTAACCTACACCATTGAGGATGGTTCTTCTTGCTTACCACTTTGACAACGCTGTAGTGAGTCCACCAAACGATTTTCGTTTTTCCCTTGTTTTCTGCTCACCATATTATGATTCTCACTCTGATAATCCTACGCTACCCGTTAAGCATGTGCTTTTTGCTCGTAATATATCATTGTTCCATTATTCCATTGTGTGCCTTCATGCAACCAGTGGAATGCAATATAATCGATAAGACTCAAGGTAAGCGGTCTGTAAGCACATGAAGCATGAGTGCTCGCTACCGCATTCAGTTCGGTTTCCTCGAGTATCTCGGCCATTTTGCTGCCAAAACCACCCAATACAAATTGACAGTATTCTTTCGTACTCCAGCAGATAGCAGTAATCGTTTTATGAAACGGCGACCAACGATACCTGGCAGCATAATGTCGTCACTACACAGGCACCATACTCATAATCCGCATAGTTACATGAATGGCCTTAACAGAACAGCGAACATAAGGATCACCAATGATCGTTTACCTCGATAAAACCGCGGTCTCTATTTGTTACCTCACAGTACCGTCCGTGATTCTAAGGCCCGAAGCAACAGGAGTATATAGATAATTGAACGGAATAGTCATTGAGGAGTTCATTGAGATCAGGAGCAGATGGTGTGTCAACTCGGCTATGTGGTTGAAGTTGGAGACGTACTGAAAGGCGCAGCCCTCGCTATTAATCTGGTAACAATGAACAATGTTATAGGACAAGCAATAATAGCGGTTGTTTGACAAGTGCCGTAGGATGATTGGAGTGCGAATCATTAAACCAAAGGTAAAAATGATGATACAGAACAAGAGAGAAATGCGGCTACTTACGTGTACACTGGTGTAGGCTTCCTCACATATGTTAGGTAAAGGACTAATAGTTTGGCTTGACTAATGTCTTCCTCTGAGTGAAACTGACCATTTCAATTAATGGAAGTAAGCTAGGGTGTCATCAATGCTTTTCAGAAAAGCGTTATGTTAATAATGATTGAACAATGAACAATGAACAATGATTTATCACGAGATAAAAGCAAGTGCTTGACATGTCCCGTAGGATGGTAGCGGTGAATATGATGCAATTAAAATATGTGTGGGTCATCTATCGAACGTCTGCCGAGATGAATACTTTGATAATTAACATCAGTGTGAAATGAAAAAGAAATATCGCGCGTAAACATTCAGAAAGATAATGGGCCCAGTGATAGTTGAGGTAAGGAGTGAGAAAATAAAATATGGTCGCTCACTTAGGTCCATTTGATACATTAGTCCTGTTGAAAACATGCTTGGCATAATCCACAACAGAGGAGCTTAGGTAACAAAATGTTGGGAGCTGAGGGCAACATCTAATCGTTTTTTGAAAACATCCAGGTTAGGAGAGGAAACTACTGAGTCTGAGAGTGCGTTCCATGGTTTGCAAACTCGAAGGGAAAAGTAATTCCGTCGACAATCTAGACGGCTATATTGTTCCTTCAACTTTAAGCAGTTACCCCTGAGCTGCGTGTTGTGGCTAAGTTTTAGCAAATGGCGGCATACGTGGTTGGGGTCACTCAATATTTGATACGCTAATATGAGATCGCCGCGCAGCCTTCGATAGCGTCCGCTGAAAATTCCCAACAACTTCAGCCTTCGGTGGTAAGAGTGATACCGCAGGCCCATCACGTTCTTTGTTGCTCTCCGTTGTGGTGCCTCTATCGCTTCTAGGTCGCGTTTCAACCAAGGTTGCCAAGCTTGGATTGCGTACTCAACTTGCGGGCGCACGTAGGAATTGAGCATCATTGGGAAGATTGATGGGTCAAATCTCCCGAATGCCCTTCGCAGCATGCCGACGTGCTGGTTGCCTCTTTTGGAAGCTACCTCAGCCTGTTTTGAACAGTTGAGGTCGCTCTGTACGATCACAACCAGGTCACGTTCCTGGGAGCTATTCTGCAATTCCTTTGTCCCAAGTATGTAGGTGTAGTTATGTCTATGGCGTAATTGTACAACGCGACATTTGTCTACGTTGAACGGTAGAGCGTTTTGAACTGACCAGTTCGACACTGTGTTAAGATCGTGCTGGAGCCGTTCATGGTCATCCGGTCCTCTGATCCTTCGCCATATCTTGATATCATCAGCGAAAAATAAGAAATCGGAAGTAACTGATCTCGCCAACTCGTTAATGAACACCAAGAATAGACGAGGTCCAAGAACCGAGCCTTGTGGTACTCCGCACGTCACGTTGATTGCATGAGAAAATGATTCTCGGACTCTCACCACTAGCCGTCGTTCTTGTAGAAAATTGCTAATCCAACTCAGGATTGGATCGCCAATGCCTTAGTTCCGAAGCTTCTGAAGGAGAACTCGATGGTCTAAACGATCAAACGCTTTTGAAAAGTCCAGGTAGATGACATCGACTCCAACTCCATCATCAACAGCTTCAGTCCAGCTATTACGTGCAATTAATAGGTTAGTGTTACACGAATGCTTTTGACGAAAGCCAAAAGGAAGTGAGGGGAAAGCGCGTTCAACGTACAATATGCCTGACAGAACGAAAAACTTTGACGACAACTAAATCGATTATAGCTGGTATCAGCCCAACCACAGCGGATTCTCCAAGTCCAACTTTACATGCGTTTCCGCTGTACCAAACATTGTTCACGGATCTCAGTGGCATAATGTTTATGGCGTCACCCGCGAACCACTAGGCTCTGATTTCCAACCCAGCTCAAGCTGTCTCCACCTGATGAGTCCAAACGAGGACGAACTCGCGGTCGTACTGTACCAGTGTTGAAATGAGCAACAACAACATATTTCCATTTCCAATACGGTCCTTGTGTTCGGAATGGCCGGGGTCCATCTCAAGTGAACCGAGGGTTCAATAGAGGTTGCTTGTAGTAACCCGACCACACAGAGGATTCTCCAAGTCCAACTTTGATTTCGCTTCTGCTGTACCAAACATTGCTTACGGATCTTAGTGGCATATTGGTTATGGCGTCAGCTTTGAGCTACTAGGTTCTGATTTCTACCCCAGCTCAGGCTAGCTACACCTGATGAGTCCAAAGCAAAACAGTATGGCGGTCGTGGGGTCTCAGTTTTGGGATGAGCAACGCTAAAGTATTTCCATTTCACTAGCGTGTATCTATTTTGATGTGGTCTCTCAGGGTTGTACTGTAGCTGAGTTGCAGGAAGTCGTGACAGGTGTTCTCTGGGGTTGTCAGCATTAGGTACACCATTATTATGTCCCCTCACGGGCGCTGACATTCATCGCTGTACCATTCAGGTGCTTGTGGTTTGTGTAGGTAGTAGATGTGGAAAGAACGTAGCGAAGTTTGTTGCTGCACTTTGGGAGCTTCAAAAGTATCACTACCCTATTTGCGCCAGGAATGATGATAGGCTAGGATCGCATATTTTACTTGAGGCTCTGTGTGGATGTTCGGCTTTTGTGGAAAAATAGCTCTCTTTCCAAAGCCCCTTCTAAGTGTCCAAGGTGCTAACTGGTTGTTCTCCATGTTATTTAAGCCTAAATCAACTAGTCTAGGACTTCCTGCCCGACTACTTCCAAGATAAATTTGTTGGTAGCACGTTACAACTGCTGGCCCCCAAGTCGATAATCACAGGTATGCTAATGGCGTATGATCAGAACTTTGCATTTTGCCAAGTCTATCTGCAGCTGGTTTTTGGATGCTCACGTATAAGTCATGTCTAGCTCTTTTTGAATTGTCGCATGAACTTCCACTGCCTTGATGTCATACTAGACTTTGATCTCCACAGCAAATAGTCAGATATGCACTATAGTAACATGGCAAGATAGTTGATGAAGACTGGGAACAAACGTGGACAACTTCTGATCCTTGAGAACACCGTACTGAACTTCCATTGGGTGAGTGATGGAGTTACAGATACCCACATTCAGCTGACGTTGTATGAAGGATTTGCTTATCTAACCCAGCACAGAATCATTATTCTAGAGCTTTGAAGTTTGTACAGGAGAATGCGGTGGTTCATGAAGTCAAGCACTTTAGAGAGGTCCGGGTCCAAGACGTCGACGGCCACTCTGGCATTAACTAATTCCATCCAGCTTTCTTCAGCTTGCAACAATTTAGTAGTGCAGGACCGAGTTCGGAGAAATCTTTTCTGTTTTGGCACTATGGTGCTGTTTCTCCAAAGGTATAAATAAGCAGCTCTGCTACAATACTTTCCATTACGTTTGAGAACACTAGAAGGAGAGTGATTGGACAGTAGTTCAATGGCTCCGCACGATTGCCACTTTTGTAAATAGCGATGATTATTTCATCTTTCTAGATTGTATAAACTTGCATTTAATCAAGACATCGTTGAAAGTACTGCGGTAACGGTACTGCTATGATTCCTTAGGCAGCTTATCTTACGTGCGTTTAGTTCTTTAGTGTCGACCACGATAATGAGAGCTGTGGTGCATATGCAAGGACATCGGTGTAGTTTACACTCAAATTCGCTGCGATGAAGCCGTATCGTAACCTTAAACCTGGAGTGTAAGTGGTAAGCTGTGTCTAAAAAGATGGATGATGACGATTCTTTCTAGAAAATGAGGATAAAGTAAGTTATGCCTGAAGCGCTATTGAGGGAGGCGGCTTGCGTAGCTAACGCAGCACCTTCTGCTGCTACGAAGAACTTGGGACTCAGCGCTGCACGCTGCGGAGGAGCTTGCAGTTTTGTGCCTTTGGTAATGGTATCGACTATTAGTTCCTCGTTGGTGAGAACTATGTCTAAGGCAGATGGTTCGTCAGCCGAGCTGAGTCGCGTGGCAGAGAAACATGGCTGAATACCGATACATAGGCTAATTATTCTTACAAGTTAGCTTTGAATTGTTCGCTGAGAGAAGCAAAGCGTTCAGTTGAGTGATTGTTAAACTCCCCCACTAGATAGATGTGTCTCCATGGTCGTGCCAGGATTAGTCCAATGCCAGACGCTAGGCGGTACTAACGTTCGAAGCAAGGGACATCCAGAAAAAGGCAAACAGTGCATGGGGAGGTGCGTAAGCAGGTGGCTAACAAGCGAACTTCCTCTGCATCATATTTTAATGGAAGCATTACTTGAAAAACCGCGGTTTACCATCATGTAAAGAGTTGTGGTGGCGGTCGATGTGTATCAGACTGTCTGATTTAGTCTGGACCCCTACCAGTTAACACGAAGAGTTCCACTGTTTCCGGCCGTCTATCGGCTTGTCATTTATGGAGTTTATCCTGGATTCATGTACACTGGAGCACGTGACAGTATGTGAATTATAATGCTGTCTGGTGTTTGCCATTTGGAGGGAAGCGTGGCTCCTTACTTTGCGTGGGAAACAGTTGGTGTCTTGGATCCCGCGGTGATATTGATAGCATCAACTGCACCAAATTTGTCGGCGGTACAGGCTACAATAAGCAGTTTCACTGTCAATTGGGTGGCAACAACGGAGGTGTATGTTAGCTGTCCTCTAACAGTAGTTGTTGTGGTGCGTGGTTCTGGTGAATCATGTGCTACGAACGCACCCTTAGGATCATCCCTTGACATCGGATTGGCTAAAGCTGGATCGTTGTCCTTACTTCCTGCCTGGCTGCTCTGCTCTGAGTTGGATTTTATGTTTAGAATCCATATCGATGAACTGACTCGTCTGATTGCAGTGGGACAGCTCTCACGGGAATGGGCTTGCTCTGCAATGTATGATAGTCTGTCACACTGCTGCACCAACTCAGCCATATATCTGACGAGTAAAAATCCATAAACGCACACAAAATTGATCATTATCTTTCTTTATCTCGCTGATAGAGAGAATAGCAAGATTAGGGTGGATGTGTTTACAACAGTTATGGCATTCTACTCCAACACTCAGTTTTAACACAGCCACCTACGCTACAGTTAACCTTTAGGGTTGAATGATGAAACAATGGTATTATACAGGTACACTAGCGAAGGCTTAACAGGTCCCGTAGGACGGTCATGGTGAAAATTCAAAACCACAATCTGTCAAAATTATTGGGTTCACGCAGGTGGACACGCGGCCGTATACGGATTATAAACTATAAATCCATTGTAAGTTCATGATAATTGATGACAAATGTGACGTTGGTGATTTAGTCGATCATTCGCTCGCCGAGTTTGGAAACTTGTTTGCAAACGTTTTGTCCCCACGCGAGATGGCATTGTCAGTGTGCGGATATGCAGAATGTAATCATGCTGCACATCCGCACATTGACGCCACCACCTAGCATGGTGACGGAATGGTTGCAAACATTGTTTCAAGCTCGGTGAACGAATGAGAAACTAAATCAAGATAGTCTTGGCACGCCTGTGCTGGTGGACTCAGGAGCGAGCTTATTACCTACATGTATATAAATCATAAAATCCCAAAATAGACAATCCGTTCTTAAGGATAAATGCTCTGGAACATGTTTCGACAAAGCAACGTTGCTAATAGGCATTAGCGACAGAGTTAAATGTGGGAACTGGGAATGCATTAAGGTTACAACATAATTCAATTGTCACTTTGAAATATCTAGAATTCCAACAGTTTCTTCCATGTTGCCCTTAGCCAAGCAACCAACACGCATCTGAAAAAACTTAAGTGGCTGTTTCAACTTTTGGCGACTCAAGTTTAATGCGGAATTCGTTCATTGTGTCCCATTGGTCTTGCTATAGATAGCTGCAGTTTGAACCGCTTACTAAGCAAGGGGTAAGGCGCTTTACTAATGAGTCCCTCAAGGAAAATCCACTATCCAGAGGCTTGCTATGTGCTGTAGGTGCGCGCTTACAGCTGGGATTCAGCTGGTGACCCAGTTGCTATGTCATCAATCGCTATGAAGTAATTTGTGGAGGAAATACATCACCTGGAGTAGAGATTTTCAAATGACGTTGATGACTAGTAGCATTCAGGACATTCGGAAAATAGGCAGAATAACTCCATTGCTCAAGAAATTATCACAGAACTATCCTCTAATAGCGTTTATTACCGTGCTGTTGAAGGCGCTCGAAAACTACTAACCACCGCATTACCATAAGCGATCGTACAGGTGATATCGAATAGTTTTTCAAGAAGAGGGAACGCTTTACACTGGATTCCTTTTCGTGCCTTGTGCATTCCGCTGTATCTCCTGTTTCGCGACTGAGTCAATGTATTTGATAGCCGCAATATGGTGTTACTACTAAACATTTCTCGTAATTGGCGTTTCCCCGTAAATACGCAATGTAGTGCGTGAAGACGACAAATCCCACACAATTCATGTAGTTATGTGATGAAAGATCTTTGGCACTCCTAGAAAGCTATGAAGTTTTACAAAGATCTATTAATTCCCCTCACAAGGTGCTCTCTATGTTGAATGTCTGCCGAGGCTATCCAGTTCCCTGGATGCACATACGGTGATGACATCATCGTAAGATATATCATCTCAGTAGTTGAGGAATGTTTTAAACTCCAGCAAGGAGTAGTCAGATGTTTTCTTCCCGTCCTTCCCATTAACCTTTCCACGTAGTGGGACGTAAGTTTTCTTTTTCTGCATCTAGAAAAATTACGCTCGCTAGTAATTATTTTCAATCCTTTGGTCATAAAGGACCGAAACATCCCTTGTCCTTTCATCTTTAGCATCGGGATTTTGCTGGCTTAAAATTAATCCTGATATACATATATTATTGAAGTTCTATAAAGAGTCAGAAGACATTTACTCACTCAGGCTCGAAATGCCTTATGTTTGTGAATGCATGTATCATCCCTCAGTGGTTATAAGGTTCCTCTGTTAATTTCCCCGAACCTTTCAAAATAACTAGACTCCTTTTGCGTACTCACTAAAATCTATTCCCCGCTGCTCTGTATTATGCAAAGAATCCCACGTTGCTTTCATCGTCAAAACGTTTTTGACTCATCCCTTAACTTTTGATCCAGAATTCTAAATGATCCTTCTCATCAGGTACAGGGTCTTCTAGCCAGTATGATATATATTTCTTCCACGTAGTTGAAAATTAATATTTAACTTTCTTGCACCTTGTTTTGCAGTTCTATCTTGCTCTATCCGTTTAGCCTGTTAGTTGGCCTGCGAAATCGTGTACCGCATAAAAATAAACTCCTTTTGTTTTCCTTGTCACTTTGTAATTTTCCCGCGCTTGATAGGTTGTAAGACATATGCAGTTTTAGTGTAGATTGTTGAAAATACGCCCACACGGGTGTCTAAATATTGTACTAGCCAGACTGACCTTACCATTTGAAGACTAAAGAATTGTATAAATATGTTCAGCGCGTCCCTCATACTAGCAGAAACCAGCGAGTCAATAGGGTTTGGGCTTTGTGATGAATATTTGAGCAGTTATGTCGGGACAGCATCTGGGGTCCCCGCCTGAAAGGCTTTACAAATCGTACCAAAGTTTCGTATGAAAGTGCAAGCATCGTCATGGATTCATGTGAAATCATCATCACCACACATTATACTGTTTTACGGGAACTACAAAAAAGGATGGTTCGGATTAAGTTGTTCCTCCTACTTCCGTAGCACTGATTTCGTATGTTTCACCACACGCTCGCCTTCAGTGTGAATACAGTAAATAGCTACCTTGTCAAAAGAGGTCGGGTAATGTGGGACAAGGTAATCAAAAAAGCACAATTAGAAGACGAAGTTCGGTGAGATGCATGTATTTCGTATCGTCTCATCAGTGCCGATAACGTTAACCGATAATTTTAGACAAGAGTTTGTAGGTGCAGACGTACATACAAACAAAGGAGAGAAAAAGCGGGTGTCTTTCTTCTACAAACAGGGCAGCCTGAGGCTGAACGATAATTGCTTTTGCACACAAAACACTGCCTTAGTCCGAATAATGACAATAGCCTCGGCAAACCGGAGGAACCGGGAATGGGTATGGCAAAGCAGGATCCTAAAAGCCTTGACCTCAAGTTAGTGGCCCGATGTCAATAAGTGTCTGTCGATCGAAGATGTTGGCGACCTACGCACATATGTAGTCTGATTTGGGCTTGCTTGCTGAATAACCCCCATTGAAACCATTTTGGTACATGCTCCTTTATTCGGGAACTCAGTGTTCTATTAATCTTGCTTATGTAACTATCTCCGCGGTGACATACGAATTGATATACCCAGTGGGAGTTGGCTCCAATAGACTGAGTTTCCTTTAGTGGAGGCAGCGGTAGCTTATGAGTTCGGTCGATGATTACAACTTCGCCATCACAGAAAGTGCTCTGTGTGGCGGAAAGCAGACGTCTTGAAGTCCTCAAAGAAGCAATTTCAACCTTAAAGGGTAGCTATAAGAATACCTTTTTCTTAGGCACAGTAGATACAGCAAATTTCATTTCTCCAATTTGGCTGTGCTCCCGGCTAAATGTTCTAGGGTAGCCATTAGCAATTAGCGTGTTGGTAATCAGTTCCAGTTCATCGGCCAGACAATCGGTCGAACATATGCGTTTGGCTAGACAAAATAGGAACTTCATAAGCGTTCGCTTGTGCCGCATTGACGCAAAGCTGCTAAAATGGAGGTACTGTCCCGACCACGTTGTTTTTCGGTTGACAGACCCTTTTACTATCCCTTTCTCCCTGCGGCTAATGGAAGAAAGTTCTGTTGTTCGACTTCGCAGGAAGCCTTCAACTTGACCTGCGAGGAGTTAAAAGGCGACGCTAGCTGGGCGATCTACATTTCTGTTGAACAGAACATAAAGCTATCGTTCAAGTAACGTTTGTAATAGGGTAACTGCTCTATTTCGTCGGATAGGCTTCGTTCTTTCATCAGCATGAAGAAATCCGCTAGTATGGAACCCAGTGGGCTGCCCATAGCTACTCCATCAATGTAGCGCTACAGTATGTTTCGGAAGTGGAAATCGACATTCTGTGTGTATAGAAGTAATGATTCTCTTAAGAATTCAACCGGAATCGGTGACGAGCATCTGGCACTTTATGCTAATTTCCAGATGTAGTCAACGGTCTGGTGCAGCGGCACGTTACTAAACAAGCATTCCTCATCTAAAGAACATATCACCTTATCCGACAGGTTCATTTTATTCAGACCTTTGACAAGCTCGAAGGAATCTTTGAGACCATATAGATCAAACTGAGCTCTTAGCGAAGAAAGCACATTAACCAACCAGCAAGCTAATTTATGTTGGGCTGCGTTCGTCCTCGAGAGAATCGGTCTGAGCGGCACTCCGCACTTGTGCGCTTTTGGAAGCCCATATAGCTGTGGAGTAATTGATCCACTCGGCTTTAAACTGTTATAAGTAGCGCTGCCAATCACGTGCTACTGATGAAGCATTTCTAAGTGGCGAATAATAGGGGATTAAAAAGCAGTCACATTCCCCATCTTCTCCAGTCGTTTAAATGTGTTAGTGTCACTGAGTACACATCTTTGATCATGACTACAGTTGCTGAGCACTTATCCGGCTTCATTACGGCGATGTTCGTATCGCGCAATTCGCGTAACGCTCGTGGGTGTCTGTTTGTAAGCGCGCACTTTTATTGGCGCATATTTACTTCATAGACAACATCGGTCAGTTCGATTTTAAACAAAGTCTGTTTATTAGCTTAAAGAGGAGCTGGGGTAGAAGAAAGCAAGGCATTATTTCTGGATCCTGTACAAGGTGAACAAATTGGCTTCAGTTCCGTTTTCGTCGAGAAATGCAAGCAATCATATTGGGTTGTATATCGATGATATAAGGTGTTCTAGCTTATTGTACTTATCGTGATTCGAGCAAATGGTAAGCAGCTTCGATTCTGGAAGGAATTGGCAACAAGGGAATCAATGCCTTGAACACATGTGCAAAGTCAACATTAGAGGTAAATAAGTCTTAAATTTATCACAGAAACGGAAAAGGAAGGTTACATTTATTATGTACATCAGTCCCACCCAATAAACTATCTTGAGAAGTGCTCTTGTGGCGTCTATAAAGATAGACCCACCAGGTTATTCGGTGATAATAGTCCAACCGGGTTCCGTCCTATGGACTTCTATTACTAAAGCCTGCAACAACACCGAAGGTTTATTACCCGCAGCATTATTGCTACAGTAGTTGACCATCCCTTGTCGTCAGAGTTTTTCATGTCGCCACACCTTCACAGTAAGCACTGCAATACAGATGGCGGGTTGCTGTTTCACAGTCGCAACGGTAAATTCACTGTGATGGCACTATCTTCCGCTGTGCCGTATGACTTATGGGTACAACCTGCTTTTGTCAGGCCATCGAGCCTATACTTTCAACTTATTACGTTGAGCAGTTGGTGGTAAGTTTAGGAAAGCACATCATCCGCATTGGACCACCACACTTAGCCTAACAGCCATATTCGAACCGATTGATGGGAGTCTGTTAAGGCATATTAACCAATGCAACAACCTGAGTTTACTTCTTTGACCTGAATCAGGTACTGTGTCAGTATGAAGTTTATCCTACAAACATTGTACACGAAACCAAAGTATGGCCCACCATTTTCTATTCTGGAAAATATAGTTTCCCTAGTTTGGGATTCTCAGATCCCCTCAGCTTGTAGGACATCGCCGTGCACTGCACATCTTTCGTGTGGAGTCGTATTGATTTGATCGCAAGTACGAAGCGTGCATACAAGTGCAATCACATAATGGTTAGTGTACTTATTGCAATAAACATCTAGGAAAGATTTAGCTGCCTTAGCTCCTGTACGTTGCATGTAGAACAAGAAAATAATGATAACTGACCGGCAGAGGGCAGCGCTTAAAAGTTCTCGAAGGGAGTTCGTGATTAAAGCAACGAAATCCGCTAAACGTGTGTCAGTAACTTTGAGTGCATACTGAGTAACTCACTGAAATGATCGTGTGCTAACAACTATAGGTCCAGCTGGTTCAAAGTTAGGATTACCCCTTTTGAGTTATGCAAAGTTCGGTCTAGCCAAATTGGCATGGAGGAATGTAAATTTCGGAATTCTTATCCAAGTTACTTTTTAAATGTCGTTTAACTGGAACAGAAATAATGCACACTCGGAAGCCGTTCCATGGCTAGCACACACGAAGGGAAAGAACTAGACACGGCCTTACATGTGGTCTTACATGTGCATGGTCAAACTTAGATGACGGCTCTTCAGGTTTGTGCTACGACTGAGTTCCAGTAGGGGGTGGTGCTTCAATCCAGACAAATGTCAACAAGTGTGTTAGAGTGATGGTATGCAGATCACAACAGCCCACTTATCGAGCTTCGGATCAAAACAGTGTCCCGTAAGCGCACGAGATTAGCAATTCAGTTAGACCACTTCTTGACAGCGGCTTGAATAACCTTATTCAGCTGGCCGACGAAAATGGTGTCTATACCCCATAAGTTACCTACCAAGATAGGTGCAAGGAGGTAATAGTGAGATCCCTGGATCTGCCACAAATGAATCCGTCACCCTCTCACCAATAAACGCGATTAGTAGCCAGTCTTTTACCTGTCGAAACGACATAGCACTTAAAACACTCGTCACCTGATTCACTAATAAGATCAGCGAAACCTTGCTTCTTGTACACCAAAGTACAAGATATCTTCAACAAGCTTGCCGAACTGAGGCTACATCAAGCATCATCTGCCCTGGACCTTATATTCGTAACGGATATTTCGTTGTACTGAGAAAGAGCCGACGCCGAAGTCGAGATACATCGTGTCCCTTCTTTAAACCGATCGCCCCAGCTACGGCGGTGGGGTACTTTAATACCACGTAATAAACGGCAGTGCGAACTGGTCGACTATCCGGAAAAGCTGATCACACTCAATCTGGTGCTGTCTGTTAATGAGACTCGACGAAACTTGCTTTGTGGCAGTTGTTTATTGTCCCTCTTCTGTCCAACGCCGAGATGGACTGCTGCTTGACATTAGCCTTGTTAGAGTCGTACGACGTCGACACAGTCATTTTCGCATCTCAGGTGACTCCATTGTTCACCACCTGGGAGTTCCTACATCCCAGCGAGCAATTCAAAGTCGATCTGTATGCGTTATTGTCTGCATTCCGCTCTTCAGCCATGTAAACTCGCCCACCTGATCCAGAGCGGGATAATAAATCATCCGGGATTGATTTAGTGCGCAGGAACTAACAGCTTATGATTGAAAAGCCAAATATGGAGGACGCTCTGGGGCGGAGTGATTACGTCACCAGACTTTACGACAGTGTATGCTATTCCGAATTTCTGCAAGCAAAAATGACTAGTTTGGAACAAGCACACACTATGACATACTAACTTGTTTCAGATGTTATATGGGAATTTTAGGACAACTGTTTTATTAATAACGCCTGGACAGAATTTGCCGGCAAGTTCGGTGATTTGCTTAAACCAGAAAAGGAAGAAAGGTCTCTTCGTTCTGTAAGAGCACCATCATTTATTCGGTGTAGAATCTGAAAACACATGACGAAAACAGGGGCAGCGTGGCAAGGTGTAAAGAGTGAACCCTAGCCTTGACAAATGAAGCAACTCTGCTGTGCAGCGTAATCATTGTACCACACTTGTGCGCGAAGATAAATTAGTACACCAGCAGAGTCTAGCGGAAATGTTTTGTGCTAACGCCAGGCTTCGGTACAAACGTGCGAACAGCCTCCGGACAATGAAGCATGGTGTTCTCCCAGTTTTCTCAGCAAATGGATGTGCTCAAACCGTCGAGGATGCAGCCAACTTTCTATGGCTCTAGTATGCTCCAAAGTTCCGACGTACCACCAGAATTTGTCCCATACCTGTCCCATTCCCCCAGACGCCAGTAATTACACACGGCAGTTGCAGTTCAGCGACCTTTTTGAAGTAGCTGCTATCGTTGCACATTCATAGTTCCGCCGGTGTTGACGACATTCCCATGTAAGCACTGCGGGTGGAAGCTAGGAGGATAGCTGAGCCATTGACACAATGTTTTCAAAGATGCTTGGCTGAAAAACAGGTGCTTAGCGTGTGCAAGCAGGGTGTCGGTACTCCGATTTTCAAAGGTGGTAACTGTTTGGAGCTCGCCAACTATCGCCCAGTGGTTCTCCCAGTGCTCTACTTTGATGCGCGCTCTCGGCTGAGGCTCTAATGTACCATTTAGGAAGATCAAACATCATAGCGCTAGAGCAATGCGGAGTTCGTCAGCATCGGTCATGTACTACCAGCGGGCTGATTGCGCGTGGCAGCCGCAGCGAATAATTTACAGTGGGATCGGCCCCGATGGCATATACTTCGACTTTGCCAAAACCTTCGACGGATTAGTTCACCGCAGCCTTTTCGAAAGTTGAAAACGTATGGAACTGGGAACCGTGTCCTTGGATTTATTGGAAATTTCCTTCTTCAGCGGTGGCTTCACGGTCGGGATCATTGCAAAATTTTTGTTACTACTGAGGAGGACTGCGGTGTCTCTCAACGGTTAGTGTTGGCGTCGCGCCCAAAAACCAGCGATGATTCGGTAATAGACGACTTCTACCGCTAAATGAACGAGCTCCTTGGCCAGAGAAGAAGCGCGGACACTGTTGTGCTGGCTGGGGATTTGAAAGCTCAAGTTGGAAACTTATCCATAGATGAACTGCATCTGGGAGGTCAACATGTTGTAGGCTCCCGGAATGATAACCGTGAGCGGGTACTTCATTTGTGTGAAGGTGCCCGCTTATTTCTTGAGAGCCCTACTTTCCGACACGCCATGCTCCGGAGGGTGACCTGGCGCCCACTAGCCTCGAACCAGCTATGGACGCATATCGATCACATTGCTATCAGTTACCGCTGGAGAGTCTGCGTCCAGTACTGCCGCGCGATTTAGAGCACATGTGTGGACACCGATCATGCAGTTATATGTGCTGATCTGCGGATGCGTTTCACCGGACGCCCACGAAAACACTGTGAGCGCATTGACACCAGCCAACTGGCGAAACTAGTTGTTCTGTATGCGTATGGAAATACACTGAAATGCTAGTTGGATAAACGCTCACTGGATGCAATTTAAGCTAACTGGTCTCTTGGTCGCCAGACCTTACTAGCAGCAGGAAAATCCTCATGTGTTATGCCTAATCGTCAACATGGACATTGCGTCTCTTTGCAGTCTCTGGAACTTATTGATGTTCGCCGGCACATTCCAGCTGGAAGTGAAAATAATGGGACTCGCAGTAAACTCCAGACAAAACTCCAGACAAAACTCCGTGCTAGCCTGAAGAGAGACCGCAAATGCTGGTAGTCTCATGGTGCAGTAGAGATGGAAATCGCCACTGCTCTTGGTAACCATCATAAATTATTCCGTCTGCTACGGAAACTGGTAGCAGGAGACGTGGTGTTAGTGAGACCATACGTGATTAAAGTGGACAGCCTATCCACAACTTCACAAAATCCTTGCAGCGTTGGGCTGAGAACTTTGAAAGGTAATTGAATCTGTCAAAATTGTTAGATTTCTCGCCGGCCACTGATCGTCGCGCTCCGTGGGCTGTCCCTTTGGATCCACCGTCACGCTCAGAAGTCGAAGGTGAGATCGCACTGTTGAAGTTACATAAAGCCGCGGGACCAGATGATCTTCATACAGCTCACTAACAATTCGAGGGACCTGCTCTTATGGATGATTTACATGAGTTACCAGTGAAACTGTGGGAGCAGGACACTGTCCCAACCGACTGGAGCCGCTCCGTCATAGTCTCAATTTTCAAGGGATGATCACGATCGGAATATGGCAACCAGAGAGGAATCAGTCTGATCTCCATCGCCTCTAAATTGCTTGCCTCAATCATCGTTCACAGACTGACTGAAACTTGTGAGAGCCATATTCGTGAAAAGCAAGCCGGGTTTCGGCGAGGTCGTGGCTGCATTAACCACATCTTCACCTTGCGTCAGTTGTTGGAGCACCGTCACATATGTTGGTGGCCCACCGCTGTCGTGTTCCTCGATATCAAAGGTGAAATCGATTCGGTGGATAGGTGTGCACTTTGGGACTGTCTATTTAGGAAAGGTGTACCCGAGAAATATATAAACATTATCCGAGCATTATACGCGCGTAGCTCGGGCAGAGTTTGGGCTTACGGCAAGTTGTTGTAGCCCCTTACTATCTCCAGCGGTGTGAGACAAAGATGCCCGTTTAACTTTTCCTCTTCAAATTCGCTGTTGACGCAGTTGTGAAAATCCCGTTCACAGGACACGACTTAGAAGGTGTGGATCTACTCCCAGGAGAACGACTTTTTGACTTAAAGTATGCTGATGACATTGCCTTAACCTTTGAGAGCTCACAAACGTGCCAAGCGGCTCTGGACAGATTAGCAATAGCTGTCCGTCACTTCGGGCTTTGCTTTGCATAATCGAAGTGCAAAGCAATTCTCCAAGCTTGGCCTGGACCGCCTCTTTCGCTGACCGTTGGTGGGGATCAGCTAGAATTCCCTCGGCAAGTTAACTACCTGGGAAGTTTTATCAGCGCACGTGGGATTGAAGATGAGATCACGAACCGTACAGTAAGACGTTGAGGCGCTTTTGCTAAACATTGTCACTTATGGCATTGGCGCGACATCACTGTCGCCATGAAGGGTAGAGTGTACAATGCAGCGGTACCTTGTACCCTAGCGTACAGTTATGAAACCTGGCCTTTTAGATCATCGGAAATAAAGAGGCTAGTTAATTTTGACCACCGGTACCTTCGCAATATGGCTCACATCTGGTGGGAAAATGAGTTAGCAACGAGTGTGTTCGAAGCTTTGTTTACGGCACAGGAAAAGGAAATGAATCACTCAGCACCGTCATTTCACGCACCATGTTCCCATGGCTCGGTCACGTGTTAGGTATGCCAGCCCACCGACTTCCGCGACGTGTGTTGTTGGCGCGCCGGGGGTGTGGATGGAAAAAGAGGAGGGTGGCCAAGCGATGACTTGGTCAAGAGGAATGAAGGCACTCACTTCGGAACTGGCCTCGGTTGAAGCGCTATCGCTCCCTGGGTCCGAAAGACGATGAACACGTTTGGATGGATACACTTGCTGATATGGCTAGGAGCCGACCTCAGTAGCGTTCGTGCTGTGAGTTTCTTTGTCCCACTCCATCCCTCTTAGCCTCCCTCTCCAATCACGGGCTCACTACATAGCCTTTTATAATTTGAATAGTAAATTTTTTAGCTGCATACTAGCTTACTGGTAACTTACCGGACCGATGTTCATCCGTTAGCGGTAGCTCAGCTGTCTTGCATCTGTCGCATTTTCCGTCCTTTTCTTTTATATATTGCGACACGGTACCTGAGGTGTTTCTTACCACAAGCAAAGGTGTATAATGTGGATAATGATGATGATGGCAACGTAAGATCCATGTGATAATTATGCTACGTGTTACCGGAAACAAAGGCCCAGGTTATTTAGCTTAAATTTGAAACAAAGTAACTTACCACGGCAATGCGAGTCTGGTTATAAACTCATTCTGTCTGCACAGAGGGGATTGTAGCCTTCGAATTGCTGGAGCTTCAGCCAACCAAAGCAGCAGAGTATTTTGCTCTGGGATACTTATCATGAACAATTTATGTGCATTCTGACATATGGTGCCGTCGATGTTATGCTAAGCGATGGAGCAAGCCGGCATCTTGTGAGCATTTGCGACCATATTATGTGGAATGTGCTCTGAAATCCTAGTCGACAGCCTTCTCTTAGTTCAGCCTACGTATCTGCTATCACAAGTACAGTGAAACAGGTAGAAACATGGGGCGATAACTAGATGTTCTGACTTGTCCAGGTTGGGTTTACATACTAGCTTCCTCACATTTTGCAGTAACACATGTTCAGCCGAGTAAACAACACTTCTTTATCATCTGACACAGAAGGTGTCAAAATCTTATGTCATTTTTGTCCACTTCAAACGGTAGCGTAATGAACGTATTTTTCTTAGGGACGTCAGTCAGTCGTTTCTCCCTGCTTTCTGTGTTTTTGCCTGTCGTTCTATATTCAGTTGTGTTATCATGGATATTATGGTGAGTCCACAGATGCGTCTTCCATTTTAGTCTGAAATCTATTTTCTGAACTTACCTAATTCACACCAACCATCCAACGGAAAGTGTCAAGCCTCAGTTTTTATCCCCATTGTAACATTGGTACATTGTTCCAGCATTGGAGTTATTCGAAAGTTAACAAGTTGTTTTCAGGTTCCCTTCTAAGCACCGGTACTGACTGCTACAAATTCCGTAAAATTTAGTCCAACTTTGTAGGATGTATGAGTGAGATGCTAAACGTTTGCAACTACGTTTTACTGCGCAGTCTGGAACTTAATAAGATCGTGTAGCTACAAGGGATAGCACACCAAGATGGCGCGTTCCAAATGTGGTCCTAGGTAGGCTTTAAACGTTTGTGCGTAAAAGGTCAAGTCGGCCAAACCATGCGCGAAAGGCCGACATACTGGCTACTGTTTCTCGACAGCTTGGCGGACTGTTTTAAGCAATCGAGATGGCTTTGATGCAAAATCCTGAGACCAAGCTCCAAGGAGACTTTATGCAAGCTGCAGTCTCGGAGTTGTGCAAGTTCGTCGTCTGATTAAATGTATGAACATCATTACACTTAGTTGAGTCAAACTAGAGCAGATTCATCGTGGCCGAAAGCACCAATCGTTCCAAGTCCCCTATAATGTCCACCATAAAAGCGTTCAAAGATTGTTTCTACTAAAATTGAACTTTGATTCAATATGTAATATGCCTCCCTCCTACTTCATTTGAAAGGAGGGAAGAGAAAGTTTGTCTGACCCATACGTATTAGCTTGTCCGTCATTTAGTGCTAATGTTCCGCTACTAGCATATTAGCGCTGCAACCCACTAAGATCAGCAAAATAACCAATGAGATTGTTAGGCATCCAAGTGAACGACTTTTATCGCTCCCGTCCGAATGTTTTTATAGAATCTACTTTCTTTCCACGTCCGAATACATAGTGCTTACATTGACCTTTATTGACCAAGTTTTGCTCTATTGTTATTGCCTACCTTTTAGCATCTGCTAAAATGAAGATCAGCATTGTGTCTGATTACGGTTCTGCGACATTTGGTCGTCAGAACAGGCGGAATGCGACCACACATGTGAAATAGCTGTGGAGTAAATGGGCTGGTCAGCCATGTTCTCGACGGATTATGAGTGGAATTGTGTCAACACAAACAAGGCACTAAGGAAATAAAATCTGTTTCGAGTTCACATTTCTTTGAGAGGTCCAAACAATTTCCGATATGGCTCCATAAACTTACAGGGTTTAGCGTTATCCTTACCATATGTCCAGTTCTACAGGCACCGGCATGAATTTACTCTCATTTCTGGGTCCCTTCTCTTGAACATTGCAGCTACTATTTGTGTACAGCGTGATCAAGTACGAACAGCTAGCTTATCGAAGAGCAGGGCAGACAACTCCTTATGAATTTCCCATCTGGTCTGTTAACTTGGGCTGGTTGATGGCAAGCTCCACGCTGTTTTTGATCCCCATTGCGATGATTGTACAAATACTGCAGACTTCGGGCCCATTTTTTCAGGTAATTGATTGGTAGTACCATGAATATTCTGTCGGTCTACCTTTTCCTATTTTGTAGTCCTGTTATTTCTAGCCACGAAATGTTATCCGGATTCCTTTCTAACAGCGCAAGTCAGTGCCAGCTGATCTTACTGATAAAGTTATTGATTAGCTGATTACATGAATGCATGATGACCAGTAGGAAGCAATTCCCTCGCACTTTCTTAAACCATCGAACTAGTAGTGTTTAAAAAATTTGTTTCCAACGCGCACCCACATTTAAAGCGTGAAAATATGGTCTTATAGCACCTGCTGAATATGATGCAGTCATAGCTGATGGACACCCCATTTAAGTCAGTATTTTGTACTCTAATGGTAATAAAATCGATCCGTATTAATTCACGGGACACGCTTGCAGTGAGATCGTGGACACAGTCTGTAACCGGTGTGCTTCATTCTCAGATTACCGCTAGTCCAATAGATATATTTGTATTATGTTAAAGGCAATGGACAAGGTAGTATCTTACTAGGTCTAACCTCACGGTCCAAAGAACTTTGATGTCACTTGAGTGACGGCACATCCTATTAACATGGGATCTCCCAGGTTATTATACGGGCAGCCCGTCCGACTTCGATCGATAATGGATTTTACCGCACGAGTATTTATCGGTTTATCCCTACTGGTGTTGAGGGAAATCTCAAAACAAATCAGAATGCCAAACAGGAAAGTCATTAGACGGATAGTGTGAGATGACATAGCTATTTCGTGCATTCTCAACTATCAAAAAACGTACATGATACATAAGTTTTACTTAAAGTGCATAAAGCAGGGATGCCCATGCCACCGATTATCTCCATATTGAATGCACCGCACCTCCCGCGCCATTTCCAAATGTCTGAGCAGCATACTTGATCCTAGCATGAAATCCATAGTAAATCATAACTTATCAACCCTTTACTAAACTCCTTCAACTTCTAACCTCTGTGTCATGCTCTGATCGCGGAGCTCAGTGGTCTAGTGATCATGGCGACAACCGCCAGCCACTATGTGCAGAGTTTCACTCCCCATTCAGGCTATCAGTACTAGAGGAGTTCAATCCAGAACGAAACCATCTGTCGTGGAATGCAGGAAGGGAGAGAGGCACACCGAAACCCTCCACTTCGGTCGCATATGGTCGCAGTGGTCGGAATGGCACAGGATGACTTCACAGTCAACCGAAGTCACAGTTCAAATTGCATGTCGCAAACCAAGACACCCGGCGGGGCCTATAAAACCCGACCATCAATTTCTAACCATTGTGTCAGACTGTGCTCGCGCAGCTCAATGGTCTAGTGTTTTATGGCGATAGCTGCCCGCCACTAGTTGCCGAGTTCCACTCCAACAGGCTATCTGTACTTGCTGAATCCAAATCAAGATGAAACCGTCGATGGTGGAGTGCAGGATGTGGGAGAGCAATACTGATTTTCTACCTTCGAAATACTTCATTACTTTGGGTGTGGAAAGTTGGCCTGAATGCAAATGGGCTCCCTTAACATTCAGCTCTCTCTACAGACATAACTTTAACGAGGCTATTGACTGTCTATGCGAGTTTATCTCCAATCATGACGTTAGACTCCTGCTCCCCAAGGAATTATTGAAGAACTTGTTTCTTTTCTGTACGCATAGTACTGTTAATGAATAGCAGTGGCAGAGAGATGGTGTGGCGGTGGGTAGCTCATTAAGTCTGTTGTGGCCGATTTATTTATGGGTCTGATTGAAGAAAAACATATGACATCATAAGATCGACGACTCTGTATAAGCGTTATGTTGTTGATATACTGCTAATTATGGATTAAGCTATGGCCATCGAGTATGCAGCCAAGACCTACACCAAACTTCACTCGAACCTATCGGTGACGCGCGATACTGAGCAAGAAAACTGTCTTCCGTGTTTAGATGTGCTGATTACACGGCGACCACAGGGTTCTATCAGAAAGTCTGTTTACAGAAAGCCAATCTGGACTGGTCAGTATCTGCATTTTATGTCTCTCCAATATACTACTCAAACGCTGTCTTGTCCAGACACTCTACCGTCGGGCCCAAATGGTCTGCACACCAGACACCCCCGAAGCACAAAGGGATTTGTTTTTCATTACGCTAAATCCAACGGTTACTCGTAGCATTTCATGTGGCACCTCAGTGAAACAATCAAGCGGGATTGTGTCTAAACCGTCCGATAGAAGTCAATCTTCATTGAGCCATATTCATAGGTGACCACATTATGAAGGTCAGTGAGAAACAGATACGAGTTTCAATCAAAAGAGGGTACAATGCGGCGGAACTGCGCCTACTCACATCAACCCGAACTATGCTTGTGTTTGATTAAGACACCAAAAACATAACAGTGCATGTCCCACTCTATATCTAAATTCACCTGTAACTATGGAGACAGCTACGTTGGGTGCATAAACCGAAGTCTAGGTGCCAGTATCAATGAAAACATCTCCAAGGGCTTACGCAGGCGCGTGAGGTTTGTGACGACGGAATCCGTTGAATCGGAATCAGAGCTGCTTCGGCAGTACCAAAGCACTTGTTTGCAACCGAGCACGGAGTCAATGCTGATGAGTCGATCACAGTTCTATCGCACCATCGGCGGCTAATGGAGGCCATCGCTATTGATCGCGATCAACTGCCGCTGTGCATTCAAAAACAGGTGACTGTGGCTCTAAGCCTACTCTGATAGCGCAAATAGGTGGATATGTACGATCAATTTGACATTGTTGGTTGTGCATTTACATATCGGTGTTGCACGTTTTGTGTTGATAAGAACTCATGAACTGGCGATGTCATCACACAATTTACGTCTCCCGACTTTCCTGTTCGGAATTATAAAGGAAACAACTTAAAAAATACTCAAATGTGTCATTCACAAGCGGCTGAGGTACACTTTGTTCGCATCAACAGGATTCACCACATATGTTCAATACATGTTCTTCTATTTTGCACATTAGGACCAATAAGTTGAAAACAACTTTTTCATGTAACCCTGCAAACGGTAGATTCTAGGATGCGGCACTATACAACGCAAAAGAAAGCTTATTCTCACCCACAATTTTCCCGGAAAGGAATTAAACAAAACATCTATGAATATTACCCTCATTGGGATTGCAGACACTGTGCTATCCTTGTGATGAACTGGCATAATCCATGGAATTTTGACCTCGGTGGTTCTGTGCCATTTGGCTGCGTTAAACAGACAAACCGGTCTGCTTGAGAAGTAACGTTTGGCTAGGCACACGCAGCCCACAGGTACTCTTCCGTCACCTGTCATTACTAGAGCAAATGCTACCTAATAAAACCGCCCGCTGAGGTTATAAACCATTAGTTACCACAGAAATCTAGTAACGGTATGGTATGACCGCCCTTTCTAAGTGTATGATATGATTAGAAGGAACACATTAATAACACCAAGATATAAACGATGTGTGTAGTTCGTATACAAGAAAGTTAATAAATGAATACAACAAGAACAAGACAAGGTCTGATTTATCTATGGTTCACAGGGTAATCCATTGTTTAGGCAAAGCTTGTGTATCGATGCACTGTTGCCCCACACAGAAAGCCTTGATAGTAGTGTGTGCTGAATCCACGAGTACACATGTGAGTACGAGTGAGCACGTGTGTGACGTGTGTCTGAGTTTTAATTTTACGGTCTGTTCCTGAACTTTGAGTAATCATAGTTCACGTGTGATTTGATAGTAGTTTGTGTGGCCAAAGCCGATGGTTCACTGATTGATTGGCATTACCAACATTCGGCTTCGGCATTTATGTCCAGGCCTGTACAATTGTGTGTAAAGTTTGAAGCTATTACACTGCTGAGGACTTCTCACTATTCTACTGATGATCCGGGTCTATTAACAGTTACCTCACACTGTGTTTCCGGGAGGAGTTTACGCATGAAAATCAAGGCATATCGCACGTATTGCACTCTCAAAGAGGCTTCCATACGCTACACCTGTACTCGATACATAACAGCGCAATGATGTTGTGACCTCGATTGTTGGTGAAACGTCTGCGAAGAAATTATCATGCCCAAAACACATTTCAGCCGGCAAAGCACTCCCCGTTGTGCTATCATTAGAGTGCAGATCAGCCTGCAGAATAGTAGCGGTCCAGAATTGCAACGATTCTATATCCCTCAACGCTGGTTATCTGCACCAACCAACCGTGTTCGTTAGATTCGACATGCTACGAATAATGTGGTTTTAAAATTTTAAGCAGAGTAACTTAGGTTCGCGTACTCTGCAGAATTAATTGCGAAATTGCAAGCAAAGCTTGTATTAATTTTAGCGATCGGTGAAACTATACATAAATGAATCCTTCACAGCAAAATGGCAACAATATTAACGCCAGTGCAACCTAGTATAAGAACGTTCTGCTGGCGTCCAATGGTACCACCCATTTTAGACATTGAGAAGAAGGTGCTTGTTTTTGCAGTTGCACGTTGCTGATTCCAGGAGACTGAAAACCAGCCGGTCTCTTCTTTGGTGCCGCAAACCATTACACCACAATCTATTACTCAATTTCATTTTATATCTTAAATTTTATGGCTGTAGTGAAGTCCTTTCTAATTCGCATTAACTATGCGCTCTTGCGCTCCGTCACCGACCACACTGCCATTTTACCAGTCATCGGGTGATAGCGTGTCATTTAGTGTGTCAGAAAGTTAACGGGAAGATATAACAATAATTACACTGGAAGGCCTCGTTTTACTTAGCCTTTCTAGTGGAATATCTTCGGATACGCTTTAAGCATGTTTGCTCACTTAGACTAGCCTTGCGCTTGAAACAAAATTTAGGATTGAATAGCATGCCAACTTAGAATTTTGTGTATCAGCCAGTTGCTTAAGATGTTGCATGATTTGTTGCGCGCCATTTCTTCTAACGTTGCACTTTCTACTTCAATGAAACCAAAACGAAATCTTCGACCACACAGTAGTGGGTGGCATAATAATTCGGAAAATTATTGCTCCGTCTGTCCACTGATGGGGACAGAGTCGCGAGTATCATCCGGCTCCGTCGAATACTTAGAAACTCCACAAATTTATCCCAACTCAATTCTCTGTTGCATCGTAAACGTCAGCGCGCTTGCGTTTGACGGGACAGCGACTCTTAATAGACAACCAAACACTCACTGTCTGAAAACTAGCCAACTGTTACACTCGGTTAGGTTTATATGACATTTGTTCCAAATTCACACATATGGTTTGCTGCGCCATATTTTTCTGGGTTCCAATTAATTTTCCTCAAGTAAGCGATACTTATCCTATAATTTTACAGATTAAAAAGTAACATAAAACATATCAACTTATAGCATTTTCCTTTTTACCGTTTTTCACAAACTGATCAGGAGACTTGTTGCTTCAGACTATTTTAAACAACTTGTTCCCCTGTGCTCATTGTTCTTTTTCGCTTGTTTGCTGCTTCAGGAGGAGGTCAATTTGACATAAACTTCACCCTCATAGCGTCGTTAAATAAATGGAATCGTGGACCCATAAAGGTAGATGTGTTCGTTCAGTACGCCCAAAACCCAACGATATGATTTATAGAATTAATCTGCCTAGTATCCGTATGCCATTAGCTATCTAGTATTGGCAGCAGAACTCAGTGGTTTGTCCTTCTACGAACGTACGAAGTTCACTTTTTATTTCCTTGATTAATAAGATAACAATATCGACAGTTTCCTACTATCGTTAACAGCGGCTGAGGACCTTGCTGACGCCGAAGCTGCCAGACCATTCGATTGAGGAAATGAATTCACTCCGATCCTCAGGTATGTTCAGACTTTCTGAGTAACCGTGTATACCAACAACCTATGAGTCCCAAACTGAGTGCATCAACGCATTCCACTCGAAATGCCTTAACTGATAACCGTTGGGGATCAGGCCAAGTCCGCTTTTTTCGGGTCACAAGTTTTAATGTTTTTCGTTACCATCAACGGTTCAATCTGCTATATTATATTCAACGCAATCACGATCCATCCCACAATGTATAGTAGGGTTATATTTACCTGCACTAAGTTACTAAAAGTTGCAATCCGCGAGTTTGATTTGAAATCATTGTACGGATAATAATATCAACAACGAATGTATCGCACATTGAAGGTGCTAAAGTTTATGTACCTTATGTCAGTAATGTGCGAAACAGTAATTAACTTACTGTAATTTATCCCAACCAATTGACATAAGCGAATATACTTATGTGCAGAATATTAGTGCGTTCCCGCAGTATTTGTGAACAGTTAGGTAATATGAACTGTAACATACACGAGCAACCCAAATTTTCAGGAAACAATGGATTTGAATAAATTCAGTAGATCATAATTAGTCTGTAATGGAATGGAAAACAATCTAGCCATTGATACAAACCGCGCGTAACTTGAGGGCATGCCACCTGATGAAGCTTAGTGAACCCCGAAACATCCGGTAGTAATTTCCATTTCCATTGTAATTCCACCTGTAGTTCAGACAGAATCGCCATTCACTACCAGATGTTTTGAATCGGGACCTCGCTATTCTACCCATCAACTCAAAATGCTGACATGCAAGCCTTGGCGTCACAGCATCCTACACCGTCCAGGGGAGTTATTGTATTAGACAGGTTCTATGACGATGAATAAAGATAGTTGTCAGGAGATAAATTAGTCTGCTTAAAAGACCAAATAAAGCAACTGTTAATTTCAGTTTAATTTGTAGTCAATCGAAACACGAGGAGACAGCACTTAGTGTGACAATAAGCGAAACTTTGCTTAACCCTGTGCCGCTTAACGCTATCATGGTACTCAATTTTATTTAGGTTATTTCAGTACGGCATTGCAGCCTTGTTAAGCATGACTTGTTTGAAGTTAGGATCACTTGAGTTGTAGTTGGAGAATTGCAATTGAACGACCCAGTACTTTATGTGGATCCATGGTGTGATGTGGCTGCAAATTGGGGCGAAGGGAATTGCCTAGCTCAGTGTGGTCGATCAGGCGATCGATCGAATGAGCGAGTGAGATTTTTAAAAACACTGCTAAATGTACATCACCTCAGAATTGCGAATAGAACGCTTGTGTGCAAAGCGAGTGTAAGTTCTTTTCCTTGACTCGGCTAGGAGAACCAGGCACGCAACATAGTGCCAGAGGAAAAGCAGAAACCGATGAGCAGTCAGCAGCTTTGCTTTGGCTGGCAGCCAATTGCAGCTAAGTGACTCCATTAGAGATGATGGAGGGTTCGCTGTCCGGAAGCTGGAGCCGGTGAAGAGTAAAGTGGATGAAGTTCACGATACTGATCGAGTTGGATGAATATCCTATGCCATATCAGTTAGCCATGTTCAGGTATGACATCGTCCATGATGCAATGCGGATACTAGACGCTCAGAAATTTGGCGTTCGCGATCAAGAACCGGATCTTTCAGAAAAGCTTGAGAGATTTGGTGATTATTGTGAAGGCCAGTTAAACCGATTCGACCGATGCTGTCGATCGACTAATGTTAGGTCACTTGATAGTGTAAATCAACAAGAAACGCAAGAGATTTCAGTAGCTAAGAAGTGGGATCATGCCGAGGAAGCAAGCGGTACTGCAAAACTGGCTATTTGAGGACAACTAGTTCAACTGCACGATGATACTGGAGCCATCGTACATTTGAAAGCCGAATAGTTTTCACTAATCATCTGCAAGACCGTCTTCGAAATTGTTCACGGTAGCGAAAGACGTGTCACATTCCGAACCAAGCCAGCCTCATACTCTAGCCCCTGGAGATGAAATATGGTTTAAACAGATATCTAGAGTTGTACGGTGTCTAAATAAAGCAGAAGCTGAGGGTTGAAAAGGAAACGGAAGCTATCAACTACGGTTGAAAAGGCGATATGTTGAACAGGATCTGCACTCGGACAAGAAGCCGCATCAGCTGAATAAGCCAAGTAAAATCGCAGCCCAGGTTCGAAAGCTCTACCGCAGTGGAAGTCTTTACGGAACCTGCAAGACCAAAACAACAAAAAAGAAAAAGGGAAGGATTTGATATAGCTGAAACCTGGGGCAAAGGGAATCGTCTGCCTCAGTGCGGTCGATCAGGCGGTCGATCGAATTGACGAGTGGGAATTTTAAATACACAGCTAGTTGTACGTTGCCTCAGACTTGTGAATAGAAAGTTTGTACGCACAGCCGGTGTGAGTTCTTTCTCTTGACGAGGCCGGGAGAACCAGGTACACAACACATGGTGAGACAAATTCATCTAAATCCGGTTCGTGCTACGTAGCATTCGTTATAAGAATGGATTGTAGTGCACAATCTTGATCGTGAACGCGATACGCTTTGATCAGCTTGGTCGTTATGACCGGTCGATTCAATCAAATATAAGAATTTGGTTTGGTATTTGGATATACAGCGGAATCAACTCAGAAATAAACATTGTGTTACCTGGTACAGCCGTAGCGAATCAATCGCAACACCTCACTAACCTGCTACTTATGAAAGTGTATTGGCGGTACCGAAATTCGACTCACAATAACCCGTTGCTTCTGGCATGTTGACTGTCACTTCTAAAGTCACTTTTGGATTCGCGACTTCGCATTCCGTCATCTGAAGGGAGATACTTCGGTTCATTGGGAAGTGACGAGTGGGTGAGCCAATTTGCAACACCAGGACAGCTACTGTGGGCTTATTGGCAATACGTCGCGAACCAAGCAGAAGTCATGTATTAAACTGCGCACCTAATCGTCAGTCCTCGGTAGCTCAGTTGGTAAAGCAGCGAACAGGTAATCCGTATGTCTGCGGTTCGTTTCCCCGTCGAGGCAGAGTATTGTGCAGTTTAATCGTGGCTTCTACTTTCTTCCAGAATACAAATGGGTCATGTTAATAGTCGCGCAAAAGCTAACGTTTCCTAAACAATTATTCCAGTGATCATTGTTCACCCACGCGTGTCTGGGTAGAATCAGCAGTTTGGTAATTAATATTCCTGTTACTGCCACAAAACAAGTTTTCTACTGGCAGTAATGATGCCCAACACCCTAGAAACTATTTGATGTTCAGATGAAATTACCTTGTGAGAGACTTTAGTGTGGACTGTAAAGCCACTGGTACATAATTCACTGGGGGAATTTCTTATGCTGAACCTTATAACGCATGATAGAGAAGTATACCAACCTTTACAGTGGGTCGATTGTACAACTCAATTAGTACAGCCGAATGTCCTAATACATTTCTTAAATGTTTCTAACAACAGTTTTATTACTTTTGTGTGAAATAAGATTCACTTTAACTGATCATTAAATGCGAAGCACAGTAGCACAATTTTCTCTTACACCTCTAACACTACATAAGGGTCTCTCAATTCAATGAACTTTTCGCCACAACACTAAAGTCGAAGTTCTTCTGATGAACCGTAGCCACTGCCATGTAGACGGTACCAGTTTTCAATCTGAACTCTCAAACCCTATTTCCGTTGCAGTTTCATAAATCGTACGCTGAGAGATAAGGTATCTCACAAGCAATTAACGCTTTCTAGTGTCCGTTATACGATTGCTCCTGATGAGCATCTTCACCCTATCTCTGGAATCTGGCCGCTTTCCAGACCAATGGAAAACGTCATTTATTATGCATCGGCATAGAAAAGATCCCAAACGAACGACTGATAACTACCGACCAATTCAACAGGCTACTTGAAAAGCTGGTCAGAATGCAGATGATGAACTTTGTTGTTTCCATTGGCCTGATCGATTATTCGCAGCATGGTTTTCTCAATAAGCGATCCTGCACCACCTGTCAACTGCATTACCTTAATCACATTTCAGAATCAATCGATTCCGGCCGTTAATTAGTAATCTTGTTTTTTGACATACACTAAGTGTTCGACCGAGCACTACACAAGCGAGTGCTAAAATTTGGAGAACTTTGGGATCCGGTACCCATTCTTAGGTTGGCTATCGTCATACCTGAGTGATCGTCATCAGGTAGTCACTTTAGGTGATTATCACTCCTCGTCACACTCAATAACCAGTGGAGTCATTCAAGGGAGCGTGCTCGGTCTCTTACTCTTTTTGCTCTACATCGATGAAATCACATCTGTGAAACATGGAAGATTATTTTTATTTGCTGACGGCATCAAAATCACCTATAAGCTTCGGCGTGACGAGCTTCACGGAACACTACTGCCCATTCAAGATAATCTACATTCCCTTGAGTCATGGTGCTGTACGTGGGTGATGAACCGCTCGGCTAAGGAATCAAGCATCATGTCTTTTGGCTGCTGTATCCCCGAAGGATCTATCACCCTAAACAATGAACACGTCCCTACACAGTTGTCCACGCGAGATCTTGGAATTAGGTACTCGTCTACCTTCAATTTCTCCGAACAGGCCCAATACCAAGTAGCACGTACCAGACAGTCTAAGTTTAATACATCAAACAAAATTCACACAACTCGTGTTAGTTGAGCTTTTCAAGGTACTCACTTGCCCCATTTACGAATACTGCAGCACAATATACGGAAATATGAGAAAGAGTGACAGAATTTCTGTGGAGCACCTGCAGAGGTCATTGACCAAACATTTGAATGGTAATGCGATGAGTTATCGAGAACGTTGCAATGAACTTCATCTCGAACCATATTGGATTCGACGATTGAAGCACGACTTTTTGCTGCTTTTCAACATTTTAGACAAAAAGACCTATTCCAACCTCCCTACACCCAATTTACAACATTGCTCAACTCCAGCGCTTCGCAACAAAGATCCTAAACTGAATGTACCGAAGGCTGGAACGAACATCCGCTCTAATTTCTTCCTGATCAGAAATAGCTATCTGTGGAATTAACTACCAATAACACTCAGGTCATGTGACAATGTGACAACATTTAGAAGCAGGCTCGCCAATTATCTTGCTACGTACCTTAAGCTCTATTTCAAATGGGAAACATCCCTCAATGAGCTATTACAAGAGGAGCCTAAAAACATATGAACACCAATGTTTTCATAACTAGTCTTTTGCCTCAACTATCCGCCATAATGTTTATACATGAAACGCAAAACCCTAATACTCCACCTATACATGTCACCCATGCAAGTGCATGGATTCTCCTGTACAAATTGATCTGTGCCGCTATAGACACAGTTTTTCTCAAAAGAGAAATAGAAGCGTTATTATTTTTCTTCTTCTTCTTCTTATTAATTACACAGTCCGGCAAGGATATCGAAAGCCTACTAAGTCCCATAATCTTAATTCGAAGATACCAACATTTCATCGGGTTGTTTTGCTTATTCATTCGAAACTGGCATAGCCATTGTTAATCCTTCTCACGCGCCCAAACTATGTGATGACCCAGAATTACATGCTACTTGTTAACTTGTATTCGAACAATGGAGTGATTGACTAAGTGATGATGCTTCCATTTTTCTTCTACTAATTCTTAACCTGCGTCCTCTTCCGTCCAACGTTTTGCAAGGTGCAATAGATGGAACTGCGTCAAATCCGATTTGCGAGATCATCAGGCTGTCGATGGAGGACGACTATGAAGGAGCATCTAACAGACACAGCTTACCGAATGGAACCTAAGATATGAAGAAATATTTGCACAAATGAGCGGCGTGGGACAAATTTGATATATCGATTGGGTAAGTTAAAAGCGGTTTCAAGAAAACAATATTAGCCGGTCTTCTAAATGCTTCACCTTGAATCGAGCAGAATTAGTTCACTTGTTACCAAATTCAAAATTGTATTGTGTTGACATTCGGAGGAATTGATGGTGGACCTTCTAACTTTTCCGATACGATGCATCACTGCGTGGGGGTATAAACCGCATCCATTGTAACATAAGAACTCTTTAAAAGCTCTGTTATGAACAAAGTGAACGTTTGCCGAACGTGTCATATCAAACAAATTTAACCATAATCTCAAGCAGTAAACTTCAGAAAACTTGTAATATCAACACATATTGGTCATTAGTTTTAAAAGAGCAAATGCTCATTGTCCTCACTTAATCACATTAGAACTTGCCTGGAAGATATTCACTGGCGTTCAAGTTATTCACTAATTCGAACACAAATTTTCAACTTAACAGTTCCATCTAATCTATCTTGTCACTTCTCCCAGATGGGATTTCACCTATTGGCTTACTGAGAGTTTAGCCTTCAGTGAGGAGTCCAGACACAAACAAGTGCCTGCTGAAAATACTAAAAATAACAAGTATTCATCTTGCAGTTTACACTAACTTCTGTTCACTAATGGTAGATGCAATATGTGAAGACTGTGTTCACTTCAGGCTAAATCTCTGTGTGTGAGAGTGGAAAAAATCGACCCCGCTGGTGTTATCCACATAGTGGTCCCAAGTTAAAATAATCAGAAGAATCAGGGGCAAGCAGTGTTTCTTCCAAGGATAGTGAGGTCCTGATAAATAAATAAAAGTTATAACCTGCCAGCTGTACGTCGTAAAGGCGCTTCGTTGCCGCGCGACCACCACTAGTCGCGCACAGGCTGAGTAAACCGCGAGGACGCCCACGCCGACGTCTTATCATAATTCAGTTTAGTAGCAAGTGCAAGTTAGAGTTTACTTATGCAGTCAAAAATAATGATAGTGAAAGACATAGTGCAGGTTGTATTTTGTGATCCATTGTAGATGAAGACAACTAACGAACCGGTTCTTTGTGAAATGCATACAAGCAGTAGCATGAGTACTCTCTACCGTTTTAAAGAAATTTGCATATCATAAATCACTTCAGAATAAAGAATTCTTTTATATAAACTCTCCTCAGACCCAAACGTTTACCTGGCACTGATTGTAAAAAAAAGCGTGAACTCGGGTTGAGATTGACTTCTGAACTCTGAACGATCAAAATGGATAAATTGAGACAGGGATACAAATGGCAAAACAAGTGAACTAACTAAACATGCAGACACAAAGCTCAGTAGTCCGAAGCAAGTAATTACGTAAGATAACAATCCAATAACTAAGTAACGGTGTCACTGGGCCAGGGTAGAAGTATTGGCACTTTGAATTGTTTTTTACACATACTTTCGGCTTCAAATGATAGATGCATATAGTCTCGGCAATGGATAAGAGTTGTCTGCCGAATCCTTTCGAGAAGTGTTCAGGTAGTGAGTAGATGACTTTGAGATCATTCTCGGAAGCTTTATGGCCACGTTCAAGGAGGTGTGACATGATTGACCTGTCTGAGGACCTCATTTCGCCTTTGTAAAACCATGCGTGGATGAGCTCACGCATCCTCTGAGATAGGTGCCTCGTAGTGCGACCCACGTACTGTGCACACAGGAGCACCAGTACTGATAAACGATCATTGAATGGATCAACGACAGCACTCGATCTTTCAAGGGTGTAGTACACAACGGCTTGTTATGACAAAGAATTATCAGGCGTCGGGATAAGGTATCAGCTGCAGAATCGCCCTTAAATGGTAGATGTATGCAAAGCTCATTCTTAGGAGTAATGCTCCTACTTGCCTTCCGGTTGCGTCCGTTCAAACGCTTCATGATAACTTTATCAGGATAACCACTTTCTTTGAGGGTGTAGCTGATTCTCTGTGGTACTTCGTTGACGGTATCCGGTGTACAAATACTGCGCGCCCTGGAGGCGAGAGATTTGATTAAACTCCTCTTATGCTGTAGATGTACTGCGCTGTATACGTTGCCGCCTTACGGTGTAACCAAATCCATTGAGAATGCCGGTGATGCTACCTGCTGTTTAATAACAAATACTTAGCCTAATACAAATGTGATTATAACCTAGTTTGTTTTTGGATTGTTAGGCTCTTGGTTTGATTAATAATGTCTAAGTTGAAATGATCTGTATACCATTGAAGTATTCTAGTTGGGGCGTTGTGGTGATGAGATTTATCGACGTATTTATGCATCCTTTATTTAGATTGTAGTTAGTATCTAACGGCTAGACACACAAACTTATCTCACAACTACGCGTCCACCATCATTGGTGTCATCTTGACTAAGTGTTCATATGCTAAATATTCAGCTCCGAGATGTTCCATGCATCAGGCGGGATATGATGGTAATTAGGATGAGGCGGATGCTTGCTCATCAAACTATGACGCTTTTGGTTGAACGCCGTTGTAGTTATGTTATCAAGTCCAAATTCTTTAGAGCAGAAACGTCATAGTGTAAGAACAGTTTTAAAGTGTATGCTTGTCCTGGCCCTTACTAATAATCTGATTTATGTGTAGGAAACAATGACCTTACCAGTCGAATGAAGTTAACTCTCATGTTGCTGATATAAATCCTGTCTCCAGCTATAACCGCTGAATGAAAGTTCTGCTACCGTTGACTGCTTGACTGTGTCAGGAAATTGCGTAGGTAAATCACTGTATCCAACTCACTTTCGGTTGCCTTATGGACTTAATTCAGCAGAGTGTACTTTAAACCTTTTCTGACTGTTTAGGTTTATGCTATTCCGCTGGAAATTTCTTTTAACTTCACCAGAATTGCCACTAAATTAGCTTAACGGGCCAAATTTCGCACTTCCACAATTTGTGGAATTCCACCTTTACAAAAAGTTTACGAAATGAGACGTGTCTACAGTTTTTGATGTTGGGCTTACTGTCGTACTCGACCTCATAGTAGTTTCAATAAACATGCAAACGGTTCAAGCAGCGCGAGGGGCGAAGTTTGAAAACAAAGCAGTTAAGTTAAGTAATTGCGGATATTTATTCTTGACGTAAGTTCAAACTGCCTTTCTAATTACAAATATGCATCTGCTTATCCTCCTTCTTTCTGCATGAACAATTATTAACTTTTGATATGTGACTCCACAGACGATAATTCCCTTAGGCAGCATTGAGCCGAAGTATTGGTAAAGAGATTGAGCGTCATAAATATTAAACGGAAAATGATAAGCAAACTTACAGTTTGTTACAAAATGATTGGAGTAATAGCCAATTGTCAGGAACACCATATATCCCTGCTTCCTAAAAATGCAAGGCTCGGTATGAGTTACTATTCCCATCTCAGACTGACCAACAATATATGCTTGTTCTACTTACACGTCCAGTGGTGTTGCGAACTCAGTCATGAACAAAGTAACGGGGAACGGTGCCATCAGCTAAACTTGGCCGCAGTTTGCTGTTGTTCGTAATCCAGATACGATGACGAATTAAAAACATCATCTCATTGAGAGCTTGGTCATCATCTTAAAAATATTATTGCAATGGAATTACCGAGAAGGTGTGACCATTCGTGGCTGTGGTGCCGGAGTTGGCTCAATAATCGGCTTGATCATCCTTTCCTAGCCAGTCGAAAGGGTTCCCAAAAATTCATTTTGACCATCAATAGATTAGATCAATGTAGTTATAGCAGGTTCCACAGTTTGGATAATTCGGAAAGTATTCATGGTCACTCTCAACCAGCAGGCGTTGTGCAAACGCGGTTAAATGCATGCAGCTGCCAACACATTTTGTGCAAATCGTGGTTTCTCTTGTCTCACTAAAGACTGAGGTGTGTAAGATTTTGATTAAACTTAACTAATCATACCTTTGGAATTATTTTATAGTTAAGTTTGTCATTTTCAAGCCTAAGTAATCCAATCAAAGCTGCATTTGTAAACATACCAAATGCCTTCCCGTACCGTCTGTCACGTTGGTGTAGAAAGTACTTCTGCCAAGATGAATGCACAATGCCCTTTGTTAGGCGGACATTGTTTTCTTGCAACACAGCGACACTTGAGAAATGTTGGTAGCCAGAGAGTAATGACATGCCTACATGTACACATGCATCGATGGATAAACTCATACCTAATTAGTTATGTTTGGGGGGTTAATACTTGCTTGTAGTCATTTGAGCACGAGTAAACGTAGCTTGTTAGCGATTACGTTTAAAAACTTGTTTTACCTTTTGCTGTACAAAATGCGGTTCAATGAGGTCAGTTTGTTCTTCTAATCCTAAATGTATTCTTTTTTTACAGATGATTGACACTAAACAGAGAAGTGCCGTTTCATACCGAATGAGCCTTCATAGACCAGACAGTATTCTGTAAAGGCATTGTCATCATCATTTTTACCATTGTTACAGTAGCGCATGGTAGCTACAACTTTTCCTTCTTGTCGGAGATCAACCCAGAATGACATCGATGTATTGTCAAACACGTGGAGGCTACCACAGATAGAGCATTGTTTGCACAGTTAGAACTTTCATCTATCACGTCATAAAATTTTCACTTGTCTTTCAACACGAAACAGCAATTATGCTCGGCACTGTCTTTGTGCGCAAGTATGTTCGTGTAAACTCACCGACACAGATGTTCGTTAGATTACTCACCGAGAAATCAAATATTGGTGTTATACTTCAGCGTACTAAATGAATGCGGTGAACAACGATTGAACGTTCAGAGAGTTTTGTGTACATCTGAACTCATGACTATTCGATCGGTTCCAAACATATTCCACCGGTTGGTTTAGTCTGCGGTTTGTACGGGTTTAAAGTAGTTCGTTACTGGAATTGAATTGGCTCACACGGTAGTGCATTTCTGCTTCGCGCCTCAGTATCAGACCAGACGGATGGAAAATCCAAACATCTAACTGCATTAAGTTGTCCTTTTCCGTCAAATCACTTGCACTATATCAATTCTATGCTTGCAGTGTACCAAGAAGGGAACCGTTACAATATAATATAGGTAGTAGGGTTATAGGCATCGATTAGGTCCCTCATTTATCAACTATATGTTATCGCTCCACCCACCAGTGTAATTCATTGCCTTCCAAAGCATGCAAAACCCGTCGCCATGGCATGTGTGCTTTTGCTACCAGATAGGGGAATGTGAAGAAACAACTCTATTCATGCGCTAATGTCTTCAGGGACACTCATCACAGCAACTATTACGCAAATGGCATGTCCCACAACGGAAAGAAGGATGCACGTAATTAAAGTAAGTAGAACTTGTGCAGAGGATAAACCATAAGAGATTGCGGAAAAAGTTGCTTTAACTAGATGCGGAGGAATTACCCATAATGTCAGAGTTGAGCTTTTGAATCTACTTACCCCTACCTTCCTTGAATACTGCAATATAAGTTACAGCAATATAAGAACGAGTGACAGAATTGCTGCGGAGCACCATCAGAAATCATATACCAAATATCTGATTGTTAAATACTATATCAAGAATTATTGGGTGTGTTGTAACAAACCTCACGTCGAACCACTTTGAATTTCACGATTGAAGGATAATATTTGCGACTTTTCAGACCGCTACATTAAAGATGTATTCTGATCTTCCGATTGATTACAAAATAGCTCAAGTTGCGATCACCGCAACAAGAATATTACACCGAATAAACCACAGACTAGAATGAACATTCGCTCTAATTGCTTCCTGATCAGTTATAGCTATCGGTGGTATAAACTACCAATCACATGTAGGTCATGTAATAATCTGGCGACGTTTCAATTTAAACTCTCCAGTTAGTTTGATCTACTTACCACAATCATTAGATTTACATGAGAAATCTCTGGTTGAGTTAGCCCAAGAGTGGCCCAAAACCCATAAACACCAATGCAAGTTGTGAAGATTACTCGTTGTTAGACTCAGGCAGACAGCCACCCCAGATTACGGAAGCGCTAGACCCGCCGTTTCGCCCTATTGGGCCTCGTCAATAGCGCGCACCCGCAGAATCTTGCCGTATGCAAATCTACGACCTTAAGCTTGCGAGGCAGCGACTGATATCACTGAGCCATGTGCAACGGCAATGCACTGCCATGACTGAAATCTAACTGCGATATAGCGCGGCTCATCCTGCGCTGTCACACATGAAATGAATGTGCAGAGAACAGGGCTGGACCCCAGAGACACGACGCCCTTTGCAAGCCGCCACCAACCTAGGTGCCATGTAATATTCTAACGCGACCACAGCTTGTTTTTAAGTAATAGGGAGGTTAGAGTCCAGCCCTAACCTTTGCACGTTCATTACATGCATGACCGTAGAGGATGAGCCGCGGTATAGCGCAGTTAGGCGGCAGTCATGGCAGTCCGCCGCCGTCACACATGGCTCAGTGGCATCAGTCGCTGATTCTCAAGAATACGGTCGTGGGTCGGAATCCGGCAGGATTCGGAGGGTGAGCGCTACCGAAGCGACCCAATAAGACCAAACGGCCGTCTAGCGCTTTCACTAATGTGTTTTGGTTGACTGCCTAACATGGACGAATATTCACAAAAGCACCCAATAAATGCTTCTAATATATACAAGGACCTGAGTTTTTCAAAGTCGGTTTTCGCCTCAACCATCCATCAGAAAGTAACTACATGTAACACATACACTATTGTTCCACCCATGCGTACTGTTCATGCAAGAGCATGTATACCATTGTACATACTGGTTTGTGCCGCTACAGACACGGTTTTTCGCATAACAATAAACATACGTATTAAAAAGCTTATTACTATTGATCGGAAGTTAGTTGCTACGGTTTAGGTGACTTAGGTACAAAGTAGATAATTAATGAGACAGACAGATCTTATAGGTCGGGACAGCTAGGGACCAATACAACGTCGCACTGCTCAGCAAAGGTATGTTAGCCGCTAGTTTCATTCCACAAGAAGGTTGCTTAACTCTAGACAAGTCCCGAACTTATTCTAACGCAGTATAATACATAAGAACTTGCAAATGTACTAATAGTTCATTGTACCATGCTAAGTCTGGCGGATTCCTGAGGTTTAGTGGCCGTTGGACAACCTTACAACGACACATATAGATTGGTCTATATATCGTAAGCAGTTATCTTGATAAGCCTTTTTATAACACTTAGCGCAAACTGGCTGACCAAGCATGGGAGGCACCCTAAGGCTAAGCGCCAGTCATTGTGTCTATTACTATGAACTTAGGAATTAAAGTTGACATACATATTATAAAAGAAAACAGAAGGACAAACATTCATGCATTCGACGAGACCTACACATTCTGTATGATTGGGTAAAGGCACACACTAGTGCCTTGATTTATTCCTTGACACGTAGTGCATGCTCGGTGGCCCAGAAAGAAGTGCCATATATTATGAAGGTGTGCTAAATGGTACCAAGAAAAATGGTACCCACCCAGAAGATATGCTTAAGTATGGCTACAAAATGAAGTGGAGCTTCATTATATAGTGTCTACAAACCTAAAGCACTAAATGAGAGTAACCTAAACGCACAACGGGTTAATTAAATTTGTCCAGTTTATACGGCAAGCTAAAAGGAGAAAATGAGCCAAATGTAAGAACATCCTGTCAGCGAAACCGCCAGTACGACATTGAAAATATTGGCCGGATTTCCAGGAAAATGTCATCGCGATGACCACTTAATGACTTCATGCTTTCTCCAAGATGCACATTTTCCAATTAAATTACCGTTGTGGTGCAAAAATAAAGCCAGCATTATCTGAATCCGGGGCAGCAGTATAACTCAGACAGCGTCAGTAACATTGATCATTATAGAGATATAGCACATCTTTAGTTAAACATACATTTGACATCGATTTGCGTGATAACAAGATATATGCGCACATTGTCTCTTTGGGAAATGAGGATGATAACTGAATCGTGCCTTCGGAAACGTTTGCTTTAGAAAGGGTAAGCAATGTATGAGCATAAACGGACGGCTTGCGTGATCCCACTGATAAAGTAATAGTTCTAACTAAGTTGAGAAAAGGGTGTTCGACAGCCGCGCTACCCGAAGGGAGAAAAAATGCCATCAAGCTTGCAGCTGGCTGCTGTGATTGGTCAAATTGATTTGACGGCCTAACAGGGATTTTGTGAGATTTTCAAAGTATGTTGACTAGAGTGGTTCACGTTTTCCAGGATCTGATAAGCATATGTGAGAACTTCACAGAAAACGATGGCGTCCACTGAACACTCCTGAGGCTTTCAACCCAAAATGTAGCCAAACTATAAGAAGAGGTTAACGCGCTTAGTTACCTTGTACTATGCACCATAGAGGGTGGTGTGAGTGCACATCTGTCAGCACCGTCCGTCTTGAGTAGCGTATTCCGAGCAGAACCTCAGGTACGCTCCAAATGTTTGAAGGAAAACGAAATGTCGAAGTTTATAAATTTCCTTCACAACGGTTGATTTGCTTTTATTTGCTTTGTTTGCTGCATTTTCAAGCTACCTTAAGCAGCCAAGATAATGTTGCATGACCAATGCAAAAAAGCACACTGCAGTAGTTATGAATGTAGATAGTACCCGTGAGACTTGATGGCACATGCACAAAACTGTGCACATGATCGCATTGTAATGCGGCGGGCTTTTTGTTGATCTCATGTAAACCATAAAGTGGCTAGCACGTAACAGAGGTTTGCAAACAAAACCTAGTCGGAAGAAAAGTATCAACGTTACTGTGATCACAACTACCAATAGAAGCAGCTGAATACCCACGTCACAATGCGAAAAATGCCGTTTGGGAATAAAGACGCACAGGCTGATTCAGCTTTTCAGCAATCTTGCCATATTAGATAAAAAATGTATAATTACGTGACTTTAATCTATTGGTCGCATCTGCATAAATTAAAAATTTCTCTTCTGGTTGAAACTGTTGGAGTGGATTTGGTATTTCTGTTTTATTAATCTACAAGTCTGCTGGTAGGTTAATAAACTAAAATGCGGGGCTGGTATGTAATTAAATAGCTGGACCGCAAAAATAGAGGACAATAGGCGTAGTTTAGACAGCAGCATTTCAATTAATTTTCATCTATTCGAAAATATGCACTTCCAGACACTGATGTGGTTACCCATACCTGTAGCTCCCATCGGAACATGTGCTCCACTGCGATAGCTAAGCAAACATGTGAAAGATATTTTGATCTTTCCAGACAGATTGGGGGCTGTCCGTTGTTATACCTTTGACCACCTTGACGATATAACAGGAAAGCAAATTCACCGGATAGTAATTTGATCAATTGATAGACACAGTATAAATGGGACTTGTGTACGGCACGGATAAATAGGTCATCCTCATTGAATTACACGGCGTAAAGCTTTAAGAATAAGCATTCCGGTGAATAATTCCTACTTTTCTCATTCCTTTGTATGTGACCAGTGCGGCCAGTTAGTAGATCAAAGCGAGTTAAAAGTAAGTCAACTTCAACAGGTATCTGACTGGTAGATATGCACTAATGCAGGAATCCGGATCCCCAAGCATACGTGAAGCGCAATGTGTTAGATTTGCTAGGCACTTGCCATATGCACCCACTCTGACACATCGAAAGGTCAGTGATTCATCCGCAACATAACTATTTCCAAAGATAACCGAACATCCTGCACTAGAGGTACCCGGAAATTTAGAACCCGGTTGATAGTACAAATGGTTAATGAGTGGTACGTAAAAAGAATGGCGGAGTTAAACCGCATAAATTGATAAAATAATCCAGGTGCAGAATTCAGAAAAAAGAGTTCGTAAACACGCTTCTTTTCAGCGGTTCATCATAACCAAGAATGAAGGACAGTGAAACGTAAGCAACGGATAAGGGTACATGTTGAAAGCCTAGATGGTCTCTGTACCCAACTGAGGTGATTGGTCATACAGCACTCAAGGGCATGCAAGTATGGTGTTAACCACACAATACTTTCGCGTTACAGGGAGTCATGGTAGGGTGAGAGCCCGGACGAATGTCCTATATATCCATAGGTCAGGGTCATGAAGCCGAATGCCGATCGCTTCGGTAGCTGCAAGTAGGCGGCACCTGACCGCTCGTGTATGCCGTCCGGGTACGCGGTAAATGGGATGGAACGTCTCGTATCCGTTGACCTAGTGATACGAAACAATCAAATGCGCAGACATGGCGCTTGCCGTTATTCTAGTCAGTCTACTAAACAGCCAAGCTAAGTACGGCTCCGGGGCTTTTCCAGACAGTCTTCTATTGGCTCTTTTGATATACCTTGATCGACACAAAGAAGAGAAACACAAAGAGAACTACTTGCCCACTGAATACTGTTCATATGTTCCTGGTCCATAAGTGTCACTGAATTGAAGCTTAACCGTAAGCTTGCTGCTTAGTAGGTTTGAGAAACGGCAGTAGAAGAAATGCTATATATTGATTCCGATATTCCGTCCCCCTGAATGATAGCGATAGATAGATCGGCTACTTTGCAACTGAAACCAATTTACTCTTTGTTTCAGGTGACTTCACTGTTATCCGAACGAGCTTCTCCGGATAGCCAGTTCTCTCAGATAGGCTCCGTACGAAGTTCAGCTCATCCGCAGGTGTGAGCCGGGTACATATATTTCTTGCTCGTTGGGACAGACATCGGACAAGTTTCCGCTTCTGGCTAAGTGGGACGAAGTTGGCAAAATGCGAGTATTGCCCGTTTCACGTTGCCTTCTTGTGGACACTCCGTTTGATCGAATAGTCCGCTCTTCCGCGCATCTGTGCTTCTAAGAACAACGTGGAGATGTTACCTACAGATTCCATGGTGAACAGTTTAGTTTTCACAAACGGTAAATACTGTCACTAAGACTTGTACAAAATTCCTTTTGTCGACACTAAAGAAAAGTAGCCTGCAGGATACTCAATGAAACTTAGCATTTAAGCAAACTATATTATTATCATTTAAGCAGTTTTGCGGATGCAAATACTACTGCATTGCAACTATCTGTATCACACCCATTTTCTCACCTCAGCAGGTGCGTCGAAAATTTTTTATATTTCTTGAGTGTTTGGAAGACAAATATTGACTTATAATGAAGTAAAAGGAACAATGAACTAGGAATTAATATGGGTTAAGAAACGATTCTTTACAAATCTACTTAGAAAGTTCGTGGGCATGCCAATAAAAACGATAATGATAATAATGATAGTAAAACAGTTATTTAAATATGGAAGTAAGGACATATTGTTTACTTGGCCGTAGTCCTACAATCCACTTAGATCCACATCACCCGCAGTTGACATCAAATAATTCCATGCTAAACTCCAGCTGTAGGATGGAGACGTAGTGCTAAGTGACAAAGCGTAAGTGGATGAGTGCATCATCCAGCCGTCTTGTAACTACTGTTAATCTCAGTGCAGAGAGGACAGATTCTAGGAGAGTATTGCACGGGTGACATAAACAAATGGAAAAGGAATTTCTGCGGCACTCCAGACGACTATACTGTATAGCGAGTTTCATTGAGTGGTCCCTCAGGTTTGTATTGGTGCTGAGTTGCAGTAAGGGGCGGCACACATGATGTGAGTCTCACAGAATCAAGTATGCCATAATCAGGTCACCTCGTAGTCCGCGACAGCTTCCCCTGAATACCCCAATCACTGCAGCCTCTCCTTGTATGAAAGCTGCGCATTTCAATTACTTTCTTAAAAGTACGACGTTGTGGCTGCTCCACCGCATTAAGGTCGTATTTCGGCCATGGCTACCTGGCTTGAATTGCGTACTAGACATGGGGGCGAACATATACACTGAGCATTTGTCGAAATTTTGAGCAGTTTACTTGTCCAAACACACGTCGCAACAGCCCGACGTGTTAGTTCCCAGTCTTCTAGACCTTTCTGGATTATCTGGATCAACCCATGTCATCTTGAACCAAGACACCCAAGTCACGTTCAAGATTTGATCGCTGTAGTATATTCGTTCCGAACCGGTATGAGTAGCTGCACTGATATCGGATAAAAAGCACCTTGCATTTACTGACGATGAAATGCAGTAACTTTAGATTTAACCATTGAGACACCGTATCTAGGTCATTCTGAAGCACATGCTGGTCGGAGTTCGCCTGGGTTCTGCGGCAGATCTTGATATCGTCAGTAAACATCAGGAAGTTGGAAGCGATTCCATGTGCATGGTCATTAGCAAACACCATAAACAGACGTGGATCTAGAACTGAGCCTTGCGGCACACCACACTCGACTTGTATGGGGTCCGAGAAAGAGCTTTGAAGTTTGACCACTAATTGCCGTTGAAGTAGAAAGTTGACAATTTAGCTTAGAAGAGGATCGCCGATCACGTACTTCTGGTGCTTGGAGAGTAGTATCCGCTGGTCTAGACAATCGAAAGCATAAGGAAGAGATCAAAATACTTGGAATACCCAGAATGCGATATCTGACCGACGACAGCTGAGTTAAAATTGCTCTTGATTTAAGATGGAACTTCACCCAAGACTTCTTAAGCTTCAAGCTCGAAAGTATTGCCATTTTTGTTCTTGCCGTTCAAAGGAGACCATGTATCGAACGATATCGGACATAAACTCCGGTTCGCCATTACGCGCACCTACTCGACCGCTCAGTTGCGACTCATACATACAACGAAAAGCTTTGTTCTTCATGACCGTCAGAGCAACTCGTCAGTCATTTCGGCCTCACGTCGTTTACCAGTTCACCTGCGGTTGCGGTGACATTTACATAGGCAGGACTGACCGTCAGCTAGCTGAGGATAGCTGAACATGTGCCGAGGTGGGTGGAGTAACTGATGACGCAACCAAACGGAGTGGATCCGAGGATGAACAGGAGTCCCGCATCATCTATCACAAAGCATCTCTTGGCAACCCGACATCAGGTGAACTCGGAGACTGCGTTCAAGGGGTTATTACGCAACAACATTCCGATTATCTTGGCAATTAGTGAGGCTTTGCTAATTAGGGCTTATCACCCTGTGAGACATTGAGACATTCAATTAGGTTACCGTGGACTTGATTTTGACATTTTGACTGGTGTGCCAACTTTTCCCCCTGTATATAACTGTCCATGAATCCCACTTGTATTGTGTTTGCGACTGAAGAGAACAATCGAAATGATAACATATCGCAACTTATGTCTTCTCCTTGCTCTGACGAAATATTTTTAGATCGCAGGCTCATACTCTCATTTGTCGTTTTCGTTCATGATCTTTTTGGCAGTATCGCACTATCTCTTTTACCAGCAAAGTGTCTTTTACAACAGTTCGCACGAAAGAATTTGGTTTGAGATGATCCCCACTGAATTGCAGAGCAACGGAGTTGAAATCAATGGTTGTCGAGCACCCAGCCTTTCCATTGAACGATGCTTTCCTCCATTTGGATACAATAAATCCTCCGTTCAATCGCACTGTTTTTCTGATGCATGTGAATCTGGTTAAGGTACTGACATATATTCCCACAGGGAAAATGTCGCAGGAAGTATTTATATCACCTTGATTATTCGAAAATCCTGAGTTGGTCCTAATCGAAACGTGTCTAAATAAAAACTAGAGCTCACTGCTGTTGTACCTACCCTGCGAATGGTAGTGAGAGTCACCGAGGAAATGAGTTTCTAGTGCAGCGCAATATTTCGGACGGATTCGATGGTAGTTCTCAAGCTGCTACGTAACGTTAACGGGCTCCTTCTTACGTGTGTTGCTAACCAAGTTACTAGGATACAACAGCACTCTCATCCAAGTCAGTAGCGTTAGATAAACTAGAAGCAAAACCCCGCTGATATAGTTTCACATAGACTTCCTATGTCATAACAATGAGTTGGTTGTACGGTGAGCAATTTCCCGTTCAGCTTGAATCCTACTGGTCCAGGTCTTGGAGAAATTCAGTTAAATGCTGTCGGAATAGTTGCGGCATGATACTAGTAATGTCCTCTTGGCAAAACTGGAAGAACATCAGAGAAATTAATTCATAATTTGTCCTACTTGAACCTCGCTGCTTAAATGGTTCGTTGCTGCCAATTTTAAGTCTTATTTCGTAGCGAAGTTTCTGAAAAGCGCTGCGCCACAACAACCAGGTATAAAAGAGAACCCTGAAAATCTTGAAGCTACGCTTTGGATTGTTTGATTAGTACATGCAGAAGTCTTCGCGTAAGAGAAATGTATCCTTTTACACAACGAGCCCAAGATAGCAGTACGAAAGATGAAACTGAAATCGTGCAGATTGAGACGACTTAGTCTTTCATCAGTAACAGCATACTCGGAGATGTCGGAAGACTTAATCCACTGGCAATCATATAAGAAGCAAGACATCGATTTTGTTGCTGGCTCGCCATTTTTCACTCGGCTTCTTATAGTACATTATCACTGCGCCAATGCAGACTCCGGGATTCAGCATGCACTACGATCTTCAGCGACGTTATGGGATTGTGGATGGAGTTTCCGCCGTGCAGGATGCCGTATAAACCACGGAGTCGGCTGATGGTGCCGATTTTAACCGACCACGGTCTGACATTCTGTTCAGCATTTACTGCCGTTGGGACTGATTACTTCGTACCTTTAATGGTACGACGCGGCCGTGTGCATAAAAAGTGGTCTGGATATCTATTTAGCTGCTTGATCACGCGAGCGGTTTACATTGAGGTTCCTCAATCTGTGCATACCAGTTCAATTTTGTGTGCAGGTTCGCGATTTTCGGCCAGACGCGATTGGCCGACTGTCATATACAGCGATGATGAACAAAATTTTCGCGAGACTGTAGCTGAATTATGCAACCTCCTGAAGAATTTCGGGTCAGGATAACGTAACGAACACTCTGTTGTTATGAGTGATTGACTGGAATTTTTACCGTACTTGTACTATTCACCGGGAAAGTTTTTGGAAACTATTAATTCGATCGACAAGGGAATTGTTGCATAACCTTCTCAGCGACGAGATCGTAACAGAAGAAGGGCTTAGGAGGACAACTGCTGATGCTGAATGACCGTCTTCTAGTATGGATACCCCATGAATTTGATCTACGTGACACCATATCACCGAGAAAACTGCTGACACTGGCGAACAACCAGCCTCTTGACAACCCAATGATCAACTTATCGATAAAACTAAGCAGAAGATGAAGACAGATAAGACATCTATCCAAGATGTTTTGGCCTAAATGACATAGGATGTACTTACCGAAACTACAGCAGGGGCAGAAATGATTGAATAAAGTTCCAGACCTTATGCAGGATTATCTAATTCTAGTTTATGATTTACGCACCTCAAAAAGTCTGTGGTCGAAAGCAGTAGCAGAAGAAATCCTTCAAGGCGGAAACAATGATGCTCGACAAATGTTGTGAGGACAACTATAAGTATGCTAAGAAGGGAAGTCAGATAAATCTGTTTGTTAGAAGCCCACAGTGAAGAGGAGGATGAAGTCGTGGAAGCCATGGAACAGGAAGGAAGATGGCCGGTAATTGTAAAGCTTAAGGAAAATTTTGATCATTCAGCCGAAGTGGATCACTTAGTAAAGGCATGATATTCCTATTTTCAAACCCCACACTTATATCCTTACGGCAATTTACACATGTTTGCTTCAAACACGCGTTATTAAGCACTTTACGCTTTTACTTCACATTACTGGCATATCATTGATCCCTCGAATTAAAACATTGCATCCTTGACAGCCTTCAGATTAGCAATCTGCTGCGCTGTATCGCTTTGCCATGCCGCCGCATGGCATCCAGTTGCTGCTCTTTTCCAGTACGATTGCAAGCCTATTCCTAAGTTGATTACTGTATTTATTCTGACGTATGGAAGCACGGTAACAGGAATTTGCGTTTCTTTTTCTATGGCCAAAAGGTGAGTATCCTATTGATTCATTAGCCTATAGTTTCACTGTCCCATCTCATGCAATTGTTTAGTCTAGGCTTCGTTGACGCTACAAGGGGCATGAGCCCTGTAATGCTGTGTAGAAAACACAGGGCCAAAACAGCGTGCAATTTGACAACAAAATGGGCCTACAAATTCCTTATAACGCGTCGTTGGTCTGATCATCCGCCGAGAAAACAGGACACTATATTGATTGGCACAAAATAAGGATTCTGACGTATGAAGAAACGAGAAAAGGTATGCAGCTCCTCAATGCCTGGTTTTCTACAGCAAACTCAATAAACAAACGCATTAATGTCGACCAAACCTATCACAAATCAGACTGAAGGGCATCAAGTGGATAACAGAAGTCCGCCTGAATCTATGGAATGCAGCAGCATTGCATTTTGTAGCTGAGTCCAAGACCAGTGTGGTTTATGCACCAATGAGTTTGCAAACATCCACCCTACTCCGCAAGTATGTATGCAAAAGCCATTATAAACCACTCGGTCTGTGTCGAGCGCAACATGTGGCAACCAATCCTGGTGGAACATGAGTACTGACGGCGGAAAAATACATAATGATCAACTTGCTGTCGGCTGAGCCATCCCGGATTGGTGTGAAACGAAACGCTTTCTATCGAGGTCATTGTTATTAGTGCTAACACCACACCTATCACCAATACCATGCTCTAAAGGTGTCAAATACTTGTGACGAAACGTAGGCAATCGATTTGCTCAGATTTCGCAACTGAGTCGCAGCAGTGCATTCATGTGGTTTGTCGCTGCCGTGCAAGAACCAATTTCTAAGCAATGCATATTTTGTTATAGCACACCAGAAGATAAATGCGCCGCAACCATAGCACTTACTACACAGATTTAATGTGTCAGCTAGTTGATGGCCAAATCTACAGACACTCAGTGCATGCATAACTTAAATCCTCGACGAAAGAAGAGGAAATGTTACAGCATGTTATATTTGTCTAAGGCAATGGCTCGCAACCTGGGGGTTATTACCTTAAGGGAATGAAATATAATTTTACGGGAAGTAAATATAAGCAACAAGATTGGGTCAAAACCTGTCGCCAAATAAAATTAGTAACAAAATCCTCGATATCAAAGTATGTAACTAACTACCCAATCACTATCGCTTAGCCACCGGTGACTAATCGCTAGTGAGTAGGCAGTTAATTAGACCGTCCTGGAGAATAAATTACCTAAAAGCGAATGCAAATGTACAAGCCAGCGCATCTAAACCGCGCCTCTATCGTCTCGCGTCGTCGATCGTTTTTCTTTTGAGTCATGCGGTAGTTTGCCTGGTCGAAGTACAAAGTTTGGTGAACACTAACGTAGGTCCGCTGACCAAGTGTTTCAAGGTAGAAGAGGATAAACAAGCGTTTAGTGTTCAGAACCTATAACTACAGTGGTGGTGGGCAGCTGTTACCCAGGAAGGACTTGGAAGGAATGTTTGAAACCAATGCGAACCCATCAATTTCTGTTTATGTTTGATCAAGGATCACACCACAAAACAAGTAGCCGAATGAACTTGGAGCAGGACTTACGACATGCATTAGCCGTAAGCACAAAAAATATACCATAAGCTTTGGAACTAAGCAATGTCAGCCGTCTCATTAACATACATTCCCACTTTATTTTATATCAAATTGCTCAAAAATAGATGTTGCCTTTATTTGGCTGATATAAGTAGTTGAAATTAGTATTCATTTTCTCCAATGTAATTTAAAAATTTTTAAGTCGTTATTGTTTATGATCAAGCCAGTTTTTGGGTAACAACCTCACGGAGATTGAGAACCAATGGTCTAAGTTGTTTGCCCATCTGTAGCATTTCAAGGTCATCCCCACACACGCGTGACGTGCGTGCTCCTGGTTTATTTGGATTATTCCCTTCTACCCTCTCTCCATCTTCTCGCAGCATTGTCACTGTACGCTCATTCGAACCGGATTTACCAGCTCTACACAGTGATCCATCATACGTGGAAATATCTTCTACGATTATTGTCTGTGACATCACTAATCCTTCTCATTGACATCCGTGATTAAGCGCAAGCGGTTAGTTTAATCACATTGAGTCGATTGCCTTCTGTGTGACACCATTCGATACAGAATTCTCGAGGCAGGCCGTAAAGCATATTCCGATCCAGCGTTTCTCAACACAGCCGTGAACGGATTTATGATCTCTCAATCTATGTTTAGCATCGTGTTCAGATTCAGTCAGCAGCTTCCAGTCACTCGCCATTTGTTGTGACCATGTCAGCCGGTATCCCTGCATAACCCATCACACGGATCGCGCGATCACGCCGACCGCTGATTTGATCTTGCAACCATCACGCCAACCAACCCAATGTGTCAGGTAACGATAACACGTTGAATGACAGAAATGCTAATACGAAAGTCTCCAAGGCATTTAGGGATGGGATAATGTATCGAGTAGTTAAAATCGGTCTGGCTTGCTCGCACTCTTTGGAATGGTATTATACGAAATGTGCATACGTGTCCCTACAACAAGTACGAAAGCGAAATAAGTTCCAAGATGCACTTTGGTTCTGCACTGCGTGCTCCATAATCCCACTCGTTACGTGCTTGCTTATCCTAGTTCAGAAGTGTGACCGGTTAACCGCAGAAGCAGAGCAGAGGATTAACGATAAGATTACTTCAATGGAAGCGAGTATGCACCACGGAAGTGTAGCGGCTACTAAGCAAAGGAATGCTGCACAGTCCGCTTACCCTCAACCGCAATCAGCCACATCCCCATCTCCGTTGTCTATTCCAACTTTGATAAAACTCCGGGCGAAAACAGACCATATATATGAGAGTGAAACGGTAATCACAGCAAGGAAAATCAGGCACCACTCGAAACGTCTGGTTAAGCAGATTCTACTAGATCTGACATCCGGCATTAAAAAGGATAAAGCAGCCGAACACCAACCCTCAGTACCTGTAGCTCAAATGTCTCTTGTGGAGACAAAGCCCCCCCGGAACATCAGTTACACATGCAGACATTGGTGCTAAGATCCACCGTGAGGCCGACATTGCGGCCTCTTCTGTTGTCAACACCGTTAATGCGAATAGAGGGACAAACAGCAAACAATCAACTCTTGTCAGCAGGTCAGGACAAACGAGTACCATACCTTATAGATCAACGAAAAAGGGGTCTGTTGTGTATACTGTCAGCATTCTTGACGGCTAGTCTAAACAGACACGTGCACACAACTCCAGACACACACACACACACACACAAAGCGTCTAATTCTCTGCTTCCCTATTGGTTCATCCTTCTCCTTGCGACACATTAATGTAGTCACCCAGTTAGACATTGATCAGATCACAGCAGTTCGTTTATCAGAATGACCTTTTAACTTGCTCGTGCGTTTGACCTTTTGCATACAACACTGGCGTCGCGGCTTACGAACCTACGCCGTGGAATTACATCCTCCTGCAGAAAGTACATGGGCCCATTGGAAAACCTCGTTTACAAACTATTTTGACCTACTGCCTGTGGCTTCTAACTACACTGAAGGCTAGAATCTGAATCTTCTCAGACACCTACTCGGTGATGAGGGACAACGTCAATTTGATGCTTTGGAGCTGCAGTCACAAGATACCTTGACGAAAGCGCTAGAGGTGCTGGACAAGTCATGGGGACAGCGTACAAATATCTTCATGGCTCGCCTCAAATTCGGCCGACTTACACAGGAACCAGCGGAAACTCTAGACGGTTTCGTTGATAGCCTCATTCGCGGTGTACGACCCTGCGAGTATCCAACCAAACCGAAAAATAGAATCGAGGGCATAATGCTAGTGCAGCAGTTGATTAGTGGAATCACCAATAACCGAATTCGGGAATATCTACTTTCGGAAGACACTTCCAAATTGACTTGGGATAAAACTGTGGAATTAGCTCGCCTTAAAACATGTACGGCCGAACAGTTGCGATGTTTCGCCACCCACGCAGACATACAGGAGGTTGCCAAGATCCATTGCTCGCCAATGGAATTCCAATCCCCACAGAAATGCTTCCGCTGCGGCAGCCTACAGCATGAAGCCAATTTTACCAAGTGCCCTGCCTTAGAAATGGATTGCAAAAAGTGCGGTAAGCGCGGACATTTAGCCCGTTGTTTTCGTTCAGTGCGCATTTCTGAGTTGCATTCTGCAGATTCCGTTTCTAGTCAGCAGTTACAGTCCTCTGAAAAGGTATTTGCCATTGATAACACAGGCACTGTGTCTAATTATCGTTCCAATTGTCCAGAGTCTAAACTACCTATGCCTGACATTCGTACTGTTACAGTTATTGCACGTGATAGAACAACGCACGTTGACATGGAACTTGATTCTGCGTCTCCAATCACTATAATACCGAGTAGTTTTTATGACATTCACCTACATGACATGCCTATACATCCCTTAATCTATCCATTTGACAGTTACACCAAGGCCCCGGTAGAAATACTAGGATTTGTGGTGATTGTGTTGCAACTTGGGGCCGTGAAATTATCGGTTGCTGTGTACGTCACCCAAGGAACTAAATGTCCCCTACTCGGACGCAACGCTATGGTTGCACTGGGGTCACGCCGTACCTATCTCGTATGCGTATTATGGCAATTAACCTATCAGACCTACAGATACAGTACCCGAAATTATTTGAACAAACAATAGGGCGCGCTCCCATCTCTGTTCACCGCATATGTCTGAAGCAGGATGCTAAACCAGTAGCTATTGCTCATCCACGTCCAATTCCTTTGGCCAGAAGAAAGACTGTTTCGTCAGCATTACGGCAGATGATTGCAGATGATCTCATTGAACCCATTAACTGTTCTGAGTGGGTTCACCCTATAGTTATAGTCCTCAAGAAGGACGGTACGGAGAGAATATGCAAGGACCTGCAGGCCCTAAATCGGAAAATCGTGGTATACAAGTTTGTGCTTCCAACCGCGAAGGAACTGATAGTCAACCTATCCGGCGCCCGATATTTTTCAAAATTGGACCTTAGGAACGCTTTCTTTCACATGCCTCTAATTAAGGAGTCAAGACCGCTGACCGCATTTCTCACTATGGACTGACTCTTTTAGTACAAATTCTTGCCAATGGGCTTGAGTTCAGCCCCCGCAGCTTGGCAAAAGTTTATGTTTCACTCATTTGCTAAATTACCTGGTCAAATAGTATACACGGACGACATCAGTGTATTCGGTAGGACTCCAGAAGAATACGATTCGCGATGCATGCTGTGTTACGTCGACTACACAATCTTAACCTACGATTAAACCTCGAGAAATGCAAATTTAATGCTAGTGAGATCGAGTTCCTGGGCCACATTATAACAAATGACGGTATGAAGCCGAGTCTTGACAACGCACGTGCCATCACCGAGGCTCCTTGTCCACAGAACTCCACTGAAATATATCATTTTCTAGGTACGTGTTCTTACAATCTACGTTACGTGCAGGATTTCACGAATATTTCTGAGCCACTGCGTGAACTGGCAAAGGAGAAAAGTGTATTAGTTTGGGGTCCACCCCAACAAAAGGCAGTTGACGAGATAAAAGGCCGCCTTGCTTCCACACCAGTCATGGCGATTTTCGACGAGACTTGCCCAACGATTGTCTCTACTGATGCATCAAACATTGGGTTGGGTGCTATACTATCCCAAATTCTTAACGGGGCATGAAAGAGTTTTGCATACGCTTCCAGAAAAGTTTTGGCGGCGGAGCTTTCTTACTCTTTCTGGGAAAAAGAACCCCTTGCCTGTGTTTGGGCCTGTGAGAAGTGGAGTTGGTTCTTGTTCGGAAAACCCTTCACTTTTCGTACAGACCACGCAGCGCTAACTAATTTACTTACTCGGGGAACAAATGACATCAGGTCACTTCGGATACATCGTTGGGATGCACGATTCTTTACATACGATTTTCAAAGTAAATTCCGTCCCGGACGCGAAAACCAGCTAGCGGATGGGCTCTCTCGACTGCCGCTCAACGAAAGTGAAACTAATGAGGATGATAATGTGAGGTTACTGGTGTCTTCGCTGAGTGATGAACCAATCTCAGCCGTGACTAAGGAAGAACTCTAGAAGGCGACTCAGGAAGATGAGACACTCTGCCGCGTACAGGAGTTTCTGCTAAACGGTTGGCCATAAAATAACAAGAGCACAGGCGAGTTTCGTCGGTACTACGTGTTGCGTCACGAACTTACATTATTAAATGGATGTTTAATGCGTGGCGAAATATTTGTGGCTCCTCGGAGCTTGATACAAAAGATCATGCTATGTGCTCACGAAAGCCACCCTGGTATCGTTCGTACGAAACGCAAGGTTGACGCATGTTTCTGGTGGCCCAAAATGTCACACGAAATAGAAAAACTTGTTCATGACTGCTCTTCATGTCAAAGAGCAGACAAGAGTTCAGGGCCAGTGTCATCCTCTATACAACCCATTGACTATCCTATGCGACCGTGGGCCAAGATAGCCTTTGACATCATGGGTCCATTTAGCTCAGCGCCTCAGCATCAAAGGAACTGTTTGATGGCGACCTGCTTTTACAGTAAGTGGCCGGAAGTCCATTTGTGTGGAGAGGTGACTACTTCCAGTGTTATTCGATGGCTGACATATACGTTTTTCCCGCTTCGGATTACCAGAAGAGATAGTGACGGACAACTGGCCGCAGTTTACAAGCCACGAGTTTCATTCGTTCCTTCAACTTCACGCTATCCGACACTCACGTACAGCGCCGTATAATCCAGCGGCAAACGGCATGGTAAAGCGATTCAATCGATCCTTGAAAGAGAGTATCCAAGCTATTCACTTATCTGGTACAGGTTGGGAGGATGCAGTTCTACAAGCACTATTTTCTTACCGAACCCCACACCACCGAACCACAGACAAAACGCCAGCTGAACACATGCTTGGGCCTGCCCTTCGGACAAAGTTGAATGTTGCGCTTTCTATTCCTGCAACCAATAATTCCGACGAGTTAGATCGTCGCCATCGATATCAGACCACTTACTAGAAGCATACTACTCCGCTCCAGCCCTAAACATTCGTGCGTGCGAAGGTAAACGCTGCATCAAAATGACAGCCCACGTTATCAGATCCGATAAGAATAACGCGTGCATGTGGGCCAGGCATTTACCGGCTGAAGGATGGCCGCACAATCAACACTCGGAGATTATTCACAAGTATCAGACGAACGGAGCATATGCCACCCAGCTTCACTGACGAAACCCCGCAAAGCACGCAGCTCCGCAGGACGAGCCGAGAACAAAGACAACCGAATCGATATGGTTTGGACGCAGCACACGATTAAGCAGAGAGTTGATGCTGTATATACTGTCAGCATTCTTGACGGCTAATCTAAACAGACACGTGCACACAACTCCAGACACACACACACACAAAGCGTCTAATTCTCTGCTTCCCTATTGGTTCATCCTTCTCCTTGCGACACATTAATGTAGTCACCCAGTTAGACATTGATCAGATTACATCAGTTCGTTTATCAGAATGACCTTTTAACTTGCTCGTGCGTTTGACCTTCCGTATACATCAGGATCCAACAGTAGTGCCCGGACTGTAGTATACTCAAATGGCCCTGAATCTACCGCCATCACATTGCGGGGTAAGTTATCGGACGACCAAGGCCAATGGAATTCATTGTGTGTGTAGAGGAATTTCAAAGCCAAGCCATAAACTTATTGCGAATTACTCGTCATCCAATCTCGCCACACTATGGAGAACCAAGACCTATTCGAGCAACACCAGCATCCTCCACCGATGTCGAAAACGTTTTGCCCTCCGCAAGCGCGCTAAAACAACGATCCTGTGGGATACACATCTATCCTTATGTCCTTTGGAGCTCACAACAAGCAAGAAGCAACACCGAAGAGCAACACAGCAAGCAAGACCGTCTAAACACAATGTTCATACATAGCTTGTCAGAGCATCCTTCTAAACATGTTCAAGAGACCGGGAAGCACGATTTAGAACAGTCGCGGTTCATTCCTTAAACACTTTCTTTGGATACTGTCTTGGCGCTATCGTTCACCGGGATACCTCTTTCACAAATTTATGGAGGATGCTGCCCTAGAATCCTAAAACTTGCGGTTCAGTCAAAGCAACAAACAAAGGATGTTTCCAATCGATGGCGGAGAAAGCAGAAATGTCTTCCTTCTGAACTTCGGTTAAATGTCGCAGAAGCTTTGCACAGCGCAAATATTAAAGCAACTGAAGCAGCAAGCATACCGACGAATGCACAGAATGGTAACTTGAGTGCTGCTTTAATTGACTCTGATGTAGGTCTAAACAAGGTTAGGACGCACCTTGGCCGAATCAATTTGCAAAGGAGGTATAATTATCCCATCAGTAAAACATGTAACTTCCGAACTCCCATCGGTCGGCCTTCTCCAACACTTGACCCCTTCACCCTTCTGCTGGCTCCTAGAGACCGAGAAACTGGCCTGCTTGTGTATGAATGCTCAGGGTTTTTTTAATAAGCTGGCCGAACTGAAAGATCGCAAATCTTCAGGTCATATGATGTCATTGGTACCACTGAGACGTGGTCGCACACGGGAATGACGTACGCTGAACTTTTGCTACCGGACATGTCGCTGATTCGGAACGACAGGCTCAAAAGAAAAGAGGTAATCCTGTATTATCGAAGCGATTTAGAGTAGGAAGTCGTGGAGAATGCAGACTCGCAGTTCCTCGACTCACTTTGGTGCAGCTTGCAGTTAAAAGGTAGAGACGCTTGCCTTATTTTCGTGGTGTACCGCCCCTAACTCTACACTTGAAAACGAATACGACTTAGCGGCTGCTTTAGTAGGCAGCCTACAACAAAAATACACTCATATGTTTATCTTGAGTGATTTCAACCTACCTTGTGTAGAAATTCCTGGCACGATCGCAGAACAATTCAAAGCCGATCTACAAGATCTCGTATCCATTGTTCCTCTCTACAATTACATCACTTTGCCCACTCGGTTCAGAACAGGTAACAGTCCATCTGTGCTGGATCTTGTGCTTACCAACTAGGGGCATTTGACTAAATTGTTGGCTGTAGACTGCCCGTTAGGTCGCAGTGATCACGCAGTCATCAGTTTCAACTTCGCCTGCTATACAGAATATCGGAATAAGAACGATGAAACTGCGCGAGCCACCACAAGCTACGATCGCTTAGCCCAGCTTGTCAGCGCCACACATTGACGAACCTCGGGAAATCGCCGGGCTCTAATTCGTCAACAAATTCCGTCAGCTGATAGCAGAGGCTTCACAGATAAAGGTTTGCAATAAGTGTACCTCAATTTCTTTGGTTAGCAGCCGAGCTCGAAAATGGATGCCAGTACGCAAAACAGCATGGCGAGTGTACAGAGAAGCACCAGCGCCAGTAACTTGGGACAACTACGTAGCCCAACATAACCACTGCACTCAACTGTTAAGAGAAGACAAATCATCTTATCAGAAGAACACCGCACAACCTTCACTGCTAACAACAAACTGCTGTACATGCGCGTCAAAAGCATACGAAACGTAAGGTAAGAATTTCCTTTACTCAAGGCGGCTGATGTCTGAACGAGAACGGTTGTGGAAGCAGCAAACGCGCTACCGATTCAATATGCCCTTACGTTTCAGAGGGTCTTGCCACCAAGGTATCTTCCAACATATGTCGTCTCCTCACCAAGACTTACCCACATCACTTTTACCGCAGAGGCTGTATTGTAAAAGCTGATGTCTTTACACAAACACATCTCACCGGGTGTCGACACCATTCGTCCAGGTAATGGAAGCAGCAGCAAGCCAATTGGCAGGAGCTTTGGCTCGGTTTTTCTAGCGATGCTTAGACCAGAATCAAGTTCCCACCATGTGGAAGCTTGGAATATTAACCACGATTCATATAGGTGGAAGTAGAACTGATCTCCCAACTACCGCTCAGTATCCCTTTTTCCTATACTCTCCAAGTTCATGGAATCCCTAGTTGCTGATGCACTGGTGTGCTCTCTGGAAAACTGCAACCTCATCGCTCCTGTGCAGCACGGTTTCCGTCGACAGCGGTCATGTACAACTAATTTGCTAATTGCACGCAGTAGTTAGACCGAAGCAGCTGAGGCTGAAGAAGGTGTTGATATGATCTACCTAGGTTTTGCGAAGACTTTCCATTGCCTAGAACAGCGAAAACTACTCTCCAAGCTATAGCATTACGGGGTCGACGACGCTCTTCTAAGCTGGATTGCCAACTTTCTACTTCAACGGCAATTAGTGGTCAAACTTCAAAGCTCTTTCTCGGACCCCATACAAGTCGAGTGTGGTGTGCCGCAAGGCTCAGTTCTAGATCCACGTCTGTTTATGGTGTTTACTAATAGCCTTGCACATGGAATCGCTTCCAACTTCCTAATGTTTACTGACGATATCAAGATCTGCCGCAGAACCCAGGCGAACTCCGACCAGCATGTGCTTTAGAACGACCTAGATACGGTGTCTCAATGGTCAAATCTAAAGTTACTGCATTTCATCGTCAGTAAATGCAAGGTGTTTTTCATCCGACATAAGAGCAGTTACTCTACCGGCTCGGAACGAATATACTACAGCGATCAAATCTTGAACGTGACTTGGGTGTCTTTGTTCAAAATGACTTGGCTTGCTCCAGGTAATCCGAAAAGGCCACATTCATTTCCATTGTGCAGTTTCCACTCCATCAAAGGAGCGAAAATCTTGTTTCGATTACGGATCCAATTTTGCAAATGAAATCATCAACTAGCCCATATACGGAGAAGGTGCTTTAATTCAGTTGCTTAATGAATAGCAACAACACTGAAGAGGCAATTCTCGACGTAGAAACAACTTTTAGTAAGTTTGAAAGCTAGATTTGTAGTAGCCGCTCTGTGGTTGGATTGAGACAGGCAACCTTCATTCAGACCTCGGTTCACTTTGTAGTAGACCTCGGTCATAATGATCACACGGACCATATACATTACGTGCCGATCGTGTATTTCTTATCCGTGTATGGACCCGTAGTCCGTAGGGACGTAGGGAAAACACCAATGCCGGGTGGTACGTGTGAAATCGTAATCCTCCGCTAACCCAAGCTAAGTGAAAACATATAGGACCAAACGTACCAATGAGAAACAGAGACTAAGCAGCAAATGCACTAGTCATGTGATTGGGTGCGTGTAGTTAGTGGGTGTAGCATGACGCATCGGTTTGGACGTCCGCAGCATCACTACACATGGCAGGTATATTCATGGTTTTAAAATGTTACTTTCTACTAGGCTGGGTGGACGTCAATGAACAATGAATAATGATTTATCACGGGTTAAAAGCAAGTGCTTGACACGTCCCGTAGGATGGTTGCGGTGAATATGATGCGAGTAAAATATGTCTGGGTCATCTATCGAACGTTTGACGAGATGAATACTTTAATAATTAACACCAGTGTAAAATGAAAAAATTATCGCGCGTAAACGTTCAGAAAGACACTTGGGTGCAGTGATTGTCGAGGTAAGGAGTGAGGAAAGTAAAAATGGTCGCTCACTTAGGTCCATTTGATACATAAATCATGTTGAGAACATGCTTGACGTACTCCACAATAGAGGAGCTTAGGCAACAAAATGTTGGGAGCTAAGAGCAACATCTAGTCGTTTTTTGCAAACATCCAAGGTAGGGGAGGATACCACTGAGTCTGGGAGTGCGTTCCAGGGTTGGCAAACCCGAAGGGAAAAGTAATTCCATCGACACTCTAGACGGCTATATTGTTCCTTCAATTTTAAGCAGTTACCTCTGAGCTGCGTATTGTGGCTAATTTTCAGCAAATGGCAGCATACGTTGTTGGGGTCGCTTAGTATCTGATACGCTAAAATGAAATCGCCGCGCAGCCTTCGATATCGTCTGCTGAAATTCCCAGCAGCTTCAGCCTTCGGTGGTAAGAGTGATACCGCAGGCCCTTCACGTTCTTTGTTGCTCTTCGTTTTGGTGCCTCTATCGCTTCTAGGTCGCGCTTCAACCAAGGTTGCCAAGCTTGGATTGTGCATTCGCACAGTGATGGGTAGATCGGCTTCATCAATTTGGGTTTTATCAGTCGTCTCAGTTTGTTCTGTATCAACAGGTCCATCCTCGGGGGGGGGGTTGATACCGCGGGTTTACGGACCGAATGAAGTCGTTGTGGCGGTGTAGGGTTTCTCCGGTTTCCAGCTGTATATCGGCTTCCGTTCGTGGACTAGTCGCTACGGTTCCGAGCAGCCATATCGGCTCATGTGTGAGTTTCGTATACACATCCTGTTTCGGTAACTGACTCTGCTTTATTGCGTATGAATCCACGTTGAAGCATTCGCTGTTGTAGGAAACGCCTGGCTTGACGAGGGTCTAGAAATAATACACCTAAGCTTGTACGTAGGCTACGCCAAAATATTGCCTCCCCAGTACTTTTGCCGAAGGACTCCAAGGATGTGACACGATAAGCGAACAAGAGTCGATCTAATTTGGTGCGCAAAGTTCCTTGGCTTTGCTTCAACAGACCGGTCTTCACCGTTTGTACCGTTCTATCTGTCAAACCATTGGATGCCGGATGATGTGGTGAAGAATTCCTATGGCGGATGCCATTACTCTGTAGACACTGTTCGAAAGCTGCACTCGTAAATTGTGCACCGTTATCTGTAACTGGAATTTTGGCATACCATATATGGATATGCAAGTGCACACTTTATTAATTGTAGTCTCCGAAGTAGCGTTACAGACAATATGTTCATCTATCTATTTTGAGTACACATCCGGTAGCAGTAGTAGCATTTTTTCTTCAATCGGACCTAAATAGTCTGCTCGACCACGCTCTCATGGACGGTCGGGTAGCTCCCATTGATGGATCGGACCGGCTGATTTGTCTTTCTGGTATTGTTGGCATACAGCACATGTGTTCAACAGAGCTTCGAGATCACAATCAGTTGCCGAACACCAACAATAGGCTGGGGTCTGAGCTTTCATGTGCACCACTCCTGGAGCAGCCTCATGTAAGTTTCTCAATACGGTTGATCTAAGTGTAGACGGAATAACGATACGAGATCCACGCATGATACATCTGTCATGCAGGCTGAGCTACAGTCGGCACTAAAAGAACGGACGTAGGAACTCAGTGGATCGGTAATCCTAACCGCGTAACATCATACGTTTCACACTCGACAGGACCAGGCCTGGGTCTGTAACTCACCTAATTATGTCGCTGGATATTGGAGTGGCGTCTAAGTTATGTAATAACTCGGCGAACTCGCAAGGCGCTCCACCTTGCTCGTTACGTTGCACTTCCTTTGGCAATCTACTAAAGGTAACAGCTACATTATTTTCGGAATCAGAGATGTATCAAATTCGATAGTTGTGAGCGGAGCGCATGACTGCCCAGTGTGTCATACGGGTTGCATTACTTTCTCCTATACCTCGTCCCACACCGAGCAGCGAAATCAGTGGTTTATGATCTGTACATATCTCAAACCGATTGCCCCGCAACTGTTGACAGAAGTGCTTAACTCCAAATATCACGACCAATGTCTCTTTGTTCATCTGTGCGTAATTCTTCTCAGCGGCCTGCAGTGTTCGGGATGCAAAAGCAATAGGACGGACGCTTTCATCATGAATCTGATGCCTTAGGACTGCTCCCACTCCAAACAGTGAGGCATCACATTGTAAGCTAAGCGGTTTCTTTGGATCATAATGTACTAATACGGGTGTAGAAACAAGTAGATTCTTCGCCTTCAAAAATGCATGTTCATCGTTCCTTGTCCATGACCACTTAGCATTACTCTTAAACAAATCATGAAGTGGTACGATCACAGGAACCAGGTTAGGTAAAAAACGACGGTAGTGTGAAAGCATCCCAACGAACGAACGTAACTGTGCTTCGTTGTGTGGAATGGGTGCACTAATAATGGGCTACTGTTTGTCCTTTCCTGCATGGAATCTATTTTCATCTAATCGATATCCAAGATAATCAACGGATTTAACTAGGAAAGCACATTTAGAACGCTACAAACACAACGCGCTTTCGTACAATCTTTATGGGACCTTATCCAGAGTGCGCAGATAGTCTACTTCTGTATTTCCCGTAATTACTAGGTCGTCAAGAAATGCAAAGGTATCCGGTATATCTTGTACGCCGTTATTGAATATCCTTTGGCAAATCCTCTGGGCAGAGTTTATTTCAAATGGAAGCCTAGTGTATACAAACAGACCCAAATGTGTGCTATTCGTAGTAAACGGGCGGGAATCGTCGTCCAATTACACCTGGAAATAAGCGTGACTTCAATCGAGTTTAGTGAGTATGACACCGCTCGATAATGTGACATATAAATCCTCCCATTTTGTTAAGGGATAACGGCCCATGATAGTGCAGCCATTCAGTGTTAGTTTGTAATCCCCGCAAATCCGCACACTGTCGTCTGGTTTAAGCTCAGAGATTATCGGTGCTGCCCATTCGGATTGTTAAACCAGTACGATTGTACTTTCGTACTGGAGTCATTTTAATACTTCCTCAACGTTTGACCGTACAGAATAAGGTAGTGTTCTAGCCTTGAAGCATTTTGGCTCACTAGCATCCGCCATATGGATTTTGACTTTAAAATTGTTGAGCTTCCCCAACTGGTGTTCGTTAAATACCTCTGGGTATAGCTTTAGGACTGAGTATATGATTTTCATCCCCACGGAGTTGATGTGTTTCAGCACCTGCGGTAACTGCTCCATCCAATCACGCCACAGTAGATTGGTCGATGCACGAGGAACAACATGAAATATTAAGTTGTGCGATCTCCCCTGAGGTTGAACAAGTATTTGGCATTTTCCAACTAGGTCTATGATCTCCGCGTATAAATTTTGAAAACTGTATCACTCAGTTCCAAATTAGGTAATGACCTAAGTGAATTCTAGTCTATTAATGTCACTGCTGAGCCGGTGTCTAATTCAAATAAAACAGACTGACCATTAAGAACAAGCGCGATCGTATACCGAGGTAGTTTGGTCATCTTTCAACTGTTCGCAAACACAAAATGCATAAATAAAGTTTCGCTGTGAATTAGATGACTCACTGTCCTTTTCGTTCAGCCATTTATTGGAGACTTTTGGTGGTAAGGAACGACCCACAATAGCCAAATGGCCAAGTTTACCGCACTTCCAGCACTTCGTTCCCAAGTAAGGGCACTGGTTGAGAGAAGTGTAATGATAACGCATCGGTAGCACACAAACTTCCACTCCATATTCTTGGAGGCAAAAGGTGGAGTTTGTTTACAGTTTCTGCAGGCTGGGCGGAGTTAAAAGTAGACAACTGCTTCTTCAGATTCTCCTTCTGCCGAACTAGGTTCCATGCTGTTTCCAAAGAAAGGGTTTCTTCTTCCTGGGATAATAGCTTTTCTCTTGATCCATCATGTGTAATTCCAGCTATTAAGCACGGATTTTTCTTGACTTTTTCCAAACGCGTCGAAGGAATTGTGTTGTGACGATACTCTGGGGTAACTTGGTGAATGCGCTCGATAAACTCCTTTGTGCTTTCGCCGCGCTGATGCTGTAACTTCAACAACTGATAGTGAGCGGAAAACGCGTTCTGCTGAATTCTCCATAGTTCCTCACATAACTGAATCATTTGTGAAATCATAGATTTAACCATTAGGTACACTGCATCGAAATGTCTTTGTCGTTCGGAACCAAGTGCTTAGCGGAACAACATAAGCCAGTGTTTATCTAACAGTATGATGGAAGGATTCAACACACGGAAAAGAGTCACCTGATGTTGGAACAATTTTTTCCATTGAATGCAGGTTTATAAGTAAGGTTTTTTCTGACGCCTCCGGCCAGAGTAATAAGCGACACACAAGTGGCTTTGTATTGTTTGTCGCCCTTCTGTTACGTACCGATCGTGTACTCCTAATCCGTTTATGGACCCGTAGTCCGTATGGACGTAGGAAAAACACCAACTCATGATGGTATGTGTGAAACAGTATTCCGGTCCTAACTGGAGCCAAGTGAAAACAAATGGGACCAAACGAACCAATGAGAAACAGAGACTAAGCAGCAAATGCACTATAGTCATGTGATTGGGCGCGTGTAGTTATTAGGTGTAGCATGACGCGTGGGTTGTGGATGTTCCTAACACCCCAGGGTTGGGAGGATCGACACCGAAGCAGTACCAATTCTTGTGATTATAATAATCCCTGAGTGGAATGCACCTGCGTTCTCGGTAATGACTTGATGTAGAGCACAACTTGCTCAACTAAATAAGGAGGTGGCTTAAAACAGTTGTACTATCATGCGATATTCGGTAGGTGAGCATAGGTTACATTTATTCCACCATAGAAATCTCAAGCACTTCCTGTCGCGACTGGGTCCCTTGACTTGGTGGAACGTTGCTTCAAAATCGGATGAAATCGCGATTGAGCGGGATGTAAACTACAAGGGAGAAGCAACCAAACTGTCTGACAAACCGAGAACTTGCAAAAGCTGTTGATCGAGAGAAGTCCTGTGGTAACGAGCTTGACAATCGAACACTACTTGTACGTTACCCGGTTTACACGGATGCGATACTGAGTGATGTGGTTGGTACCATGTTTCTCCTTTGATCTGTCCCTCTTGCAGTGGATCCAGTTCTGCTTGTCCTTTAACTGCATACTGTTCCAGTTCATTCATGTCTGCCTCGAGTAGCGCAGCACACTTTAACAGTCGCTTCTTCAACTGTGCGAGTCTCATCAGTGCGACTTGTCCATTAGCTGGTAACCATGGTATCTCAGCTTGCTATGGTAATGCGATCTCATAGATACCGCCGACACCTTTTATGGAAGTCTGCCTGAGTTTAAGTGTACGCCAGTCGTTCACTAACATGATCAATCGGTGACTGCTAAAGCCGTCAAAGCTCGTTCCACTCATTTGTTTGACTAAATGATGTAGGTCGGTGGTTTCACAGCGAACCGAATTACTCTTCTGTGTGCGGTCCACTACAGCTGACGTAGAATGATCTACCTTGAAATTGGGCAGGTTGCTCGGACCCAACAATATCCAGTCCACTGAGGTTCTAACAGCATACGGATAAGTAGTACTCCCGCATCTCTGATCCGAAGCCCAATGCAAATATGGGTTATCACCTTCGATTAAAATTGCTATCTTTCCGTTTGATTCTGGTAACCGTAAGTTCTGTAAGTGAGGCCGACTGTAGAAAGCACATCTTCTTGTACCAATCGCATCACACAACGTGTATTCCAAAATTGATCCTCCAAGTAATCATTTACCGTTGTGCTAAGCGTTGCGCGCCGTGACCCGGTAGCCACATGGGCAGAGGTTTCGGCTACTATTCCAATGGTCGCGGGTTCGAGGCCTGCTATCTCCACCTGATGAGATGAAATGATATCGAAATGCGTTGTGGCTGTGTAGTGTTGTCGGGCGGGCAGCACCCAATTTCCATCTATCTGATCTATTGTTCCTAAGAAGCTTTTGTAGAACCGCCACAATTTACTGGCACATCTCCTTGACATTCATCTTGTACAAATGCTTCATCACACAGAAAGATAGGATGCTGCGAGCTGTACTTGACTGAGTTACTGGGGAGCTGATAAAAATTCAACATCAGTTGCAGAATCTTCAGCTGAAGCCTACCCATGTTACTGAGCCTCATCTTCACGCCCAGTGACTTCGTCAGCTAATGAATCAATACCTTTAAATTTTGGAACTAGAAGCTATTCAGATGTTGGTGTGGGTTGAACTGCAGTGGGAATACTGAGATAAGAGTTATTTTGCCGATTTTGCTTGTCAATACATTTGTATTAACATTGCAATAATCTGTCTGTTATGTGGTTCGTATATTCGCGCTAAACCACGGGAACTCCAAGTGGCAAGACTTTGCGTTTATCTTTGTTTTATCAGGAGGATTTTCTTCAACAGAATGGCACAAATGAGTAGTCACCAAGAGGTATTTGGAAGCACATTTTACAAACTGACTGATATTTCTTTGACGAACTGATGTATAACTGTCGCATCGATAGCAAAATGCATAAGGTACATTTACACTTTTATGTCGATCTGAGAGAGCCATGACCAATACGGAAAAGCAAGTGGATTGGTAGTTACTTGTATATTTATATAAAATGTCAAAATTCATGATCACTAGAGCACGCAGAAGAAAATAAGCTTAGATTTGACATCAGCATAAGAATATATAGGAACAGTTTTAAAATGCTTCGGGACAGAAAATTGCAAAACTTTGTTGCCCTGTGTTATTGCACTATTCAACTATGTAACGACTATGAAGAGTAGACTAAGCAGTCGCATGAGATGGGACAGCAAATCTGTAGGCTAATGGATCAATACGATACGCACCGTCTGGCCATAGAAAACAAAACGGAAATCTCTGTTACGGTGCTTCTATACTTCAAGTTAAATACAGTAATCAACTTAGGGATAGGCTTGCAATCGTACCGTAAATGGGCAGCAACTGGATGACGTGCGGCGGCCTGACAAAACGGTGCAGCGTAGCAGACTGCCCTGGATGAAATGTTTGATGTTGAAGGGGTCAATGATATGCCAATAATACGAAGTGAAAAACTAAAGTTTCATTATGCAAAAAGTATAAATTTCTTTAAGAAAATAAGTACGGTATTGGAATATGATATTAAATCCTCAATAAGTGAAGCACTTTGGTTGAATAATCTAAGTTCTGTTTAAACTTTACGTCCCACCTGTTGCTATTTTGGCTTCCGTAAGGTTTTACTCAAGGTGGTTGTTAGGTTATGCGTTACAAACAAGTGGCATGGTTTGAGTCATCCGGCCACAGTTTCGGATACACTTTTGGTTTGTTTTGTTCTTATCAGTGTCGATTTGGCATTCGAAATTTTCTGGTTCAGACATCTGCGAACAAACTTTGCGAGGATAACTTGTACGTGGAAATGAGTTGAACGGGTGTTTTCCTCCTTTCGTTCTGTTTCCGAAGAGCTGCACTGTGAGTCTGCTAGTTAAAATATGGCCCGTACGTAACTTATGGTCTTTCGGATGGTCGCTGTTGAAATTCAAGATTTGATCGACGTGCGTTTCATTTCAGTAAACCGAAGTTAGTAGTTCGCCGTCCGATGTGCTCTTGATCGATACAGCTAAGAGGAGGACATTGACTTAATGTCGGTTCCATTGTGAAATGAAATGCGTCCATTCCATGGTTGAATAAATTGCTTGAGGTCTGTACCTGGATCCGTTTGGGTATGACGAACGTGTTGTCCACGTATCATACCTTCAGATACGGGCTGGGGGTTAAGAGTGCGTTCTCTTTCAACTTTTACATCACGGTCTCATAGGAGGTACTTTCACTTACTCGTAAAGCACTCCAGTGCACGTGGAATGGATCGGGCCACATAGGTCAAAGAACTTGCAAATGTTTTCAGTTGTCATTTTCTATGTTACTTGTCTGTTACTATTCTAGCATTATGTAATTTTTTCCTGATACTCTGCATCCCCATTTCACGATAAGAATTAGCATGACAATAGAGAGAGTTGATAGAATTGATGGTACTGAGCAGCTCGGTGGGAATATGTGCAACTAACATTCACCAAGAATGTGCTTCATTTAAGTGAGATGTCAGAGTGAGAAGACCTTAGTTGTGCAGAGACAGACGTGCTTTGACCGTTGGAGCATTACCTTATTTCCTAGACTATACGAAAAGGGCTACTTACCGTTCACTAAGGGAAGCATACACTAGATAAACTGTTAGCCCTTAAGGTATTAGAAATACTGCTGTTGGTGTTAGGCGTGACTACTGCTTTTATCCTTCTGCGTTGTTCAGTTGGATGATGCAGGTTTTGTTATCTTTCTCACTACCGTTTCTAGACTTGCTGAATGGAGTGAAGTTTAATTAGACCAATATACATGACAACTCACCTGCAGATAATCGCCATACCTGAGCTGAATATGTGGCCACGGAATTTTGAATTAAGTTGGTGTGGAATCGTCAAATAAGAATATGAAGTTCGTCAAAGAACAGATGCACCTCACAAAATAACTCCTGCTTCGTTTGGTCATCACATGGTGGCAGAGCGCAAACTATGTCCAGGTATCCACACTTACAGTTATAACAGGCGATCAGGCTGGCAGTCATGCGCACAATTCGCGACGGCACTGGCAGTAAGCAGAGCGGGACCACACGCAGAGCAGCTTGGATAAGTTGTGTATATCACTAGTTGCTTAATGCAATGTGTAAATGAACTGCAACGAAATATGACAGTGTAAGCATAAAAAGTAGGTATATTATTTGCAGTTGCTTCAGTTCTCCCCCCACCTAGTCCGTGCGCTGATAAAAATTGATCGGCACAAGAACTACAGAATGTATTGAGCAAGCTTGGACGAGAGATAAGCAGCACAATTGGAATGTGTAGATGTAGAACGGCTCATGGCTAGAGGGCACAGAAGATGCGAGTTACTGACGTTAGTAAGTTGCTTGGGAGGGAGTAAAGAGTCAGGAAATGGCGTGCTCTGAGGAGGTGAAACAGTGTTGTTGTTACCAAGTGCTGATTCATCGTAAGCCTGTTTAAAGCTATCAATACTTACTGATTCATTTAATCCAGTTTTGTTGAAACGAAGTATTTTGATTTCCGAGATAAAACCTCGAATGTGCCTTCAGAAAGCAGAGTCAAAGGTCTTCCGACTGCATCGATGCGGAGAGAAACAAATGAACGATTGGATAAATTGTGCTGAATTTTGTTTACGTATGTTCGGCTGAGTAAAAGTTAGTTGAATGGGCTGGAAATACTGTTTGAGGCGTTCAGCATACGACGTGGGGTCTAGTTTCCTGGTGAGGCGTGTCGAGTACCATGTCACCAGGTAGTTTGTTGGTCGTACCGAACACCAGTTCCGCAGAGCAACACTCAATGTCCTCTTTTATCGTATTACGAATTCCAAGAAGGCTGACATGGAGGTGCTCAGACCAACGTGCATCAGGTGAAATTGCCAAAAAGGCGGCTTTTAACTGTCAATGAAAACGATCGAGGATGTCATTAGCAGTGGGATGGTAGGCGGTTGTTCGCGTGTGAGCAAGACCTAATAAACGACACAAATTACGGAGCAGTGTGGAAATGAACTGGGTTCCTCTATCGGTGGTGATGGTGTCTGGGATTGCAAACAGGGAATCTACTGATCGACGAAGGTACAGGTAACATTATCAGTGAACGTGTCACGCAGAGGAGGAGCCTGTGGCCAACGAGTAAAACTGTCCACAGGTCAAAATGTAAGTGAAACCGTTGAAAGAAGATAAGAGCCCAACTATATCCACTGTACGTGTCTGAAATGTGCTTCAGGAATTGAAAACTTGCCCTGGGTACTCATAGTATGAAGATGTCCTTTGCTAATCTGAAAAGTAAAACAATGTTTCGCACACTGTCGGATAGCAGAACGGATATAGTGCCAAATATTTTTTCGGTAGTCAGTGGTCAGTGAAAAATAATAAAATGCATTTGATGGAAGGTGTGTGGAGCAAAGGGCATGGGCCTACCGGCTGAAACGTCACAATAAACTCTTGTGTCGGGATTATGCACAGGCAAATATAGCAATTTTAATGAGGTGTTTAATCGAAGCTGAAAAAATTCGGGATGATTGTCTTGAGCGGCGGATATTTTCGCCAGGTCAATGGGTGTCCTTGACAGTTGATGCAGACGCGCGTGATATTGCATCAGCAGCAGTGTTACCAGGACGGTTGATGTAACGAACATTAATACAGAACTGTGAAAGATAACCCAGTTATCGAATTTCCATCGCTGACCAACGGTTGGAAGAAGAGCGGAAGGTATAGACCGGATGCTTGTGATCTGTCATGATAATGAAACGTCGTCCCTCCAGGGGGTAACGGAAATGTTTCACGGCTAAGTACAGGACGAAAAGTCCAAGGCTAAAGGTGCTATACCTGACCTTAGAATGTCGCAGCTTCCGGGAGAAAAAGGGCAGCAGTTGCAGTTCTTTATCGAGCAACTGTTGCAGAACAGCTCTTAAAGCGGAATTTGAAGCATCTGTCTTATAGGCAAACTTAGCGTCTTCGTTGGTTTGATGAAGGAAAGTTACCTGAGTAAGCTTCAGCTTGCCAGCACTGAATGCGGACTCGACTATTGAGGATATTGTGAACTTTATTGAATTTCTTTTCAGTAAATTAGTCAGCGGATGAAGTATGTCGGCACAGTTGAGTATGAACTTGTCGTAACAGTTGACCATGCCAAGAAAACGGCGTAGGCTTCTGACAGACTAAGGATAGGGTAGTCTAAAATGGCTTCATTTCGGCAGGGGATTAATGCCATCACCACCGATCTTGTGACAAGAAAACCCAATATCAGGTTGGTCAAATGTGCATTTGTCGGAATTGATGGTCATACCATGCTATTCGAAGCTTTCAATAACATCAAAACATGTGCTAAATGCTCATCAGCTGTAAGGCTTGCCATAAGGACATCGTCTATGTAGACGTAAACGAAATCAAGGCAGCGGAGGGCCTGGTCCATGAAGTGTTGGAAAGATTGTGCTGCGTTACCAAGGCCGAAAGGCACATTAAGAAATTTGAATAGGCCAAAAGTAGTACCCACAGCAGTCCTCGCGATATCTTCCGCTGCCATTTGGACTTGATTATACGCTCTGACAAGATAAATTTTGGAGAAGATTGACATTTCGGCTACTCCAAAGGAGAAGTTGTGAATCTTATAGACGGGATATCTATCTGGAATGCTGACATTATTCGGTGCTCGATAACCAACGCATCGTCGCCAAACACCAGACCTTTAGGCAGCAAATGGAGAGGGGGTGAACAAAAGCTGTCTGCAGGGTGAATAATCCAGGGATTAAGCATGTTTCCGAATTCCTTTCCTAGCCCTTGTAGGCGTCTAGGTTTGATTGTTATTCACGGACAAGTTGTGACGATGTAATGGCGAACATCCTGGTTATTTTCCGAGGTGTCGTTACCTGTTTGAATTAGTGACGGGACTGACCTTGCAACAAAAAGTACGGCGAACGTTCGGGTATGAATATCCGGAGCACGAGGGAGTTGACTGGAGCAAGGTTTCAGAAGCCTCTTAACGACGTGGTATCCTCTCGTAACTTTCCGTAACGCAGTTCGACCCCAAGACCAAACTTGTTGTAATGCTCGACTCCAATGATGAGCTTATGCACCTCAGCTATAGTAAGAATGAAGGGTAAGCTACGCCAAAATCCATAGCTCAAGATGCAAAGCTTATGGCTCCACGTCGTGAATTTAGGCTGGCTGGATGTCTATAGAATTACTCTAGCCAGGTGTATGAGGCGTTGTTTTAGAGAATGGAGCAGAACACTGAGTTCTGCATCAATATCGTCCAAGAAGTAAACCCTGGTTGTTGAGTCGAATATATACAGGAGGTGACTGATGATCTGGCCAGCGGCAGCCCCATCATAACTGGTTGGCTTTATCGTTTCCCGAGGTAGAAGTCAAAAAGGCTTCAGGGTTTCGATACTCTAAGTGGCAACTACGTATGTCATTTCCGAAATGGTAGTGCGAATAACAATACCGGCGCGACAGTATTGTGTGAGCTTTTCTACGGTGCTTGATTTCAAAACAAGATTTCGCGATGGGGCACGATCACATCTGAACACTGCTTTGGAGAGTCTCTCATCAGTAGAATCAAGCAACGTAGCAATAGTTGGTTTGGCAGAACTTATCTCGGTTACGTAGGAGACAGAAGTTCTGATGACAAGTTTGTGCACTTTATTAGCTGCCTCTGCTAATTTGTCTCGAAAGAGATATTCTTCGAGCACAACAAAAATAGCCATCGTATTTGTAGGGAGGCGATTACTCCAAAGTTGGCGGAGAATAATATCGTCTAGGATGGGAGTTTTAGGCGAAAAAAGGCTTAGGAACCCTTGACGGAGACGCGCAGTCACTAATAGTCCAAGATCAAAGCCGGAGCAGATCGCAGATGACCGGGAATTAATTCACAAGCCGTAAATGATTCACCATCCCGTCAACACTTCCAAGGTCAAACCCGGTACTAAGAAATAAACAAAATGCCAAAATATGACAAACCTCAAACGGTTCTCATACATAAAACGCAATCAAATTTCGATCGACACATAAGAATACCGATCCCAACGCCAAACGAAGACAAATTTGTAGCAAAACGCAACCAGACAGTTTACAGATCGGTTGGCTCGAAGTAAACCTTGTTAGTCAAGTTTGATTGGCTAGTCAAGACATACCAATACGACAGTTGAGTTAGATGACCGTTCAAGACAAGATAGACAGTCAAAAATCAGTCTGGATCTTCGTCACAAGTAGCCAGATCGATGCGTTTATAGTCGCGATCATCGTAAATTGCGGCCCGAGTTAGCAGCAAATCACAAGTCATGCAATGAATGCAGTTAGAATAGGGTGTTGGCGAAGTAAGCTTGGGTAACCAAAGCAAGTTGGTAAGAGTGGCTTATCGATGTTCATGGTGTGGATAAAAACATGGTCGACGGGATCTATCATATGCAGAGCGAAAAGAGCAATCGACGAAAGGGTCTACGGTAGGGTGTCGAGTATGGACAACTGTAATGCATGCTCCGAACGGCCAAATCCGGTCCGGCTTTCCTAAGGAGAGTGATGCCTTCTGCTTCGGGCGGTATTACACTCGCTGCATGCACGATGTCTTAGCCACAGTGGGTTGACCCCGATCACAGTACCACTGTTCAAGTTGCCAATGTATATCTGGAATATCAGCACCTATAACTAATCTAACCCGGAAGTTATTCACATCTTGAAACCGAACGTCAGACAGCTGTGACGACTGACTAGCCAGCTGACTAACGGAACCTCTTACTAGGTTCAACGGTAAACGGGTTTGGCAATAGGCTCGTCTCACAGCAACTGCATCACTGTCATCCAACGATGTTAAAATACAACCGGCCATTCTGGATTTAAGAGAGCTAAGGCCGTTCACTGTTTGTATTTTCAAGGAAACAGAATTTATTCCTAGACCTGCCTTGAGAAGTGGATCCTTCTGGACCAGACTACTGTCGTACACATTGTACAGTAAGGCATGAGTTTCAACCTCACAGGGACATTGCCAAGAGAAACTCTTCCGGACTCAGTGCGGACGGTATTGTAACCGCCTGAATCCTTTTGGGGACAGCCCGGCGAATTCCGCCGGTGTGGGTATTCGTGATTTGTGAAGAAATGGTGATTGTCTTTACATTTTTACCTGCTGCATCCTTTGCTCCCACGGTAAGCTACAGCTACAGCAATTTGAAACATCGGCAGCAACCAACCTTAGCTCTGATGAGGTCTCAAAAACCAGAAATATCGGAAGTTAGATATCCTGGACATGCTTCTGTCCTATGGCCACGGTCACAAATTGCACAGACCGTTCGGTTGGGCTGGACTGCAGAGGAGTAGAGGGCGACTTTACACTACCCCAGACGTTGCCTGGGAATCGTTCACAAATACGTTTAACAAAGTGGTAGCGCAAGCATCACAACAGATGTCTTACCAACTTTAAATCAAAGATAAGTCATTTCTGAGCAGCAGAACACGTAAATGTATGTCCATTATTGATTTAGCGAGGCGTGCTAACAAGGACCGCCCGAATGTCGAAGCCTGGACTGTATACATAGCATATCGTAACTCCTGTGAGAAACTGATCCATGAGGACGAGGTTACGCATTAGTGGAAGTTAATGAAAGGATTCTGAAGAACCGAAAGCTCCAATACAGACACGTTAATGGCCTTGATAAGGTGGGCATCGGGATTACAGGACTGGTCACCAATGATGGGTACACGCGGTCAGCAATGGAATCAGCCCATCTCATATGGCTTGCTTAATCCCAAACTTTGTACCTGGTAACGAGCCCGAATATTCTGTTATTTTCAAACACTTTAGGATCGGGTTTATACAACATCACCTTATTTGCGGAAGCTGTGTTGCAATTATTGTTTCTGTGTATCCACAATTCTCCTGCAAGCGATAGCATTCGACCAAATGATCTGCAGCTAGTGATCTAGCAGAACCACTGGAAGTTTTATACCAGTGATATCTAGAGTTGAACCATATTCCACCAATATGGAAGTGAACAGTCATCACTAATATTCATAAGCGAGGTGACCGCACTGTCCCTACCATTTATCGCACAATAATGCTACTTGCTGTACTAGCTAAATTTATGAAATTAATCGCCGCAGATGCGCTAATGCAGTATCTGAGAAGACAACTTATTATTCTCAGAGTAACAAGAGTTCCGGCAAATGTGTTTATGCACTACTAACCTATTAATTGCACGTAATAGCTAGACTGAAGCCGTTGGTGTTGGAGAGGAGCTAATGTCATTTACCCGGATTTCTAATAAGCGTTTGATCGCTTAGACTACCGAATTCTCCTTCACAAGCTTCAGAACTACGACATTGGTCACCCAATCCTGACAGGGATAAGCGAATGTTCTACACGAACGTCGGTTGGAGGTAAGAGTCTAGGAATTTCTGTCCGATGCAAATGATAAAAACAGCGGTGCACCGCAAGGCTCGGACTTGCGCCTCGACTATCCTTTGTGTTTTGAAACGATCTAGCTGGATCAGTTTCTGTCGATTTTTTGCCTTCGCAAATGAAAGCAAGATATGGCGAACGATCAGAGGACCGAATAACTGCGAACGGCACCAATAGGAGTTTAAAACGGTTTCGAACTGATCGGTTCAGAACGCCTTCCCATTCAACGTGGACAAGTGTCGCACTGTGTAATTGTGTCATAGGCATGGATGCACGTTTTAGCTTGGGACAACCGGATTGTAGACCAGCTCCAAGCAACCCGGTCTTGGTGTACTCGTGCGGAGTGAATTTATCCATTCAAAACAGGCTGAGGTAGCTGCGAAAAGAGGCAACCAGCATCTCGGTCTGCTGCGAAGGGCATTCGGGGGATTGGACCTCCTCAATCTTCACAATAACACAATTCCTACGTGCACTCTCCCGTTGAATACGCCATCCACGCTTGGTGAACTTGGTTGAAGAGTGTCATGGAGGCATTCGAGGCACCGCAACGAAGAGCAACACAAAACTTAAAGGGCCTGTGCAATCACTCTTAGTACCGAAGGCTGAAATTGCTGGTAGTTTTCAGCGGACGCTACCGAAGGCTGCGCGACGATCTCATATTAGCTTTTCAGATATTGTGTGACCCCAACCACGTATGCCGCTATCTGTTGAAACTTATCCACAACACGCAGCTCAGGGGTAAATGTTTGAAATTGAGGGAACAATATAGCCGCTAGGGTGACTAGGAAATTGCTTTGCTCTTCGAGTTGGACAATCCTGGAACTCTTTCTGAAGCTCAGTTGCATCATACCCTACTTGGGACATTTTCACAAAACGGTTGAATGTTGCCCTTAGCTCCCAGCACTTAGTTAGCTTAACTAAGATATTGTGGATTACCTTAGTCGTACCCTACTACCGGCGTTGTGTCAAATGGACGCAAGGAGGCGGCGCATAACTGAGCGACCATATTTTACTTTTCTCACCCTTTACGTCAAAGATCACTGCATTCAATCTTCCTCTGTATACTTGCATTCGATTTTAATTTGCCCTATATTTATCTGTGCATTTATCTCAGTAAGGCTCGGTAGATGACTCACTTCTAGTTTGCTTTCATTGTGTTCACCCCAACCATCCTACGGGTTGTTTCAAGCACTTGCTTTTATCCTGTAACAAATCTGTGTTAATTGTTCATCATCCAATGAAAGCGTAAAGTTGTTTACCTTTTACAAGTAATATCACTCGCTGCCATGTTTCCCACTCTCGAAGGAGTAGACATAATCTAGTCAATTGAGATATCGGTAGCCATGTTGAGGACGATGACATTTTTTTCTCATCTGCATCTTTGGATAGCTTCAGATGCAACTACACTTAGTAAGTTCAATGCCCCAATTTTGCGTTTTGACTGAATTTTCTAGAGCCTGAATCAAGCCTGAAAGGGATACAAAGGGATCCGTCAATGACTCAAAAGTCAATGTTGTCGCACTTTGCTGTGTTAACTGTCTCTCCGATGTCTTTAATTGTTCTGATGGTGTAGACATAAGTTTAGAAATACTAACCGAATTTTCAGTCATCCATCTTCCAGACTCATTTATGTGTTTTTTCACACCAGAGCGCACAGCAAGTGCAGAACGTGACACAGGTTAGTTGACCCGCGTTATGCTTTTGTGGTCAGCTGGTTGCTAGCACATTTCCTGCATTACACGAGGGTTTGTGGCAGTCATTCGATTAATTTTATTGCTCTTGAATTAACTGGGTAATCCTGAAACAACAAGAAGGTTAAAAATTACATAGTAAATGCTACGGCCCTGTTTCGTTCCTGTGATTACGGGAATGTCCGACGGTGACAGGCTGACCATTTCATTTACCCGTCAACTAGGCTAACTGGTCGGTTAACTAATCAGAAGCGCCGCGACATTCCAACATTCAGCCTGACTGTCCAAACAGACTGGTCGTAGGTGGTCTGGTCACTGGGGTACTGTGACGCGTTCCTTGGGGTTGACACGATTGACGTGATTGAATCACGAGTTTGGACCCGACTTGCCGATCCAGTCGCAGCTGCGGTGTGGATTTGACTAATCCGTGATGAATCTTGGGTTGCTCACAAGGGGACTACAAACAATGCGCGTGTGGCCACATGGATAGAAACAGTTCTCCCTCAGTAGTTGCCATGTAAAACTACTAAATGTATTGAATGACAGCAATATAGGGGGGCTCGCAGCTTTGGCATACAGCTGATACCAAAAATGTGCCTATTGTTCTCGAAGGCGACGAATTTACGCGCGTGAATTACTGTACGGGGAGCGTCAAAAGTGGTAATTGTAGAGGGATGAGGGCCGGTAACGGGTAGCTCCAAAAGCTTGACAGCGTTAAAAAGTGCTCGTTTGGCTCCACCGAATGAGCATAGAAACTTGAGTTTGAACCAAAAATTGGTGCCGCAAAGTGGTGTTGAGTTTGAGAGTTTAAATGTTCCTAAGGCGCTCCTTATCACTGGTGATCACAGAAATTCACAACACCGAGTCATTTTTACTGTGCTTATTGACTACATATCATTTGATAAAACAGGATCAGGTCACGCACTCAATTTCTACCACGGAATGATGATTCGATATTTTAACTCAGATAGGAGTGTATATGATCCAAATGCAAACTTAGAAAGGCCACAGGTGATAATGTTAGGAGATAGCGATTGTTTTGAAAAGCTTTGGACAAATGTTGTGGATACTAGAGGTGATGTTTTCCTGTACGGCCTGCGGTTTGCTTGTGACAGCTGCTAGGATATAATTGACGCTGGACAGAAGTCTGTTCAGGAAGTGGGAGAGAAGTATCCATGTTTTGAAGCAACAGAATTACTTCACCGACGCATTTCAAATCAGGAAAAAAGCTGGTCATCTTGGACCTCGTAATTAGCAATGAGGAACACATGATTGACGTTGTAACAACCTGCGCTTTCTGAGCTGCGTCGATCATACTGCACCAGTGTTCCACTACACCTGCTACGTAGAATAGGTTAAAGTAAGTACCGATAAATCGCGCGTCGTAACGAACTGTGATAACCTGATAACCTCTCGCCTCCAGGGACCGCAGTATTTGTACACTGGATACAGTCAAAGAAGTACCACAGTGAATCAGTGACAGCCTCATGGAAAATGAAAATCCTGATAAATTTATCATGAAGCGTATGAAGTGACGCAACCGGAAGCCAAGTAAGAGCACTACTCCTAAGAAAGAGCTTTTCATACATATACCACTTAAGGGAGGTTCTGCAGCTGATATCTTATCCAGACGGCTGAAAGATGCTGTTGAGAAAACTTATTTCGCGGTTCACCTGAGAATTGCTTGTCACAACAAGCCATCGTTTACAAAACTCCTCAAAGCTAGACTGCCGTCTTTGACCAGTTGAATGACCTTTCATCAGTTCTGGTGCTCCTGTGGTGCACAGTACGGGGGTCGCACTACGAGGCACCTATCTCGGAGGATGCGTGAGCTCATCCAGGCATGGTTTTACAAAGGCGAAATGAGGTCCTCAGATAGCTCAATCATGTCGCACCTCCTTGAATGTGGCCATAAAGCTTTCGAGAATGATTCCAAAGACATCTACTCACTACCTGAACACTTCTCGCAAGGATTCAGCAAACAGCTCTTATCCATCGCCGAGGTTATCTACTTCCACCAGTTGAAGCCGGAAATATGTGTACAAAAATGATTCAAACTGCCCGTAATACTACCTCGGCCCAGTGACATTGTTAGTTAGTTATTTGATTGTTATCTTACGTACTTACATGCTTCGGACTACTGAGCTTTGTGTATGCACGTTTAGTTAGTTCACTTGTTTTGCCGTTTGTACTCCTGTCACAAGTTATCGAGTTTGATCGTTCAAACAGTTCAGAAGTCAATCCCAGCCCGAGTTGACGCTTTCTTCACAATCAGTGCAAGGTAAACTTTTGGGTCTGAGTAGGGTTTACCGAAAAGAATGCATTTACCCTGGGGTTATTTCTGCTATTGATTCCAATTAATGAAAAGCATTTGCTTTGCTAAAACCTAGCATTATCCATGATTCATTAAAACCGGTTCAACGGGTTAGTTGTAGGTATAGCGGACACAAGAATCCACACTCGAAAAGGATGACGTCGAGCCTTATGAGCGGGACTCGGAAACGCATGGCTTCGTGTAACTCGGCTTGTTTCGCCCAAATAGACTCTTTGATATCTATAAAACACCCGTGAACCACTGTGTCAAACTCTTCCGGGAGGATAGAAGTTCAAGTTCAAGTTCAAGTGGGTCCGGAGCAGTAGGAGAATCCCGCGAATTTTCCACCTTCGAAAACTTCGTTGATCCAACAGGGAAACTGGTGCCTTGATATGCCAAAGGAGAGCCAAATCCACACACATGATTCAGATGGTTAACAAAACAATGTCCACGTGCCCTGCACTACCGGTCCCAGCTGTGTCGGTCAAGTAAAGAATAAAAGAAAACAACAGTGTCAGTAAAGAAAAGGAAAAAGTGGAGGACAAGCTTATCGAATTTCGTAGGCAATATTAAGATGTAAGCTAAAATGAGTTAAAGCAGCGTAGGCCGTAGCAGACGATTAAAGTTTAAGACATGAAGGGGAAGACTTTAAACTGCAGACCGAGAGCGACAAATCGATGCTCTAACTCTTTCGTCCTTAGTGCCATCAAGACGCCTGCAGGCAATGCGTTCCAATAAGCTATGACCCCTCGCGATAACCGAAAAGCTGCCCAAACCCGGTGAGACCGTGTTTTGTGCAACTTTAATGGGTGGCCACGAAGGGTTGGCGTTCGATTTGGGCGAAACAGTCCGGTCAAATCAGGACCAATCTGACCTATCAATATACGATATGGGAAGACCAGGTCGCCCCGATCCGCATGTAATGCATGGAAAACATATTTGACTTACGTAGCCTCTCCGGGTACGTCAGCTGCTTTAATCCGTGCACCATTTTCTTCCCGGACCGCAGGACTCGTTAACCTACCATCTTATCAAGAACCAGTCATGAAGGACAAGGCTGAACGCAGTATTCTAAGTGCGGCCTTACAAAAGCCATAAATAGTCTAAAGAACATTTCGGTGGTCATGATCCCGAATGACCTGCGGATCATCCACAGCATGTTGAAACCTTTGCGAGCAGCTGTCGTCCAGTGTTCACTGGACTTAAAGTCGGATGACAGCAAAACACCGAGATCAGATTGGAGTTGAGCTCGCAGTAGCTAGTTGTCGCCAAGGAAATAACGCGTCAGCGGGTCATTCGGGCCAAGGCGTAAAACTGAACATTTCGCTAAATTAACGGGTAACTGCCACAGAATTGACTAGTCCCGAAGTCTATCCAGAGCCCTCTGTAGGGTCAATGGACCAATCGGATCATCTATCGTGAAACGGAGTTTCAAGTCATCCGCAAACATTAGGGATGGCGTACCGAATTCATCTGGTAGGTCATTAAGGTGTAAAGTGAAGAGAAGTGGGGCCAAGGACCGAATCTTGCGGAAAGCCACTGAGAACACATTGGCGGAAGGACAGGCTTGAGCCCACCCGCACACACATTTCCCTTCCGATTAGGAAAGCTGAAATCCATCGTAAGACTGGTCCAGAAATATCATAGGAATTCAACTTGTACAAAAGTCGCAAATGTGGAACGTTGTCAAAGCTCTGGAAAATCACTGAACAGCACGTCCACTGCCTTCCCTCAATCAACGGCTTCAGCCAAGTAATCACGAGCCGTTAACAAGTTAGCAAAGCAAGAATAGCCCTTACAAAAGCCGTGCTGAGAAGGATTAAGCAACTCAAACGCTTTCAAGTGTCCTTCGAGAGCGTCCCACACGAGCTTTTCCAACAACTTGACCAGCACGCTCGTTAAACTGACAGGTTTATAGTTATCAAGAGGTGCTTATCATCTTTCTTAAAAATGGGACAAACAATAGCCTCCTTTCAGTCCTTGGGTAGTGAGCAGCCTACTAGAGAATTCATAAAACGTTGCGTAATCGGACGGCAAATTTCATCAGCCAACCCGTACAACATTTGGGATGAATAACATCCTCACCGGCAGCTTTAGTGGTGTTTAATTGCCTCAGAAGCCGGAGCACGTGAGCCTGCGTTATAGAAACCTCCTCCAAGTGGGTGCCCTCAGGAACTTTTGTCTGGAGGCTGAAATGCGGCTGCTGTGACTCTAGAACATAAACCCCAGCATTCTGTCCTCCGAGCAAACAAGCTTTTCCGTGATCCGTGACAGCAGCAGTGCCGTCAGGGCCAAACAACACTGGGATGCACGAGTTCATGTTGCTTCGCATTTTGACAGCGAAGAAGCGTTTCGGGGTTGATGAGGCTATACGAGCAAACTCTACTTCATGCTTTAGACGAGCACGTCGTAGATGCTGCCTACAAGCATTTCGAACCTCACGATTTCGCTTGAAGGTGCATAATGAAGGAGCAGATAAATAAGTACGCCAACATCTAGTACGTCTGTTAAGTTGTTTGCGTACAGCAGAATCAAACCAGGGTGACTTTGCCCTAGTTTTATTCCTGCCAGATAGTGGTATATGGAGGAGAGAACTCATTCAAGTACGGTTTAAATATGTCCCAGGCCGTTTGCATGTCGTCACTTTCCAAAATGACACAAGGCGACTTTGCGGCCTTGGCTTTCATTGTCTGAAATTCCGCGAGCCATATATTTGGAAGTCGGTCGGGATGATCATTAATCTAACGACTAAGGGCGCACTTATATGAGAAACATGCGTGGTCGCTAGCACCGAGATGTGGGTTGTATACGATATCCGTGAAAAAATCAATGGATTTAGCGAAGAGCAAGTCCAAGAGGGATGGGTTTTGACCTATCATGAATCCAGTAGGCCGATTGATAAATTGGTGCAGGGAAGCATGCAAGGCCAGTTCGAGAAGCTCGGTAGCCAAACACCTTGTAACTGGGTCACAGGAAAAATTCTGCCAGTCAACGTCGGGAAGATTAAAGTCCCCATTACTAAACACCTATTTGCAGAAGAGTAGTAGGGAGAGTTAAATGTTATAGGAAGAAATTCATCACATCTAGGCTCACTCAGACAGACGTCCCACGCCCGGAAAAGCACAGTACGCGCGTTTCATCCTTTCGGGAATCGTCAGCTCGTCGCTTGGTGAGGGAGCTACCCTGTCCTCTGCACGGCAGTAACGTGTAAGTCAGTGGATAGTGAGCGGCGCTATATTACATCTAGTAACTTATTCACGATGGTCGTTGCCTTCCCCCTTAGCTCAGTGGTTTCAGCCACGGACTGGCAACAGTCAAGTTGCGGGTTCGAGTCCAACCAGGGCCAGATGGAATGCGCACTGCTGACGATTCCCGAAAGGATGAAACGCGCATCCAGTGCTTTTCCGGGCGTGTGACGGCTGTCTGAGTGAGCCTAGATGTGATGAATTTCTTCCTAAAACACCTATTTGCCGAATGTCCGCGGAGGAAATCAACAAGCCCCTTAGCATCGCTGTCAGGGCTTCTGTAGACCAGCACAACTTTAAGTTGCGCGGAGGCAGTACACAGGTTAACTGCGAATGCCTCAACATTACCGTCTGGTACTCTGAAACTATACGTCTTAAAGACAGTAAGTGCGGAGTTAACGTACAAAGCAACGCCACCTCCGCGCCGATCAGAGGTGCGGTCACATCTCAGCAGTGCATAGCCTGGCAAGCGCACTTCACTGTCCGTGACGTCAGTGGACAACCACGTCTCAGTGAATTTGAGAACATCTGCACATCTAAACATGTGGTCGACAAGGGCGTCGACTTCGCATAGCTTGTTCCGCAGGCTATGCACATTGCTTAAGATCACCTGAAGAGATTTAGCATTGTGAGTCCGGGATCGTGCGCCACCAGAACCGGCTTTGGTAGGGCGGCAGTGGACTGCCGGCTCATCACCCTAAAAACCACCAAGCCGAGACCCTTTCCACCGGCTTCATGGTGGGCTATAAGATCTTTCACAGCTTCCCGCAATTTCAGCCTATCCGCCCAAGGGAGCTCTGGGTGCACGATAACGCCAGTGACCTTGAGCTTAAAGGCGAAATGCAGAAGTGCTTGGCGCTCCTCCGGAATGGACAACAACTCGCACCAAGCGAGGGCGCGACTTGTCAGCTGGTAAGTTACCGAGTTTGGTTAGTTTGTGCACAGTCACGCCGGAGAAGCCGGGTGGCAGGAGTTTGGTAAGGCATATTCTAAACCACTGAAGGTCATCTAGCATACGAACAGCGGATGACATAGTGGAGTTGCGGAAAATAACTCTGTAGTCGGTATACGAGTCTCCGCGATGCGGAGTATTTACCGAACGCTCCATGGACGTCGGTGGTTTCAGTTTAGTGTCCGTTTTTATAGACCCTGATGTCGTAGATTTTTCCAGCTGTAACGATTCCGTAGTAGTGAAATGTGAAGGGGAGGAATTGGCACCCGGAGGACCTCTCATGTCTGCCTTGGGTTTTGCCGCTTTTTTAACCCTCTTTCGCCTTCTTTTGACAAGGGTAGAAGCCTGCTGCTCTCCTTCGCTAACAGCCTAACCATACACGCTATCTGAGGGTATGTTACTAACAGGTTCGCTACTAACAGGTAAACTGACATTCGATAGTGAACAAACAGATGCAATATCTGACAATTTGCCAGTGTCTTCCACTGTCTCCTGACAGAGAAGACCTGAGCCTTCTAGGCCGTTCACAATCCATTCAACTTTCCTGTCTAGCGAGGCAATCAGAGACAGCAAACTTTCCAGAGAAACAGGACTGCTCTTTACTGGCGTGTAACGCTCAGTCCTACTCATACAACAGTCATTACAACCGTAGAGTGAACTCTCGCTACTGGACAGAAGAGCATACTGTCTACGATCCAAGCCAGTACAGGCCTTATGGAACCAACGGTTACAGATATCGCACTGTATGCCTCCGGACGAATTTGTAACCGCTTCTAGACAACCCTCTTTACCACATATGACCACAGAGTCGTCGGCAAGACACGGTGAGTTTAAGCCGCGCATGACAACCATCGCGACGGAGAGGGTTCAGAGAAAGAATTGAATGTAGCAGACAAGCAGCAAAGATGTGAGCCGGATTACGGTGACAACCTATGCAAGCGACGAGGGTACCAGTAGGAAAGACCAAGTGTGACACGAGTGTATTGAAATGGACTCACCAAGTCACAAAGCTGAAATGGACTCCATGGATATAACAACAGGACCTTTGCGAGAGAGCGGACACCGATACAAGGATAACTGAAGATTCACTGATCAGTTCAACGACAGAGAACGGATCCCAAGAATTGAATCAAGTAAATCAGCCTTTGACGAATGGAAAACAATGCATAAGAGGCGAGGGGTAGCTGGATAGCGTCCAGTGGTCAAAAGACAGGTAATGATACAAGGACTCGGAGACAACAACCGAACAAAGACTAGGTTTACTCGCAGGAAATTTCGCCAAAAGCAAGTTTCCAACGATATTTTTGACGCCGAGATCAGCGACAAGACAGATTCCGATAAAGTGGGCACTCTTAGCCTTTTTAGATCATACCGAGACGGACTGATCAAGTATCCTCCTTAGTGTTGACAAAGCGACGTTTCAAGAATACGCTTCCCAGCCAAATTTGAAGGTGAAAACTTCCAGACGGAAATTTTTCGAAATTTCAAACCACGCGCCCTGTAGTCACAAATCAAGTACTGACAGAACCTTGTGATAATCCTTTGCTCTAACCCCAAGCTACTATACAGAGACTTCAAGAAATTGCTCCAAGTGAAGAGCCGAACTCCTGTTCCGCACACAGCTCATGGGCTGGGGGCAAATGGTACAAGCTAGGACAAACTTTCTAGAGTAACAAGTTCGCCTTATTTTCCAGTGAGACCGTCAGCTTACCTCCTTCCTGCGTAAGTCATGCCGCAATTAGGGCTCAAGCACATGTCTTTTGCATCATCATTTGTACTGAAATGCCTGATATCCTTGCACGAATACAGCTCCCTTGGTGCAGACAACGTTCGTACAAAGGCGCTAAAAGTGGCTGCTATGAGATTACCTGAACCACTAAGAACATTTTTTCTATGATGCTATAACAAGAAGTAAGTTCCTTCAATGTGGAACTGAGGGGTCGTTAATCCAGTCTGCAAAGTAGCAGCTTGGCAAAAGCAGCGAATTCTCGGCCGATAACACTGCTTCCGTTGATCTTCGAGATCATAAAGTCCATCATCTCTAAGGCACTCTTGGGGTACTAAGACAGTAACAAAATTCTTGCAGTCTAGCATCACGCATTTCGCCAGAATCAGTCATGCACTACTCTCCTACTGATGGCTCGTGTATGGTGAACGGAATATTTGTATCCTGGTGCAGGAGTAGATTCCACCTGCCTGGGTTTTTCAAAGTCATTCAGACAACTAAATTACCGCACTCTACAAAATTCAGAAATATGGGATCGACTATCATTTTCTAGGCTGGATAGGTATCATCCTCGTTCGCATCAGCTGAATGTGTGGGTTCGCAGAACCATATCCGACGCAATGCAAGTTTAATGCGACGTACCCCAGGGCTCTGTACTCCGGCCCCGCTTGTTACTGGCCTTCATAAATGAACTCACAAGGATGTTCCCTTCAAACTTTCTGCTATTTCCTGATGGGCTTAATAGATGGCGTGTCATCACTTCAGTAGAGGATCACACAGCACCACAAGTTGATATGGATAAAGTATACAAGTGGTCTACCGAGAACATGTGCCAGTTCAACGCAAGCAAGTGCAAAGTTTTGAGCATACGCAAACGGGGACTCAAGATTACCGTCTAGGGCCACCAACTCTACAGCGCGCATCTCTTGAGTGTGATCTCGGTGTGCTAGTACGAGATGACCATGGTTGTTTTAGGCAGGCCAAAAATGTAGCAAATAGCGAAAAGCAGAGCTTCGGCGTCCTTCGTTGGGCTGTCGGGAATTTTGATGCCTCAATCTTTCAGGAAATATTTGGCACGCAGATACCGCAAAGAAAAAGCGCTATCCGAGCGTGGCAACACTGGTGGAAGCACCACACCATCGATAATGCACAACACAGAGCGACTAGGAAAAGCAAATGTTTATCCCACCTTCCCTATCAACTTTGGAAACTGTAAAAGCGAACAGTGAAAGGTATCGGCGTCTACGTGTAGATCTCAGAAGTCTGTATCAGATTCAAGAAAGTCATAACTGTGCTTGCCATCACTTTTCGGAACTCAACCAATTTACATCGCTTAAGGATCTTCAGTGTAAGTTGGCCACGCAGTACAAACAACTGGACTGTCGACGAAAGGTTTTCTCCTTGCAAGTGTTTCAGCCTTGGAACACCCTTTCGGCGCATGTAATTAACACTTCACAATTTAGCACTGCCCAGAAAATGCCTTGACGCTATCCTGACACCTTTACTATATATAATGTAGCCTATAACCGCCATAAGTTGGCATTACTGGAGAACAAACAGTGGACAGTGTCATAATCCTCTTAAACTCGGCAGGAACAGTGACACATTTGCCACTCTAAACCTCTTCTTGAGTCGTGTAGCTCGAGCGTTCTTTTATCGACACTGTTTTTGTCTTACAACTTTTATCCTAACCATCCTAGTGGATATGTCAGACATTTGTTTTTATACCCGTTATAAACAGTCGCTTCGTTGTATTGTATGAGTACGGCGTCCACAGTACCCACAGCGCTAGGCGTTAAGCTATTATATGTCTTGAGTGGCGGCACCATTATCTTAAATTTTCTGATGTCATACACGTAGTTGCAAAGTTGCACGGTATTACTTGCAAACTCTAGAACCATGTCCCATGCTATTGGTAAATATCGGCTCTGCTGGGCCAAATACATTTAGATTCTACCTCTTTTCTACTTCTTAAAGGTGCTATTGCATGTGTTTTGCACGCTCATATCTTTTGTTGGTCTATTTATGTCCTCTGCTTCGGATCCGGATTTTAGTCGTTGGTGATGCTCGTATTATAATAGCAGGTCGATTTATTATTTGAATTGTCATAACCGCAGTCCGCGCTTCCATTTCAGAGCCGCGCTATTTTGCTGTTGCAGAAGAAGAACAAAGAGACAGAGAAGCTTGTTAACCGTAACGGTTTTCCATTTCTTTACAATTATATTGATTCCCTATAGTGGCCACTTGTTGGTTAATATCAAGTTCTTCTTGATCTTTGGAGTTCTTCCCGCATTGAATGATACCATTTGGCGACCCTGCCTTGGAACAGAAATAGACAATGCCGAAAGCAATAAAATACACCGGCGATGTGAATAACTCCGAGACTAATGATTCTAACGTCAAACTTTGCTTATATTTGAATGCTTTGTCCCAGATTTTGAAAAAAATTATCAACCATTTCGATAACTGTAGCCAACGAACAACCCATACCTACACCGAAACGTTTTGGTACTGGAATGCCTTATGGTCGCTGGGGAAACAGCTGCAAATTTATATCCTTTACTACCCTGCAAACCAACACGGAAGTGTCGTTGAGGGATTGCTGCCTGGCGAAGCGTTCCATATTGTTATAGATAGTAATATCCTGGAGCCCAAACTTACCACAGCAACTTTTGCAACACTTCGTCGGCTGCTGAGACGTCCAAGCCATCAGACAGAGCTTCGCTGACAATGCCATGCTCGTTATCAACACCAGTAGGAAACCACTTAATGACTAGGTAAGGGAATAACAAAAATCTGTGGGTGTTGCTTACGTAAAAGGAAGAGTGGAGCAGTGTGAACTGTGGGTATCAGAATAACTCTTCCAGGGTGCCAAGACGCCTTCTGTCAAGGAGGAATTTGTACTATGCCCCCTTGGAAACGAGATTAAGCTGATCAACTGAGTGAACTGTGGGAAAACGTAGACGCGGCGAAGGGCAATACTTTTACAAGTCCGGCTGTGGCCAGCTGCTCAGCCGCGAAGACACACAGCGATGCAGGTACATGCACGTCGACTCCGAAGCCAAACACGCGATGGCAACCTTCATATAATTTGCCAACATGGAGACCAAACAATGGGAGAGTATGGCGCATGCCCCAGTGTCACAGACGAGAGTACCAACTCGGCCAGTTCAACGATCACAGTTTCCACCGTGCCGGCGGAAGTCCTGACTACAACCTTTTACCCGCGGACGTCCCAGAATGATTCCGCATGTTAGAGCACTTTCAGGTAAGTGCGATCACCTACAAACTAATTTTATACCCGCCTTTATTTGTACGTCAACTACAGCGTCAGTAACAACAGTAGAATTATGGATCCCAGGCCTTCGCTTAATAGGTCTCATCCATACAGGTGCATGTAAGCACCTAATCAGATCGAAACTGACTAACTAGCTTTATATATATATATATATATGTATAAGTATATGTATATATATATATATATATATATATATATATATACTGATGACACGCGTGATCAGTTCTACACTGAGCTATCCTCCGTGATACGGTCACTGCCGAGGAGCGACCGACTATTTCTGCGGGGTGATTTCAAGGCGCGCGTTAGGCGTGATGCATCAGCGTGGACAGATGTTATCGGTGCGCATGGCATTGGTTCAGCGAATGCGAAGAGTGACAGGCTGCTCTCATTGTGTGCCACTCACGGCCTGACGATCACGAACACTCGGTTTCCACTGAGTGCGAGTGATATAGCAAATTGGACGCACCCACGGAGTGGTCACGCTCACCTGCTCGACTATGGCATGGTACGTCAGCGTGATATGCATGAAGTGCGCATGACACGTGTACTGCGTGCAGCTCAGTGTGGCACTGATCACAAGTTGGTGCGGACCAAACCGTACATATATTTTCGTAAATCTATGTATTGCACTCCCTCCGTGAGTCGGCATAAATTTAACATTCTCTCCCTCGGTACTGTGGCGAAACGTACTGAGCTGGAGAAGGCGATGGCTGCACGCCTGTGTGATGTGGACTACATAGCCACAGTGGGCGACCTGTGGCACCACATTCGCGATCAGGTGACAGCTGCTGCCGAGGAGACCGCCGGGTGCGCAAACTTTAAACGGCCTGATTGGTTGGATGAGAACCATGCGAGGATCGGCGCATTGGTGTCGGAGAAGAAGGCAGCATTTGCTGCACATGTTGCAGACCCCAGTGACTTTGGAAAGAGTAGTCAGTTTCGCAAACTTCGACGGCGACTGACCCGAGAGCTCCGTCGCATTAAAAATGCATGGTGGTCGGAGAAGGCGAAGCAGATGGAATGCTACGCCGAACGCCGTCAACTAAAGCACTTATTTGACTTGTTGAAGGCGGTGTATGGACCGAGATTAGAGCCACCGAGGACACTGATCGGTGATAGTTCAGGCGCTACCTGCACCCAGACTGCAGACATAATGCAGATCTGGCGGAAACGCTTTGACTGTCTCTTGAACAACCGTTCAGAGATTGACTGGCCTACATTGAACGGCCTCAAGCAGCACGATGTGAAGGCGGATCTGGCGGATACGCCGACACTGGATGAGACGCAGAGAGCACTTGCTCAGTTGCGAAACGGCAAATGTGCCAGAGCCGACGGGATCCCGCCTGAAGTATTGAAACACGGCGGACCCGCGTGGTTGACTGCGCTGCACCACTTGGTGCAACGCGTATGGATTAATGTGGAGGAGGTGCCTCCTGAGCTGAAGGATGCCCTTGTGCTACCACTGTACAAGGGCAAAGGTAGCAAACAATTTTGCACGCATTATCGTGGCATCAACTTGCTGAGTTGTATGGGCAAGGTGATTGCCCGAATCCTGCTCGACCGCCTCGTCAGTCAGGTTGTGGGACCTGACGTGGCGGAGGAGCAGTGTGGATTCTGTTCGGGTCGCAGCACTATAGATATGGTGTTTTCGGCTCGTCAGTTGCAGGAGACGTGCGGATAACGACACCAGCCATTGTACTCGCTTTCCTTTGATTTCACCAAGGCATTTGATACGGTGAAGCGCGAGACATTGTGGCTGGTATTGGGTAAGTTTGGTTGTCAGAGTAAGTTTGTAAGTTTAATTGGATGTCTGCACAGCGGTATGCGAGCGAGGGTGCAGCTGGGTGGAGAGACCTCAGATGACTTTGCAGCTGTCTCTGGTGTGAAGCAAGGCTGTGTCTTAGCTCCTGCCCTGTTTAATATACAGCTTCGTGCAATGTTGTCTTGTGCTTTTGAGGCGACTTGTGCTTACGGTGTTTGTGTGGAACACTGTATTGATTGTGGGTTGCTGAACATCCGTCGTTTCGATGCGAGAACTCTATTCTGTGATACAACTATCCGTATGTTGCTGTTTGCTGACGACTGTGTGTTGTTTGCACACAGCGCGGATGAGTTGCAGCACATGACTAGTGCTCTGGTTTCGACAGCATCCAAATTCGGGCTCACCATCAACACAAGCAAAACTGTCTGTCTCTTTCAGCCTTCACCGGAGGTGCAATCTTCAATATTGCCGCGAATCAGCATTGGTGCTCAAGTATTGGAAACCACCTCCCGTTTCAGCTACCTTGGGCAAGTGATGTCGACTGATAAGCAGCTGCACGTTGAGCTGCGTATTCGCGTGTCGAAAGCAGCGGCAGCATTCGGGAAGCTAGAGTACCGAGTGTGGAACAACCATCATCTTACCATTGACACGAAGCTGATGGTGTACAAATCCATGGTGCTCTCCGTTCTGCTATACGGCAGTGTAACGTGGACGATGTACCGGCGGGATGTGAGATATCTCGAGCGGTTCCATCAGCAGTGTCTGCGACGAATTTTGCGCATCAGTTAGGGCGACAGAGTTGAAGACACGAAAGTTTTGCACCGAAGTGGGATGTATGCAGTGGACTGCATACTTTTATTGCGACACCTGAGATGGCTCGGTCATGTGAGCCGTATGGATTCGATGAGGATACTGAAACAACTCTTACACGGTCAGCTGAGTATTGGGAAACGGCACGTGGTGAAACTAAAGTTACGTTACCAGGACATGATCAAAGTGAGCCTCACACGTTCTAACCTTGTTTGCAGATCATGGGATTCGAAGGCGGTTGATCGTGGTGCATGGCGCGATCTAATCATGAAGGCAGTTGCTGAAGTGCGGGAGGAAGACCTCGTACATGCAGAGAAGAAGCGGCAAGTGCGGAAGCGGCAAGCACCGATGAATTGTACTCCATCGACATCAAGCGCATGGTGCTGTAGAACATGCGGTCGCGTGTGCTTTAGTCAGGCAGGCTTAGTGAGCCATGAGCGAGGCCACTCGGGACCCCTACCGAAGGGACGACGGGTTCTGCAGAGAACATAGGTAGAACCGGCACAGCGTTTTAGGTACGCTGCATTCGATTTACTAACCGCGTGCTTGCATGCTAAGTCTCTTTATTTCAGGTGGTGGGTTTTCAATTTTGTCCTAATGCCTTTCTTTCTCCTATAAATGTCTAGTGTCTAGTGAGCCATGAGCGAGGCCACTTGGGACCAGTACAGAAGCGATGACGGGTCCTGCAGCGAAGTATTCAAATCCGGCGCAGCGTCTGTAGATACGTTGCATTCTTTTTACTAACCGTGTGCTTACATGCTAAGTCTGTTTATTTCAGGTGGTGGGTTTTCAATTGTGCATTAATGCTTTTCTTTCTCACATAAATGTCTACCTGTATTCTATTCGATTAACTTGCACACCTCGCCTAAGCCAATAGTTTCGATTTGAATGATAATTTTGTGCTCGTTGCATTTCCGTATAGTATACTTTCTCACCTCTTGAACTTATCTAGGATTCGTTTTTAAAAACCTTATTTCATATGCTCATTGACTTAAGATTTATGTCACCGTTTCCTTACGCATCAATAGAGTTATTTTCTTTCTCTCTCTCTTTCTCTCTCAAGTGTTTGGCTGTTGTTTGATATCTCCGGTGTGGCTGCACTTGGTGTGCACGTTGACAAGGTGCGTACCTGTCTATTACCCACTACCTCGTCTATACTGGCTCCAGGAGACAGTTGGTCGTTGCTGGATGGGACGGGGTGCACGGACCTTGTGGCCGTGTTAGGATCAAAAAGTGGTTCCATGCACTCAGTGTGGAGCGGACCACGGTCCAGCCACCCGCCTTGTGTGCGCTTGATTCCCCAAATACAGTGTGCTTGTGTTTGCATGTGAAGGAATGCGGGCCGGCTCCGTTGATGAAACGTGGTTCCCATCCACATGCCTCCCAGTCTAATTCCTTCGGGTTTACACTGGATATGGGTTGTGTGGTTGGAGCTGTGAGTGGTGCAGCGCAAGCCATCCATGGTCCCTCTGTAGGCGCAGGCGTCCTGTGGCTTGCCACAGTGACAGGCAAATCCGAAACCGGATGCCGCCAACCATATATATATATATATATATATATATATATATATATATATATATATATATATATATATATATAATATATATATATATATTATATATATATATATATATATATATATATATATATATATATATATATATATATATATATATATATATATATATATATATATATATATATATATATATATATATATATATATATATATATATATATATATATAGCCACTGTCTACGAATAGACATAGAGCCATCCGGAACCATGGGATCAAAGAGAAGGTGCAGAACTCGTAAAAGAATACACAACACAACATACCAATGTTCGTGATTTCGTCAGAAGGCGAGATACTACCCGCTTACCTAAGCTGAAGAAGGGTGTTGACTTAGGGGACACCACCCGGAGCTTTTGGCCGAATAGCCTGCCCGCAGGTTGCGGAACGAATTCAGGGAATCTCGCCCATTGGGAGCCGGTGACTGCTTGCTCAGTTCATAAGTCTTTCGTTCGGTACTTTGTCAATTAGGAACCCAATGCTCCCCAAAATTACAGCATAAAGTTGCTGGAATACAATGGTTCGCCAGGATGAAGCAAGGGGCAGTGACTATATTTAGTGACGAGTCACATCCGCCACGTCGCAGTGTTGTTAAACGGACATATGTGGCTTTTTATAGGGAGATCGCTTGCCATGCAAAAATCCACCACGTCCTTTAACACTGCCGCCGAACCATTCGCTGGAACGGGAAAATCCCGTACAACCCAGCTGGCACCATGTGGAGGTGGTTCGGCAAGCCAAGCTAATAGAATGCGTATGCGCTCCTTGTAGCTACCGCCTGTCGCCAATGGCAAAATGTTATCCGTTCGCGGATCCCTAACCGCACGGGTTGATATTGCGAACCAGAGCTTCACCCAGGATTTTACTGCTGCGGACAAAATTCCTTTTGCTGCAATTCTTGGGATGGATCTGCTGGGCCATTTGAAATGCGATTTGAATCTAGACAGGTTTCAACTGATCACAGGTACTTGCACAGTATTCTTAAGACCTTATGAAAGTGATGAGTTAGAGGCTTTTGCAATGTATGAGGACACCCCAGACAAGCAATACGATATAAACACTTTTGATTGCTCACTCGACGTAGTTACGGATGAGCAAGTTCAAGTTCAAGTGGGACCGGAACAGTAGGAGAATCCCGTGATTGTTCCAATTTGTAGAGCGTCTTTGATCCCGGAGTGAAATCGGTGGGGCGATCAGCAAGGAGGAGCCAAATCAATACACGCGGTTCACTCTGGGTCAACCAAACAATGCCCACGTGCCCTGCAGTAGCAGTTCCCGCTGTGCTGGCCAAGTAAAATGAAGTAAAGGGGGAAGAAGAACAAAAAAGGCAAACTGGAGCAATGAGCGTAACAATGTTGGAATGCAAATGACAAGTTAAAAAGGTGTAATCATCAACAGATAAGAGCAGAGCTAAGACGAGAAGGGGAAGGTTTTAAACTGTAGACCAAGGGCGTCAAGTCGATGCTTGAACGTTTACGCCATCAGTACTTCAGCAAGCAGAGCATTCCAAGAACCTATAACCCGGTGTGATAACCGAGAACCAATCCCAACCTGGTCCGAACGGGGTTTATGCAACTTCAGTGGATGGCCACGAATAGTTGACACTCAATTGGGATGGAACAGTCCCGGTAAGCCCGGTGAGGACCAGGTCACCGCGTAATCGCCTGTAGTGAATCGCAAACATCTCCAACTTGATTAACCTCTCAGAGTACGACAGCTTCTTTAATTGAAACTGCATTCTCGTCCTCGACCCTAAAACTTGTACAACTGCCATTTTGTCTCAGACTAGGCAGCGTGAACAAGCCTGTACACAGTATTCTAAGTGTGGCCTAACCAAGGCTGCAAATAATCTTGCGAAGATTTCCGTTGTCATGATCTCGAATGATCAGCGGATCATCCACAACCTATCAAAAGCTCTTCGAGCAACTGCCATGCAATGTTCACTGGAGTTAAAATCAGACGACAGCAAGGTCAGTTTGCATTGACACACGGGGAACTTCATTACCCCCGAGTAAATAGTGCGTCGGTGGGTCATTTGATCCTACTCTCAAAACTGAGCATTTAGCGAGATTAATAGGCAACTGCCACAAAACGGACCAGTTACATATATATATATATTTATATATTTATATATACTATACACAATCTGTGGTATAGGTGTTGTGCCATCGGAACCATGGCTGAATAGGAAAACAAAAAGACTAATAAGAAAAGAGCAACAAGAACTGCTTTTTTGTTCATTTTGCCACTCACAGTTTTTGAGATTTTTCAGTTTGTTCTTTTTTTAGGGGAGGAATAAGGAACACCGCAACAAACCGATGCACAAGTCCGCCATTGACATCGATCTTGAGCCATGGCTTCCAAGGTCTTCAACCAGCACGTATCTGCATCTCTCGGACCCCAACCAGGTAGTCGACAACAACCGGCCGAGGCCAACTGTTTCGTCAACTTTTTCATACGGCTTCTCTATGTTGTAGGCTGCCCACCAGACCGTCTCTTCCAGCCCTGTCCAGCAAGTGCAAACTACGCACGACGGGGGTAACGCAGGACAGGCATGCGCAATACGTGACCCGACCACCGCAGTTGATGCAGTGAGATGAGCTCCTCGAGCGAGTGACTTCCATGTCCCAAGACGCCCTGTCTAACATCCACATTGCTTACGTGGTGCTGCCACCATACAAGGGGTAATGGACTGCAGACAGCGGTGCTCGAAAACGGATAGCTTGTGCAAGTCATCTTTACAAATGAGCCAGGTCTCGCATCCGTACAACAGTACAGCACGAACAGTCGCACAATAGATCCACCCTTTGATGGAGAGACGAATGTCGTGGCGACGCCACAAATACCTCAGCCTAGGAAAAGCGAGGCCTGCTCTCGATATGCGCATAGAAATCTCGTCTCCAACAGCTCCGCCAGCAGTGATGCAACTTCCCAAGTAGACAAAGCTCTCCACAACCTCTAGTGTCGCACCAGCAAGCGTGAGTGCAGGCAGAGGCACCTGCCAGTCTTGAAAGAGAGCCTTGCATTTGGATGGGGAAAAGTACATACCGTACTTTGAAGCTTCAATCGCCAAGCGGTTTAATGCAAGTTGGACGATGTGTGGGTCGTCACCCAGCAAGACGATATCATCAGCATAATCCAAATCAACAACTCGACTACCTGGGAGGAGCTCAACGCCAGCATTCAACGAATCGCCTAGAGGGTTCTTCAAGACATCCTCAATGGCAAAGTTGAATAGGAACGGAGAGATAGGGCATCCTTGTCGAACTCCACTGTAGACCACAAAGGTAGGCGAAAGCTTGCCGTATGCCCTAACCCTGTCCGAGGTCAGACTATATACAGCGCGCAGTATGGAGACGAACGTCTCGGGGACACCATTCCTCAGTAGACAGTGCCACAGTGCCGTGCGATCGACAGAATCGAAGACTGCACAGATATCTATGAACACAGCAATCGTTGGCCTCTGATACGCATGGCGGAGCTCGAGGATCTGGCGAGGTGTGAAGATTTGATCGATGCAGCCACGACCAGGGCGAAACCCAGCTTGTTCTTCTCGTTGTAATGTTTCACGTGTTGGGGATAGCTTGCGAAGTATGATGGACACCAGCAGCTTACAAACCACGGGGACTAAGCTTATTCCTCTGTAGTTGGGGCAGACTGTGCGCAGGCCCTTTTTGAAGATGGGGACGACTATCTCTTCACCCCAAGACGACGGAACTTCCTCGTTCGACCAAATTTTTGAGAACAAAGTGGTGAGTTCTCGAACCAGCGATGCAACCCCATCTTTAAATGGAGCCGGAGGAAGACCATCAGGGCCAGGGGCTTTATAACGCTTCATGTGCCGGAGCTCCTGCTCGATTTCCTGGGAAGAGGGAGGGTCTGTTGGGGTAGACAACTCTGCCTCAGCGCGAGCGTCAGAGGTAGCAGATGTAGCTGGGGGCCAAGAAAACTGCGAGCCAAAATGTTCGGCCCATCGCTCCAACCGTCGTTGAAGATTGGTGATTAAGGTGCCATCCTCTTCGCATATTGTTTCACTTATACCAGATCGAACACCTTCGGTGACTCGAATAAGATGGAAGAGTTTCCTGGTATTACCACAGAGACTAGCAAGTTCCATCTCCCTAGCAAGTTCACACCACCAAGCTTCGCCGTCCATTTGCAGACTCCTGCGCAACTCTCGACCAAGGTACTGGTGTTCTTCAATGTGTTTGGAATCCGATGGGAGCAAGGGGCGTCTGTCCATCAGCGACAAGGAGTCGGCGGAAATCCAATGCTTCGGTGGGTGACGGGTAACTCCACAAGTGTCGATACTGGCGGAAACTAAAGCATCTTTGATATGCGCCCACTGCGAATCGAGATCACCGTCAATTGTTGAGCCAAGCAGTGGACCGTGAGGCTTGGTACCTGGTTGAAATCGCAGGGTTTTGTAGATTCGCGAAGTCAGGTCGGTAGAGAGCGCGCTTAGGCGATCCTCCGAAACGCATGCAAATCTTAGCACGAACCAATGCGTGATCGGAGTCTAGATAAGTTGACCAGTACGATCGGCAGTCCGTTACGCTTCCACGCCATCTGTAGCTAATTGCTATATGGTCAAGCCGGGAGCACTCTTGCGTTTGTGAGGGCGAGCGCCAGGTAGCAGTGTGTCTCCTCGAGTGCCGAAAACTAGTGCACGAAAGAAACAAGCGATGATCAGAACAAAGAGCAAGCAGTCTGTCTCCATTGTCTGATCGACTGCTACAGAGACCAAAACTACCCCCAAGGTGGTGGTCGCTTGGTGGAAGGCGGCCAACTCGTGCGTTAAAGACCCCGGCAAGAATGACTATATCAGTCCGTTAGGAGGAGCGCAGTAGTTCATGTAGTTGTTGATAAAGGCTATCTTTAACTTCATCCGGTCTGCAGTCTGTAGGGGCGTAGGCGGAGATGACAAACAAGGCACGCTTAACGTCTCGACGCCTGCTTACGTTACGTGCACCTCTTAGTCTGACAGCACATAGTCGGCTGTTGACTGGGATCCAGTCAAGCAGAGCTGATTCAGCCGTGGCACTCATTTAAACCCCAACACCAGCTTGACCAGTAGCGGCAGCTTCTGGGTCTCCGGAAAGCCGCAAGTAGTATTTGGCGTTAGAATTTACCGGAGAGGCGTTTCTGATGACGGCGCTAGGGTCTTGTAATCTGGTCTCTGAAAAGCAACAGATGTCTACCGAAAGCGTTTCGAGAGTACGGGCAGACATGCTTGTCATCCCATCTGCATCAAATTTCGAACATTAAATACTGCGAGGGTGAATGGAGAACCAGGTCGAAGAAGAGCTGGAGCTTCGGTGGAGTGAGACGCGGTTGCGATCGGAGGACATTGAAAACCGGGAGTTTGGCTGTTACTTCCATCAGCTGCGAGACGTGGGTCCTTTGTGACGGTGACCGTAAAAGACATCAAAGTACATGTAGGTGAAGGACGGGAGGTAGGGTGATCTGTGAGTGGACGTTGGGCGGTTGAGTTAGCACAGTAGATAGGCATAGCAGTAGCGGTAGTAAGCGGCGTGGTCTTTGATCCGTCAGTGGGCGTGATACTACTCGGTTGCCCAGTCCGAGATAGAGGGTTGACTTAGGGGACCCTACCCCGAGCCTTTGATCAAAGATCTAACCTACAAGGCAGCAGGGCGATGTGAGGGCGTCGCAACCCGTTGGGAGCCGGTGACCAAATAGACGGTTCATACGCCTTTCGGTCCGTGAAGGACCAGGAGCCCAACGCACCCTTAAAGTACAATGCCTCTCAGGGAGAGGCAAGGGGCGGTGACTTTATTTAGTGGCGAGTCACATCCGCCACGTTGCAGTGTTGTTAAACGGACATTTGGCTGTTGAACTGTTCGCTGAGCTTGGCAATTTTGTTGCAAACGTTGCGTCACCAATCGAGTTGACATCATCAGTGCGTAGTTGAGTGGCATGCAATAGCGTAGAGTACCGTAGGGGAGCCTCGAGGAGAGTGCGCTGAGCGTGCTGTGCCTGCGTTTTTTTATACCGTCGTGGTTGGCCGTAGAGCCGAGCAATCCTATTGGCTGGGACTTCGATCCGCCTTCAGCTTGGTTGATGGGCAGATGACCTTTGACCTCATCTCTTTGTGTTTCGTGGTCTTTGTCTGCTTGCTCCTACGAGCGAGTTTGCCCTCAGTTCTGTTGGTCTAGTCACACGTTCCACCGGATTCAATCGATCGAGTTGGCGGTCGTTCCTCAGTAGGGTGGCGTATCCTGCGTCCAGTTCGATGTGTCGATTGATTGACTGCGTGGTAGAGAACCAAGCTTCCAGAAACTCCCTCGCATGTTTTGTACTTCCATGAGCTAGGATCTTTACGTTCTCCAGATCGAAATGGTGGCCTTCTTGATCTTCATGCACGGAAACCAATGAGTGTGGATCATGCATTCTGACGGCCGCCTTGTGTTCGGTGATTCGTGTCCAAAGTTTTCTTTCGGTTTGTCCGACGTAGTTTTATCGCAGTCGCTGCATTTGATCTGGTAGATGACATTGCATTGGTCGGCTTGATTGACTTTTCCTTTGGGTCTTGAGATTAATTTTCTTAAGGTGGCACTTGGCTTGTGCGCCACAGAGATATCATGTGATTGTAACAATCTTCCTGTTAGTTCGGAGACGTTCTTGATGTAGGGAAACACTATCCGTTTGTTTGCTTGATCAGATGACTGCTGTTGTTGCTCAGGTATTCGTTTCTTTAAGCTTCTTCTGATAAAATTTCTCGGATAACCGTTCTTTCTAAACACTCGGTATAGGTGATTATCTTCCTGTTTCCGAGATTCAGCTGTGCTGCAGTGCGTTTCCACTCTCTTGAACCGGGTTTGAATGCAGCTCTTCTTGTGGTTCATTGGGTGGTTGCTGTGGTAGTTTAATATCTGGTCCGTATGGGTTTTCTTCCGATATACGCACGTTTCCATAGATCCGTCCCTATTTCTAGTGACCAGTACATCCAAAAATGGTAGCTTGTTATTCTCCTCTAATTCAATCGTAAATTTGATATCCTCGAATGTGTTGTTAAGCAAATCGTGCGGGGTCTGTAATCTGTTCTCTTTTACGATGAAAAATGTGTCGTCCACGTATCGTATCCAGAGTTTTGGGCTGATAGATGGCAGTGCAAAGCGTTCCAATTTCTGCATTACGGCTTCTGCAATAAGCCCCGAAATTGGTGATCCCATGGGGGTTCCTCTCAGTTGCTGGTACACTTGTCCATCAAAGCGGAAATAAGTGGTGATGCAGAGGTTCAGGAGTTCCCAAAACTTTCCGGTCGTATGGTCGTCGTGGGGCTTAGTTGATTCTCAAGCAGTTCCCACATGGTTTCTTTGGCCAATTCGTGGCTACGAAACACAAAGAGATGAGCTCAAAGTCATCTGCCCATCAACCAAGCTGAAGGCGGATCGAAGTCCCAATCAATAGGATTGCTCGGCTCCACTGCCAACCACGACGGTATAAAAAACGCAGGCACACCACACTTAGCGCACTCTCACCGAGGCTCCCCTACGCTACTCTACGCTATTGCATACCACTCAACTACACACTGATGATGTCAACTCGATTGGTGACGCAACGTTTGCAACGAAATTGCCAGAATCAGCGAATAGTTCAACAGCCATCTGAACCACCTGAGCTACCAGTCTTCATTGCTATAGCCAAACGGACATTTGTGGCTTTTTCTAGGGAGAACGCTTGCCAGACGAAAACCCATCACGTCCTGGAACTCTTCCGCTGAACCATTCGCTGGAACGGGAAAAACCCGAGACACCCAGCTGGCACCATGAGGAGGTTGTTTGCCAAGCCAGCCTGACCAGTTCCATAGTTTCTCTAGAGCCATTTGTGGGGTCAGTGGACCACTAGGATCATTTACAGTAGATCACAAATTTAAGTCGTCATTAAAAGTAGGGATGGCACCCGCAGTTCTTCGGGTAAGTCATTAATGCACAAGCTGAATAACAGACGCTAAATGACCGATCCTTCCGGCACACCGCTGTGAACACATGGATTTGAGGACAGGCTGGAGCCCACACGAACACATAGCTCCCTTTCGGTTCAAAAAGCTGTAATTTATTTCAAGACTGGCCCCGAGATATCATAAGACTGCAATTTAAACAAAAGGCGAGAGTGTGGAACAGGGTCAACAGCTTTGGAGAAGTCAATGAAGAATACGTCCAAGGCTTTTCCTGATCAACCGCATCGGCTCACTGTTCCCGGGTAACTAACAAGTTAGTAAGGCAATAATGGTCCTTACAAAAACCGTGTTAGACAGGGCTGAGCAACCCAAACGCCCGTAAACGTGTTACGAAAACACTCAGAAGCATTCACATGGCGAACTACCGACTTAGGTAGAACCAGACTTGTAAAACACCCAATCGACACCGGGGGTGCCATCCCCAGTAAAATTCCACCAAGACGGATCCCAGTACTTTGGTAGCCTGGGTTATAGAAGCGCATAAATGAAATGCTGGAAAAGGAGGTAATACGTCCCTCTGCTTCGTCATGGGCAGCCCCGGTTAGTCTAATGAAGAAGAAGAAGGACGGTGGCTTCTGACTTTGCGTAGCCAACAGACGATTAAATGAAGTTACTAGAAATGATGCTTTTTGGTCATCCTTATCATCATTATACTCGTCAGCTAGAGGTGGAAAACATCTCAGCTACTGTGCCGCTATAGATAGAAGAAAAAAGGAGAAAAATAAATGTAACTGGTGCAAGCCGGTTGAGCTACCAGTAACGGATGGGCATCGTTCCGGTAAGCTACCAGCCGGCTACTGTGCATTAAAAATATTATCATGCAAATTTATAAAAGGCTAACTAGTGAGATCGTAGTTGAACGGGAAGGCTAAGAGGGACGGGGTGGGACAAAGAAACTCACAGCAGGAACGCCACTGAGGTCGGCTTCTTGCCATGTCAACAAGTGTATCTATCCAAAAGTATTCATGTTCTTTCGGACCCCAACCAGGGAGACGAGACGCTCCAACCGAGGCCAGCTCAGAAGTGAGGGCCTTCATTCCTCTCGACCAGGTCATCGCTTGGCCAACCTCCTCTTCTTCCATCCACACCCACGACGCGCAAACAACGCACGTCGCGGAAGTCAGTGAGCTGGCATGCGTAACACGTGGCCCAGCCATCGGAGCCTGTTGCGTGAAATAACGGTGCTGAGCGGTTCAATTCCTTTTCCTGTGCCGTAAACAAGGCATCGAACACACTCGTTGTTCACGCCATGTTCCTGCCAAATGTCGCACCGGCGCCATAAGTAGTGAAGGTTAGCAAAAGCGCCCCGAGCATTTGCTATACGGTTCGTGATCTCATCCTCAATCCTACGGGGGCTGATACAACCTTCCAGGTGCTCGAATTTTTGTACGACCTCTAGTTGGTCCCCACCAACGGTTAACGTACGAGGCGGTCCAGATCAATGTTGGAGGAACGCTTTTCACTTCGAGGGTGCGAAGAAAAGCCCAGGGTGACGGACACCTAGTGCTAATCTGTCCAGTGCCGTTTCACACTTTTGGGAGCTGTCAAAGGTTAAGGCAATGTCATCAGCATACTCTAAGTCAAAAGTCTTTCCGCTGTGAGCAGACCCATACCTTCGAAGTCTGGTTCTGTAAATGCGATTTCTATGACTTCATCAATAGCGAAGTTGAGGAGGAAAAGTTACAGCGGGCATCTGTGTCTCACACCACTGGAGATATTAAAGGGTGACGACAGCTTGCCGTAAGCCCTCACTCTGCCTGAGCTAGGCGCCTATAATCCTCGAATAATATTTGCATATTTCTCAGGTACACCTATCTTGAATAGACAGTCCCAAATTGCATGTCTATTCGCCAAATCGTATGCACCGTTGATATCGAGGAATATGACAACGGTGGGCCACCAATATTTGTAACCGTGCTCCAACAACTGACGCAAAGTGGTGATGTGGTCAATGCAGCCATTACCTCGACGAAACCCTGCTTGCTTTTCACGAATATGGCTTTCACGAGTGGCAGTCAGTCCATGAAGGATGACAGAGGCAAGCAATTTGGAGGAGATAGAGATCAGACTGATTCCCCTATGGTTGCGGCATTCCGATGGTGAGCCTGCCTTGAAAATTGGGATTATGACGGAGCGGCTCCAGTCGGTTGGGACAGTTTCCTGCTGCCACAGTTTCACTAGTAACTCATGCACATCATGCACAAGAGCAGGCCCTCCAAATTTGAAGAGGGCTGGAGAAAGATCGTCTGGTCCTGCGGCTTTGTTCAAATTCAACAGTGCGATCTCACGTTCGACTTCTGCGCGTGAGGGTGGATCCAAAGGGACAGCCCACGGAACGGGACGATCAGTGGCCGGCGAGAAATCTAACAATTTTGACAGATTAAACTGCCTTTCAAATTGCTCAACCCAACGCCCCAAGCGTTTTGGCAAGTTGTGGATTGGCTGTCTACTCGCGGGAAAATTGTTTCACTAGCACCAGGTCTCCTGCTGCCCGACTCCAGTATCAGACGGATTAACTTAGCGTAGTTGCCAAGGGCAGCGGCTGTTTCCATCTCTGATGCACGATGAGACCACCAAGATTCGCGGTCTCTCTTCAGGCTAGCACGGAGTTTTGCCCGGAGCTCTTTACCAGTATCATTGCGTTCGTTTCCAACTGGAATGTGCCGGCGAGCATCGATAAGTCCCAGAGACCGCGAAGAAACCTAATGTCCCTGTTGGTTTTTAGACATACTACATGGGGATTCGCCTGCTACTAGTAAGGTCTGGCAAACGTGTGACCAGTGGCCATCAATTGTCTCCAGTAAGCGCTAAAAAAACTCGCATGACAGCGTACTTCGATGCGCATTCAGAACAGCTGGATTTGTCAATTGGCTGGTGTCAGTGCGCTCACGGCGTCGTCGTGGGCATCCGCCAAAACGCATCCGCAGGTCAACACATACAAGTGAATGGTCAGTGTCCACACATGTACTCCAAATCGAGCGACAGTTTTGGAAACAGCCTCTCCATCGGTAACTTATCGCAATGTGATCGATTTGCGTCCATAGCTGCTTCGAGGCTGGTGGGCGCCAAGTCACCCTCCGGCGGGTACTGTATCGGAAATTAGTGCTCTTAAGAAATAAGCGAGCATCCTCACACAAATGAAGTAACTGTTCACGGTTATCATTCCGGGAGCCTACACCGTGTTGACCGCCTAGATGTTGCTCATCTCTGGATAATTTTCCAACTTGAGTGTTCAGATCCCCAGCCAGTACTACAGTGCCCGAGCTCCTTCAGCGGCAAAGGGGCTCAGTTCAGTTGACGATAGAGGTCATCTTTTACCGAGTCATCGCTAGAGTTTGTCGGTTTATAGGCAGCGATAACAAATAGACGCCTATTGGTCCCGTGTGACATCTAAGCTTCGAACGAGCCAGCCAATCCGACCGCACACATCCGGCTACTGATTGGAATCCAATCAACCAGAGTAGATTCAGCCCGGAGACTCAGGGCCATGCCAAGACCGGCCTGGCCGATGCTCGAAGCTGCATCGTCACTGGATAAGGGCAAATGAGAAAACCCTGCTTGCGTCACCTGAAGGGGATTGCAGAGTGAGCACAAAGCTCGAGTCTTGCAGGCGGGTTCCCGATAAGCAGCAGATATGGATTGAGAGGGGCTTTAATATTCCGGCAAGTGTTGCCTGTTGCACTATGCGTACATTGAGGCACGCCAATCTGAAGGAGGATCGATGGATCCAAATGAAAGCCGATGAACTGGAATGAACCACTTGGTTGGACACTGGCTTGTAGATAGGAGAGGAGTGACGCTCCGCGTTAGCATGGGAGTTGAAATTAGAAAATAAACGCCTAGCAAAGCAGGTTGGGAGAGGGCCAGGAATCGGGGGGTTGAAAAATGGAGGATAAAATTGAAATTGAAACGGGACGATAAAGGTGAAAAAGCGTAAGAAGGGGAATAAGAAAACAATAAGTCTTGAGCACTAGCATCCGGACGCCTATCTACCCTACTCGATGCAGCAGAAAGGGCACCGTTGCTTATCCTCTGCAGTGGCCAGCGCATCAGAAATTTGTTGGAAGTGTGATGCATTTTTGGTACATTCCTCAAGTGGACCATCACTATACCTTATGTGGATGGGAAGCGAGTCTCGTTTGACTTCCCATTTACGCCTCCCTATAGCTCAGCTGCTGTAGCCATCATTAATAGAATACGTTAGCAGATCTCTGAATTCGCTTTGACGAACACAACAGTCCGCTCGGTCACACCTGGTAAATGCTCATCGGCAACCAAAGAAGTGCTATGAAAAAATGCTGTTCGGAGTCCCACTCAGAGGTTGGGACCTTGCTTGGCTACATCAGACCAAACACCAGGGGTACCTACAAAGTTCCGTCGCAAGTGGGAGGGCCCCTACGTGGTGAAGTGGGTAATGTCCGATACTACATGTATCATAAAGCGCATGGATAATCAGATAAGCCAAACCTTAATAGTACACTTTAACCATCACAAACCATTCCGAATGGAGATCAGCCAAGTCGAGGGCAGAACGACCGACCCATCTGACGTAGCCGCTGAACCAGAAGTGCCTGAACAAGGGATTTATGGCCAGGCATCGGAGCTGTTGCCTGGTTAGAGGGATGTGATGTTATACGCGGTCGATTTATTATCCCAATTGTCATAACCGCAGTCCCAGCTTTCATTTCAGAGCCGCGCTATTGTGCTGTTGCAGAAGAAGGACAAGACGACGGTGATCGTTTTTAACAAGAATGTTCTTCCCATTTTCGTTAGACTTGTATTTATTCTTTATGGTGACTATGTGCTATTTAAAACAAGTTCCTGCCTGATCTTTGCAGTTTTTCCTGTGTTGAATGTTGCAGTATCGCGCAGCAACGGTGCTTATGATTATCTTCGTCGTTGGAGAAAACAGAAGTGAATTCGGTATTACCAACAGCGTATTTTAGGTGTTTTCATAAAAATAAGATGATCTGTCCTCAGACCGCCAGAGAAGATGAAAACGCAACCATAGGTAGAGTTGGTGAAGTGTAATGCAAAAATATGGATGTTACTAAACGTGGTGTATTGATTCCCAACTGATTGGTCTACGGTTTGAGTTGTGGTTGAAAATTCTCTTACGCACCCAAGCTTTGCGTTTGTTTGTCCATGTATTTGAATAAAAATTGTAGGTGTTGTGTTAATAAGAGGTATACGTAGATGTATGACTTAGTGAATTGTTTAATAACTTCAGATAACGTAAATTGCTGATGTTGATGTTCCTACACTCGTATTTGTACAAACTCAGAGGCTGCTAGGATGACACCGTTAATGTTGTCCTTTAATTCCTCCCATGTGTCCTTTGACGAACTTTGCAGTGGGATATTTTAGACAGCATTTTACACTGGGCTAGAAAGCTTAAAGTTGGCGATAATATTGCGTCGAGCTTCTCATCTTTTGTCAATAATGCTGGTATAACACCCAACCAAATAGTACTGAGTACTGTTTGGCACATGGAGAAGGGTGTGTGACACTAACCTAACCATCAACCCTTCATACATCAGGACTGAGTCTAAAATAGGGGCTTAGATGAAAAACGGTGTCTGCTTGATCAACCCACATTATCAAACAAAACCGCCATGTCTAAAACTGAAGACGTTTGAACTGAAGGATGGCTTACTAGGGCAGCTGATACTCTTGAAGGTATATTGCAGTCGTATAGCACTTTTGTGAAACGAAATATTAGAGCATTTGACAGAATATCTTCCCTAAATGGGGTGGAGGTACGTAGACATACACTGATAGACAAGAATCATGTCACTTCTCCTCTGATCCATCATCTCGATATGCTGTTTGCAATTGACACATAGGGAGTCGGGAATAGCAACGGCATGTTTCGTAAGAGTCTTATATTTAAGATAACTGTCATAGTAGAGGGCCACACCGCCACCACGTGGTGGACGATCATTCCGCAAGACAGACAAGATGCTGAGTTCGAATTTTTGATCTGGTATATCGTTTCGTAGTTCAGGTTCAGTCACTGGTATGATGTCTTAATTTGTAGTTACTATGGATGAGGCGTAGAACGTTTGTGCATTACTGAAGTATCATGGTTTTTCATGACCACTAGATGGCACAGGTCACCACGCTATAGCGACACTGCTGCTGATATTTTTGGTACGGTTGCTTTAGCGTCTGGTTGATTGAAGTTCTGGTTCATCTGTTCCCGCGGTCAGTGCGGTTTGAAAAAATGGTCTCAATGGTACGTCCGGTGACCCATAATTTTTGCTATCAAACCACGATTTTAGCGCCGTTGACTCCAAGTCGGAAGTAATGCATTACCGTACTAATTTAGCGAAATCAAGGCAGACGACGTATAAGGTCACTACATTTCATATATTACTGAGATGCAGGATGATTTTTAGTTCACCTAGGTCGTTGTGGTTCAATTCTGCTACGCCATGTGCCAATACCACTTCATCACATTTGGACGTAAGGTACTCGGATTAGGTTTCCTCTTCTGTTAATCGTCCCATGGATTGCGTGGGAAAATGCAAACAATGACAGATGAGCTTAGTAAAATGTGGCTTGCTAAAAGAACATATTCTTTTTACCGAGTGTTTCGAAATGTGACTCGCATTAACCGAGGTTCAAGTGCTTGCGGTGATGGGTTTCATGAAAAATGTGTGAGGCTACTTTGGAGAATGTTTATTCCATTGTACCGCTTACCTCAGCTGAGATGTTTTGCCCATCAACTTCTCTATTGTTTAACGGTTGTTTCCTGGGTTTTGGAAAGTTTGAACATGTAAACGTCAAAACTTTTCGAATGTACCTAACTGCTTAGTTTACGATTCAATTTAATCGAAGTTACCTCTTGGGGCGCCGTTTGTCTTGTGCGAAGCAACCTAATACTACAACAATAGTGCTCATGTGTTACGACGTTAATAGCACTGTTTGTAGGGCCCAAGTATGCTGGCACAGCCAATAACGCACTATGGTGGTGATCGCGCAAGTTGTGCACTATTCTTATTCATGGGATATGGGTGACCACTCAACAGGCCTGTAGACACTGCTGTTTATCACCCATGGGGTTCGTATTCCACTGGGCTGTGTAAAAGTTCTGCTGAATAGTCCTAATCTTTTGACAAGCTTGGGATTTGGACAACCTATTGCTGTAATCTTGGGTCTCCTTTCAGTGTTTTTCCCAAAACCACCATCAGTTCCTTTTGATTTGTTCTCAATACAGATAGTGTTTCATACCAAGGCGTATGAATTTGAATAATTTCAACCAAGACCATGTAAGCACAAGTAATTGTAGTGATTTTAGTCCCATTGTGGACTCGAGTCTATAGTTCAAATCACTTCGCACAGCTGATACGTGATTCCTGCGACGACTTCTGTCATTTGATTTCCTAAACTAGGGCTAACATGGGTTCGCTGTCCAATCGTGAGTGCATTGAAAAGTTGCATCGTCTCAAGGCCAGATGGTAAGTATGTACAGTTACGATCGCCTTGATGCTTGATTTGTTCGGGGTCAGGTGAAGCGAAATTCTGCACTCATGAATCGATGGTTATTGTTTGAATATGTTGCAGTTACCGCAGCGCTCACGTGCTTCTCGAGGTTATTGCCTGTCTCTGGGTGAAGGTTACAAGCTCACTCGTCCTGCAAGATCACGCCATAATGCTGACACTAGTTTGCGTGTGTGCCGATCGACCCGGATTTGCTGTCAAAATTCAGCGGAGGGAAGTTACAGTGGTGAAAAGCGCGACAACACTAGATGACGTAGCGTTAATCCAGTGGCTGCAAACGTCTGCTGTTTCAAGACGAAATAACCGGCTGTTCTACTCGGGCTTGTTGAAAAACACCGAGACCGTTCTCTATACCTTTCCCGAGTCAATTGAATCCATAACGGAATCACGCTCCTTAAGCATATTCAACTCAATGCACAAGCACATCGATTCTAAAGTGGCGCGCACACACAAATGAGTGCCCATCGTCTTGATCAATTGCAAATCACTGCACCAATAGTCAGAACACCTGCATGGGTTAGTGCAGCGGTTAGACTGCACTCAGCCAACAAACCACGTGGGCACACTCGGTCGTCGAAACAACACGTGAGCTCAATCACTGTAGAATGCGGTCCGGACTAACACGCCGCATCCATGGATGGTTGAGGAAGTATTTTAACTCCCACCCACTCACTTCAAGTCAAGTCGTCAAAATAAGCTTGATGTACCCTATTGGGGTCATTTTCAGCATTTACACCATCACTTCTGGACACCTGGATAATGATATCAATATACCTACTTGGATTAAAAGGTGAAAAGGCAGAACTATTACTCCAACAAGCCCTCGCGCGGCATGTCTGTGACTTTCGCTGGGTCAACAAGCAATCGTGAGAGATAAGGCAGAAGTATTACGATATGATGGCGCGCAGGAGAATAAAGTTCTGCATTTCGAACGACTAGAAAGAGAGCGTTTTGGAAAGATCCTTATGGAGTGGATGAAATCGATCACTTAGTGCCTTAGAAGAAAAATCATTGCTTGCACCAGGATTTTCCAGAAATAATCAAACCAACTAAAGAATCTCTAGACAAGCCGCTGTATCTAGCAAAACGCTTTATAGATCGCACCAATAAGATGTAGTCTTTTTGAAGGAGTCCAGAGAAAATGAGGGGAGACCAGTATAGCCAATGGGGAATAATACAGGAGGTCACAAACATGAATATTAAAGTACGACGTATTGAAATTACCTTAAGTCTGAGAGCACAAAAAGGAAAGATTCTGACTTTTTGAAAGGTTATACAGACGTGAGTGGAGCAGAATGTTTCTGGGACAAAATTCGCCGCAATTCTTGACGGTGGAGGAGCTGGGTATGGGATTTTCATTCACAGTAACTGTGGAGAGAAATCTATGAAGACTGCAATTTATCGCCTTGTAGAAAAGAAAATATTACATCCATACATTTAGAAGCATTAAGCATAAGACATCTAGATGAAGATCATTCCACCAGATCTTCCAACCCACGTTGAAATGATGGGGAATCATGGTTAATGGGGACAACCATCCCAGCACAATATCATCAGCATACTAACACGCTATAAACGTGGTTTGCATAGGGAGATGTATAACATAAAAGGAAAATAGAAAAGTGACAGGACCGCTCCCTGTAGAACACCACAGTCGACACGGAGGACAGAGGATTTCCTACCGTTCAACTTGGTGAAGTGAGTACGATCTGTAAAATAGTCACGTAACAGATTACGCACAACAGGGTGAACTCCATTTTCGGATAGCAGATTTAGCAACATTGACCTATCCAGGCTTCCAAGGGCATTCGAATAATCCAGAAAGAGAAACCGTACGGATTTACATTTTTGATCTAATGCAGATGCTATAGAATGAACAACACATGACATTGCATCCAATGTGGAGCGTTTGGTCTATACTTGAACTGGTAGAAACTATCTTCAGGAGCGCCTGAAAAATCCGCGGAATAAACAATGTTTCAAAAACTTTTAGGAGCACAGAATTACATGCAATTGGGCGATACTTTTGAGATCCAATTTTTGGTACTGGAGTAATACTGGCGGATTTCCAAATGTTCGGAATCACACCCATAGTGAGGCATTTGTTAATGAGGTCTGTTAGAGGTAGTGTGAGAGATTAGCACACTCCTTCAAAACTAAAAGTGAGAGAACATCAGAATCACAAGTTTTGTTGTCTTTAATCTTCGGATTTCCTTGTGGATGTTGATTTGATCGAAAGTCGCGGCTGGACTTGAGCTAATGAAGAAGGGTAAAGAAGATGAGCTTAGTTAGGCGGAACTAAAGTATGAATTCAGTTGATCCACATCTTCTTACCTCTCCGGCTGCAAACGCTCTTACCACAGAGCATCCTCAGCAGTCCCCACAGATCATGACAGATATGAGTGTCTAGAACTGCTTCGATGTATAATTGGTTTAATCTTTTTAGCTCAGATTTAATTGCCGTGGTTAGGTTTCTGACACGGGTAGCATTCTTGCACTTGTAGGCCAATCCTTCATCCTTCGAATTCGCTTAAGTAGTGGTGAGGAAAATCTATCTGCTCTTAGATACCTCGTTTCAACAAAACAACACATGTCAAGGCAATAATTGATCTAAACTGTAAGAAAGTCACATTCGAGCTACAGGTCCACGTCTTGGAAGACCGAAAAATAAGTTGAAGAGGACATCATCTAGAGCCTCGTGATATTTTCCAAGGAGCAATTTCGCTGTTTGGTAATATTGTAAGGCCGGAAAGCGTTAAAAAGTTAAACCTGTTGTAGATGACTGGACACAGTCTAAACGGCATCAAGACGCACAACACAGAACTGGTGGGATGCGGATATATTCCATCCCCGTTCATAGTGTTCACTGTTGCGCGCAGACAACCGGACCTGACATGTGCTGCACAACGAGACAGTATTGAGTGCTTCGCTGAAAGTAGCTGCATGCCGTTAGCAGACATGTCCGTCACCATCATGTGGTTTGACCTATGCTTAGCGGTGTCTGCGTGTGATCGCGTGTGGATAAAAGTGCCTAGGTGAAATAATTAATGCGTGCGGTGCTTCAGTACATGCTATCATGGAACAATGCGTTAGTAATCGGTGGGTGTGGCCGAATTACCTGTTAACTGCAGTTGATCGGCCTTATTGATGAGGTTAGCATCAGCATCTGCACAGCAATGCATGATTTACTGCAGTGAGCTTTGGGGGAAGGGTACCGTGTTAATTGTGATCAGGTTACCGGGTTTGGCCACAGCTTGCATTTGCTGGTCTAGATGCAATCGTTAGTAGATTGCAGCCGTTGACAAGGTGAACGAGTATGTTTGCAAAGAACAGTCATAAGTTCGTGTGAAACGAAGATGAAACGATGATCTATGTTAACGTCAGCGCACTCCTCAGCAAGTTAGCAAACTGGGACGCACAGGATATGGCGAAACGCCGTTTGACTAAAGAGATTAAGCTGGGAAGTGGCCAAAGCTTAAGGTGGTTGAAACAACCGAGAGTAAGACATTGCGCCGTATATTGTTCTAGCTCGGGCTTCAGTCGGAAGTATATACGTAAGAACATGGTGTTATCTATAGATCGTCAATGTGAATTATTTTGTACACACTACTGGCAAACTCCAGTAATTGGTCAGAAGTTGTTGGTATCAAGTGGATGGCACATTTTGGAACATAAAAGTGGATAAGGAAAGTTAGTTTGTGAGGAATCTGAAATGGCTTACCATATAGTGGCACATCGCCATTCCTTCACTGCTCTGTTTGCAAGAATAATGAGCTTCCAAACCGATATTTCGTCAACCGGTGGACACAGATGAGACACAGCACTACAAGGCCGGGCTCTGTGTTTCACAGAGATAAGGCTATGTTCACAGATAAGGAATTTGGGAACGCCGTCTGCAAGTAGGCAGTAATGTAACTGCCGAATAGTGGACATCCGAAACCCTTAGTGAAACACCCGTTTCACAATAGTCTAAAACCACATTGAAATATACGGCGGCATGGATTGGGGCGGTAAAAATATTATAGGTAGAAGGAAGTTCCTTTTCTTTGCTGACGGCAATAACCGAGGATTAAAGTTCGGGATCTGTTCAACCGTGGTGAATCTGAAACACACACTTCTCGTAGGTAAGATGACTAACTGCGTTCACAAACGAATTCGCAACAACTGTGAATATGTGTGTATAGGGCATACCTCGAACAAACTGCACCCAATGATGCTAGAACACCTGAAGCGTATGTCACGGCGACGTCTAAGTATAATTCTCTACGGTGAGATTCAGCGGTGACGACGCGCGTGTTAGGTACAGTGAATGTAAGTTGGCCAGATTATTCGTGAGCCAAAGCGAGACGCTTCCAGACTTCTTGCGCGCCAAACCGGGACACTTAACCTACCCCGTTTGTTTCTGCATATGTCGAACGTACAACAAATTGAAAAGATACATATCTATATATATTGCTTCAGTGCAATAACAAAATTACTTACGTCATTAATCACTACAACGGCTGGGTTACTGAAGTTATAAAAATATAACTACATGATATCATCTTGATAGAATCAGACACACAGGTGAAGGAATTATCAACTATACGTAGAAGCATAGCTGCTTTGAACCAGTAAAATGAATTGTTTGAAAAAAGTAAAAGCAAAATTTTCGTAGTTTACACACTTGAGGAGTTCGTCGGATAATAGTGGGATCCAGGAACCTTATGGCACTGGTTCGCGAAAACATCATTGTTACTACTATGGTGGCAATAGCCAACGTTCGACGTGATTTCGCCATGTTGTAAGCAGTGCTTTTATGAGCACAGGAGCCAAAGTAAATGTCAGTACAAGTGTTTCCTATTAAAAGTTGATCTACTGCTTGACATAATATTATCTGTAACCACAGTTATCGAGCAATACTTAAAGAAAGAACGGTTTTATTTTCGACAGTGAGAGACACGCTTGAATAGGCATGATCATTGTGATACAACATGGACTGGTTAATGTAAACTCGACACAAGTTTATGAGTAACATCTAGATCCATGTGTCAAGTGTGCATGAATGCGTGTAGATAAGGACGAGTGTAGACTATATACTTTCTTAAATCTATGTATTGCATTCCCGCCGTGAGTCGGAGTCAATTTGACATTCTCTCCCTCTGTACTGTGGCGAAACGTATTGAGCTGGAGAAGGCGATGGCTGTACACCTGTGTGATGTGGGCTACACAGCCACAGTGGGCGACCTGTGGCACCACATTCGCGACCAGGTGACAGCTGCTGCCGAGGAGACCATCGGGCGCGCAAACTCTAAACGGCCTGATTGGTTTGATGAGAACAATGCGAAGATTGGCGCATTGGTGTGTGAGAAGAATGCAGCATTTGATGCACATGTCGCAGACCCCAGTGACTTGGGGAAGAATAGTCAGTTTCGCAAACTTCGAAGGCGAATGACCCGAAAGTTTCGTCACGTTAAAAATGCATGGAATTGTTTGACACGTTGCACGCCGTGTATGGACCGAGATTGAAGACGCTGAGGACGCTGACGGATGGTAGTTTAGGCGCTACCTGCACACAGACTGCAGCCATAATGCAGATCTGGAAAACCACGTTAACTATCTCTTGCACAACGGTTCAGAGATCGACTGGCCTACATTGAACGGCCTCAAGCAGAACGATGTGAAGGCGGATCTGGCGGACACGCCGACACTGGATGAGATGCAGAGAGCACTTGCTCAGCTGCGAAACGGCCTATGCCGGGGACCGACAAGATCCCGCCTGAAGTATTGAAACACGGCGGAACCCCGTTGGTGACTGCGCTGCACCACTTGGTGCAACGCGTATGGATTAATGTGGAGGAGGTGCCTCCTGAGCTGAAGGATGCCCTTGTGGTACCACTATACAAGGGCAAAGAGAGCGAACAATTTTGTACCAATTCTCTTGGCCTCAACTTGCTGAGTTGTATGGACAAGGTGATTGCCCGAATCCTGCTCAACCGCCTCGTCAATCAGCTTGTGGAACCTAAGGTGGCGGAAGAGCAATGTGGATTCTGTTCGGGTCGCAGCCCCATGGATACGGTGTCTGCAGCAATTCAGTTGTAGGAGAAGTGCAGATAAGGACACCAGCTGTTGTACTCGCTTATCTTTGATTTCACCAAGGCGTTTGATACGGTGAAGCGCGAGGCATTGTGGCTGATGTTGGCTAAGTTTAGTTGCCCGCGTAAGTTTGTAAGTTGAGTTGAATGTTTGCACAGTGGTATGCGAGCGAGGGTGCAGCTGGGTGGAGAGACCTCAGATGACTTTGTAGTTGTCACTGGTGTGAAGCAAGGCTGTGTCTTAGCTCCTGCTCTGTTTAATATATATCTTCATGCAATGATGTCCTGTACTTTTGATGCCGCTTGTACTTGCGGTGTCCTTGTGGAGAACCGCATTGATGGTGGGTTGCTGAACATCCGTCGTTTCTATGCGATAACCCTAGGCTGTGAGACAACTATTCGTATGTTGCTGTTTGCTGCTGACTGTGCGTTGTTTGCACACAGCCTGGATGAGTTGCAGTACATGATTGTGCTCTGGCTTCGACAGCATCCAAATTCAGGATCACCATCAACACAGGCAAAATTGTCTGTTTATTGCAGCCTTCACCGAAAGTGCAATCTTCAATGTTGCCGCGAATCAGCATTGGTGCTGAAGTATTGGAAATCACCTCCCGCTTCTGCTACCTCAGGAGAGTCATGTCAACTGATCAGCAGCTACACAGGGAGCTGTATACCCGCGTCTCGAAGACAGCGACGACTTTCAGGAAGCTAGAGTACTGAGTGTGGAACAACCATCAGCTTACCATTGGCACGAAGCTGATGGTGTACAAATCCATGGTGCTGTCCGTTCTTCTATACGGCAGCGAAACGTGGACGATGTACCGGCGAGATGTGCGAAATCTCGAACAGTTCCATCAACAGTGTTTGCGACGGATTCTGCGCATCGGTTGAGGCGACAGAGTTGCGGAAACTGGAGTAATGCGTCGAAGTGGCATGTATACAGTGGACTGCATACTTTTGCTGAGACAGCTGAGGTGGCGCGGTCATATGAGCCGTATGAATTCGACTTGGATACCAAAGCAGCTTTTGTATGGTCAGCTGAGTGTGGGAAAGCGGCACGTGGGGAAACCGAAACTTCGTTACCAGCATATAATCAAAGTCAGGCTCTCACGTTCCCATCTTGATTGCAGGTCATGGGAATCGAAGGCGGTTGATCGGCGTGCATGCGCGATCTATACAAGAAGGCAGTTGCCGAAGTGCGGGGAAAGTCCTCGTGCATGCAGAGAATCGTCGATTGCGGAAGTGGCCAGCGCCGATAGGTAGTACTCCATCGACCTCGAGTGCATTGTGCTGTAGCACATGCGGTCGCGAGTGCATGAGTCAGGCAGACCTAGTGAGCCATGAGCGAGGCCATTCAGGACAACCACCGAGGCGACGACGCATCCTGTAGGGAACGTAGGCCAAACAGTGCAGCATTTGCAGGTACGCTGCATTCGATTTACTAACCACCTGCTTGCATGCTGAATCACTTTATTTCAGGTGGTGGGCTTTCAATTTTGTTCTAACGCTTTTCTCATATAAGTATCTATTTGAAATATCTTCTATAAACTTGCACATGTCGCTGAAGCTAATTGTAGTTAACTTCGATAACATTTTCGCGTTTGTGGCATTTCCCTAAAACATATTTTCTGACGTCTTGAACGTATCGCGGACTAATTGGCAACCACTTTAGTTTACACGCCCATTTATTGAAGAGTTATGTCTTAACCGATATATTATCTTTCATCTTGTCGTTTCAAGTGATTGCCTGTTGCTTGATATCCCCGATGTGGTTGCGCTTGATGTGCACATTGACAAGGTGCCTACCTGTCTATTACCCATTACCTCGTCTATACTGGCTCCAGGAGACAGTTGATCTTTGCTGGAGGGGACGAGGTGCATGGTCATTGTGGCCGTGCTAGGCTTGAAAAGCGGTTCCATGCACCCATTATGGAGTGGAATATGGTTCAGCCACCGCCTTGTGTGCGCTTGATTCCCAAATGCAGCGTGCCTGTGTTTGCTTGTGAAGGAGTGTGGGCCAGATGCGTTGGTGAAACCTGGCTCTCATCCGCATGCGTCCCGGTCTTATTCCTTCGGGTTTACACTGGATATGAAGTGTGTGATTGGAACTGTGGGTGGTGCAGCGCAAGCCACCCATGGTCCATCTGTAGGCAAAGGTGTCATGTAGCTGGCCACAATGATAGGCAAATCCGAAACCGGATTTCGCCAACCATGTCGTGTTGCTTGAATTTGTGAATGTGACGCCGTATTTGTGATTGTTTTCAGTCAGGCGTAAGGAGAGAAATGAAATATTCGTATTGCATGATTCAAGTCAGTGGATTGGGTTAGATCATCCAGATACGTAAGAAGTATTGCATTTAGTAAGCGGCGAGTCACATCCGCCACGTCACATTGTTGTTAAAAGGATATCCGTGGCGTTTAATAGAAAACGCTTGCAAGGAGAAAATCACCATGTCCTGATACACTGGCGCCGAACTATTTGCTAGAAGTGGGGAAACCCGAACCAAACAGCTGACACCACGAAGAGGTAGTTCACCCAGCTAGGTGAATATATTTTTCGTAGTAGATCTGGGCGTTGCATCAGCATTTCCTGAAGTCGTTCGCAAGGATGCCCGGCGCTCTTGTCTACAAAAATCCATTTAACCATAAGCATTGCTTTCAGTGTCTTAACACGAAGTTGCGTTGTCAACAATCGAATTCGATTCAAAGTAGACAAATATAGAAAGTTGCTAGAGTGGCAAGAGTTGGGTCCCGCGTTCAAATTCCATAACAAGAAGCATCAAATGTCTTCCGACGAGAAAGATTTGGGGGTTTTGTTCAAGTTTATCTTGGACGTTCAAATCAAACTGAAACCGCGTCAAGGAGGGGCATCCAACACGTGGGCCTCCTAAAGCATGCACTCGGACGATTCGACCCTTCGATATTTCCACAACTTCTCGACGCATACATACGGCCACATGTGGAATACGCAGTACGGGTTTGGCAGACATGACTGAGAAGAGATCTTACCGCGTTGGAGATACCCCAAAGCCGAGCAACCAAAAAGGTCAAGGGTCTGTATTATTTGCCATATGAACGAAGGCTTCGAGTGCTCGGGGTCTCCAGCGAACAATATGGGCGATTGCACGGAAACCTCATTTTGGTTTACCATATTTTGAGAGATCCCAACAACACGTGCCGCCCGTTACTAGAGCTCAGACATTAAGCCCAATTTGAGAGGCCACTATCTCAAGATAGCACAGTAACACAGTCGTTTAGAATGCCGTCGGAATTGCTTTTCCGTACGAGTTTCCAGAACGTGGAATGCCCTACCGGAATCTGTCATATGTGCTCTCACGCTGGCAGAGTTCAAATCCAGCGTTGACCTTGCAGTTATTTCGCTGCACCATCTTACATGACCCCTTACCCATCGATAAACACAAGTGTCTGTAAGTGTTTTCACTGGCGGTCAAATCCTAGATTTCGTTTCACGTTTTTCACCTCCTGTATGTGTACACCAGAAGGAGACACGATTTTTACCAACATCCAATTTGACGTCGTTTCGCATGGATTTACCTTGCATTTACACTTTATGCCACGTATACTTCAGTGAATTCACTGTGTAAACCCTGTTTTGCCAACAATTTTTATATTTCGTATTTTCACCAAAACCATCCTGTTAAGCATTAGGATTTTTACCCGTATAGAACCATTGTTCCATTGTCCACAGATTTGTGAGATGATTCATCCAGTAGGTGCATTAGTTCCAAGGAGACGGAAAATAAATTAAATACATTTTTGCACTTGTTCATATGGGACGGAGTTTGTCTGGAAATGGGAAAACACGTCTACCCACCGTGCATCAAGCCATATTTGTTTACAGTTCTAATCGAAAATTTTGTCCGCTGATGCCAGCCTACACACGTTATCTCTTCCTCAACCAGCTCGTTGTCCTTTATTTCCAGGTCTGGGAGTGGAAATTCAAAAAGACTGACGCTTGCTTCAACTTTCTCCCAGCACTGTGGTTGGTCCGATACCATCCGATTAAAACCACTCCATTCTTGAAATCGGTTCATTCATTCCTGTAGATAATCGACGCAATTGTCGTAGAAACTGGGGATAAAATTCATCAAACTTATGAGACCCGCTTGTTCGAGTTGGCCAATTCGAATCTTTACCTCGTTTGGAACAAAGTTGTTTTTGCTCTTGTCCTTGCAATTCGGCAGGAGTTCGTGAATTTCAGACGACACTTCCAGCGCCGAAATAGTTTGTTCCTTAATAGTACAGTAGGGTAGAAACTGACAGAGGTTGTGTATAAAGAAGGGACAAAGTTCTGGGTATGGATTTACAAAGAAATATTGTAATAATGTAGGACACTTCTGTCGAGACATAAATGGGAGTTCAACGCTGAAAAGACCTTCTGGATTATATCCACTACTGGCATAAGTGAAAGCAATCTGGTATTCCCGTATCCTAAAATGCGTTGATATTCCACCATTGCGGAGTCACAGAGTTACTTAAGTTCTTCAATACGAACAGTGTACATTTAAAGTAATATGATATTTCCACCACAACTGTTTCAACATCAATCAGACGACAGTCACCTAGCGTCTACAGTGTGTTGTGGACAATGTGAGCCACGCAATTAATTCCCGTAAGTGTTTCTCTAATGGATGATTTCAATTTCGCAAATACATTGTTTTGTCCTTTGCTCAGAACGCCACCGAAATTTGTGTTGGTATTGTCAGCACAAACTCCCACAACTTTGGGCTTATAATATTTTGTTCAAACACATTCTTTATGAAATGACAAACGGTGTCTTGCGTGTCATCACTAAATGACTGCAGATCTACTAACTTGACCTCACTATCCAATGATGGCACAAAATGTCTCACAAGGACTGCAAACAACTTTAGGTCCTTGAGACTTGAAGCGTCTGTGAATATTGACACGAATTTTACTATCTTCAGCTCTGCTTGAACTTTATCTGGCAAATAAGTACAGGATATTAATAATTATTATCATTACTATTATCAAGGCATCACATTTTGTGCTGGCACAAGCAAACCTTCGCTGGAACTATTTCTCCACCAACTTCTGATGCTATTCCTGGAGTGGAACTCGTGGTTACGAAACGCAGGGTGAAAAGCGAAGGCACTTACTGCGGCTGCGACATTGGCTTCTGTGTTTCCAAACGTTGTACATCGCAAATAATTATTTCAGGGGAGGAAGATGCTGCCGCAGACACCGTTGCCTTAGAACTATCCGATTTAAAATGGTTCATGATATCTGGTCTGACAACGTGAGCCATGGAAAATTCAGATTTGCATTTGTCACACCGAACATGCGAGTCATTGTCGCGTGGTGCCTTATTAATGAATGGAAAAGCACTCTCTGATTGAGTAGTCATCTTACACGTTCGCCTAGACTTGGTTTTCCTACCAAACTAGACAAAATGCAGGCATTCTCCACTAAAGTTCCAAAAAGCTTATCATCGCTTTTCTTCCCTCCTTGCATATTGTGTAAAATGTTTCCTTGCCGCCTTGTCCACCCACGCAGTCCATTATCCCGTGAAACTCATGCCAGCCCAGTTATTTTGGTCTTATTGTAACAAGAATTGCGCAGCATTGAAGGACAAATTTGACTGGCGCCAACACAAGCTATACCAACACCCACGCCGACGTACATTAATAAGTCATGTTCCCATCCCACGACGCAACAACTGTCCGGGCTTTCGCTCACGACAGCTCTATGCATTTTGGGGGCCTTGTGACGGGGTATTCCCCGCCGATTACCCCACCATATCTCCGCTTCCACGCATCCCATTCTGACCGGCCCGGGTGTCGTTCGATGGCTAGTGATTTACGTGAAGATGGATGCAAGACACAGTGTTTGGGGTTCGTCAGGAATGTTACGATAACGACGGTTTTGTATCATTTATTGCGTTCTCGAACAACACCCGCTTCGTTCTGCCTTGTTCAGGTTCACTAGCGGACGTCGCTCGTAAATGTACACTGTTCGTATTGAAGAACTTAAGTAACTCTGTGACTCCGCAATGGTGGAATATCAACGCATTTTAGGATACGGGAATACCAGATTGCTTTCATTTATGCCAGTAGTGGATATAATCCAGAAGGTCTTTTCAGCGTTGAACTCCCATTTATGTCTCGACAGAAGTGTCCTACATTATTACAATATTTCTTCGTAAATCCCTACCCAGAGCTTTGTCCCTTCTTTATACACAACCTCTGTCAGTTTCTACCCTACTGTACTATTAAGGAACAAACCATTTCGGCGCTGGAAGTGTCATCTGCAGTTCACGAACTCCTGCCGAATTGCAAGGACAAGAGCAAAAACAGCTTTGTTCCAAACGAGGTAAAGATTCGAATTGGCCAACTCGAACAAGCGGGTCTCATAAGTTTGATGAATTTTATCACCAGTTTCTACGACAATTGCGTCGACTATCTACAGGAAAGAATGAACCGATTTCAAGAATGGAGTGGTTTTAATCGGATGGTATCGGACCAACCACAGTGCTGGGAGAAAGTTGAAGCAAGCGTCAGTCTTTTTGAATTTCCACTCCCAGACCTGGAAATCAAGGACAACGAGCTGGTTGAGGAAGAGATAACGTGTGTAGGCTTGCATCAGCGGACAAAATTTTCGATTAGAACTGTAAACAAATATGGCTTGATGTACGGTGGGTAGAAGTGTTTTCCCATTTCCAGACAAACTCGGTCCCATATGAACAAGTACAAAAATGTATTTAATTTATTTTCCGTCTCCTTGGAACTAATGCACCTACTGGATGAATCATCTCACAAATCTGTGGACAATGAAACAATGGTTCTATACGGGTAAAAACCTAATGCTTAACAGGATGGTTTTGGTGAAAATACGAAATATAAAAATTGTTGGCATACAGGGTTTATACAGTGAATTCACTGAAGTATACGTGGCATAGAGGGTAAATGCAAGATAAATCCATGCGAAACGACGTCAAATTGGATGTTGGTAAAAATCGTGTCTCCTTCTGATGTACACATACAGGAGGTGAAAAACGTGAAACGAAATCTAGGATTTGACCGCCAGTGAAAACACTTACAGACACTTGTGTTTATCGATGGGTAAGGGGTCGTGTAAGATGATGCAGCGAAATAACTGCAAGGTCAACGCTGGATTTGAACTCTGCCAGCGTGAGAGCACATATGACAGATTCCGGTAGGGCATTCCACGTTCTGGAAACTCGTACGGAAAAGCAATTCCGACGGCATTCTAAACGACTTTGCTACTGTGCCAGCTTGATATAGTGGCCTCTCACATTGGGCTTAGTGTCTGAGGTCTAGTAACGGGCGGCACATGTTGTTGGGATATCACAAAATATGGTAAGCCAAAATGAGGTTTCCGTGCAATCGCCCATATTGTTCGCTGTAGACCCCGAGCACTCGAAGCCTTCGTTCATATGGCAAATAATACAGACCCTTGACCTTTTTGGTTGCTCGGCTTTGGGGTATCTCCAACGCGGTAAGATCTCAGTCATGTCTGCCAAACCCGTACTGCGTATTCCACATGTGGCCGTATGTATGCGTCGAGAAGTTGTGGAAATATCGAAGGGTCGAATCGTCCGAGTGCATGCTTTAGGAGGCCCACGTGTTGGATGCCCCTCCTTGACGCGGTTTCAGTTTGATTTGAACGTCCAAGATAAACTTGAACAAAACTCCCAAATCTTTTCCGCCAAAAGACTTTTGAATCTTCGTTTTGCTGAATTTGTACAAGTGAACCACTCCGAATCGTTCAGAATTGGACGCTTGGATTCGTGGCTACCGTTGTCCGAAGGGTCTTATAGTTATTATTTCCGTACCTCAAGGAATACAGGGACGTGCCTTGAACGGAATCCATGAGAGATTGTGCAACGGGGATAGGATACATAAATCTTTAATGTATGCCTCATTGATTGGTGATATATCTCGTGCTTGTTACATTAAAATGGTGCTTTATTCTCTCATCTTTTTCGCTACACGGATGCTATGACCATGGGAGTGCAGTTGATCTTGCCAGGGACGCTTTCAAAAGGTGTCGTGGAAGCTTGGCTGGAAGAGTTTGAGGCGATTGCGTCATGTAGTGTAGTCAGAGAAAGTGCCAACGTGCTGACCGCCTTGGGCACGATGCTGAGGATGAGATCGAATGCGACTTACCTACTAACGTGGAAGGTTCAGGCTGTTTTCTTATTTGCCGCGATGAATGCGGCACTGTGTGCGGAGTTCGAGAAGGTGATTGGCGGGCAACTGGTGCTGGAACAATTTCACGCAGCCAAATGGGAGGAGCAAGAAGATCTGGTGGTGTTTATTCAGAGAATGAACAGAGATTTGGAGAATGTGATCCCGGAGTTTGATGGCGACGCGAGAGAACGGCTACTGAGAGGACAATTCGTCCGAAGTTTGCCCAAACCCATACAGGACAAAATGAAATTGGCGTCCATGTTTGGGTTCAGCAAGGCAGAATAGTTGTAGCTGTGGCCCAGAGTTTTTCGGCACCTGTGAAGATGGGAGGAATCGAGCCGTCAGAGTTGGAACGCAAAGTGCATCATTTATCGCGGATGGTGGGTCGGCTTTTGAGCGAAAAGCCCAGCTCAGAGACACAGTGCAATGCTTCCGAAAGACGGGACGAACGCCGTTGCTTCCGATGCAATCGGGTTTTTCATTAAGCTGCATATTGTACAAACAGAATATTGTATCATTGTTTCTCCTTTTCTATGTCGGGTTGGCGGCGTGTACCCTCGCTTGAAATATCAACTACAGGTGTCGTTTTCATTGCGATAGTAGACACTGGAACGGGTGTTTACACTGCAAAATTTCGACGGCGTCCCCTTAGCTCAGACATCAATCGCGATGCAAACGGTCGGAGGACACCGGTTGAAGGTGACAGGGGCTCAGGTGTTACGAGTGAGAATTGGGAAAACGGTTATGAGCCATTCCATGTTTGTTATCCAGGTGGCAACGTAAACAATCATTGGTAATGACATCCTCAAGCGGCTCAGTGCGACGATTGGTTTGCGAAAGAATGTTGTGATAGTAGGCTGTGAAACGATAGAGAAGGGCACAGGGAAATGCTACCAGATAGATGTCGTGACGGTTCTTCCCGAATGCCCGAACCGTACAATACGGGATGTGATTCTGAAGTGTACGCATTTGCTCACGGTTGCGAATGAAGCTTAAGGATTTTGCAGCTGGGTAGAACCCCGGATACCCCTAATCCCAGGCGGGCAATGCACGCCGATTTTCAGGCGGATACCACAAAACACTGGCGGAGATACAGAAACAGATGGCTGAGAAGTAGGGTTAAGGGATCATCAAATGAACTAACAGTCAGTATTCGTCGCCCCTATTGCAGACGAAAAACGCAGACGGAACCTACAGATTCTGCATCGATTTCAGAGAGCTAAACAGAGTGACGGTGAAAGACGAATTCCCGATGCCCCAAATGGAAGAAGTGTTTTCCAATTTTCACAGTGCCAGACTGATTTCATTGATAGATCTCCGTTCAGGTTACTTGAAACTTCCCATCGCATAGAGCATGCCTGCATAAAGCAGCTTTCAGTGTGAACGGATAACAGTAGGAATACTTGAGAATGCCGCTTGGATTGTGCAACGCTCCTGCAACATTCAGACGTTTACAGCCAATGGTCCTGGAGAAGCTCCAAAATGTGATTGTCTATGGAGATGACATCATTAGTTTCTCAGAGACGGAACATGAACATGGTACCCGACTCGCAGCCGTCCTACAACTACTGGAGGAAGCCGATCTAAAGCTTAGTTGCAAAAGTCGCAAATTGCTCAGAAGTCCATTGTGTGTTTGGGTCACATTGAGGGGAATCGTCAAGTTCGACCGCTTTTGTATAAATGGGAAGCAGTTAAGAATTTCGCAGCCTCAAAATCTAAACGTCAGCTATGGTTGTTCTTAGGAATGTTAGCGTATAATTCGAAATTCGTGCCTCATTTGCGGAGATCGGTCAATTATTAAAATGTTACATAAAGTCGAATGTTTTGCTTGGCCACCTGAAGCGGATCGGACCTTTAACGACCTAAAAGAAATGCGTTGCATTGGCGCCAGCATGTTTACGACTACGCAAGCCTGGGAAAATTTCACCGTGACAGTTGATGCAAGCAATGTTACAATCGGAAGTCTGCTGTCCCAATCAGCCGGTGTGTTGGAATATGCCAGCAGACTGCTGACCAGCGCAGAGCAAAAATACTCCACGAGAGAGAAGGAATGCCTTGCCATTGTGTGGGTCTTTGAGAAATGGAGAACATACCTTCTAGCGACGGAATTTCATGTCCTTACCGACCACAAGCCGCTATCATGGTTATTGACAACGGGGACGACTTGCATGGTAGGCGTACCGGCTCCAAGAATTCAGCTTTACAATCGAGCGCATAGAGGAAACGAAGCACGTAATACCCAAAATGTTATCGCAGCCATCTCTGGATGAGCACCTGCCAGACAATTCCATACCAGTGTATGGCGTCACTGCCGAGGATTAAGACCTACTGGAAAGCCAAGGTGCAGATGAATTGGTGAGGTTACTGTGAACTCTTTTACAAGCCGGGATCAAGCCAGAGGCAACGTTAGGAGAGATTGAGGAACTCCTGAGTATCTGGGACAAGCTTGATGTCACAATTGGCACCCTGTTGGTGATAACAAACGGAATTAACGTGCCTTTTATCCCACAGAATTTACGGCAGCGAGTGACCGATGATGGCACCAATATGAGATTCGAGAGTCTTCGACCTGCTGCAGAAGAGGGCGTTTTGGCCAACCATGAGAAAGGACATCGCGGCAAACGCTCGCGGATGCTCATCTTGTCAAACAAACCGCAATATGGATGCAACAAGGCCTCCGAGGCGATCCGCCAAATCCAATAAGCCAATCCACTTCTGGGGACTGGATGTTTTTGGTTCCTTGCCGGTCAGTCTGTCAGGAAACAGGCACATCCTAGTGATGATTGACCAATTTACTCGATGAGTAGAAGCCGTGCCGTTAAAATTTCAAACAAGTGAAACAGTGGTGGAGGTATACGAATTCATTGTACTCGCAAGGTATGAAATACCACATTGTGTTGTTACCGATCAAGAACACTGTTTAGATTCGATGGCGTTTCAAAAGGTATTGGAAAAGTGGAACATCCAGTGACGCCGCACGTCACCGTACCGTCAACAGAGCAACGGGTTGACTGAACGGTTTAATCGAACAGTGAAGACGTGGATAAACTGTACAAAGTTGCTGTCGGAAGAGGCATTGCCTGGAGTACTTCTTGCGTATAGAGCCAGCAAACAGTAGACCAGCAAAGTTGTGTCATCCGACTTACATTTTTGCAGATAACCAAGAATTTCACTTGATATACTCGTAACCCTTACTCAAGAATGGGATATCTCAGCAATACATCTCGAACATTTGGAAGCAAAATCCAGACGAGAAAGCAGGTCTCGACAAGCAAGGAATAAGCGCAATTACAATGCTAGTTACGCGACCCACAAGTGAAAACCATACATAGTGGGCGAACATGTTAAGTTACTAAATCACGACCGCCCGGAACTTGAAGAGCAGGGAAAACGGAAATTCAGCAAACGCTGGAAAAGCCCCCACGCTGTACTCGATCGGAAAGGAGAGAACTTCAAAATCGACAACGGGGTTCCGCAAGGCGGGATGAACGCCGCCCTACTGCGGCCGCAGTGCGCGAGAGAACCTCAACTGCAGCTCCAAATGAGAAGGAGGTTACCAATCCACCCACCAATAAGCATCCGAATCTATAGCTTTACTTATGCTGTAGGGAGGCCGAGGAGTGTGGTTGCCCGGAGAAGAGAAATACCACTTAAACGGGAGCGGACGGCAAGTGAAACGGGCCCAGTGAGGGGGAGCAGATAGAGCAACGCCGGACTGACGGAACGAGAGGAAAACGGGGCACGAACCGTGCCCGGTAATGAACCTGAGCTAGGCACTACGGGGAGAGTATTTGTCGAGAAGGTAATAAATCGGACAAAACCACCGTTATTGCATCGTCCCGGAACAATCACAAGCGGAGCGATACATCCACGTTCAAACAAAGCACGAGCTACAGAACGACTCCGGATCGATCAGAATGGGAAGCGTGGAAGCGGAGCTACGGGGCCAAATGGACATAGAATAATTCTTTCCGTACCTCAAAGGGTACATGGACGTGCCACGTGTGGAAGCCAGGAGAGATGGTGCAACGGGGGAGAGAAACGGGAATCATTAATGTATGCCTGTGTGATTGGTGACATAGCTTGTGACCGCGCCAATAGATATGATTCATTGTCGGATGTCGCTACAATGCTATGGGTTGCGATGACCTACACCATGGTTACCAGAAAAAAGGTTTACGTCCATAACATTATAATTATTTTCTTTTAAGCTACTAAGCACAAGGTGTAAGTAGTTTGTGTATGCTCGGTTTTGACAGCACGCTGTGGCTTTTCTACCGTACGGCTCCATAAGTTAATTCAACGAACAATGAATTATAATGCGCGAATTGAGAATGCTTGACAAGCCCTCTGGGATGACCGGACTGAGAATTATAAATTAAGTTACAATGGCAGGAAAAATAGATAACTGCGAGTTTAATGTGACCCACCATGTTTTACACATAACTAAATATGCTACCTTACGCAGAGCCCTTGTGAGCACACTCGTTGGTTTGCGTAGTTTCATCTTCCGATGAAAACGGACTTTGACGCTTAGAGTGAATTGGTACAAGTGTAGTCCAGGGATTCTTTAAAAGGTGTCCATGTGGGAGCACAAATAACCTGGGTTGGAAGAGCGCTCCAAGTCCGGGAAACGCGAAGCATGCAAATGTATCGCAGGCAATCCAGTCGACCGTAGTGCGTGGTCAGCCTGAACTGGTAGCCACTTAGTTTGGTATTGCGGCTGATTTGCAACAGATTGCGACCGTCTTCATTTCGCTTAACAAGCGTTTAGTACACCATTTTAAGAGCTCCTCACATGCGCCGACATTCACTTCTTTACAAGCCTAGGGACGGCAGTTTATTTCCTTGTTTCTAAAACATTCCTCTGACGATTTTTGTCATCCTACGTTGTGGTGTTTCAAGCCCATCAACGTGGTGTTTGCACCGTTCTCACTAGTCTTGGATCTTGTGTTCCACATGGGTCCTGATGTAGGCGTTCACTAGTTGCAGCAAGATATATGGTTCCTAATTCCCGAACAACGTTCTTAAGATTCCAGGTTGCCGATCGGTTCTCCTCGAGGTCAGTACGGTCGGTTTCGAGCAGGTAAGGCCATCCTGCACGTCTCTGCAAAGATGGCATCAAGCGTTTGCTAATACCTTGCTGGTTCTGATAATCAGCTACTTTATCTATTAGGTGGATCTAACTTGCTTCTAGTCAATGAATACTATTCTTATTGCAGACATTTTCAAAGGAGTAACGATAAACATGATGATATTTGTATTCAGTGTTTCTAGTTGAATACTGTCAGCTGTGATTGCGTTTGATAACGATCCCCTTAACGAAATCGCTGAGCTAAAAGCATTTTCTCCACTTTAGGCATACAGGGCAGCACTGTTGATTTCTACATCATTGCTCTGCACTAGAATTTGTTGAGCTAGTAGATTGCATTACACGCTTCACCTAAAGAAAACGTTTGTTTTACTGCTGCAGCAGCTGTTTGTTCAATGTGAAAATTTGCCCTCCAGTGCAAAGGTTTATCGATACTTTTGCTATCCTAGATAGTAGAATTAAGTTTCAAAATTATTGCTCTATCTGGTAATATGCCACACTGCGACCACTGGTGCAATGAGTTTCGGAATCATACTTCCGACAGAGGGCTTGATTCCGGTGCATTTGTGAGCAGGTGATCAAAGTTCTCAGAGAATTCTAGCTGGATGCTAATATGTAAAGTGTTCGTTAAATGCTGGTGTTTTTCTCAATGTTCTAAGAGACGATTACTGATTACTGGTTGGAAGCAATAAGACGTGTTGTCTTTGTGTAGGTGCATCTAATATCGTTCAGGTACGAAGACCCGTTTTGTTGGAGTGCGCACGATATATTCTATAACGGCAAAATGTTTGTCAACTAATTTTTTGAAAACCGACACCGTCTTCGCTTCGACTACGAGCTGCGACAGGTTGATCGATACATTCACCACTTTCCGTTCGAAACAGAGTTGGTGGGCGACCTGTTTCAAATCCAGTACTACAAGCTTGTACCAGTGTACTCGTGTGCTGCTTGGTATGCGCAAATTCAGCAGTGGCCTCAACTGGGCACTCATCGAGATGTAGTATCCGGTGCGTCATGATGAGATGAATCAGCAATCGACGATAATATTTGATGTAAAGCACCATTCTCTTACATCGAGCTTCGTATGGCACACCTCCTAAATTAGGGATCATCCTGGTGGCTACATTCTGTACCCGCTCAATCTTTTCTTCCTCACCCCGAGTGATTGGACAGTATGCAGGTGAGGTGTACGCTTGTATTGCTCGTAGTATTGAGATGATGAGGCGAGTGGTAATCTCTTTGGACCAACTGCTGAAGCTGCGTTTGAACACGCAAGAGGTACAAAGGCAGTATTGGTAAAGCATGTTCGTGATGTCCATGGACTATAATTCACAACGTGAGAGTACATCGAGGTCTCTCACGGTTGACCGGCCACAGTGTACGTTCGACTGTGCTCACACTTGCGCAGCCTCATGAATTGCTACTTGACCGGGTTAATCGGATGGTGGATCATTGCAGAGCACATAGAGAGGCGGTCGAGGTCCCGCTGAAGCAGATCACATTTGTTGGATGCGTAGATTAATCTCCACACCTTCAAGAGAACTGCAAACAAAGAACAAGGAGAACGGAGACGCTGTGGAGCATCATTTTTAGGGCGCAGGAACAAAATGGTCTTCAGTACAGTGCTTTGGGGCACACCACTGTTCGAAGTCTACCAGTCGATCAAACGCTTAGCGACCAGTAAGGAAATTCTCGATCCATCGGTGAACTGAGCCCCCAACATCGCACACTCTCAGTCTATCGAGCTGCACCTCATGTTACAACTTGTCTAAAACCTTACTGAAGTCGATGTAGATGACGCCGACCGACTTGCCTTTGTTCAGCGCTTGCCACCATTTGCGCCTCGTTAAGAGCAGATTGGTGCTGTATGCGCGACCTTTCACGAAAACATGCTGTGCGGGCCTTATGGGGCTTTTCGACTCGAGAAGCTGCAGAAGGCCCTTCTTCGAGATCTTCTCAAGCGCTTTTACTAAAACAGCGGTCAGGCAGATCGGCCGGTAGTTATCCACTTTGCTTGGGTTACCACCTTTCGGTATTCGCTTTACGACTGATGATTTCCAGTCGCCCGGTAATAGTCCAGTGGATAGTGAGCTGTTGAATAGCTCAGTTACAGAAGGCGCGGCGATGGCCAATAGGGACATGAAGATCAGTGCATGGATTCCCTCGGGCCCGGCAGGTATTCTCCCGACAAGACTGGCTAGCAGCTTGGGCCAAAATTCAGTGCTATAATCCAGGCTGTCAAGTTCAGCGGGAACTGTGCCCGTCGAATTCGATACTGACACCTGGTCAGTAGCAAATACGGAAGCGCCAATAAGGGCGCACGATCTGTGCTCGAGGTTAGGTGGGTTCACCTGACCTCGCATCACTGATGCATTTCCCGCAAGCCACAGGCGCTGCGTCACATAGGCAAAGATCTTCTTGGGAGCAGTTTAGCTGTGATTGCAAGCTGTTCTTCGAAGTATCTTCGCTTTTGTGTTTTCGCGTTGTTTCATCGATTTCGTAGTCTTTTTTACACCTCGTAATCTTCGTCAGAGCCAGAAAGCAAGTATTTGTTCCACGGTCTACATCACCATCGAACCAATTTGCTTTACTCCTTGTCGAACCAATGTGACTTGACTGGCTCAACGTTCCAATACTTGAGTGGTCCAAATCAGAGAAACAACTATTGCACCCCCTATTTATAATGATAGTCCAACAAGTTTCAACAAGGGAATCCTTTGGTATTGAGCAGTCAATCTGACTCACTGCTCGAGTGCGGAATTAAAGTCCGCTCTCCAGTAGCTGAAGACTGGCTGCAGCGGAGGAAAGTACGGTAGCGGCAGGTCCAAGCTGGCTATGATCATCTAGTGGTCATTCGCTCTCAAATGCTCCAAGGCATGAAGGTTATGTCGACGCTATTCACAGCAAATCAAATGTAGGTCTAAGCATGATGGATTCGCACGCCCAGTTATGAGCATCGGCTGCTTGATGTACTGTGTGGCCCGAGTTTCAAATATCCTCTCCATGAACTTCCTCTCGACTTCACAATGGCCGGAGAGGAGTGCAGCCTAAGGGCACTGTATTCGAGGTACGTCGAAATCACCCATGAGCAGGCACAGCGGACGGCTCATTGGGATGCGGACATGCGGTAACCAGTCCAAACAGCAGCTCAGCGGACTGCGATAAACCAAACCCACGTGCATCTCGTAGCGTAGGTGGTAAATGGAATACCATAACTACTCACGAAGGCAATCTGTACTACGGCAGGTGCTCCCGGGTATCCCACACAAGGAAAGCCTTCCTCAAAGCAACACGCTACCGCGATCATTTGATGGTCTATCACAGCGGAAGGGTGGGTAGCCGCTCCAGTCTACTTCTTGGGCGGTTACTACGGAGTTTTACCGTATCACAGCAAGGCTCAATACGTCTGGCGACATAGAGATTGCAAAGTAGTACAGTTCATCGCGTTTGTTGTGCAGACTGCAAACGATAGTAAATGCTACATGCGGGCGGAGGTAGGAACCACAGGGCGCGAATGAAGCCCAAAAAACCTGTGGATAAGGATTTATAAAGGAATCCGGGTTAATGACCGAACATTTGCGATAAGGACATTTCGGTAGCTCAGTTGGTATAGCAGCGGACCGGTAATCCGTATGTCCGGGGTTCATGTTCCAGTCGAGGCAGGTTATTGTGTAAAGTATAATCGTGGCTTCTACTTTCTACAAGGTAGAGATATTTGTTTCTTCATTGTCCGCGCGCCGCTTTAATTCAATCATTGCAGACTTGAGTTTCTCTCTGTCTGCTACACCTAAAGCAGCATGTACGTGGATGGTTGCTGAAGTCAAGTCCGTGTGTTTCATCATGAACTCCGCTTGGAACGTAGACATTAGTTTCATCCACATGATCAATGTTCCAAAGGATTATTCGACTACATCTTGTCAATCAATAGTGACCTATTTTCGGTATTAGTGTAAGCATTTTAGGCTTTCAAAATTCCGAGTCTAGTAGACGAACTGTCACGAATGTACATTGAAATGCTGGCAATAATCCCTTGCATTTAAGTCATCCATTGGATATCAAATGATGTGACGACTGGTAGTTGGCACAAATTGGGGTAAGCTGCAGTGGAAAAATGTCTGTATCTTGATCTCACACGCTTCGCATGGTTAGTGGTAGACAAAAATCCGTTTTCATAAAATGCGTGGGAGCGACGGCCTGAATTACTGCGCTGCTACGCCTTAGACGTATACGCTGACATGGTAACCAGACGACAATTATCTCCTTACCGTTTACTAGCTGACAATGTAGTATTACTGTAGTACCTTACTCCCCACCTAGATTTTTACATGGATCATTTCAGCGACATAATCCGTAACACCACACGGACGTCGGCTACTACAGAACGCAGGTATGTTCCACTAAACAGGACTCGATCATCACAAATAAATACATTAATGCATTAGTTTCACCACAGTTGGATTATGAGCAACAACAGTAAACTATCAATCTGGAAACGCTCCAGATTATTGTTTCGCTCTAACGGGGATCTTCAATACTGCTTACACTCTCGGCCACCTGCACGGACCAAACACACGACCGCTAGTTTTGCACCACTAGTCAGCAGCCTTTGCCTATACAAGTTATTACCCGAGCAAAGCACAGTGGTTGGCTATCCGCTGCCTGAACTTCCGTTGCCAACAAATAAATCGTTTCGCCGCGACACCTGAGGAACTCCTGTATAAGCACGAAGATAGCTAAGATTTTAAGCCTGTGGCCATTTTATTGCAGCATAGTTTAAAGCTTCGCATAGAGCTCTATCTCAAGCCATCTGAGTGTTCGCACTGTAGGATGTCCACTACATATGAAAGCTAATTTCCAATTTTCTGAAGTGGAAGTTTGATCATAAATTCATGCACTAGTATGTGAACAACACTAGGTAGCATTAAAAAGTAACAGTTGATTCTATAGGAATATATATCAAACGGGGATTTTCCTGAGCGCTTCTGCACTATCGCAATCACGCAAGGCAAACTTTTTAGTTCCAGTACTCAGAATCTGTAGTGCTGTGGAATTTGTGCGAAGTAGTGTGACAATACTCATAAGTGCAGTGATGCAAAGTACTTAGTTTTTCAAAAGCTAAATTGCGCAACCTTCATATGGTCACGCGGCACTCCGCGGTAAAAATCTAATAGGCGTTGAAAATAGTACAATTGAAGCCGTTATTATTCACCTTGGGCTGCAAATATACCATTGCACCAGGATGAAACGGTGACTACAAACTGAATTGCATTGGAACTTGTATAGTCAAAGAAGAGAGGAAAATGTGCATGCTAACTGATTAACTGATACATGCACTATACTCAGTAACGATGTTCGTCTTCTATCCACTCCACTTCTCACGATGCCGGTCCAAAACGACACCGGATGGACTGCTGAGGGGCAGTAATAGCACTATATTTATTCAGCTGGTATATTTAAGAGATTGGCTAATTCCCTTGCTTACAATCCGACACGTAGTTTTATCAGCTGTTTTACAGTTAGTAGTTTTGCCTCAGGGGCATCAACAATCCAGAGGCCCATGTAATGAAAGGGCTGGTAACTGCAATCACGATAAACACATGCCAACTAGATTATTACCTCTAAAGCTCTAAAGTCACAGCAGAGAATAATTACATTGCCCTGTTGCGTTTATAAAAGAAGTATAATGTGCACTGTATAAGAGGTGAGAATCACTAAGGGATGTGCGGATCGAATGTGTAGTCTGTCAAATTTCACCGACTAGAAGAGAGACGACGGCAAATTGGCTAATTGCCTGGGCTACAAAAGACGCTGATATCAGCAGCCATTAAATCAACTCTGGCTACTTGACGAACTAGATTATTTAACCGGTATTGACCAGTAATAGAAGCATGCATGTTGGCTAAACTCTATCACTACCTTTCAATTAGCATCGTGTTTTATAGTTTGAAATGCTCATCTTTCGCTTGAATTGACGATAGGCTACTGTTCGGGACTCCAGATCGTTGGCCTCCATAAGAAAGAGAAAAGACCGGTTTCGGTCGTGCAGAGAGGAAGCGAGGTGCATTGGGTGAGCACACCTTCCAATATATAGATCAAAGGGAACATTCGTGAACAGAAAATAAAGTTTGCGTGAAAACAACTGGAATGGTCAAATTACAAGCAAGCATGTAATGACTCTATCTTGCTAACTGGCCGGTTCATCCCCTTGGATACGTATTCGTTGAGTTCATGCGGACTAGTTTCGGTTCACCGGCCATGCCTTGACTCCGTTTGGGAAATCAGCGCCTCGGCTGCTTTCCGAGCGATTTCCTTCGTAATACTTCCCCCGTTTGAATTCCATGGTAAGACTATGGCTTTGAGTTAGCCTGCATGGGTGACAAGAACGTGAGCGTGCCATTCGGCCTTTGGGCTGTCAAGTTTCGGGGCGAATCTGGTGGTTGCTGTGTTAGCGTGCCTTGCGTAGTTTCCGGTTTAATTGTGTCGACCAGTCCATCCATAAGAAATTTCACTGCTGGTAATTTTCGTCGCAGTCGTCTTTCAGTCCCCGCCTCCATCATATTTGTTCCAGTATCATATAACAATTAGGCTTAAGGTGAATGGAAGGTTATCGTAAGATGGAATAGTTCATAGCCTCTTGGATGAATCAACATCATTCGCCATTATACACGTTGGCTACAGGTCTAAAACAGAGCAACTACTCTGACGCAATACATAAAACGGAGAAAAGGAAAATACTGCGATAGTTGCATGCTAGCTGATCGGATGGGCATCGCTCCGGAAAGCTACCAACTGGCTACTAGGCAGTAGCAACGATTATTATGCAAAATTAGATTATGCAACGAACTGAGCTTGTTATTGAAGGGGAGGATAAGATGGATGGTAAGGGACAACTTAACTCACAGCACAAACGCCACTGCGGTCGGCTCCTAGCCATGTCAGCAAGTGCATCCATTCAAACGTGTGCATGGTCTTTTGGAACCCAGCCAGGGCGCCGTGAGGCTCCAACCGAGACCAGCTTTGAAGTGAGGGCCTTCGTTCCTCTCGACCAGGTAATCGCTTGGCCATCTCTCCTCTTCATCCATCCACACCCCGGGGCGAGCAAACGACGTACGTCGCGGGAGCCGGTAGGCTAGCATGCGTACCACCTGACCCAGCTATCGGATCTTTGTGTGTGAATCAACGGTGCTGAGCGGTTCAGTTCCCTTTCCTGTGCCGTAAACAAAGCGTTGAACACGCTCGTTGCTCACGCGGTGTTTCTGACAGATTTGACTCAAGCTGGGAAGGCACGGGTGGTCGAACGTAACTAGCCTTTATATGTCGGCTGATCTAGGGGCCCAATTTCCACAACCGTACTGAAGGGTGGAACGTACCGTTGTATTGCCCATTCTACCCTTCGGGGCGAGAGTGATATCGCGCCGGCCCCATAGGTAGCGAAGGTTAGCAAAGGCGCCTCGAGCTTTTGCTTTACTGGTAGTGCTCTAATCATCAACCTAAAGACGGCCGATACAACTTCCCACGTAGTTAACTTCCTGTACGACTTCTAGCTGATCCCCATCAAGGGTCAGCGCGAGAGGCGATCCTCGCCAAACTTGGAGGTAGGCTTTGCACTTTGATGGTGTAAACTAAAGCCCGAAGCGGCTGGCAGCCATTGTTAATTTGTCCAGTGCAACCTGGCACGATTATGAGCTGTCCCAGATGAGGGCGGTATCGTCTGCATGCTCTAAATCGAGTAGTCGTTCTCCTGGGAGTAGCTCCAAGTCGTGTCCAGTGAATGCAATCGTCATGACTTTGTCAATGGTGAAGTTGAAGAGGAAAGGAAACAGCAGGCAAATTTGTATCATACCGCTGGAGATACTGAAGTGCGGCGACAGCTTGCAGTAAGCCCTCACCCTGCCCGTGATACGCGCGTACATTGCGCGGTTAATATTTACATGTTTTTCGGACACACCTTTCCTGATTAGACAGTCACAAGGGCCACATCTGTCCACCGAATCTAACGCTACTTTGATGTAATGGAACACAACAACGGTGGGCAGCCAATATGTGTGACGGTGCACCAACAACTGACACAAATATAAGATGTGAGCGATACAGCCACGACCTCGCCGAAACCCGGCTTACTCCTCACGAATCTGGCTTTCACGAGTGCCAGTCAGTCTGGGAATGATGAGTGAGATAAGGAACTTGGAGGCGATAGGGATCGGTAAGATTTCTTTAGGGTTGCCGCATTCCGAACAGGAGCCTCCTTTGAAAATCCGGAGCAATGACGGAGTGGCTTCAATCCTTTGGGGCACCTTTCTGCACCCACAGTTTTACTAGTAATTCGTGTAAATCAGCAACAAGAGCTGGGACCCGGATTTGTAGAGGGCTGGACGAAGATCATCTGGCGCCGCGGTTTTGTTCTACTTCAACAGTCCGATCTGATGTGTGACTTCTGAACGAGAGAAAGGATCCAAAGAGACAGCCTATGGAGTAGGCCGATCACTGGCCTGTGCAGAATCTAACAATTTCGGCCGAGTCAATTCTTTTTAATATGTTCGACACAACACTGCAAAAGTTTTAGTCCATTGTTTGCGAAATTTATTAAATGTGAAATAGCCTCCGTCATAGAAGTTACTTGGGCGGCTCGCTAGCCTTCTTGAATGTTGCAATTTCACCCGTCCAAGTATTAATCTACTCAAACGGAGGGACAACACACATATATGCACGCATACACGCACACAAACCACCCTCCTAATGTCACCAGTAAAGCTATTGGAGAACGCCTAGCCAGCAGCTGACTACATCAAGTTCCTTTCACACGTGTATCCAACCCTAGATATATGACCATGGACAGCGTAGGCTCTCAAACGATAAATTACCGTGACTAAGACGTATCAGTGAGCAAAGATTGTTTCATTTTAATAAACCCGTCACTCTGTTAACCAGCTTTCAGTAGACTATGCCTAAATAGGCGGACTGAGTCCCTATGTGTAACATAAAGTAGGTCCTAAAACGGCCCCTTTGTACTCCGATGCCCGGTGACCAAGTTTCACGCATTAGGATGACATGCGAGCGCACTAAATTGCCAACTGTTCAATGGTACATGTCGCTCTCTCAGAATGTCCTCCTCCAGTCACAAGGTGTGAACGACTGCATTGATGTCCTAGTGCGACGCCCGTGGGCCTGCATTCTCCGTACTGGTGTACTGACAATGGATGGACAAATAGACCCCGACCGACGTTAGTTGCATACCGATATTGAAATGCCACGCTAAGACGCCAGTCTGTTTCATGGTTACAAGGTTGAATGGGCAGGCAGAACAGTCTGCAGGAAGTTACTGGTCAAGGCATTCGCCACGCTGACTGGTTTTGGCACGATTGATGGATTTGACTCAGATCATTAGGCTAGCCACAGCCATCGCTGTTGCTTCGTTGTAAGTAGCACTGGCGTTAATAACAAGGAACGTCTCAGGAAGGCTACGGCCCACCGCGCTGTGTCTGTCTGAGAAGGCTGCGTTGGTCACATGCAGCCTAACAAGCAAAGGCTAACGACCTTGCCGTAAGAATTTCGAAATGGCGGTATTAGTGGTCGCGGTACTGGGTTACAAGCTGAGCATATTTCAAACTGTCGAACCAGCTAAGAGATATTTTGTGACCAAATGTTGTCGGGATGATTTGGTGATATTTTTCAGCGTGATCAAACAGATTTAGGTCATGCAACAAAATGATGGTGAATGCCTTCCCACGAAAGACGTAAAGACAGAGCCTAACGTTTATTCGCTAGTGCAGTGGGGACCGAGAATGCGCACCAGTGAATGACAATCCACAGCTAGCACACTCTCAAGGAGAAGCTATTAATGCGGCATGCTGGCGAGAAATACTGCGTTGTTAAACAAATGCTGATGGCTTCTCAGGTGGATGTTATGAATGAATTGCATGGGCGACAAGGTTAGATGGGATTCTTCAGAAGTTGTTCTCATGCTGTAACGGATGCCCCCGACATTGAGTCCCCTCGAAGGCGCCAATACACATTGAGTACGTCCCGAGGGATGTTATTGTGAGCTCCCAGACAGGTGATGTATGATATTGCCGTGCTTGGTTTCCCTTTGGTTCAAAGAAGTAAAACGACCACACAAGCGACGGACAAATTTGGTCACATTACACTGGTGGTCGCCATGGACAAGTTCATGCATAGGAATTGCATAGAGGAGAAAACGTATATGGGTGTTTTTGGCTGGTCGCCAATGACTGGTGGTCGCCATAGCTAGTTGCACTGTAAATGGGGTCATATATTCTCAGAGACTACTGAATTAGTGCAAAAACCTTACGATGAATTCTGGCTGTCTGACGAAAAGGTTAGGCCTTCTATACCACTTGTCAGTCAACTGGATTCATAGTGCTTCCGAATTTCTCTTTAAGTTTATGCTACACCATAGTTCTTGCAAGCTTGTCCTTAAAGCTATCAACTTGCATCCAACAGGCTCAATTGCCCCTATAATACAGGTACTGTTAGTTGAGTGATCCACCCCAAAGCAGACGATAATAGAACGGATAAATACACAGCGTGGGATGCAATTTGCCGAGTTGTGAGTGGTCACTCAGTGAGCAGTAAAGTTTAGGGATGTTCCCATCCGTTGGATGCAGTTTGGTGGTGCCAAGGAGTAGCTCGTGAGATCTATAGAGATACAACTTTTCCTTTAAGGATGAATTTGAAAGCGCCATGAATGCAATTGATTGAGAAAAGTTACCTACTTTATTGTCATTGCTTTGTTCAGTAACACGGAGTGCGCGAAAAACATAGGAATGTCATTCGCCTATACAATAATGTTTTGCGTGGCCAGTTTAAGCGTAATACAGATCTAGTCACATATACTAACCGTCTTGTGGTTGTAATGGGCTGGGCAATGAGAGATACAATCGTTTTTCTAACTAACGAGTTAACTGCTCGTATTTCTGTGCCACAACAAGTAGCCGTAATCATCATCCACAAAAATGAGAAAACGGTCTACTTACTGCCTTTAAAGTTACTCATATCTTGGATGTCGCCTCGTCTTGTAGGACATAACTCGAAATGTTATGGTCTCTTACGCCCGCTTAATATGCTTCCTATCTACCGCATAGCAACCGGAAACAATTTTCCTCAGTTTACCAATCTGACCAACCTTGCCTTCCATCATGTAACTTACGATTCACTTGCTCATGCATGCTTCAGTCACAGTCGAGTCCTTTATTGTATAACTGTCACATGTCCATGTAGCCCCAGACATATGGATGACTCATAACTCCCAGTACCAGCACACCGCTGAATATGGCACAGAGGTCTGGAGATAGTGGAACGCAGTCCGAAATACTAAGGGTAGAACTCTGCCATGGATTCGTGCTGACGCTAATGCAGTAAACGTTACTAACTGATTACTAGTGGCCGGTACACAAAATTTGGCGAAATGGCTGTCAGTATACTGCTCATGAAAATAGTTGCATTAATATGGGATGCGAAACAATTAAGTCTTCATCCAAACTCAAAATGTACAATGACACAGCGCAGCCAACTCCATGAGTCAAATGTGTTAGAGGAGTAAGAAATATACAAATATTCTTTTGTAGCTGTTCATAAATTCAGACCTGCATTTTGTTGTAGTGGTTCACTGATGTTTGTTTTAACGCATCATTTCATTATCCCCATTGGATATTTGTAATCGTTGTCTTCAGATCATAACAGTACTCAGATGCTAGCACTCCCACTTCACTTTCATTGTGTGCATTTGATTAGGTTCTCATTTTTCAGTTCTTATTGGCTTTAAGTGTCCGCGTGCTTTCCCTACTCTGGTTGGTCTCCACGTTTGCTCCCTACGCTATATAATGGTTTCCCCACTTAAAAAGAAAGCTTGATTAATTGGCCCTAGTCGCTGGTGTTCTCACTGCCTTTAGTGAGTGGAAAGCAGTCGTGGGTCCAGACACAACTAAAGATGACGTTAATGAAAGCTAAATACAATGGGCACGCAAGTGTTCTTTAACGTTAGCAGACCTCAAGGTCCTTCGCCGCATGTCAGAGTCACCGGGGTCCAAAGTACAGATCCGTTAGTTGATGCTTATAGCAAGTTGGAGGTTAGATTCCGAACATCTCTGTTCCACTCTATTCTAGTGGAGTGGGGCTTTCAGCATTTTTCGGTATTTGGACCTCGTTTCTTCTTAGTTTTTATCAACAATCTAAAGGGAGTTATCGCCTCAAAATTTTTACTTTTCGCGGATGAGGTTAAAAGTTGGCGGACGATAAAGGGAATGGAGGGGCACGTGATCCTCCAGCGTGACCTCGATGAGGCATAGCATTGTCGGTGAGCAACGCGGTGCCATTCATTGTGGACAGGTGCTGCGTTGTCCACATCCACTATCAACACGTCTACATTTACAAACTTGGGATTCACGATCTGCAAACAAACTCTCAGGAACGTGATCTCGGTGTGGTAATACAGGATGACCTCGGTTGCTAAAGACAGTCAGACTCCGCTTTAAAAATGGTCACTTGCATGTTAGTTGCTTGCGGAATGGATTCCGGTGCCTGCATTCATCAATCTTCTCCCTGATGCGCAATTCTCACTTTAGTCCCCACTTAGAATACGCTTTTCAGGCTTTGCATCCTTGGCTAAAGCTTTAGCTTGCCGCCCTCGAAACTCCCCAACTTGAAGTAACGAAATTCTTCAGGGAATTGCACAGCCTTGTGTAACAACAGGAACTGAAGTCATTTTGCTTTTCCAATGTTCACTACCGGCGGTTAGGTTGAGAATTCCTATTAATCCATCAGACACTGAGCGACGGCAGTAACATACGTCGCCGCCTACTGAAATTCAAAACGAACACCAACCTCAGAGTCAATAGCCTGAAACAGAATCAAAATCACAGCTGTCTAGATTGTCGACGAACGTACTTCTCCCTCCGTGTCTGCTAAACTTGGCACGCCCTGTGCTCCCAACAAGGTTATTTTCAAAACCATCGGATATCGAATTGAACGCTCTACACTTTGTTACTTGAACTGATATCTTGGATTTATTACGTCTAACTCGACATTTTGGAATTATTACCCTCAGTGAGGTACGTAAATTTGTGCAGAGGGGTGAGTCATCTGCTTGTTTGCTGAAATGAGCAGTACCCATGAAAAATATTTCATTTGGTTTTTGCCAGTACTATGTCACTTCCATAGCCATCCTTCTTTACGCGCTTACTCTATCGCTTTACCCATGCATAGTTTATTTGGCTCACTTGTGTAATATTTCAGTTGCTTCTATTATCAACCAAAGGGACAAGTTAAGCCTGTGGTATTTTGCCCGTCATAAACCATTGTTCCATTGTTCACCGCAGTTTTGCACTGCGCGGTGAAACTACGCCGTTTGTGTCCATGGGATTTGCTATTATCATTTCTGTCTTTCAAGAAGCGCAACAGGGCTCCTTGCCAACACTGCACTTAGTTGCCTGGTCGACGAAGTTTTCGCTGGAAATTCCGAGAAAGCGATTTGTTTTAAGCATATTGATGGCACGATGGGCTTCGGGTACATCCGATGGTCGAATTGCAACGTCGGTTTAACGGCGATTGTAGCGTGTTATCATTTAATGCAATCTGACAGTCGCATAGTCGGGTGGCTACCTTTGGAGTACATTTCACAGTTTGTGCTAATGCATCCCGCTTGCGTTTGCTACATTCGCAGTATGGGATGACAGATTCAACTCACTGCGTACGGTTGAAAACTGCGCCGACAGATGTAGCTAAACTTCGCTATTCTCCGACGCGGTCATAGTCGCTTCATACAAGAATTGCCAAATGCTATGCAATAGATGACACATCGCTTTTCTGTTTCAAGGAACAACCTTGGATATTTAGTATGAACTAAAGGTTTTTCTTGCCACGTGTATCAGAATTTTATGTAGTAATATTGATATTTTCCTTACTTAGAATGACGATCAGCTTGAGAGAAATAACTGAATTGATTCAAAAGTCAAAAGATGGGTCTGATGCTCCCATTTACCTACAGTAAGGACACTAACAATGTTATCGGCCTAGATATAGGAGCCTAAGAGAACGCACTTCAATTAGCCAATAGAGGACAGTCAGGAAAATTCGTTGATAATGTCCATGCCTCATAATAGTAATAGCAGCAGTATTGTCAACAGTCCACTAAATAGATATGGAGCCAAACATAACGATGGAAAGCACTAAATGAGGAGAGGTTGTACACGGTAGCAACGTCATGACACATTAAATGAACGTGAGCAACACACTGCAGCTATTGTGCCACAATATAAAAAACAACGGAATATTTTTTGTTATTTGCCACACGCCAGTTTTTAATCTTTTATGGTTTTTAATCGTTAAGCATTAACTATCCAAAGCTAAGCAGTTACATACACAGATCCTCCACTGATTTTGATTACGAGTCATTTGCTGAATTGTTTCCAACCATCGGCACTCCTCATCCATTGGTTCCCAACCAGGCTGACAAGTGGATGCAATGGTGGCAAGACGTGAAGTCAACGGTTTCATTTGTTGTCTCCAGGTCGATGGGGGACCACCACGTGGTCTCTTCCAGTCTAGTCCTGCACGAGTAAGCAGAGCACAATAGGGTAAACCCTCAACTGACATACGCAGGACGTGACCCAGCCATTGTAACTGGCGCAACAAAACCAGCTTGCTGAAAGGAATACGCGCATTCCCTAAGATACGACGTCTGACTTCACTGTTGACAATGCGTTGTTGCCACTGCACACGAGCACCCCACTTCAAACACCAGTTGTCGAAGGCAGGGAGCCAGCGCATATGGTCTGCGCGAACTGGCCATTACTCGCTTCCGTATAGCAAAATGACCTAAACGATGGCATTGTAAACACGACCGAGAGATATCCGGACGACGTCACAAGCGCTGCAGATTGGCAAACGCCGACCGAGCTTTGTGGATGCGACGAGAAATTTCCCTTTTTGTCGTTCCACCAGCAGACACACCGCAACCAAGGTAGACAAAGCTATTCACTTGCTCAAGCTGTGTACCTAAAAGAATGAGCACGAGAAATGTTGAGTGTCAATCTTGAAGCAGCACTTTACACTTTGACGAGACAAATCACATTCCATACCTAGATACCGCGATCGCCAAGCGGTCTAGAATGGTTTATATGCTCTGTGAGTCCTCACCAATTGAGGTAATATCATCGGCATAATCTAACTCACTTACGCAATTGCCCGGTAATGGCTAGATACCAAACTTTCGGCAACCGTCTAGAGATCTAAACAGGATGTCTTCAATCGCAACACTGAATAGGAACTGGGACATAGGGCAGCTTTGTTGTTCACCACCATTCATAGAGAATGGACGACGAAAGCCTACCATTCACCCTCACTCTGCCAGAGATGTGAAAATTCTGTGCGCGTAGGATGGCAGTATACTTATCTGGGACACCGTTCCTTAGCAAACAATGCCATAACGCAGGTCGATCAACCGAGTCGAATGCGGCTTGGATGTCCAGGAATGCAACAATGGTAGGTCTCTGGTAAAGGAGGCGGTGTTCCATTATTTGACGGAGTGTGAATATCTGATTCCTACACCCGCGGCCAGGTCGGAAGCCAGCTTGTTCTTCCCGATACTGCGATTGGCCAATGGATGATAGTCCACGGAGTAGAATGGATGCCGATAGCTTGAAGGCAACCGAAATGAGACTAATCCCCCGGTGACTGATACAAGAAATGCGAGCAGCCTTCTTAAAACCGGGACAATAACTGACTCGCCCCAAGAAGAAGGCATCTTTTCTTGATGCCAGGTTTGTAGCAAAATGAAGTTAGCTGGCTAATGATAACTGAACCTCCATATTTGTGCAGCTCCGGAGGAAGTCCGTCTGAGCCAGCAACCTTGAATCGCCTTAGGTATCGAATCGCAAGACAAACTTCCGCTTCGCTGGGTGGATCAAGTGTGCAGACCCAAGGCGCAGCTGAGTTTGCAGGGAATATAAATGGACGGTGATGGCCAATTCAACTGGGAATGAAAATGTTCGGCCCATCGGTCCAAGCCTCTCTATAAGTTGGTAGTCGATGAACCATCCGCTTCGCAAATAGTCTCACTAACACCAGGCTTCTTGTAGTCAGTGGATCGAATTAGCTGAAAGCGCCTGCAAGTATTGCCAGAGAGGGCAGCAACCTAGATTTCTGAAGTAAGCTGGGACCACCCAGCTTCACGGTCATTGCGTAGGCTTCATTTGAGCTGCCGACTGACAGAATGGTGCACTTCATCATAATTAGACGCCGCTGGGATATGCTTGCGGCGGTCAAATAAATACAAAGAGCGCATGGTTTATCCAAGCATTCATAGGGGGCTGAGTAAGGACAGAGACTTGCTGTCCGGAAGAGATCATGGTCCAATGCATGCACGTCCCGTGTTCATCAAGATCTTGCGGTGGATCGCAGCCGAGTATCCCGCCAGGGAAGCTTGTTAACTCTGCTGAACCGAAACCGTAGATAGTTTATTTATGTCTATCTTACAGCGCTTCATTTTCTGGGACACTCCGAAAATCATGCAGATATTCGCACAGAGAAGAGCATGGTCTGAGTCAAGCAAAGTGGACCAGATGAATCTGCAATCATTTACACTACCCCTTTAGCTGAAACGGATTGCGAAATGGTCAATTTGAGACCATGATTGGGACGCAGAAGGGGGTCGCCAATTAGCAGAACGTCTCCTCCAATGCGGAAATTTGGTGCTCGAGAGCAAAAGATGATTATCTTTACATAGTGTGAGAAGTCTCTCTCCATTATATGAGAGTCTTTCATCGTGCACATAGTGACCAACGAGGTGACTTTCATATGCCAGCAGACGACCAACCAGTGCTTTGTGATCTCTAGAAAGGACAACAATGTCGGATTTTCAGGCCATATCCAAGAGCTGATGAAGTTCACGGTAGAAAGCTTCCTTGACGGAGTCGGAACTGCAGCCATTTGGAGCGTAGGCTGAGCTCACAAACAAGTTGTCTCTCTCCTCACAATCTCGGTTTACTTGAGCCCCGAGGCAGAACCTCACATGGTTGGCTATTCCGCAGGAACCAGTTGAGCAGTGCTGCCTCGACTTTGCTACTTAGTGCTACAACAACCCCAGCCAAGCCTGTCGCAGCTGCTTTTGCGTCACCAGTTAGAAGTAGGGAAATATGGCTCGGTGGTCGGTGGAGGTCTCAACTAAATCACAACACTGGGATCTTGTAAGCACGTTTCGGAAATACAGCAAACATTGATGATGAGAGATTCCAGGGTACGCGCGAGACCAGCTTACTGTTCGATCTGCATGACTGTACGTACATTAAAGGATGCCAGACTGAACGAAGACCGAGACCGAAGGAGCGCGACTGGGCTAGTTCTCTGGGTGCCGAAGGAACCTTCCGGACTAAAATTATGGAAACAAGCATCATTTAGTAACGGATAATACTGATTGGTAACAAAGTAACAGGTGGCATGTGAAGATGAGTGACTGGGACGAGCAAAAGTAGCTGAGAGGGATATTGCAGTTGAACAGTCCATGGCTTTTCAGTGGGCGTGGTACCACCTGATTGCCCAAGTCGGGGTAGGGAGTTGTCGTAGGGAACTCCACCCCGAGCCTTTAGCTAAACTGACTGCCCGCAAGGCAGCAGGGCGATTGTGAGACTGATTTAGTTTGACCTCTAACCATTGACCTGTCTGATATGAGGGGTTCTGAAGGAGCTTGAAAGCGCCATCCAGCATAGCACAATGGTTCACAGGGGTACACAAAAATCGCACTACTTTAAGGTACAGCCACATTGCGATGGATGCCTCGTAATGCTCAGCAAAGCACCAAAACCACGGCTTAGTTACCTAGTACCCCAAGGTAGATGCATCCCCAGATTTAAGAAGCATAATGCAACAACTATTTTTCATTCATTACGGTTTCTTTATAAAGCTTGGATTGTGTGGACAGCCCAGAAGGACAAACATGTATGTTCCTACAACTCTGACAAAAGGTAGGAGACACACTTTTATCCTTCTATGTTTAGCTAAGTGCACCCTAAATACCCAGGAATGTAAACAGGCACACCGAGCTATTCGTTAGGGTGGTTGAGCAGGCACAGAATAGTTAAATGCCAGGAGTCCCGTAGCTCACTGCGGATTTGGCGCACAATGTTCATAATCCTCCGTAGAAATGATGAGGGGAAAACAAATATAATTTTGCAGGTAATAACCGATGATGACTGATATGACTCTGCATACGAAATTGGTGCTGGAACCGGGTGTAACAATTTTGGCCTGGTTGGAAAATAAGAGGTCCGAAACTCTGCACTCCGAATTCGGTCCCGGTAATCGAAATGACAGAGGTGTGTTTCATAATCAACCTTGGACTCAACTGAGTTGTGTTTCCCAAACCAGACACACTCAATGGATTTCCCAACACGCACCAATTAAATGCGTCATGTGTTCGCAATATTTGAACCAAAGGAATCAGCCGAACTTTCGAAGTATGTCTCTGGTTATCGTTAGCGGAAGTATCAGGAACACGTCACTAATCAACGCAGATATTTCAACGCTTTTGTTTGTGTACATTATCTGATACTTTCATTTTTGCAGTTTTGTTTCGACCAAGATCGCTCAGAGAACTGATGATAGTTCAGCTGGAGCATTTCTATTGTCAGGAGAATTGTCCGATATAACGGGAAGCAGCGAAGCGATGAGAAAAGTAAGGTTGTCTACGCAAGCAATCATAACGCTGATTAAGAAATTGAGGAATAGATGCTGTCGACCAACATTATTGCAACTATTCTGTGTCTAGGTGAATACTTATCTGGCCTCTGCTCATATTTTCCACGTTCACAGTCGCAGACTTGGTTAGACGAATTAGTGTAATGGTCAAACTCCCGCTGCTTGATGTTGAACGCGTCCAAGCGCAATGACATTTCTTTTTCACTAAACGAGACAGCTCGTTACCAAGATCTTATAAAGGAATGTCCCAAATTTCAGACTGAAGATGATAATCTGAGCTTCTGTAGATCATTCAAGGGTCTTGGAGTTACACTGTACCACGAGTTGTCATGGTCACTCCACGTGAATGAACGATTCACCAAAGTCAGGCGAATTGCGTTTTACATCGCCCGATTGCCCTCATTCTCTGTACTATATAACTTGTTTCTGTAGTTCATCACTGCGTGCATTCTACCACTCTCGATTTATTGCTCTCCTGTGATTTATTCAAGCCTACTGTGTAAGCATTTCAAACTGCTTGACAGGTCCCTGAAGCCCTTGTCTTGTTGTAGTGGTATTCCAAAGCCAACTTTGGCGAATCATGCACTAAACTTGATTCAAAGTGCTCACTGACATTAGCTACCCTCCTCACACTGCACTTTCCAATTGTATATCCAGCTCGTCGACCTGACAACAGTATGGAGCAGTGTATGCTTTCATGAGAGCAATTGCTTCCTCGGTCATTCCTTATTATGCCATATAACTATTTGACCAAAGGGCCATACTTCAAGAACTGACCGGTAAATTCTGCCAGTGAGCTTATGTTTTCGTGGAGCTGTTTCTTTTCCTATTGTGTAGTTGTTCTGAGTTGAATTTTTTGTCGAATAGCATGTGTCAAGGTTAAACATTCACCAGTTATGGGTGCGTAAAGCTCATACTTGACTTGAGGTGACTTGAAAAATGGACTTCACAACAGGCTTATGCCCTACAAGCATCTTGCGCTTTGTTTGATGAAGGCGTACCTAGAGGGGACGGCATTATTACAGAAGCATTTCGTCAAGATTAAAGCTTTCTTGACGAAAAACAAGACACATCCACAGTAAAAGGTTTCCGTCCATCCTGGTGTTTCAAAAGAAACTAAACCAACCATAGGCGTACAAGCGCTATGAACACGTGACAACGACAACATGTTCAAATTAACAAGCATACATTTGTAGTGAATTCAAGTTCAAGTTCAGTTGGGACCGGAACGACAAGATAGTCCCGTGAATGTTCCTTCTTTTGCGTATCGTTAGATCTGGAATTGTTAGGTCTGCTTGAGATGTTGAAAAGCTTAAAACAGGGACCGCATCACGCCTTGTCCAAGCAAATACTGCCCACATTTTCCTGCCCATCAGTGCTTGTCAAGCCGGATTATTTGAAGTAAGAGAGTGAAGGGTAAGCTAAGGAAACAAGAAGAGTAATATCAACTTACTAACGGTAATACCAAGGTGTGAGAAGCAATTTTAAAATATGAATGGAAAGTTGCAGACACAAGTCGGTTAGGAGAAGGGGAAGGCTTGGTTTTGCTACCCAAGTGCATCTTCCTGAAGCTCAAAACCCTCAAATGTAGACTCCCTAACAACGTGCTCTGGAAGCGAGTTCCAAGCTTCAACAACTGGCGTGACAAGCAAGTTTCCGTCCTTACTCGGTCAGAACGCTCTTTGTGCAGCTTCAACGGGTGACTATGGGGACTAGGCAGATTGGCGTGGGTAAATATCCCGGACAAGTATGAACCGAGCTTACCCGTTAGGATACGGTAACTGAGGAGCAAGTGTCCTCCAATTCTTCGGTAGTGCATTGAGTACATACCCAAGCTAAGCAAACGTTCGGGATAAGTTTGCCCTCGGAATCCCTGCACTAACCTTATACCCACTAGCAAAACCCTCTCCAGTTCCATTTTGTGCCTTACAAGACTATGTGGGCAAGCCTGGATACAGTATTCTAAGTGGGGTCGCAGAAAAGCTGAGAACAGCTTCACAAAGATATTGGCCGTTAGGACACCGATGGAGCGGTGAATAAACCACATCATACGGAACTCTCTACAAGCAAACGTCCTCCAATTGTTCCCACAGTAAAGCACTGAGGTGTAGACGATAACTGGATCAACCTGCTGAGTGAAAACGGGGACTTCAGTTCCACCAACTATATAGCACGTGGAGCGACTAGCACCTCCAATGCGGAGAACAGAACATTTCCCCTGATTTATAGGCATCAACCATAAGGTTGACCAATCCCAGAGCCCATACAAGGCAATCTGAATTGCCTCAGACCCCCCAGCGATGTCCACATTATTCCATAGCTTGAGGTCATCAGCAAACGATAACGACGGTAATCCCAGCTCTTGAGGTAGGTCATTGACATGGTTTGCTAAATGCAACAACATTAGAACCGAGTTTTGTGGAAAGCCACTAAGGATAGCTTGTCTAAGCGAATGGCTACGTCCCTCTTACACACTGTTATCTCCTCCCTGGGAAAGTAGACACCCAGTTAAGGGCGGCTCCAGATATCCCATACAATCTCAACTTTAATGAGAGTCCCTGATGTGGGACAGTATCAAAGGCTTTCGTGACGTCAACAAAAAGCACGTCGATAGCGTGACCGTTGTCTACTGCCTCAGCACAGCTTTCACGGGCTACAAGCAAATTTGTGAGACACGAAAATATCTTGCGGAATCGGTGCTGTGAGATTTGTGTGTGCTTCCTGAAAAATGGAGAGCACCAGACAGGAACAGATCTGTTCCAGTTCATTTAGCCGCAAATAACCAGGTACTGCAAACTTGCAAGATCCAAGAAAACGAAACGTTTAATTTGGAGAAAATTTATAGCTCCGCTGGGTTTGGAACATTCCTGTCCTAATGGTAGCACACGCGCTATTATCCATTAAGCAAAATACTGGCTCTTACCACTAATCTTATTCTCGGTGGGACACTCTGTTCCGTTATTCTTTGTGCGGCCGCATCTTAATATGCTTTTCTTTCTCACGGAATTCCCTTTACGCATCTTTCGACAGCCCACTCACCTTAGGCTCACTCGGCTGGTACAAATTTTCCATATCTTCCGAGCCATAATACAGGAACTTATCTCCTATGGATCATGATTATAGCAATTCCAGCTGCCTTTACAGCCTTACGCTCAACACTACACGCAAAGTCTTGTCGCACTTGGGATACGCAACCAAACATGTCACAGGGTTCAAGAAACAAGCTATTAATCTCCAATAAGCCTGAACACGTTTAACTACGGAGATTTCATAGTGTGAACGAACGTTCTGTGGTCTATTTTCTTACCCCTCATTCGCGTTCACCTTCTAGCACGTCGTGCTTGTTTTCCAGGTTCACGGGCAAGCTGCTCCCACCGCGCAGATAGCCGACTAATCTCATTCAGAATTCGAGTGCGTTGGTAGCAGATCCGCCGACGCCGACGTTAGACATTGTAGCAATGCGAGCACAAGTAACAGTGCCCTTCGCAATCGGAAAAGGATCAAAAATGCTAGGGCCAACAACAAGACAAAAGCGCGGTTTGTGTTATTTAGAGAAATATATAGTCTTCAGAATGGAAATGACGTGTTCATATGTATACTGATTATTGTAGCCTTAATGTGTGGGGATACCGATCCAAGAAGTGAGAGTGAAGCGTTAGCCAACGCTATTTGGTTTTCTAACAAGCAGAGTTCTTCAGTTTGTTGTTTTATCTGGGTTTATGAAGAAATGCAAGCGTTTGTCCGAAAATAGCGATTTGCTCAAAGTCGCAATCGACACTTCTGCATCTACGGATTTGGGGTGCAAGATTACTGACCTATCGCAGGAACCTGACATGAGGTCGAACTTGCTTGTTCCACACAGTCTGGTAATACTGCGACATATGGTAACCAATATGTCTTTCTCATACGAAAGGCACTCGGGAATTTGAAGTTGACCACCTGGCATTCCTGTCGAAGATTCCAATTATGCTTGACAACCTTGGTTTTAGCTTGAATCCGCATCGCCCGAGATCCAAAAATTCCTAGCAACAACAATGTCAAGTGTTTACGCCATCTTCCGTAATAACGTGTGAAACACGGAGTTTTCGGGGGTAGCCACCGACGGATACCTGGATACCTCATAATGGGATGCCAAATCTTGAGTAATCTCAGTCGCATGTATCGTCGCCTTTTGGAGCTCATTCTGGTCATTAACATGAGAAGCAATAGCTTAAAATTAAGTCAAAATTGCAGTCGTCTATATTGTGAACGATTTTGCTTCTCCTTCTGAGCTTGAAAACCATCTGACCCTCTTCCAAACTCATTTGTCTTTGTCGCCATTTTAGCCATTTTCATGAAACGTTTGGAACTCACGCTCATCCTCCTGTACTTCATTATATAAGCAAGTGCTCTGGAATGTATCTGAACTAACTGGCTTTGTGAAATCATAATCCAACCTGACGCACCACAATCAGTGCATGAGAATGAGCAATCCGATTGCTTTTACATTCTGAACTAACCATATAAACCCAAGTGTCCGTTTTGCATAGTTAAGTCTTTTCCCCACAATACTGCATCTTATTTGTCATCGCCATGTCTCTTCACCAACGCACCCTTTATTTTGTCCACTTTCGTCGTCTTCGAATTTGCAATTCTTTCTACAGCCAAACCGCGGGATATATCGGTCTTTTGTTTTTACCCGACGTAGACCACGGCTCCATTTCTAGTATGGTGTGCAAAATAAATGCCCTTATTTATATATTGAGAAGGAGCGCGACTACTTAATGGCTAAACACTTAGTTATGTAAAACATTGTCCACGTGACACATGAGCGGTCACATTATATTCCATCAACAAGAAATCTGTTTTTTATAGGTTGGCTTAATTAACCCAGATGTTATGGCGGCGTAACATTTTGGGATGCTGTGGGTTGCAACCAAAAGCTGTCCCGTGAGCAACGGCGATATCCAGCCTACGCATTGTCAGTGTACACGCTGAAAATGAACCCATCAGGGTCCACAAATCTTGCTTTGACTCAACTTGCCTTGACAAACAGTAAACAATAAACAATGAATTTATACGGGCTAAGAAGCATTGTTTTACAAATCCCGTTGGATATTTGATGGTGATATCGAAATGACACTAATAATGATAATAATAATAACTATAACAAAACAGTTAGTACTTTAAATAAGAAAATGTGGACTTATCGTTTGCGTTGCTGTTGTCCTGCAATCCGCTTAAATTCATGGCACCCACAGTTAAGCCCAACTAGATCTGTGGCCACTCCAATTCTCCAGACACAATATTGTGTCTGCGCTCGTTCGAAGCAGTTCGACGAGCTCTACTCAGTGCTTTCCAAATCTTGGATCTAACCTGTGTGGTGTATACGCTTGCTCCAATTCCCAGTTTTCGGCATATTCTTTGCCGAGTTCCAATTGTGTAACTGCAGCAAACCAGTTTTTCGGAAAATGTTTTGGTCTCCTTCGGAAGAAGAAGCTGAGGGCTTCCAAACTACGCGGCAACTATCCCTGCAAGCTGCAGCATAACAAAGTTACAGCCTTTTTGCTCCGCTTATCAACTGAAAAGCTCTAGGGACGCTTATCAGCGCTCCAACTGCATCGTCGCTTAGGGCAGGCCGAGTAACACTCGCTGCCGCTTTGTGTGTGCGTGTGTCCAACTGCCAGTCGATTGATCGCTGAACCCGACAGTCTGCGTGTTAAGACCATTTGCCTCTACCGCCTGACCTGGGTGCGGTTGAACAACCCAATTCGTGTGCGTGTTCTGACATATTCGTGCGTCACCCCTAGCGCAAAGAACACTATTCAAAGTGAGCGCTTCGATGGGCCTTGCTGTAGACAATAAGAGAAGGACTAGCATTCCAATGATACAGCGTCGCCTATGTTGCGCAGACAATTGCAGTAAAGTCCTTAAGATCAGTATTACCTGTTCTAGGCGCATTAGATCGTACCTTCCGCAATGTGTAGCCAAATCCGTCCAAGGAGTGGGACAGGCAAACCAAGTTGCTGACACAATTTGTTTTACCCAACATGTCAAGTCTTTCCAATTGTAAACTGTTTATCTTTGCATGGGCACGTAGCGTAACGTGACGAAGTGTAAGTTGATGAGTGCGTCATACAACCACCTTTTGAATACATTCAGTTTAAGTGCAGGCACAACCGATTCTGGGACAGTCTTCCGCGGCTGACATAGAAGAATGGAAAAGGAAATTCTGCGGCACTCCAGACGGCTATACTGTTTAGCAAGTTTCTATGAGTGGCCCTTCAGGTTTGTATTTCTGCTGAGTTGCATTAAGGAGCGGCACACATGATGTGGGTCATGCAGAATCAAGTACGCCATAATCAGGTCGCCTTGTAGTCTGCGATGGCGTCCACTTAATTAGCCTATCATTACAGTCTCTCCTAGTATGAAAGATTGCGCATTTCTATTATGTTCTTAGACGCTCGACGTTGAGGCTGTTCCAGTGCGTTAACGTCGTGTTCTAACCATTGCAATGAGACTGGACCTTACTCTGGTGCGATGGTTTGTGTATCTCAGGGATCCATTGAGCTATGCTGGGTGGTGCATTTGCACCTTCAGTCGCACTCATACCAGATTGTTCAATGGTTAGAGGCTAGAAAAACTCAGCCTCCTGGTCCTCCAGGTTGGGGGTTGGAATGAGGGTGGCATGTTATTCCTTAAAACGGGCTTTTTGTAGCCCAACACCAAACGCGCTGCTTTGCGGTCAGGTTTCTGAACCAAAGGCTTTAGTTGAGAACCCTAATCGTTCTCCTGTCTAGGCCTGGGCAACCTGACACTATCCTGTCCACACAATACAATGAATCTTTTCTCAAACAATTTATTGATGCCCTGGCCACCGCAGAAGATAATTAACGGTGCCCTTTCTGCTCCATCGAGCAGAGTGGATAGGGGTTTGGATGCTACTGCTCAAGCTTTCTCGTCTTCTTTTTCCCTCTCGTACGCTTTTTCGCTCTTACCATCCCGTTCCAACTTCACTTTTCTCCCCCAGTTTTCAATCCCCAATTCTTGATCCTCCCCCAACATGTTTTGCTAGGCATTTATCTTCTAATTTCAACTCACATGTGAACACGAAGCGCCACTCCTCTCCTGTCGAAAAGCCCAGGTCCAAGCAAGCGATCAATTCCAGTACATCGGCTTGCATTTGGAGCACTAGATCCTCCTTCAGATTGGCACGCGTTTTGTGTGCGCACATTATTACAGATCAGTCAACAGGCAGCACTTGCCCGAACATCAGAGACCCTCTCGATCGACGTCTGCTGCTTATCAGAGACCCACCTGCAACACTCGAGCTCTGTGCTCACTTTGCAATCCCCTTCAGGTGACGCAAGCGGTGTTTTCTCACTGCGCCTATCCGGTGACAATGCAGCTGCGAGCACAGGCAAAGCTGATATTGGTATTGCCCGGAGTCCTCGGGCTGAAGCTACTCTGGTTGATTGGATTCCAATCAGTAGTCGGATGTGTGCCGTCAGATTGGCTGGCTCGTTCAAAGCCTCGAAGTCTCGCGGAACTAATAGGTGTCTAATCATCATCGCTGCCTACACACCCACAAACTGTAACGATGATTCGGTAAAGAATGACTTCTGCCGCCAACTTAACCAGCTACTTCGACATAGAAGCAGCACGGACACTGTTGTGCCGGCTGGGGATCTGAACGCTCAAGTTGGAAAATTAGCCACTGATGAGCTGCATCTGAGCGGCCAACATGATGTAGGCTCCGGTAATGCTAACGGTGAGCGGTTACTTTGTTTGTGTGAAGATGCTCGCTTTTTTCTTGAGAGCACTAACTTCAGACACAGCACCCGCCGAAGAGGGACTTGGCGCCCACCAACCTCAGACCAGCCTTGGACGCACCTTGATCACATTGCGATAACTTACCGCTGGAGAGGCTGCGTCCAGAACTGTCGCTCGATTTGGAGCACATGTGTGGACACCCATCATGCACTTGTATGTGCTGACCTGCCGATGCGTTTTGTCGGATGCCCACGACGATGCTGTGAGCGCATTGACACCAGCCAACTGACAAAGCCAGCAGTTCTGAATGCGTATCGAAGTACGCTGACATGCTAGTTGAGGAACCGCTCACTGGAGACAATTGATGGCCATTGGGCACATGTTCGCCAGACCTTCCTAGCAGCGGGCAAATCCTCATGTGGTGTGTCGGGTAGCCAACATGGACATTGCGTCTCTTCTCGGTCTCTAAAACTTATCGACGCTCGCCGGCATATCCCGACTGGAAGCGAACACAATGAAACTCGCAAAGAGCTCCGGGCAAAACTCCGCGCTAGCCTGAAGAGAGACCGCGAATCTTGGTGGTCTCACCGTGCGTCAGAGATGGAAGTGGCCGCTGCCCTTGGCAACCATCGTAAGTTATTCCATCTGATACGAGAAACGGGCAACAGGAGTCCTGGTGTTAGTGAAACTATACGTGACGTGAGTGGACAGCCTATCCACAATTTGTCAAAACGTTTGGAGCCTTGACCTGAGCATTTTGAAAAGTTATTTAATCGGCTAGGGTTGTTCGATTCTTTGTCGGCCAGTGATCGCCTTGCTCCGTGGGGTGTCCCTTTTGATCCACCCTCTCGCTCAGAGGTCGAACATGAGATCGGACTGTTGAAGTTGAACAAAGCCGGGGGACCAGATGATCTTCATTCAGCCCACTTCAAATTCGGAGGCTCTGTTCTTGTTGACGCTTTACATGAATTACTAGTGAAACTGTGGGAGCCGGAGACTGTCTCAACCGATTGGAGACGCTCCCTTATTGTTCCCATCTTCAAAGGAGGCCCGCAGTCCGAATGCAGCAACCATAAAGGAATCAGTCCGATCTCCATCGCCTCCAAATTACTCGCCTCCATAATCCTTCACAGACTGACTAGCGCTCATGAAAGCCAGATTCGTGAAGAACAAGCCGGGTTTCGTCGGGGTCGTGGCTGCATCTACCACAACTTTACCTTGCGTCAGTTGTTGGAGCACCGTCACACATTTTGGCGGCCAACGTAGTCGTGTTCCTCGACATCAAAGGTGCCTACAATTCGGTTGATCGATGTGCTCTTTGGAATTGTCTACTCAGGAAAGGTGCGCCCGATAAATATGTCAATGTTATCCGGGCATTATATTCACGTAGCTCGGACATAGCTACAGGATTACGGCAAGCTGTCGTCGCCCTTTAATGTTTCCAGTGGTGTGAGACAAGAATGCCGGCTGTCATCTTTCCATTTCAACTTCGCTATTGTTTGAAGTCATAGAGATTGCATTTACAGGACATGACTTGGAAGGTGTGAAGCTACTCCCAGGAGAATGATTTCTCTACTTGGAGTATGTAGACCACATTGCTCTCATCTGTGACAGCTCCCAGACGTGCCAAGACGCGCTAAACAGAGTAGCACAGGTTGTCAGCCGCTTCGGACTTTGCTTTGCACCACCGAAATGCAAAGCGTTCCTCCAAGATTGGCCTGGACCGCCTCCTCCGCTGACCCTTGTTGGGGATCAGCTGGAAGTCGTTAGGAAATTCAACTACCTGGAAAGTTGTGTCAGCGCCCTTGGGATCGAAGACGAGATCACGAACCGTATAGCGAAAGCTCGAGGTGCTTTTGCTAACCTTCGCTAGTTATGGCGACGTCGCGACATCACTCTCGCCCTGAATGGTAGAGTGTACAATGCAGCGGCACGTTCGACCTTACTGTACGGTTTCGAAACCTTGCCCCTAACATCGGCGAACTTGAAGAGGCTAGTTACGTTCGACCACCGGTGCCTTCGTAATTTAGCTCACATCTGGTGAGAACACCGCGTGAGCAAAGAGCGTGTTCTTCGCCTTGTTTACGGCACAGGAAAAGGATCTGAACCGCTCAGCACCGTTATTTCACGCACCAGGCTCCGATGGCTCGGCCACGTGTTGCGCATGCCAGCCCACCAACTTCCACTAAGTGCGTTTGCACCCCGGGGATGTGCATGGAAGAAGAGCAGGAGTGGTCAAGCAATGAGTTGGTCCAGAGGAATGAGGGCCCTCACTTCTGAGCTTGCCTCGGTTGGAGCGTCACGGCTCCCAGGTTGGGGTCCAAAAGACGGTGAACACTTTTGGCTGGATACACTTGCTGACATGGCAAGGAGCCGACCTCATTGGCGTTTCTGCTGTGAGTTTCTTTGTCCCTTCACATCTCTTTTGGCCTCCCCCTCCACCTTCGATCTCATTTCTTAGCGTAAAACAAAATAATTTTTCTTTATGGCTAGTAGCCGGCAGATAGCTTACCGGAACGATGCCCATCCGTTGTTCGTAGCTCATCTGGCATGCAACTATTGTATTCATTTTCCTTTAATTTATGTATTGCGGCACAGTAGCTGAGATGTTTCCCACCTGTAGCTGACGTGTGTACTGAATGAATGAACGATATCTTACCTACCTAATTACTCCAGACTATTGTGTTTTGTGTACACATGTTTATTTAGTTCACTTGTCTTACCATTTGTATCCATGTGTCATGTTATCGATTTAGATCATTCAAGCAGCCCATAAGGCAATCCTATCCCGAGTTAAAGCATTCCCCACAATCAGTGTTAAGTAAACGTTTGCGTCTGATGAGAGCTTACCGAAAAGAATGCTCTATCCTGAAGTGATTTCTGTTGTTGGTTTATATGAATGAAATGGAAACATTTGCTACGCTGAAGGCCAGCGTTGCCCGTAATTCAATGAAGCTCAAAATGATTCGGCGATGCCGAGATCGTGCTCGTATTCGGGGTCACCATTTTTGGAGCGAAACCCAGGTGCCAGTTGTGACGAGAACCGGTAGGAACTACCTCGGATAACAATTATTCAGAAGTGAGTACGTTACCGGGCCCGACGTGTATTGTAATGAGCTGCAATGCACTAGAATCAACTTAGCGATACTACAGAGCATGATAGAGTGCGAATCGCCGACAGTTCGAAAGTGAACCAGATGCGCCGTCAGTAAAACAAATTGACGATCGTAAGATATGAACAATGGTAGAATGCAATATCACAAAATGTTGAAAGCGTAAATGTTTCAGGTTCACTACAGGGGTCTCCTCCTTGAAGGCTGAATGAGAGAAGCGTTCGATAGAGCTGTCCGATGGGGGACAAAGTGAGGATGGGAAAGTAGACTAGTAGTTGCAGTAGGCGCAAGCGGACAGAGAAAGCGCTAGTTGAGTTAGTTGGGTTCCGGCTTCTTTGTTATTCCATATTATTTCTTTGGATGTGGACTGGAGTACATCATCGGTAGGCCCTCGGGGCAGGTTGGTGGGACTGCAAAAATCTGACTAGTCCCGATAAAGGGCCTAAAGGCGTTTTCCTCCACTGCGGCCCGACGGTGGGCTTGGGTGGTTTCACTCCCCCCCCCCAACGCACTTGGAGTCCAGGGCCCGGAATCCATTTCTGGGGTGTAAGCTTGGGACGCTAGAAAACTGTCAGGAAGCACTCGTCCATATTTCTGAGACGCAAAAAGCACCATAACGAATCGGTGATCCGCGTTTCTAGATTTTGGTGTGCTACTCAGATGTTACGCGTAAGTGATGGCAATAAAGAGCTGTACCGAGTACGGAAATAGGGAGAACAGTTAGATCTTGTGGACCCAACAATTCATGACAAAAGCTACAATGGATGAATGGCAGGCAAGCAGAAGCCGACAGCAGTATGCAGCGTCACTAACCAGGGGAGCCCGTGATCGGCAAGTACAAGCAGTTAGACAAATGGAAGGTCAGAACGTGTAAACAACAAGAAAATCCAATGTCACAAAATACTGAAAGCGTAAATGTTTCATGTTCACTACACTGAGTTTTGCCAGAAAAGTGCAGACTGTTTTACATGATATTTTTATGAAAATGGTGCCAAGGCACTGAAGGAGACTTGAAAAGCGTTTGCTTCTTAATGCTCAAAAACTCATTACTCACTGTTCACAAGGAATGGTTGCAATTGTAACTAGGCAGACAATTGAAAGAACAAGTAGCTGAGACTTGCAAAAGGCAGCCAAACCTTCGATGAAACTACTTGACGTGTTATTTAGCTAAACTATTAAATGTCGTCAATATTCCCGCAAATGCCATCGCTAGAACTTGCGTCATTAAGTAGCGTAAACGTTTATTTCGCAGAGTATACACTAAGGTTTCTGGTTCTTAAATCATTTCACACACTCATGTGGTAACCGTTACTCACTGAAACGTCTGTCCTTTACAAAAGGTAACCAACAGTACAGCACGGTGTGTGATAAAGTGCATAAAAATAAGTTCGATGTTCCACCACTATTAAATCGGCTTAATATTAGGAGTAGACGCAGATGGTTTTTTGTGCAATTCTCCATGGTTGATGAACTTCATATTGTAGGGATTTATGAAGATGCTCCAAGCTGCAATGCCACTTACTGATTATTTGTAACTTACTTTGCATTTTAAACTGGCTTCAAAAAATGAGATGATGATTTTTGGCTGATTCAGTAGTTAGTTAGCAGTATGGAGACCTCACGGATCATCGGTATCGTTCAGACAACTATGTGTACCCTCAGGCTTCTATGGTACAGAAGGCAAGTTCACGAGTTGATCTTCTTCGCTGCAACAGTCAAGGTAGCCTTTGTTGGAAAAAGACATACTTCATTAAATTCCTCCACAACTTTGACATTAAAGATGGATTGATGAGGCATATAGGTGAATGAAAGATGAAGAAATCCTACTTCCTGGTTACAGTTCCCGAGTAACCAAAGAATGAACGCCGTGAGGACGTAAACTCTCCAGCCCTTCAATGAAATGGGATTTATTGTCACAGTTCTCATAACACACATGTGTGCTAATACATTCGATCCAGCTTCAGCAGCGTTATTTTGTGTGTTCCAAAAGTTGAATTTAGCTTGGTTGGATCACGTTTTATCTCCACACCGCAGCTTTTGCACCGTTCCTGTAGGAACATAAGTGAGAAATTTTCCTACTCATGAATCCTACAGCAACCTTTGTGGTTTTAAACAAAAGCCAACTTCGCGATCTGTAGGACAAGTCGTCAACCGCAACTGTTGAGTGCTAAGCGAATTAGAAAGCAAGCGCTTTGTGTTACCATGACCTTAACACCTGAGCTTTCACAACGAATAACTATAAAGCAGGTCAAATAATTATTCCAGCCTCCTTATCAACTTAGGCTGTGGACTCTATAAACTATACAGCGGCCTTTATCGGCGCCTACGCCATGACCTAATAATAGCATAACTGAAGTTGGGGAACACCGACTACGTTTGCCGCCACCTACTACAACTCAGCCACAAAACGAATTTTTGAGGTCATCACAAGTTAACCACGCAATACAGTGGGTTAGAAGGTCGACGGAACTTTTACTCTCTTCGTGTGTGTCAGGCATAGAAAGTCCTCCCAAATCACGTCATTTCCGCCCCCTCCACTCTATCGGTGTTTAAAATACGCCTTGAGATTTCCCTAACCCACCTTCATTTCGAGATATAGTCTGTGTATATCGACAGCGGATATAACGTGGCAAAAGTTGCACAGCCTGCAATAACCTACACAATCGAAGTTGGCTCTTTCTGCATGGCACTGTTTGAATACTGGGGTGGGTCCACCAAACCGAATTTCATTTTGTCACCTTGCTCTATTTTCATCTGGTTGTGGTTCTCACATTAGTCATCCTACGGGATTTGTTATGCATCCACTTTTTTACCCGTAATACACCCTTGTGCCAATGTTTACTAAGCCAACGATCCATCCGCTTCAATCTGTCCCAACAGCACTAGACATCCCGAATGTGTCGACCATGATAATACAGTCAAATCAGCGCGCATACGACATGCACGCAACCAAAAAGGCCTGGTCATTAACTGGAAAGACAGCAATCGACGTAATGGTTTGCAACGAGTAATCGAAAATGCCCATTTTACCGCTTCCAAATTGACAGCACTATGAGGCTGTCCTTCAGGTTGGAACCATGTACGGACAGAAATCTAGGTTTAAATTGCTGCGGAAGGTTTCGTGCTAAGTGTTCTAAATTCACAGTAAGTCTGTTGAATACACAATATTAGACCAGATTCTCTGTGTTTATGCGCAGTATGTATGATCATCTCACTGGTAGAGATGGCACATTAACTATCGCAATAACATGGACGACTAGTGGCAATGATTTAGCAGTTTGGACCTTATGGGTCTCGTCAGTGGTAGGCCTCCCAGCGGACCCCTGCTGGGTACCGCGCTCATGACTTCAAGATGCCAGCAGCTAGTGCCACTTTGTCATGCGTGACAGCAGTCCTATGTGGTGCATTGACGCTATGCGGAATATCCTTGCTCGTGTGGCCAGCCATTGTCCTCTGCACAGTTCGTAACTTGCATGGCAGTGGAAGAAGAGCCGGGCTTTATCATAGTCAACTGTCAATCACGCAGGTCGGCAGCTGTCACCCATGGCGAAGTGGCCCTAGCTGCTGGCATCCTGAAGTCATGAGGGCGGTACCCGGCAGGGGTCCGCTTGGAGGCGCACCACTGACGGGACTCATAAGGTCCAAACGCTGGTGTCTGGTGCTTTTCCAGACTAGCCTAAGCCTGCTGATTGGCGGTGGCGACGATGGACTAGCTGAGTTGAGGAATACCAAAAACTCCTCATTAGGAGATAGCATGACAAAGAATAAACTCCCGTCCTTCCCAATTTGGCTCCGCTTCAAAACAGAAAAAGAAAGCTTGGCAACGCGTAAAAAAAACGCGTCACCAGTGGCCTTGAACCTTAATACCAAAAGTGGCCCAGATATGCCTGAAAAAGCCGCCGTCAATACGATTGTTATAAGCACGACCGGGTTCTTCTCCTTCCTCCTGACTGTTCCAAAATATCAGAAGGACCTAGACAATAGTAGTGACTAGAACGTGGTTGCTGCCAACACCACTGATGAAGGCCCAAATTAGAGGAAGGCGAAGCTGTACTCATACAGACTTCAAAGGTTGTATGCAGACCAGCTGGGCGGTTGAGCTCCACGCGGGCTGTACTTAGTGTACCATTGGTGGTCTGCACCAAATTCCAAAATCGACGTCAGATTTCTTAAAAGAAATTCAACTCGTGGTTGGGAAGCAGTGCAAATTAATATGTGAGCTCATAGATGTATATAAGCTCGGCACATTTACACGCGTCACCCGTCACCAAGACTTAGTGCATTACGGGGAATCGAGATTTCTCCGAGTTGTCTTGAGTTCCGCCGATGAGTCAGAAGCTATCCCGTTATCGATAGCTTGTCTTGGGAATGAGCCACGTTCCATCAGCCCCTTTCAGGATATCCCCTGGAGCGGGTGCAAAGGAGCTAAACATGATTTGCATGAGTACGCAAAGGAATCCGTACTCAGGACCAGCCTTGTGCGCCGTGTTCCCAAGGCTGGAGGTAATGATGATTGCGAAGCGACTACACACGAACGGGAACAGTGGCGCAATATTCGCAGACCCTGTCCTTAGAAAGCGTCATAGCGCAATATATTTCGATACTGTGCAGATCGTCAACTTACCAAGTATGTGGCCCAGAGATTATGAAAGCGGCGCTTTAATTCATAGAAATATCAGCAAGTGTGTTGTAGTGCTGGTATCCAAATCGCAGCAGCCCATATACCAAGCTCCACATCAATGCAGTGCCAATTAACCAACCACACAAGGACAGCAATTTAGTCGGACTACTTCTTGACAACGGTTAGGATAACATACTACAACTAGCCGATGGGACATGTGGACACACCCTATGCGTTACATACAAAAATAATGGCTTTATGACTCGATGAGACACAATTGAGTTCCTGATCACTACACTTAAAAAATTATTAGTGTCCGACCTTCCACCAGTCGGCACAGCATTACATTTAATACACACTTCACCACAGAGAAAAAATTCTTCATGTACACTAACGCAGATGGGCTCCTGAACAAGCTTGCCTGGAACCTCTTAATCGTAAAGAGAACTTGATTGTGCCCAAAATTACGGACGCCGAAGTCGTGATAAATGGTATATGCCTGCTTCAAAATGATCTCCACAGCAAGTACGATGAGGTACTTTAATACACCGATAGCGCATTGTAGTGCGAACTGGTGGACTATCCAGAGAAGCTGCTCACGTGTTCACTCTAGTGCAGACTGCGACGGAGTCGCAACAACACTTGCTTTTTTGGCAGTAGTTTATCGTCTCGCACTGTCAAACCAAGAGATGGAGTCTCGTCTGACAACCTTGGAGAGGGTTCTGCGATATCCATACTGCCATGTGCTCAGCTCAGGCGACTCGACTTTCACCACCTGGAAGATTCGAGATCCAAAGCGAACAATTCAAAGTCGACCTACAAGACCTTATTGCAAGCATCCCGCTATTTAACCATGTCAGTTCGCCCACCCATGCTCGACAAACCAACGATGGAGAGCCTTCTGGGGCTGAATAGTCAGGTAGCAATACTTTCCGATAATGTGTGCTATGCGAAATATCTACAAAGGCATAATGGCTAGATTCGAACAATCGCGCAAGATGGCATGCCAACAGAATTCATTGGAGATGCCATCTGGGAGTATTCGGATGATTGTTCTCTTGACACTGCCTGGACGGTGTTTGTTGACAAGTTCAGTGAGCTAATGAAATACACATCGGGAAACAGACCTCTTCGTTCTGTAAGGATACAATCATTCGTTTGGAACAGAACCCAAAAAAATGTGGCGTTAACCAACACAGCTTGGGATGTGTACATATGGTACGCTAGCCCTGACAAGTGGAGCAAAGATAGTATGAATCATAATCACTGTAGCACAGTTGTCTGTGAATACAAATTAGTACACTATCAGATGCTAACGCAAAGCTTTTGTGCCAAACGCGAGCCTCTATATACAGGTGAACAGGCTCCGGAGTGTGATCACACATTTAGCACAGCAAACGTACATGCTCAAACCGCCGAGGGTGCAACCAAAGTGCGACCCCAGTAGGCTCCTTTATTCCGACGTGCCACCAGCATCTGTCACGTACCTGAAGTTACTAGTAGTTACCATCTACTTTAGTTCAGCGACCGTGTTGAACAAGCTTTGTTATTCACAAATAGTTCTCCCGGTGTTGGCAACAATCACCTGAAAGCACTGAAGTTGGCATCTTTGAGGATAGCTAAGCCATTAACAAAATTTTTCCGAACATGTCTGAATGAACAGCACTTTCGTGGCGTGTGAAAACAAGGGGCTTTTACCTCGTTTTTCGGGGGTGGTAGGGGTTCAGAGCCCGCCAACTGTAACCCCATGGATTCTGCTCTACGTAATCACAGAAGTTATGAAGTCTACCCTAACTGAAACACTAATGGGCCATTTAGAAATATCTAGTCTCAGCGCCGAAACAGCATGGATTCGGTCAGCATTGGTTACGTATTGCCAACGTGCAGATTGCGTGTGGCAGTTGAACCAAACTAACCGAAAGTAGGATCGACAATCATGGAACCCATATCAACTTTCGGGGGCATTTTAGTAATAAGATCACATACTTTTTCAAAAGCTGCAAATTAAAGGAATTGGAACCCTGTACTTTGATGGATCAGAAATTCCTTCCTTCAACGGCGGCTTTATGTTTGAGTTCATGACTATTATTCAGGATCCAGTAATGTGGAATGCAGTGTTTCACAGGATCCAGTGTTGAGGGCGCGCCTATTTTTGGTCTCCATTAAAAACCTCGCGTTCGTCACCAAGTCAAACTTCCTGCTTTTAGCCCATGATATCAAGAAATGGCCAGCGATCGGTTGTCAGCAAAGTTTGCCACCTGATACAACGTGACTTAAACTGTGTTTCTGAATGGTCAAGGCAAATTTTCACCCTTTCAACGCGAAAAAGTGCAAAACTGTACGTATCCATCACAATCCCATTTACACCTAAAAATTTGGTGACCATCGCAACAATGGAGTTGTTGTGCAAGACATCTCGGCAGCTCGGCGCAGTTCTTGAAGACGCCAAAAACAGCGGACCAATGTGTTGGTCTATTACGTGGAGCGCCGGGCGATTCGACGTATTCTTCTCTCTTAAATGCTCAATGCGAGAATGAGGCACTATGTAGAGTTCGCTATTCAGGCTTAGCATCCCTGATTAAGGCGCGAACTGATAGCACTAGAGACCCTTCAGCGAAGAGCAACCAAAAGTGTGAAAGCATTGTTCCACCTGTCGTACTATCTGCGACTAAATACCCTAGGCATGTACAACTGCATATATTGCCGTCTACGGGGTGATTTAATTCTGGCGTACTAGATCTTGAAAAAACCGGGTCACGCTTGACGCCACCTCCTGAAAACTAGCCGCAACACAAAATTGAATAATCATAAGCTGATATTGACCAATGAATAAAGTTAGCTTGAATACATCCGCAATTATTTTTATCTTTGAATTAGTCAAGCGTAGAATGCTTTTTGACTTTATCATTTTTGCCCCCACGCTAACCATTGAAAACGACTCGACGATGCGTTATACCACCTGCATTAATTACTTTGATTTCTGTTCTCTGAGTGAGGACAAGACGCATTATGCTCACAATGCACCAAGAAATCAGGGTAGACGGATATGCTTATATACATTTGGATATTAAGCTGATTCCAAAGATGCACGTTTCACATTAATGTAATTTCTTTCTCGGATTTACGTAATTCCTACCAACCATCCCGCTAGACCTGTCAAGCCTTAGCTTTTTTATCTGTATAATATCACTGTTGTAGTATATCAACACTACATCTGCGTTGTGCTAAACGTGTTGGGCTCCGCACTCAACTCAACCTATGTCGACCTGAGGAATCCAACTCAGGACGAAACCGGTCGATCGGGGAGTGCAGGATTGGGAGAGAACAGTACCGAAACTCGCCCTCTCTACGTCAGTTTGCACTATCTTTAACGTTAAGGGTATATTTTCTGTACCAGCAATTTGCTTCTGCTTGCACACTAAGAGATCTACTGATTACATTACATCGGAACTATGCTTCATTGATTCCCATCGAATGGTAGACCAGTTGAAACGACTAGACGAAGTTGGTATAATGTCAAGTTCCGATAGCATGTGATCATCATTCTCATAGGCAACTTCCACATCGGACAATAATCAACAAAGTTTGCAATTCTGAGCTGAACACTCACCAGTAGTTTCAAAATTGGGGACAATAAAAGCGTTAACCTAATAACAAACTCCACACCACCAGGACTAGTTCGGACGAGCATCCCCTGGATCTTACCTCCAGCTTCTGTCTATGAGAATCTTACATGCCAACCATGGAGTTGGAGTGCAAACACTGTAGCGGTGGAGCCTACAAGGTTGGATAGAGTGATTTAGACACCTTAGTCAAATCAACCCATATATCGTCAATTCCCTGCTTAGCCACCATATTGGTCGCGCCATTCAATATGATCGGCAGTTTCCTACCACATATTCGGCATTTATATAAAGTTTTCGTGTTTACACAGAAGCGCATGTTCCAAACAGTCTAGCAATGCATTAGTAGCAATTGCTTACAGAAGGCCGCACTCTGTGAATCGGTGCAAATTAGTGACACCGTCCAAGGAATTTGCGAAACACAAACGAGGCACAAGATGTATCGTCATAAAGCGACAACTATCGGTAATTAGCTCGAAAAAAAGTACCACCGAGTTCACGTAAACTACCAACTTAACAGAAAAATTGAAATTTGATTGCCTGTTCAAGCTGATGGAATATTGTTCTATAGGCGACAATCATTGTTGCCTGTGACGGGATATTGCTGGTGTTCAGAAGGTTGCTTTGGTCCCATCACAGTATCCACAACTATTTGCCTACGGTCTTTGTTGGGTTACCAGTTAAGAAGACGCTGGACGTCGAGTGTTTGGCTTCAAGTATAGGCGTTTCTGAATTTGTAGCATGATGTCTGAAATTTAAAGCTGAAGTTAGAGTACCCGCTGGAATTTTTTCATTCACGTGGCCCTATACTGTGTATTGTTAGGCTGTGTGGTTTACTTATTTAACGTTGTCCGTGTTAGTTTATGTCAGCCATTTCAGCTAGGGCATATCAACAATATCCAAGTCACTGCGTCGTACTTAGTAAGCGGTTACTCCATGATTATCGAGCACTGGGATTTTCCGAATTCGTGCTTATTTGAGACTATGTTGACAATCGCACTAAGTTTAAAAACCTTAAATGTACTACGTGCTATCTGCATATCAAGCAACGCAGAAAATTCAAACTGACGCTGCTATAGTTTCAGGCCCTCTAGAAAAGTCAACATCGATTAGCTCAAAAGTGTAACTTTGACTAAATTATTGAAACAAGTTAAAAACAATCATATAAACAGCGTTTAGAGACGTATAACAAATTATCTAATGAAATGCAAATCGCACTAGATACAGTAAGTGAAAAATTAAAATACCAATTCCTCTGTTTTACATCAGTTTGTTCAACACTGTCGACATCTTGTTGGGTGCTAGTAAAATTCATTGTCCTCCGTACCGCTCATGCCCATGGCGTTTTCCAGATCAGCACCGCAAATCTGCCAAGGCAGAAATGAAACATGTACCCTGGGCAATAGCTAAACCAAGCCAGCTGTTGATTGATGGACACGATGACATGCCAACTTCGTCCATACTTTTCTTCCAGATATTGACGTAGTCTCTGAATTGATTTATCCAACTTCTGAGCATCCACGTTTGGCAGCCGCCCTGATTCTCGAAGATCGTCAACAAACATCTGCAGTATTTTGGCCTTGATCTCCATGTCCATATCGTCATGCACTATTTCCAAGTCAGAAGATATCAACTGGTCCAGCAATTCGGTGGTTCTTCGGCGACGATACTCTCGACTACAATGTGCAATGTATAAACCGTTAAATGTACCAGATATCTTGCAATTGTTCGTGATCAATGAAGTTTTGGCCTATGAGAGGATTCATCGCAGCTAGACGCAGCCAGACAACCATCACACATCTAATAAAGCGCTAGACGACCGTTTCATCCTATTAGGTCTCGTCAGAAGCGCGCACCCGCCGAATCCAGCTCCATTCGAACCCATTACCTTACTATTACGATCCAGCAAGTCGTAACACTGAGCCATGAATGATGGCGGCTGACTACAAGGACTGGTATATAACTGCGATATAACACGACTCATTCTCCTCTGTCACGCAGGTTATGAACGTGCAGATGACAGAGCTGGCCCCCAGAGCTACGAGATCGTTTGCAAGCTTCCACCAGTCGATTTGGCATATAAGCTGCAATGACGATGTAGCGCAGCTAGATATCAGTGACGGCGGTCCGCCGCAGTCACCCATGGCTTAGTGGCATGAGTTCTTGGCCCGTAAGAGTAAGCCCATGGGTTCGAAGCCTGCAGGATTCGGCGGTTGCACGTCACTGAATTGTCCGAATAGCAATAAATAGCCGTCTAACGCTTTCCTGGATGTATGGTGGCTACCTGACGAATCTAGTTACGATACATCTTTTCAAAAACATGATAAGTCCCCTACTATTCACTAAGTTTTGGCTTGTGAGCCACACGATACCACCGAGTGGCGAACTTAGTTTGCTTAATATCACACTATTCACAAAATGTCATCGAACAGATGTGAAAGCGAATCCTCGTCAAAAAAATTCTGTTCTTTACAGAAAACCAATCCATGATGTGTTTCTGCTAAGAAAATTCAAATTAAGCTGGGATGGCTAGTTTGTCGGCGGTAAAAACTGCTACAGCACCTAACACACATTGCCACAAATTGTTTGCCTTACGGTAACCGGTTAAAGCCATTAGATAGTAGTTGTGGCGGATAATCATTTTAGCCAGTTGTTATCATTAAGAAAATGATCCACATCCCAAAAAGCAAACGCATGTAGTTAGGCACTGATAAACACGACATGTGCAGAGTTACACGATTGCAATTTTAACACCGTTGATAACTGGATCATTTCCTCAAATTTACTGAATTGATTAAGTAGTTAAAATGGTAAGGGTAGTAATGACACGATAGACAATTAGTTTCAAACGAAATACTTTCGCAGCATTAAATATAACAAGCAGTCTTAGCCTTTCAACCCCCGCCATGTTGTGTGTTTATCTCGCAACAACTGACTTACAGCTGCTTTGGAACCAGCCCCAGAGTCTTGCAATACTGCTGTAGTGTGATTGTACCTGTCTGCTCCGTATCGAAGACTTTTAGGAATGTCTGAAAAAAAGAATTATTCGAGCACATGTTGCAAGAAAGTCGCAAATGCAATATTTAAAAATGCAGCGTTTTCGTTCAGCGACCCTACATTTCATATTATTATAGTAATCCGCTCAGCACATACTGAAACCAGCATCTATATACCATTTTTAGGTTTTGAAACTGCAGCATCTCTTCAGCCGTATTGTACTGAAAGCTTACACCTGTGATACTCTGAACCTGTTGGTGACTTCAGTTACGCATGGCGCACCCTGTCGACATTATGTTTTAATTGTACAGTTTTCAGCCCAACCATTCTACAGGCTTTACCAAATATTTGCCATTTTACTAATTATGGACCATAGCTCCATTGCATTGCTCCAATTCAACTTATGAAGAAATCACAACTTGCAGCAAAACCACGAATTTTTCTGACCCCGTACTTGTATCCTTTCTTGGCAAGCAATTTTTACTTATAGGACCGCTGTTATTGAAGATAAAATAAAAGTGACTGAACATCCATTATCGCTAATGATATCGGCCTTAGTTGTAACGCCTGTCGAGAACGGATAGCTTAGGTTGCACCGAATGGATGAATGCTTGACGTCCGCAACCAAAAATAAATGTTTGATAAAAGCGACGTACAACAGACTATTTTTGTGCGCAATTAAAACTGGGAGCGCCTCGCAGAATTGTTAAACGTTGACCAACTGTTATTATCTGGGCATACAAATGAAATGATGTATGCATGTTGTCAGTGAATATTTGGATGGCACATCAAACTCTTGATATATGAACGTTGCCTTACAACAGCCGAAACATGCAGTATGTTCAACCGTTAAGACTGGCGGTTGCCAGCATATATGAGCACTTATTTGAAGTTCAAAATCTCACGGTTGAACTAGCCAGCTGCTCCGGAACAACAAGAAGATACTGGTAATTAAGGTGTAGGGCAAAATAATTAAATTTTCTCCCTGATGTTCATAGTTATTCTTCATGATGGATAGGTTGAACTCACAGACTGTTTAGCATTAATATCTAAAGGAAGAGGCTCTAAGCGACTACAGAAACCAATTTCGACGGAGCGAATTAGAAGTCTGTATTTTCTGTGAGCAACACAACCCGTGAGCACACTGCTGATGTTGGCTTATCATGCAACAACAACATAATTCGCAGTGTTACTTGTGTGATTCTTGAGGCTACCAGTAGCCCAAACTAATGGGATGCATTGCAATAACGGTAGGATCATTAGTCACATACCGGGTGCTCATAAGTAATGAAAATTTGCTCTTAAGCAATAAAATAAAATTCCTTGAAAAATACTGCCCGAATATCGCCATTGCCTAGTGTTCATGAGTACGACAATCCATTAAAGGTGATATCGGTTCTCATTGTAATTATGTTTCCGCTCATTGCAAGTATTTAAAAGTTTTCTCGGAGATGGGATGTCGCAATACTTGCGCTTGAATAAATACTTTCCCCATTTCGCATCCGGTGTCATTAATCAAATGGAAATTTTACAAAGCCCGGTATTCTGAGTGTAGTTCCCCAAAAATAATGAAATGCTTAAACTTATTGACTTACCTCGGGAAAACTGTCTTCTAGGTTGTTCTGTTCATTGTAATGCCTAAGATCCTCCAAAGAAATGACTTCTTTGTTGTCCGTATCTAGAGCACAAAATGCTTCTAAAAAGGCGTCCATCTGAAATAACGAGTGAAAAAAGTAGTGTCCATGCCGATAATCATCTTTAGCTCGTCTTTGCCTGTCATCAAGTTGTATTGTTAAAAGAATATGCAGGTTATGATTCATCAAGTTCGGTATTCACAAATCAAACACTCTTTTGAAATAATAGAACAGGCGTAATAACACAAACTTCGCCTTTGCTGACGTTTGTTCGGTTTGCTTGGTTTATCTAGCAACCTTCTGTTACGCTATGTTAATCACTTTCTTTCACTTTGATATCCTTTAAAAGGAAAGCGTTGAATTAGAAGTTCTGAATGTCCCAATGTTTGTTAAACACTGGTTGGACAAATCTGGTTACTAGAATACCACTTCGTGTACTCATGGAAGCTATGGTTCTTGTCAGCACCATTTGGTCGCGCCCCACACACAAAAATTAGCGAGTGTGAAATGCCAGCAGTACAAAAGAGCATACACCAGTGTCCATGCTGTCCCTACAAAACTGCTACTATTTAACATGCATGTGGTTTTCATATATGCCTGACAAGTAAGTAGGTGACAAAAGTTGACCTACCATTGCACATACCTGGCACATTTTCGCCCCTCATGTTGATTGTACCCCTTGTAATTTGGTACGTTTACTGAATTGTATTCCGGATTGTTCTCGTGTATTCCATCTACTCAAATTGGTGAGCCTAATGAGAAAAGCTAGCGAACAATACGATGGCTCAACAGCGTAACCGTGGGTTACAAATATAGAAGAACTCGCGCTACACTTCCCGTTAGGGATTTGAGCCGAACTGAGCAAGCATTGTGCCATTGCAAGTTAAACTTAGCGAACGCGCTGTGTGGTTGGGTTGTGACACTCAGCCTCGATTGAGACCTCGATACATTTTGAGGTGAACATCGGTCATTCCGATCGCAATGACCGTATCCGAAACGGAAATGATTCAGTGTTGTTCCTCCCAAAACTGACACACCACGACCACGGTTTTGTCCTGGTTTGGACTCATCAGATGGTGATAGCCTGAGTTGAGGTGGAACCCAGAGCATAGTGATTCACGGCGGACACCGTAAACACTATGGCACCGAGACCAGAGAGCAACTCTTAGTAAAGCGGAAACGAATGCAAAAGTTGGACTTGGAGAACCCGCTGTACCAAGGGTTGTTCGTGGATCTCGGTGGCATAGTGTTTATGGCGTCAAACGTGAACCAATAGGCTCTGCGTTCCACCATAGCTCAAGTTATCTCCACCTGATGAGTCCAAACCAGGACGAAACCGCAGTAGTGATGTACCACTGTTGGGGGGAGGAGAAACACGAAAATATTTCCATAGTGCAGTTGCTTCAGGAAGTTCGTTATCGAGCAAATGACCTATCGGCGGAGTGTCATATTTTTCGCCCAAGTAGTCACAATATTCCTTCTCTTTGTCACACTGCATCCCCTGCGTTTTCCCTCAGCATGAAGGGACAACAACTTGGATACTCCATGCTATGTTTCGAACAACCTTATATTTCTTAATACTTGATGCACCGTATTTCGAATTAGCCGAAGCCAGTTTTAGAGTAGACGTGACGGTTACCAAAGGAGCATTTCATGTTAACTGGTTAGAAACGAAGATTCAGATGCAACATAAGTGAATATACTGAACCACCAAATTCAGTTGTTGGCCCCTAACGTCTATGATATGGTAGTGTCAGCACTCAGTTTGGTTTGTCCAGTAGTTGACGTAATTATATACTGTTGTAGTTCAATCTTTAGTGAATTTGAAAAGCCTGCTGCATTTTTCTGATTGTCTATTTGAAGTAGCTTAAGACGACTGAGTTCTAGCTAGCGCATTTAGTGGGAATGGTGAGCATGTTTCTTGAGGTAGACTAACTAGTCCATTTATTAAAATGTTCTTCACAAGAGACCAGCTTTGTGAGTGGCTGTTCTTGCTGACTTACTGGTTTACCTTCCACATCCAATTTAGCCTGCATCTGCAACTTAGGGTCACAATCCTAAGTGATGGGCTGTAACATCGAGTACTTCTAAGTATCCGAGTGAGATGTATGGAAAGGTCATCAATTGGTCGAATTGAGATGAGAAATTCCTTGATGCGACCAGTAAGTTTCATGCGGAGCAACGTAGTGATCAGCTACTGCCTTAGTGGCAGGTTGTATTTTGCAAGTATTGGCAAAGAGCAGTGGTTTGAGCTGATCTAACTAGCGAGGTCGCTTATATTAAGGAGAAGTATGTCTCGCAATATGCCGCCTTAAGATTATATACTATCCAACATAAATTTAGTGGCTGTCTCAACCAGATGTTGTAGAAGTTGGTTTCATACCTAACTCCAGAAGAAATTGACAGTTCCATCGCTCTAAAACTTGCATGCAAAATAGTGATGATCAAATGCTGAGTAAATTCGAGAGAACCGACTAAGTCTCAGAGGATTTTTCTTATCCTGCATCAGCTATCTGTGATATCGTGGTGCACAGCTACTCCTGAGTAAAATCGACTCGCTTCCCAATAGTGAGTCTCATGGTTATTCATCCGCTCTAGAGTACCACGGCAAAATTCCAGATAATATATACACCACAGAGGCGCAATTCCTCTTGGGTTCATGGAGCAGATCTTGCTTTCAATTTGAATTTTCCAGTCAATCTTCGCAGTTGCCAAGAGTAATAAAGATGTGGATCTATTAAAATGCTATCTCCAAGTCAGTAGCTGGACCTTATCCATTTTTTTCAAATCTCCATCTTATACGGACATTCCTTCATATCAATCCTGAGTCCAGCATCCTACCTCAGGTTTGTTTTTGGTTAGATAGGGATCGTCTGCGTTGAACGTCTGAATGCGAAAACCAATAGATCTCTGAATAAGTCTGGAGAAGTAAGACGCAAAGTCGCAAATTTGTTGCTGATAGGATCATGTCTAGCACCACTAATGAAAAACGATCAACCCAACTGTTTCTTAATTCTGTTCCTAAATTACCGTCATGAAATTGGACACCTTCAGTTAAACGAACACTCTCAGTTTCATCAGACGTAATATGTACAGTTGTAAGACATAGCTTAGTAAAGTGTACGGCAGTGTAATTCAGGTATAAAGAGGATAGGTGCATATGAGGGACACAGCAAAACTTTGTATAATCTGTTGGCTTATCAAAGCTACAGCCATCAATGGTCCAATCTGTCCAACCTACCCTGACTACTAACACACACACAGATAAAAGGTGAGCGGAGAGTGCAAGGATGAACGACGGTTGGTGACTGCCAAGCTTGTTGTGGACGCCACATGTTCTGTCAACAGTGATACGGGTTAAGAAGGACTGCTTTACGAGCTCCGTTGTCTGGCCTGCTGGCGTTTTCAAATATGTTTAAAAAAGCAGTTGGTAATGTTCAAAACTAAAGCAGGACCTATCGCTTTTAATGCCACATTCACGTATTCCACGCACTTTCACAGCATCACTAGGTACTTACTTAGTTTAATGCGACTAGCTGCTGCTACAAGATGAGTCGGCTTCATGAATGTCGCGAACTACAGCTGCCCAAGCGCGGCGGTCGGCGGCAAGCTCCATGCAGATACCAATCCAAATCTTTCCTCCAATGACAAGCACCAGAAACAATATGGAGTGCCAGAAGATCGACATCTGATTTCACTGCAGTGAGCCACGTTTTCAATCGTCCACAATTGCTACTACTCCAAGCTAGTATGCGGAGGGCGTAACCAAACCACTGAAGTCTGCGGCGTTCAGTGAACCTTGTGAGCTTCGGAAGACCGTAACAGCGCTTACGGATTTCGTCAATGTTGATACGCTCATACCACTACATTTCCAAGATAAGCCTTAGACACCAATGCTCGAAAACTTCCAGCTTCCGGGTCTCTTCGGATTACAGCGCCCATGTTTCGCAACCATAAAATTGCACGAGTGGTTGTAGAGAGAACTCGGACCTTCGTTCTTAGACTAATTTCCGTCCTCCACACTGTGCTTTTCAGTTGTAAGAACGCTGTTCTAGCGCTGCCAATATGATTCCGGATGTCGGCTGTAGCCTGTCCTTCGGGGAGTACGGTGGATCTAAGACACTTGAACTCAGGAACAGATTCAATAAGTTGTCTAGGTTAGGAGAGCAACGAGACGCACTGGGTGGCTAAGGATGAGAAGTATTTTGTCTTACTGATGTTAATTTTGTGGCCGATCGTACAGGCTGATTGGTCCAGCCGATTTAGCAGTGACTGTAGTGATATAGGATCTTCCGCAAGGATAGCGATACCGTCAGCAAATTCTAGATCTGACAGCCAAAAGTCAGGGTTAAGTTGAACACCACGATAGCTCTCAAGGGCATAATGCATAACCCAGTCGACTGCGAAGTTGAACAGCACTGAAGAAAGTGGACAATCCTGCCGGACTCCAGTATTGATGTCGCATTCCTCTGTTCCTTCTCGATAAACTCGAATCCGGGCCTTCATGCAACGGTAGTAGGATCTCAACAAGTTAACGAGTTTAACCGCCACGCCATCGGCCGGAAGGATTTTTCAGTGTGCCTCGCAGTTAACTGAGTTAAAAGCAGCTCGATAATCAACGAGGTACACAATGGTGGACTGTTGGAACTGGTAACAGTGTTCGAGTACTCGACCTAGAGTAAAGATTTGGCCAGTTCAGACGCTGCCTGGACGAAAGCCACCTTGGTTATGACGAATTTGCCGCTTCCTCTCATCGCAAAGCCGGAAAGTACCACTCGTGCGAAGGTTTAGACAGTCACATAGCTTAGGGTATTCCCGCGGTAATTACTACACACAGTTCGGTCACCCTCCTCTGAAAATGGCAGTGGTACTGAGGTAGTCCACGAGGAAGGACAGACTTCGGTCTCCCATATCGAACAGAAGTGCCCGTGCAACTAGTCAAGGGGAGCTGGTAGACAAGATTTGTAGGGGCATCCGAGGCGCGAGGGAGGAGTAAAGCCTCTGGTAGGGGACGTGCCACACCCTCCCGGGTAATCCGCCTATCTCTGGTCTCTCCCTGTCATTCAGCTCTCACCGGCGGCTTCAAGAAGCTGCTTGCACGCGACAGCAGCCGCATCTTGGTCAACCGTCAGGAAGGTGGGCTAAACCAGGTACGGGTAGCCGAGAATACTCTTCCCGGTGAATTGTACTCGCGTGCGACGTCAGTCCTGGCAACTGGGTGGAAGAGACCGACCCTTGGTCCAACGGAGTAAAGTCAAGACAAGTTCCCAGATCCCTGCTGCCTTGCAGGCAGCACTTGGCTGCTCAAAGGCTAGAGGTGAATCCTAGAGCAAAAGCCGGATGAGGTTGGGGTCCTCATACGTACCCATAATCCCCACGAAATTTCATGACATGTCCGTTACCCGTGATTCTTCGCATGCTACGGCGTTCCCAGTAGACGACGTGCGCTGCGCTAACTCAGTGGGCAGAGTGACAAGTTAGATAGCTGGGTCCATCAATCCCCGGAATCCATTACTCATTGGATGCTGGAATGTCGGAACCCAGTTGGATGTCTGCAGCCAAGCGTTGACGATGCGCACACTACATGACTACCGAATCGACACAGCATGCCTATCAGAATCTCGAATAGCTGGCTATGGCTCTCGACAAAAAGCAGTCCCTGGTGTAGGCACCTCATTTTGGCTTTACCATAGTGGGCCAGCAGATAATTGTAGCAATCGACGGGACGCCGTCGCTCTCAGCTGCCAGGCACACTACGCTCTCTTTTCATGGAAGCCAGTGTCAGCTAGAATAGCTGTTGCACGTTTCAAACGTCACCCAATTAATCTGACCATAATCTCGGTCTACGCACCAACGCTACCATCAACAGAAAGTTAAAAGACGAATTTTACGATACTCTACAGACAATGGTGAATAATGTTCCAAAACGCGATGTTACAATTGCGTCGCCACTGTTATAATTGCGTCGTCACTGTTATAATTGTGGGAACGCCGCCTCCGAGATAATTGCGTGACAAGCTTGTCGCTCGCACGGTTGGAGCGCGCCTACGATGACGGCTTGTAACGCTGGCCACTCGGACGGAGTTGCGCTGACCTGATGACGCTAGCTTAGCCGGTGAGACGAAAAATTGAGCGAGCGTGTGAACGATCCTAGCCGCACTTGTTCGGATAGACGCTGAGACCCAGGAAACGGACGCACACGAGAGGGGGTACGATAGACGCGCGCTAATGACTTAGACGCGAAGGCTGGTCAGCTAACGACTCACACGCAATCACGTGACCCGACCGACTCCCAACTGAGGCGAAGAGAAAGAAGTGGCACGTGGTCCTCTGTAGGCTCTTTTACGACCGACAAAGGGGGATCACAGTCAGTGCTATGGGTTATTAAGTTAGGGAAAACAGTCACCACGCAGAGGTGGTAGTTTGCAAATGAGCATTGTCGAAAGGTGCGCAGTTGGGGCGCGTCTCGGAGTGGCTGAGCTCTGCTGCGTTGTGGGGAGGAATTAGACCTCGGTTTCCACAGCCATTCTGCCGGGATTTCTGGCGTGTTTTTGCGGGAATATTTGACGTGCCCGCAACACGTGACATTCTCATTATTGCTGAGGACTGCAATGCACGAACCAGTCCTAGGAACGATCAAACTCGTCACATGCTCTGGAGATACGCCTTTGGGAGCGCTTTGATAATGGAGACCGCCAGCTCAGCTTTGCTGACCTTAACCGATTGAGCGTAAGCAATACTCCCTTCCAGCATCCCAGGAAGCATCTTCTGACGTGGTACTCCAACCATGATCGTACAGCAAGTCAAAAAATTGCATCCTAATCTGATCCAGGTGAATGTCCTCCATCGATGATTGTCGAGCATACAGTGAGGCTGAAACAGGCGATGAAGGTGGTTTGGATCACGTGCTCCTACCCGCCAAATTCAGACTCTGCTTGACAACGCGTCGGAAAACCCTTCCACCAAAGCGCACCAATATTGCGCGACTGAAAACTGCTAACTGTTACCTATTCCTTGAAGCAGCAATAGAAGCAGAAATTACTATCAGTGCACAACGCCTCGTAATTGCAGAGGATGAATCTGTAGACGCTCGTTGGTCTAGGCTAAAATCCTCAGTTCAACGCGCCGCCTTGTCAACCCTGGGCTCTAGCTCTAAGCCCGTGAAGGACTGGATCACTGAAGATACTATCCGCTTGTTCGCTAAAGCGAGAGGAGCATGTCTCACGGACTGCCCAGATTACTGTCACTTGAGGCAACATGCTCAGCACGGAATGATCGAAACAGCCACTGATCTGATATCGTAGGCAACATGGAAGCTGTATTAAATTCTGACAATTTGGCTCGTCTTTTTCGTCTCATCCGTTTAGCTTCCGGCAAGCCCCATTCACCACAGCCAATATTGCGCAATTCGAAAGGCCAAATCATCCCTGATAAGGAAGGAAAACTTTCCAGATGGTTAGAGTATTTTAGCATCCTCCTAAACCGCCCACTGCACACCACCGCAACCAGTACAGCATTAACCCAGCCAGGATATGACGCGGATTGTTCACTGCCATCTCCCACAGAAATTGCAGGCATCCTATGTCATCTGAAGCCCAAGAAAGCCATGAAGTAGACGGGATTCCAACAGAAATCTACAACTCTTTTCTACAGCATCACTAGGTGGTAAATAATAAATCCAGCGAGTAAAACGGAGACAAATTGCTAAGTAACAACATGCAGGTCGTTGAGTGCGTCACCTAGCTGACTATTAAATGTAGATAATGTAGGGGCAGAAATGACCGATGGGGAGGAGCGTACCGCGGGTGCCACACAAAAATAGAAAAGAAATCACTACGGCGATCCAGGCGGCTGTACTGCTCTGATAGTTGCAGTAAAGAGCGACACATACGATTTGGACTGTGCACAATCAAGTATGTCATCATAAGTTTGACTGAGAATGGGAAGTCGTGTAGGCTGAATATCCCCAAACATTTTGCCCTTTCCTAGTATGGCAGATTCCGTTTTCTTTGACGGAATTGGAAGATAGACGTCGATTTTGACTAGGTATTGTGTAATAAACGAAGCCTAACCAACTGATGCCTATGACCATATCCAAGATATACCAACTCCCAATCACACGGAAAAGTGCATACAAACCTTCCTCATAGTGTATCGAATCCCACCACATCCCGCGTGTAATAAAAGGTAACCGTGAAAGATGCTGTTAGGTAGACAAATCAGGTCAGTTGAGGATACAATTACTCAGAAGCGAAAACAATTAACCGGCCTAAAATTTACAGATGTGTCACAAAATCAATCGTGTGGGACTGTGCAGAACCTACAGATCGGTGACCTTGTATGGGCATGATTTTCGTCAATCGAAAAGCTGATGATCTTCGGGTGCAGTTAGCAGACCGATTGATCGAGTCACCTACCTAATAGAGGTCCATGACGAAGCATGGCATCACCACATGAACCAGTAAACAGCAAACAATTTTTATCTCACCGAAAACTTAAGGTTGATTTTCAGATATTACTGGAGGAGTTCGCGTTGCCGAAACAAACGGATGCAAATTCGGATCGAGTGGAATATGCACACCAGGAGTCGGTACCAGCATTGGATACAGTACGCAGATGCCCAGTACGGAATCGACGACCACCGGATCTAAGAAGATACGTCAACAGAAGAGAGAGGTGCCATATACGGAAGCGTAACCCTACTGCTGCCCATGACCCGATCCCAGTTATCTCCCGATCCAATCAGATTGGGTCACTGCCCAGCCAATCATCAGGGAGTTAACCATTATTGAACCATAGCCATTACGGGACACATGTTAAATCTTGATCTCGTTGTAGCAATACTACCTGGTCATATCGGCGATCTATTCTTTTATCCACCTACTTGAACCCAGTTCAGTTAATAGCACAGTTACCCTACTTGCTGTTTATCAGTTTTCGATGCTTTTTGGATCACCTGGTACAACCCAGGTCATCCTAATCTAGGACATCCTGATCACGTTTGAAGGAAATGGATGAAATATTAGTTTTCCTATCCTGCTTTATTAACTGCTGTGGTTTAGTGTGAAGACCAGCTTACATTCGCTCAAGTTGAATTACGTTGGTTTTCGGAAATGACTCCTTTTATCCAGGTAACGCTGATGCAAATGTTCGGCGGCATTGACCTTAATTCTTCGCTATGTTTTGTTGTTGTTGGAACCTGCTGAAAATTTTAAGCGATTGCCAGTTGGACTTCCATAACATATACCAAAACTATTGTGGTCTTAAAACTGAGACTAAGGCACACCACACATAATTTTGCAAGATCAGATAAGGAGCGCCGAACTCTACCCAATAATTACCATTAAATTAGTACATTGACGATCTCATTCAAGACAGGGTCACCTGTCCTGTCATATTGGATCTTGGAAAGAGAATGCGATAATCTAGACAATCAGATATCTCCGAAAAACTTGTTAAATCACGTCGACGTTCAAAGTTGGACTTGAAGAATCCGCTGGTGGTTGGGTTGCTACAAGCAACCTCCATTGAGACCTCGGTTCACCTGACGTGGACCTCGGTCATTCCGATCAAAAAGACCGTAAGTAAAATGGAAACATTCTAGTGTCACTCATCCCAACATTGGCACTGCCATTGTTGGGATAAGCAACACTAGAATGTTTCCACGTCGACGTTCCTTTCAGTGTCGGCTGACTAGGTTCACTTAATCTGTGCTATGACTAAATACGTTCGGTTATCTGAAGTCACAGACCCGCTTGCGCCTTTGCGAATCAGAGTTATTGTTGCAAGTCTTACATGGCAGAAACCCGGTTATGTTTTATGCAGCGCTGGGAGATTTGAACCATAGGTTCGGCTAGTTGTCGTGCTGCTGCTCCCAGTGCTTTTGGGCGAATAGTATCCGCACCAGTAGAGCTGTGGTTGCACAGAGAGTCAGCTGTTACAGGGCAGCTTCCGTGGTAACGGTAGCTAATGTAGCTGAGTTCTGGCGACGGGTCAACAATGTGGAACATCGACTGGTTACAAGACTCAAACGTGTGGGCATATTTTGTCCGCAGCGCAATCTCAGGTTTTGTAGCCGTTCTTATTCGGCCATCTGCAGTCGGGAGTATTTGTCGCCAAAGCATTCGTGTCCACTGGCACACAGTTCTGATTTCATCACCATGATTACAATGGCATCAGATGTAGTAGAGTAGAGCACTGGATGACATAAATCATTTAGAAGAACTTATTCGCCTTTATCTGTTGTCAAATTTCAACAGAATGGTAAAGATTGGACCGTTTTATGCACTTACCAGGCATTTGCATAGCCCCGCTGAGTAGCCATCAGTGAGCTATTTGAAGGGGCGTTTTGTCGTCTATTCGAGACGCAAGTGCATTAATATAAGAAGATTCGAGTCGAACCAGTAGTGGATGCTTCATGCGTTGAGAATTCAACAGTCTAGTTACAGCAGACGCTTTTTCAGCTATACTTTAAATATTGTTGCGAAAATACCGCCTATGTGTTTGACACCAATTTGTTGACAGCGTCGAAGTGCTTTTTGGTCATGAAGCTAGATTTTTTGGCTTGGAACCCCGACACTGCTGTGAGAGCTGTACCATGTTTAGATGACCATGAGTGTTGCACTTGTGAGATGTAGGTGTTAGGGGAGGTGTTATGGAGTACCAATTCTAGCTGACCTCGTTCACTCTAACCAGCCGCTGAGAGTTTCCAGCCAGGATTTCCGAGGTTTCTTCAATTGTCTTTTTCAATGAGGGTTAAATGTATTCGTACGGCTCATATTGATTTCATCATACCGACCTGGCAAACCTTTCCTGTGCGCGATACTGCTGCAATTTAGCAAATACAGCAAGGATTTTCTGAGTTGCCATAGACTTGTTCCACTTCCCCCAGGGTGACTTCAAATTGAACTGGTTAGTTCCCTTTGAATTCAAACAACTTTCATTACCACCTTGTGTGACAGTGAGTTGAGATCAGCAGCTGGATTTAACAACTTAGCTTAGTCGGCTCGAATATCACCGGATTTAAACTCGCAGGGCTTACCAACAGAACATTGGTTTGTGACAGTTCTGAACAGCAGTTGGTTAACAATTGCACTAGCTTGGTCCGTGAGAGAAACGCAAAGTAACGACTATACATATGAAGAAACAAAACAGCAGCAGTGTAGCATAGTAAAAGTAAGATTGTTGGAACGTCTTAGTGCCATGCAAAGCAACACAACAATTGATTATATATAAGGATTCCTGTAGAGAACAACCAGGTCGCTCACCCATCTTTGATGAAATTGCAACAACGTATATTATTATTCGTAGGAAGCAAGTCAGATTATACGTTCAGGTGACAATGTGCAAGCAAGTGCAAGCGATATCCAATCATTTCTTGCAAGTCGATAAGGTAGATGAAAAAAGAATTGCATTTGGAGGCGTCTACCAAGGATTTCATACCCGAAGATGGAGGTAAGTACGTCGATAAGCTAAACAAAATTTTTGACTATTGTGTAGAGTAGCCCGTAAAAATGCAAAAGTTAATCTGGGTAGTGATCGAAATCCATCCTACATGAAGCGAAGCATCATTTATACGATACACAAACTGATGGAGATATTTGTTTGTAACGGCTTCACATTAGGCACATTCTATTTTGGAATCTGTCTAGGTTCAGTGGTCTGTAAACTCTACTTGTTCCAATAAAATTCAGATTTGTGCTAGGCAACCTACATCATGACTCATGCTTAGCCCGGTCACTTTTCCATTGTCTGCCTGGTCCGCTTCTCTTCAGTTGGTGACAAAGCAGTGCCTATTGCACACTAGTCTGCATCATTCCTGATTTCGGTCTCTGGCACGTACAAGCATTGTCAGCTCGCGTCGCTGGCAGTGTTTGGGTTTTTGTTTATCTAAGCTGCGGCCGTCAATTTCGCTCAATTGATCAGTCAGCACTACGCATTGCCTCTACTGCAAGTGTTGTGGCCAAGCTAGAGAAAGGGGAGGTATACGTGACTGAAATCGCTCAGAATTTGGTATACCAATATGAAATCTCCACGTAGCCGCCGGTGACAACCACCGAACACTTCCAGTCCCCGCCCGCCATATTTTTAGTGCGAAAGATGACGTTTTTGGTTGTCCGGAATTTCGAGATCTCGAGCGCTGCAAAGTAACGCTTTTACCACGGTTGCTAAGCATTGATAGCGTATTCGACATGAGGATGCAAGTATAAATTGTGCATAAAGAGACGATGGGCAAATCCAAGGTCCCGGTGGCTTTCCGTATAAGAGCAACATGCTGGTCACCCTTTTTAGCAGCAGAATCATACTGTAGGGAACAAACGAATTCTTGCTCATAGCAAGGTTCTGAGATAGGTCTGAGATCGTGCGCCCCAAGCCTGTAGATGCAGGCGAGTTAATGGCACCTGTGAACAAATCGGTACTGGTCCACATTGAATGACAGAGCTTTCTTCACCGACCGATTCAAGGCCGCGTCAGTGGAACACTGGCAAATTGGTTTTATACGGCTAAAAAGCTAATGATTAACAGGTCTCGTAGGATGGTTATGGTGAAACTACAAAATATAAAAAAGAAAAGAAAGGAATTCGTGGTCGTTTAATCTCTTGAATGCTCGCCAAATCCAAACTTCGTCTGTGAACGGTAGGACATTTAGATTAGCACTCTCACTGGATTTTATTGAAGACTAGGAGCGAGTGAGGCCAAAGTAAGGAAATTTGCGACGTAACATCCTCTACTCGAATTGGCTTGGACAAGGACATTCTAACGTTAACCGCCAATTACCCTTCGCGAAGACTGTTACCAATCGTCCCGTGGATAAAAAGATGAATAAGTTAAAACAAGTAAAGGTAGGCAGTGTCAACAACATTTGATGGAACAATGGTATAATACGGATAAAAAAGCTAAGGCTTGACAAGTCCCGTGGGATGGTTTGTGGGGATAATGTTACTTCAATGAAGGTACACAAAGTGAGAACACATCTGTGGACTCACCATATTATCCAAGTTAACACATAGTTATATCTGTCTACCCCGGTTTCGTAGATTTGGGGAGCAGGATGTTTGTCTGCGTCTTGTCGTCACTCAATGAACAGAAATCAGATCAAGTAATGTAAATGATGTAAAGCATCGTCGAGTCGTTTTAAAAATGGGTAGCGGGAGAGCTGAAATGGCAAAAGTCGAAAGAGCGTTCCACGGTTGACAAACTCGAAGAGAAAAATAATTCCGCCGGTACTCAAGCCGACTGTATTGGCTGGCATGTTTCAATTTAGGACCCCTCAGTTCTGTATTGCAGATAAGCTTCAGGAGGTCTTGGCAAAGGTGAGCGGTTTTTCTAAATCTGGAAGGCCAGGATGAGGTCACCTCGCAGATGGTGATATCTTCCGCTGTACATTCCCAGGGCTTTCAGTCGTCTATGGTATTGCAGGTGGGACAACCCCATCAAATTTTTCGTTGCCGGTCGCTGTGCAACCTCCAGAGCAACCAGGTCTCGTTTTAATCATGGTTGACATGCTTGGATCGCGTACTCTACATGCGGCCACACATGCGCACTGAGCATTTGGGGAAGATGGAGGGATCGAACCTCCCGAAAGCCCTCCGTAACAGGTCAACATGTTGGTTTGCGGTTTTGGACGCCTTCAAGGATGGCGCCGAATACCTAAGGTCGTCTTGGATCACCACCCCAAGGCCTCGCTTTTGTAAGGCGGTTTTCTGCATATCACCTCCTAGCTTATAGGCGTAGTGGGCTCGTGACGGACATGGACGGTTTTGCACATCTCCGTGTTAAAGATAAGTAGATTTAACTCCAACCATTCAAAAGTGCAGTCAAAGTACTGTTGCAACATATCGGAATCTTGCTGACAGTAGATCGCCCACCATATCTTGATGTCATCAGAAAAAAGCGGAAAATTTGACTTGATGACACACGCCAGGTCGTTAATAATGAACAAGAATAACTGCGGCCCCAACATCTACCCTTGTGGAACACCGCAGTCCACACCAATTGGATCAGAAAATGAACATCCAACTCGAACCTGTAGGCACTGCTGAAAGAGAAAGTCTCCGATCCATTCACGCACAAAGTTTCCAACTCCCTATGATTATAGCTTTTGGAGAAGCATGAGGTGATCTACACGGTAGAACGCATTGGAAAAGTTTAGGTAGATGACCTCAATGCCGGTCCCACTGTCGGTTACCGCGGCCCAGCTGCCACGGGCAAACAGTAGGTCGGTAGTACATGACTGATGCTGACAGAATCCGTGTTCCTCAGGTTCTATGAGTTCAGATCTTTCCAAGTAGCCCATTACAGCCTTGGCTATGACCGATTCCATCACCTTAGAGAGCATTGGCAGAAGGGTCAGTGGGCGATAGTTGACTGGATCTGCACGACTACTACTTCTGAAAATGGGGGTAATGATGCCTTGATTCCACATGTTAAGGACATGCTGTTCATCCAGGCATCTTTGGAAAAATCCTAATGGTTCAGCTATCCTCGTAACTGCTACCTGCAGCGCTTTCATACGAATATTATCAACTCCGGGTGACCTAGCGGTGCGCAACGATAGCAGCTTCCGCAAAATTGTCGCTGAACTAAACGTGACATGTATAAATACTGGCATATGGGAGAAGGGGACAGGTATGTTACGATTGCTAGGAGCACCTCGGATAATTGGGGCATATTGTAGCCGTAGAAGGTTGGCTGCATTCTCAGCGGTTTGAGCCCATGCATCCGATGATATTAGTGGGGAAACACCACGTTTCACATTCCGGAGGCTGCTCACATGTCTGTACAGAAGCTTTTAGTTAACAGAAAACTTTCCGCCAGACGCTGCTGGTGTACTGATTTGTCCTCGCGCGCAAGTGTGGCATAATAATTAAGGTGCGCCACGTAGTTACGGTTGTCATGGTTAGGGTTCGCTCTGTATACATGCCAGACTGCGTCTCGTGCTATCATGTGCTTTTGGGTTCTGCTCCAAATGAACGATTAGGCCCTAACAGAACTAAGGGGCTTGTTGACGGATGCACATTTAATCAGATTACTGAACTTGGCAGTAAAATCCAGTAAAGCATTGTCAATGGAACAGTCGTCCGGAAACTCCCAGCCGGCATCTCACACAAGTTCTGCCAGTATATCGTAGTAGGTGATTGTTCGAAACAAGCTGGTATGTTCATGTGGATACTACGCATAACACATGAAGTCGTAAATTATGGTTATGTGATCGCTCTGCCCCAGAGGGATCTTCAGCCTTGGTTTCTCAACAACGAGCGTTTCGTTCGTGAGCAATGAATCAAGCACAGATGGTTTATTCCCGGCTTTGAATCGGGTGGGTGAACTGACATGGCTGAAGAGCGGAATGTTTGCAATATACGCTTGCAGGTCGGCCTTAAACTGCTCGCTGTGGGATGCCGTAACCTCCAAATCATGAATATTATAGTCGTCTGAGATGAGAACATGACTTTGTCGTCCTCGTAAGACGCCTCCAAATTGTAATGCCAGGCAGGCGTCCATCTCGGGGGTGGACATTGGAGGACGATAAACAAGGGCCAAAGGTAAGTGTCATTGGGTCTCAGTCGCAGACTGCACCAGAGTGAATCTATGATCAGCCGTTTCCGGATCAGCCACCGGTTCGCACTGCAGGTCGTGGCGGTAGCATAACATTACCCCCGGCCTTTATCAGGTCGATCGTTTCGGAGAACCGACACACCATTTATCGCGACTTCGGCATCGGTAATTTCTGAGTGCAACCAGGTTCTCGTAACGAGTATGAGGTCCTATGCATGTGACGCTTAAAGTAGCCTCAGTTCGGCATGCATTTTCAGGAGACCTTGTTCATTGGTGTACATGCAGGAAAGTTGCACTGTTTTTTAAGTCTCAATTGCTTCTAATTAACTGTACCGTAATGGAGCACCACCCGCTCCTCTTTACAAGTAATGCTAAGACTATTTTCTTGAGTCCTTGTGAATCAAAATACGTTGGTTTACTTTCGACATTCCTCTGAGTTTTCCGTTATATTGCTTAAGGTTTCTAGCAGGGTAGTCTGTTTAGTGTGCGACTTTAAAATAGGTTACCCCGTTTCATGTGCCATTTTAATGTTGTGTGCCGATAATTTGATTCAAGAATCGTACCTGGCTTTTACTGGGTCGACGCAAAAATAAATGCGTTAGTCCTTTATAACATGCCATCTACTCTATACACGGTACTCACTGTGTACAACTGCTACTGCGTATCGGAATGCTGCAGACTGTTGCTCCATTGATGACTTGATGGAGAAGTCAACTTTCAAACATTGCATTGGCTACCTACAGGACCACATGTGAATGTTCTTTTAATTAGTTTAGATAGTACTGCCGAGATTCACGTACTGAACTCGTTTGATTAACGGTAATCATGAACATGAAAATGACAAGCATGAAGTAGGAATGTGAACATGTGGATAATAGCAACTGTAAATGAACGGCTAACTGGTAAAACCGATTTAACTTTTCCCTACCTTATCAATATGTAACAAACATCCTTACATGGGCCAAATGTATAAGTGGTAGTCAAGTAGCTGCTTATCTGGTGTCCAAGATCACCACTTCAAACTGAATTCCAGAAATGCAAATTTGCTGTATGGTGTAAGATTCAGAAGAATAGAGCGAATTATACAGATGACTCTCGAACCGTCGGCATCCTCTGAAATGCATAAAAGCTGCAGCTATCCAGGAACAATCGACTTTTTACTCGGCAGCCCGTTCAACATTAAAGAGCACGCATTCCGCAAATCCATGCTACAAATGCATTTAAAGGTTTGATATACGTTCAGAATCACCTACTATTACCCATTCACTACTTATCATATTAACTATCAGAATGGAAATAAACTGCTAGTTTAAGGATGCGGTTCACACAACGCAGAAGCTGTTCCATAAAAACTGGTAGCGTTAAACTTTGATGAAGTATTTATTTGACGTAATCCACAGTGTGCAGATGATTAAAAATGGGCTAGGTTTAAAGGTGGCTTTTAAGCAATGAATTTATTTTGCATCTCGCTTTGTCAAGTCCAAGTCTTTTGTCAACAAACACATTCATAACATTTTTATTTAAGTAGCTACAGCTATTATTCCTCATTAAATTTTAAGCTTCAGGTTATCTAAGGAGTCAATATTAAATGGCTGTCTCTGATCAGCCCGATGAGAAGCGAAAATCGGATAAGTGGCAGTTACACTCAAATTTAGTAAACATGACAACAAAAACAGACTAGCAATAACAGCCTCGGTTATTCGCTGGAAACAAATGGTGAGTTCTGTTGCTGTGTTTAGGCGATGACATTTTGTGCACACAAACCAACTTGCAGTAATCCGAAAATAGGCTACAAATTGGGTGCTTCTTTCTTCTGTCGACCATTTCTATTTTGATCCCTTTAGTCAGCCGATTTTAAAAAGCAGACTGCAAAAGTAGGTTAATCTTGATTGCTCGGAATGCTTCTTTTTGAATTATACGCACACCGATTGAACCGCTAGTTGTAATACATCAGCGTACAAAACATTCTGAGTGTCCGCATTCTATTTGTATAATATGAGATATTAGGACTAATTAGTTTTGCGCACAGAAGCTAAGAAATGAAATCACGTTAATTAGTTGACTAAACCGAGGGCAAGCAATGTAGCGAATCAATCAGTTTGAGCGAAGCACTGAAAATTAGTTGCTGTCGGACCAAGCAATACCTCATGCATTCAAGTTCTAAAGCGGATTTCAAGAACTTATCTCAAGCTGTGCCATGGCTTACTTTTAGAGACCACGATGATGGACTTGAACGACGTCTGGTACAAAATAAGCCTTGCCCCAAACTTAGTTTGTGAGCATCAGTCAGGGGACATCCAGGGTGACGCACGAATTGTCATACCGTTTGTTTTGTTCATTACACATTTAATATTACAGATGTAATGTTGTAAACTCGTATTCTTGCACGTTGGTTTATGCAAAATCCGCTAGATGTCACGAGAAATTTGTATGGAATATTTTCTTTGCGCCAAACACCATTTTCAAGATTGCGCATAAGAACAGATTTAGCGTTGAACAGAGGATGAGACCGGTAATGATCTTTAATGAAACGAGGAGTTTTGTAGCGACACAAAGACGTTTACGTACACATTTTTGTACCGAATGAGCGCCATATAAACAGACTATTTATAGATTGGATCGTCAATTTGAAACGGATGGCTCTGTGGTGGAGAAGAATCGAGTGCCCAGACCAAGCTTCCTCCCCCCGGAAAACGTGGAAGTTTTCCGGAATTTGTGAAACAAACTGGTGATCACATTGTATACATACTACATTGAGCTAAATTTCCACGCTCAAACTATAAATTATGCCCTAAGTTTTAATATTTTGATGACAAATACAGGTTGAAATGAACAAAACAAATGATATGACACTTCGTGCGCCAACCTGTAGATTGTAAAAGTCTAAAGGGATTCTGTACATCAGTGATCAGCTTCCTTTGCATAATTTGATGGTTTTCATCTCACAACAGGCACGGCATCGGAGATACAAGATCCAGCTCCGAAGTCTCCGCCTGAAGATTTTCAGTACATTTAAAAGCAGTCTAAGCGTTAATTTCCTGATTAAGCAATACTAGTAATTTAAGGAAATTTGTCGTCAGAGGCGCACATCACTTGCACAACGTTTCCAGTTATCGATTGTATAGAGCAGTTATGCTTTTCAAGTACGTTGTCTCGCTGCGTAACAGCATATCTTTTGCGCTCATGTTTTCCAAGTTGGTCCCTGTTGGTATTGACAGCTACCGTAAGGATTTGTCAGATTACACGCGTAGTTCCTTTTTGCCGGCTGCTGCATGAATCTGAGTCATGCCTATTGCAATTTTAGATATGGTGAAAATCTTTCTTAACGTTCGTCATGTACCAAGCTGCAGACAAATGATAACGTGATGACTTGGAATGGCTAATTCTTTTGGTGCTATCGAATACACTTGAACTCAATCTTGTCAGCATTTAAATAGCAGAAACCTACTCGGTGAATAGCAATACATGAATAATTATATTCGGACACAATAATTATTGTTATAGTGGAAGTAAGGATACTCCACCACTCTCCGTTGTGTTGTGAGTGTGTCCCATTCACTGTTTTTCATCCCGTCCTCTTTTACGCTTCCCCGCGTACGTTTTCTGTTGTCTATTATTTTTGACTAGCTTGGGTTGACACTGAATCTTACGCACGTTTGTTTTGCAACCATAAGGTTACCAGTTCGAATCCATGTAGGGGTGGGCGTCTTTGAGGTATACGCAGCTCGCGCGCGACTGGTGGTGGTCGCGCGGCAGCGAAGCGCCGTCACAGCGTACAGCTGACGTATTATTTTATTATTATTATTTCCCTCACTCTGTACATTTCGCTCGCTTGTGAGACACCATAGCTTTCCTTCTCCCCTGGAATTACCAGCCTTGATTGAATGAATGTCACTTTTTCTGCTGTTGATTTGAATTTACGGATGCTTGGTGGCCGTTTTGGTGTGCAGTCTGTAACATTGTTTTCAACCCACTCGTTCATGTTCTCATTACCGTTAATGAGAGGAAGCAGTCGCGGGGCTCTGACACAACAATTGTCTTCTAGCTTCGACAAAATTTTCGAATCCAAATGTGCCCTTTTGTGATCAGTATTAGCTGCAATTACAACATCCATGTCAGTGATTAATGGTACATAGATATCGGTGTGCAAGTTCACCCTAGGCATTACATTACTGCAACACCCAATTTGTTGTTCCTAGAATGAGTTGAAAGGTGAGTTAAGTGAGTGGCGTTTAGCTGATAAGTTGTATAGAAGGATGCAGAAGACTAGCTTTTTCATATGTGATCACTTGACAACATATCTGTTCACCAATAATAATCAGATCCACATTTTGCATTCGAAGTGATTTGTTGTATTTGTAACGCGTCTGTGTCGCTGTAGCAAGTCAACAAGTAAGGTCTGATTGGGTTTAGCATAGACTACCATTGTCACTTCCTCTTCTCCGTACCTTCCTATTTTGGCTTCAGTGTCGTCTGAACTAACAACTCTCATGCGTGTCTTGGCCATTCATTCAGCCAATTCATGGTCGATCCTCCATCGACACCTTTGACCTTCCGTCCTGCTTGCCACAAGGTGTAAGTCAGGCACACGCAACATCCAGATCCACTTGTGATGAAAGTGTCCAGCTGCCTATGAAGTATCTGTTTTGCCGTTCAGCCCCCTCTGCCTCTTACGACCCACCTACGCTTCGGACACGGAAGTCCTCGGAACGCTTGACCCCACGCATATTACATATTCTGCAATCTATACGTCCTGTGTATGTGAAGTGGCTTCTAAACGATGCAATTGCACAAGCCGAATAGGTCTGCTATGTGTGATACTTGTTCTCCTCAATGCATCAGTTGCTGTGCGCGAGCATGACTCAATATTACAACACTAGTGCACTGTGGTCAATTGTTTCTTTGTCTCGTCAGAAACTTAAGACCATACAGGTAACTCTGGTTGGCGGGTTTGTTGGTTATTTACTCATCGAAGTAGTTAATTTAGAAGCAGACGTTTCTTTAAATGTGTCTAAAAAGCCGCAAATGCAAAGAACTATCCGCTGGTATACACTGAGGTTGCCACTTCTACTGGCAAAGAATTGCTGCAAATAAAATTTCCAACTGAGCAACAGAATCACCCCATCAGCTTAAGACAAGTAGATTATAACCAACTGAACGGCACGTTAAGCAGTACTATCTTGCTGTACTTCAAGTGACGGGATAGATAAGTTCGCTGTTTGCCTTGAATTCACATTTATTTATCTCACGCAGTTGAGTATAGCAAAAAAACAAACTACCGTGCAGCATGGTCCCGCATACAGTCAGTGTAGAATAACACAGCACATAAAAGTCAGAGCAAAATACTCAACAGCATTGAGTTGGAAATTCAGAAGGCAGTTATACAGTTGGGTGAAATAAGCCGCTGCGTAGCGTAAGGAAGACATAATGAAGCGTCCATCTGAAGGAATTAGTGTTCACTGTATTCCTGTAATACCGGTGGACGGTAACTTAATTTTACTATGGCACATCAATTAAATAGCAAAGGCAGGTGAAATGAAAACGCGAAAAAATGTAACTGGAACTTGATCCACCAGTTGCCGTAATTCTACCTGACTGTAGAAATGAAATGCATCTTCTACTCAGCTTGTTTGAAGATATGGGCGTGCTTCAGCAGGCGGTATATTACTAATACAATGAAAATATTAGGAGTTTGAATTTGTAGGAACTTCTGTGAAATCATTTGCTTGCGCGCATGCATTGCGTATGGGTCGCGAACTCGTGGTTGTATTGATGAGAACACACCGAAGACCGCATTCACGCCCAAGACAAATCGAATGCAACTACCTTCCTTGTTTTACTCATCGTTACCATGTGACGGTGGGCTGAATTAGTTGACGGAATGCGAATGCGTGTTGGAATGTATGTTATTTGGGATTCAGTTAGGTAAAACTGCTGCCTCAGATCTACACACTTTAAGTGAGTTGAATTACTATCTCTGAATAAACCACTGTCAGGTATAAACGGTACTATAATGTACCCACTGAGGAACTCCTATGCAAAGCATAACATTCGTGGAAAACGTAAATCACCCGTTGTCTGCTTCGAAAAAGAAAGTAAGGTAAATTAAGTATATCATTATGGAAATGAAGAATGTTCGCTCAAATGTTTCAGTTGGAGATTGTACTGTTCTCGGAGCTGGGTAATTTTGTTGCAAAGATTTCATCACCAGTCGTAGTGACAACACTGCGTCGTTACGTAGTGTGTAGGACCGTACCTTAGAGTAGAAAAGCTTCGGTGAAAGGCACCTCGATTACTGGATGGTCAGAAAAGTAAAACAGTTCTTGTACCATAAGTTTCTTCGTCTTATGTAGGTAGACAGAACAACACCAACTATCAATTCTTACTGGTCTAGTTTTTGTCAAAATGTCAGGCTGGACAGCTACTATCAGTGACACTGACGGCAATTAACTTCACCGTTTACCTACGATAAAGTGAAATTCACTGCCAGGAAACTTCTTTCTACCCAATGTGATCGCTGGTTCATATTGGGTGAAGTAATCAGTGAAGCTTTGGTTCATGAGCAAAGCTGAGAAGTACCAGTTCACTAGCGGATAGGATTCCGGAAGTATAAGGCGCATGATGCCACACTAAACAAACACACTGAATTCGTTTTTTATCCATTGAATAGAGATTACCAGAAGAAATTATCGATAGTACGGCGCAGTCTTATTGACATAGTAGCATATTCCTCCTTAATCTCCAGGCTTAAGAAAGTGCCATAAAGGATATTGAATTGATACGGTTTGTGAAAAGGACACCCAGCCGTTTCATTGATTGTGTCTACGAGATATTCTAAGGTTTCCCAACATTTCCGGGAATAACAGGGCTTAATTCATTTGCATCACTAATAATAGGACTAAATGGTTTTGGTATGTTTTGATCCACAAAATACTTGCTGAGTTACTGGTTTTTCATTTTATCAGGAAGGAGAACATGTGTAAAAGTGAAAATAGAAGGATATAGTTATGTTCCGCTTTCCATGTGACGTGTTACATTGTAAATCACCATGGTCTCTAGGCTTACATGCCGAAAGAATCAACAAACTGACCAAAGCAACTCATCAATAACACACATTTTTATTAGGTGGGGTTAGTTCGGTCGAAGGGAGAATATATTTTATTCTTCGGATGGATCATTAAATTAACATGTTTTGCTTGTATAGTGAGCATTTATATTTGCATCAAACGATCAGCTTATAAAATCATAAATGTATGAGTGGCTTATACTTGGTTTAAATGTTACTTTTGCGTCACTATTAAGTGTCCTCAAATAGATGAAAATCAAATTCACAGGTTTCTGTGTGTCTCAGAGAAAATCCACAAAAGTACAGCCATGCTACCATGGGTTATTTGATCCATCATTCTGGAATTTTGCTCTTTATGAAATTATGTACAATGAATCATAAATTACCGCTAAACGCCCAGCCATTTTGATAAATAAGACTCCGGTTCAAACTGTATGGCGACAAGATTGTTCAACATCCAATATAACGAGACTCCATGGGACACTGACTTCTACTGGTTTCAGAGTTTTCAACAGCGAAGATCTCTCTTTTCAGTGGGATCAGCTTACTGACTATCATAATTTTTGCTTCAATCTGTGCTGCCTGGTCGAAGCCATGTACTTACTAGTAGATAGATTTTCCTCATCATCACCCAAACAAGTTAGAAGGAAAGCGGAACGGCGCTATAAAGTAAAATGATTGTCCCTGTCAAACAACCCTCTTTAGCAATAAGATCTGCGTTTTCTCGACTGAATAATTTACACATCGAAACCGTTTTACATAACCACAACTGCCAATACCAGTGAAAACTTTCAAAGCACTTATGTTGTAAAAGCTCCAGGAAGCAGCTTGGATCTGTAGATGTGGCGAAAATCTGTTATTAGTTTTTTTAATTACACGAAGCGTCCTCCTCCCATTCATTCGCTGTGACTTCTTTCTCTGGATCCGGCCCAAAATTACCTTACAAGTCATCGAAATCCACTGTGAAATTTGGAATCTAAACTAAAAGCAGACTTGTGGTGCAATGCTATTCCACTAGTTGAAGTGAAAGTGCATGACGATGTTCTCATCATGTACTTGACAAATCTTTTACTCGGTGTCTGCACTTTGGAATTCGGCCCGACATTTAGAGACCTGTCAGGATAACGCCTATACCAAAGAAGGGATCCATGAAATTCCGTCTGGTCTCCTGTACATCTCTCATGCTTAATGCCTTCGGGAGACTACTTTTACCTTGGATCTCAGCAAGAATCAACTAGGTCAGCCAATGTACTGGACTTAATATTCACAATGGGGATACCCAATCCACAGACCGAGATCTTAAAAAATCTCCCTGGTACCGACAATAAGATGATTCGGCTAAGATTCCAGATTAAAATGTTCACTAAACTCGCCTCTTTAATTCCAGTTGCAACCCATAGGATGAACTGGCAATGTTTCCAGCAGTTCATTTGTTTGTCTGACTGGGATGTATTTTTCCTCTCTACCAGTGCGTACACAGCTGTGGAGCACTTCTATAAACAAAACCGTCACGCCATAGCCTTTATTGCTCCACAATGTATTCGTACCCCTTATGTCTACAAAGATTCCGTCGAGCACTAAATCAGCAACAAAACCAAAATGTTAGCTTCGAGATACAAAATGGCCCATGATTTTTCACTTGTCTTACAAATGTAGGAATTTGCCACCAGATTCAAACACGCGCAATTAACAGGACGCAAATTGAAGAACATACAGCCCTACGGACAAGCTGCAATGATATGGAGCTTGTCAAAATACTGCATCGTAGAACGAGTGACCGCTCTCCTCTAATTACCGAAATTGTTGACAGTGAGGGTCACTTACTGCATGACCCAGCCGAAATCTGTGAAGTATTCAGTGACTTTTTTGTTCCTACCATGAGTGGCGAAGCTGACCCAGTGCCGGTGTGCACAGAGGTCACAGTAAAAAACGTCTTAAGCAGAGTCGACATCTCGCTCAACGCTATCCAACAAATTGTCAAAACAATCAGGCATTCTTCCAAACTGGGGTCTGATGGCATTTCACCATCCACCATTGAACTAGGAGGGCCTGATAAACCGTTGTTCCTGATGAGCACGTTCACTCTATCGCCGGAATCTGGCCACTTTCCAGACCAATGGAAAACGTCATTTATAATGCCTCGACATAAAGAAGGTCCCAAACAAATAATTTAGAACTACCGACCAATCAGCTGCACTCCGATAATCCCTCGGATATTTGAAAAGCTGGTCAGAATGGAGATGATGAACTTCGTTGATTCTACTGGCCTGATCAACAATTCGCGGCATGGTTTTCTCAATAAGCGTTCGTGCGCCATCTGTCAACTGCATCCCTTTAATCACGTTTCAGAAGCAATCGATTCCGGCTATGCCGTAGTAATCATGTTCTTGACATACACCAAGTGTTTGACCGAACACCGCACAAGCGATTGTTACACAAGTTGGAGAATTTGGGATCCGGTACCCATTCCTAGGTTGGCTATCATCATACTTGAGTGAGCGTCATCAGGTAATCACTTTAGGTGATTATCACTCTTCGCCACACTCCATCACCAGTGGGGTCATTCAAGGGAGCGTGCTCGGCCCCTTACTCTGTTTGGTTTACAGCAGTGACATCACCACATCTGTAAAACAAGATACATCAAATTTTATTTGCTGACGATATCAAACTAGTCTATAAGCTCCGGCGTGACGAGATTCAAGGGACATTACTGCTCATTCAAGATTATTTACATTCCCTTGAGTAATGGTATTGCACATGGGTGATGAACCGCTCGACTAAGGCATCAAGCATCATGTCTTATGGCTGCTTCAACCCGGAAGGATCTATCACCCTAAATAATGAACGCGTCCCTACACAGTTATCCATGCGGGATACTGGCATTAGGGGCCCTTCTATGTTCAGTTTCTCTGAACAAACCCGATACCAAGTATGACGTGCCAGACAGTCAATGTTCTATATATCAAACAAAATACACACAACTCGTGCTAGAGTTGGGCTTTTCAAGCTACTTACTAGCCCTATCCTTGAATACCGCAGCATAATATACGAAGCTATGATAGTGACAGAATTGCTGTGGAGATCCTGCAGAGGTCATTTACTAAACATCTGATTCGTAAACACTCTGCTATGAGTTATCGAGAACGTTGCAATTAACTTCATCTCGAACCACTTTGGATTCGACGATTGAAGCACGACTTGTTGCTGCTTTTCAACATGTTACACAAAAAAACCTTTTCCAACCTGCCTACACTCAAGTTACAACATTGCTCAACTAGAGCGCTTCGCAACAGAGATTTTACACTGAATGTACCGAAGGCTAGGACTGAAGTCTGCTCTAATTTCTTCCTAGTCAGATATAGCTATCTGTGAAATAAACTACCAAAAACACTCAGGTCACGTGACAACGTGACAACATTTAGAATCAGACTCGCCAATTACCTTGAGCTAACTACCCTAAGCTTTATATTCACACAGGAAAAATCCCTCGATGAGCTATTCCAAGAGAGTCCCAAAAACATATAAACACCAATGCTTTCATAACCAGGATTTAGCGTCAACCATCCGGCCGAATGTTAATGCATGAAACGCATGTCTCAATGCTCCACCATTGCATGTCACCCACACGAGGGCATGGATTCTTCTGTACAAATTGATCTGTGCAGCTATAGACACAGTTTCTCTCATCAAGAGAAATATACGTGTTATTATTTTATGTACATAGCTGTTTGCCTACAGACCATGGATTTCCAAGCTGGATGCCACAGCACTCCTTGCTCACTAACTAGCATGTTGATTGGACGCGAAAAGCAAGACTGTGAGTCCCCACTTCCTTGGTTACACCAAGGCGTTTTGTAGTGTAGACTGGTCAACCTGCTTAAGCTTCTGTCTGCGAATAATGTTCAACCAGCAGTGTGCAAGCCGAGGAACAGTTACCTCGTAAAGCGCTCCAACCTTACCCAGCTCTGCGGTAAAAATCCATCATACCCCGTGATGACTGGTGCATCTTAAGTCAGCAATTATTTCTCCTCTTCTGTTTTCTTTATACATCGAAATGCTCTTACTTCCTACACACGTTATTGTCTGTAGGTACGCTGACTACTTAGTTCTAGGCAGTATTGTTCTAAATGCGGTACCATCGGTGACTGCAAACTTTGTTCGATGAGCTTCAGCAGTAATCGTCGTCTCGATCCCTTAACCCCAATGTTTCTAAACGTAACGACGTAACCTTTGCTTTTCTTCGACTGATGCATTCAAACCTCCGGCCGTCAGCCATCTCATCCCCTGTGCATGTGTTGATAGGTTTGTGTCACCTGCATACCTAGCCCACAGCACGTCCGCGAAACGTGCTTGAGCGCCATTAACACAACGACTGCTCGGAAAGACCCCACGGCTATCGACCCTTCTAATAACCAACTGGATTGGTGATGACCATGGCACGGTGAGCCAAGTTCAAAGCATTACAATTGAACGTTAATTGTGCAGGCTGTTTTTTAAATGTACGAACTGCAATAGAATTCATTACCCGTAGTGGAAAATTCCATCCTAATTGCTGTCTCCTTGTCTAAGCGAGGTTATAAACGAAATAACAAGACTCACTCCGTTTGGTTCAGCACAGAGTTAAAGGCTATATCACTCTGCAGATACATACTAATGCAGAAGTGTTACAAACTGACGGAGACTGTAGAACGAGCAACTACCAAAAGATCTCTTCCCTTGGACCCAGAGGAATCAGTGCATCTATAAGTGTACTACAAAAACACCCATTCGTAAACAAGCAACCAATCCGGGGGTGAGGAGCGTGATCAAAATTTAGGCATCTCATGCAAGCTGACTTCTGCCAAAGTACGAGTGCTCGATTCAATTAATCTGCTTGGGTAGAATACTACACCAAAGCTTCGCCGTAAATTCAACACTGCTGAGGGAACAACAGCATAGGCGTCCATTGTTGCCAACGATATGACAGATACCATCCACCTTAGCGTCCCTCGCCGTCAAACTAGGATTGGGTATGGCTACCAATGCAACCGAGTGACCTAGTGTGCCACCTGTTGTCCTACCAATGAAAGTAGCCACACACCCTTACAAAAGGGAGAACACTAGAGAGTATCATAATTCTCGCACTGTTAGATGTTCAAAGGTGCCTGAAACCGCGGCGAAATCCGTCAAAAGCAAACTGTTAGACGACCAGGAACAGTGGGATGCCATCTGTCAATAAACTGGAGTTCAAACAAAGCCATCCAGTTATAAGCGCTTCATCCGTTTTCCAAGTTTGACCTACTATGGTGAACCACGAATAATCCAAGCAACGCTTCAGTCACCCACTCTCCTCAGGACAACTCAATGCACTATTTGCATTTTTTCAGGGGTCTCATAGGGTAAACACCAGAAACACCTATTAAACTCGGGTGACTACCGTAAACGAAAATACATGAAATCGCTATTGCGAATGGTGTCCCCGAGCTTTAGACTCCAAGCGAGCTAGAGGCCAAAACGAGTTACTGAGATGAATGGAGCTTCATTTGCTAAGCTCTCGCACTCAAAAATATGACCGCCAATTCGGTCTCTAGGTTGCCATCATCGATTAACTACAAAGGGAGCGATTCAAGAGTTAGAAAAGTTACAGTGTAAACCTATGATGTCCGAAGTCTGGTCCGCGGGCCAATTGCGGTCCACGCTAACATTTCAACTGGTCGGCGACGTCATCGTGAAATAGTAAATTCAGGATTGGACATTTTTCGTACATGTGTATTTTTGTTATTATCTTAATGTCAGACTGAATATAGCCCGACATATTTTTACCTCACAAAATGTGGCACCCTTGGTGTAAACCAAATCCATGGCTAGAAGGGTGATGAAAAGGTAGCACAGATGTGCAAGAAGCTGCCATCCACATTGCCTCTAAAGTCGACGGACACCAAGTCACAAACCGAGGAGGTAATACTGAAAATGTAGCCCTGTGTGTGCGACGCCGTTAGCATGCACCGCAAAAGTGGGCTGCAGTCAAAACACTCCGTCGGTTGAAGGATGTTTAGGTTTTTAGCCAAATACTGAAGCCGAGAACTCTACCAGCCAAACTGGAATTGCTCTGGGCCGCCGACTACGGCCCCACAGATGCCAGTAAAACCCCACCCAGAAGCTGCGGCTACAAATACCCTACTGACCTCTGAAATTCATGACTGCTTGTATAACAACGCTCCAGATCTTCTCAGTAAATTAGCAAAGATTAATACTCTTCAGCTTTTCACTGCTTTGGGTATCGTCATGATACCTGAACCATGGCTGGATACTGAGATCACCGATGCCGAGAAAGCCTTGCCCGACATGACTCTCCTACGAAACGATCGACTCAGCAGAAGAGGGGGAGTGCTTTGTGTTACCGATCGATGTCATCGACAATACAGATACGCAATTTGTCGATCCTCTATGGACCCGCCCGTATTTGAAACGTGGCGATGTGTGCTTATTTGTAATAAATTACCGTCTTTCAGTGTTCACTCTGGAAATGGATCACCGCCTGGCGTCTGCTATAAGACAAATCCGAGCACAGCCATGCAATCACGTCCTTCTAGTGGGGGGACTTTAGTTAGCCCAGAATTGAAGTCCCGGCTTCTCTCAGCGGACAATTCAAAGCGGACTTGAACGTAGTGATGGCCCAGTTTCTGCTATACAACCACCTCATCCATCACATGAGACTCAGAATTACCCACGAACGTTTGATCACCAGAAAGGAATTAATGATCGATGACCTAAACATAGATGCACAGTTTGACCTTAGAAATCCTGAGATTCTGCTGTTTTGCTACATCAGTTACGCGGAATCCGCGTGTGAAAACAGAAAGGATGTTCACATCATCTCCCAGTAAATTACGCTGTCTGAACTCATCCCTGCAACTAGCTGAAATTTCCTAGCCGGGCAGCACCCTGAGGTCTCCTGGAAGGAATTTCTCACTCTGTTCACTGTACTGATATGAGTGTGTGTGAGTGTATGAGCCCAATGTCTTGCAACCGAAGCAAATGAATTCTTTCCTGAGGAGCGGGACAAGAAAATGCATGGCTCTGATGGGTTTGCCTTGGTGCGCCTAAAAGCCTGTCAGGGTTGGCAGGCCTGAGATGTCTACATAACTCAGCGAAATCACTATCAATTTATTCCGCGAAGAGAAATTCAAACAACAAGAGGACAACATTCCCTACTAATCCTAAGACACTGTAGTAACATACACGTGCTCCGGAGACTGCAGCAAGGGATCCCAATTCTACGTATAGTGCATAATCTGGCGGTAACTACACATGATGCGGCAACAGTTTACCCGCAGTTGCGAACGTGCATAGTCACCACAATCATTCATGATACAGGCCATCCCGCCCCTCAGGAATGAGCCACGTAATTTGCACTGCTGCAAATTTGATGAAAAGCCTACTGTCTTTGCTCTTGCACAGCTTTCCTCTTGTGGACGATAACAGACGGAAGAGATTAAAAGCAGCAGACAAGAACCTTGCCGAACCGTTGGCCCAAGTTCCTTCGACAAGGTCACGGGGCACTGCAGGTTTCCACTATGTGGAAACAGTGACTTGTCAGTTCTACTTTAAGAGTGGAAATCGTGCAGAGCCATCTAACTGCTTTCCTATCCCCTACTCCCAGTGTTATCCGAAGTTATGGAAGGTACAATGGCAGAGGCACTCATGGAATACCCTGAGAGCAACAATATCATAGTGTTACAGCGGCATGGATTTCGCTGATGTCTTACTACACCACAAACGTTTTACTAGCCGGAGCAAGAAGGATCAAGTCAGTCAATGCCAGGCAAGGAGTTGACATAATATACTTGGACAACTCTAAAGCAATCGACTGCATGGACCACCGCATTATTTTCATAAAATTCGGAGCTATGGAATCAGTGCCCATGTGATCGGTTGGATTAGTAACTTCTTACTTTAACCTCAGCTGAGTGTGGGAGTCCGCAGATCCATTCCCGAATCAATTGTAGTCCAGTATGGTGTAAGAGAAGGATCTATTGGGATCAGGATTATTACTGGTCTTCATCAACGACCTTGCAAGGGTGTTCCAATCAGACTTCTTAATATTTGGAGACGAGGTCGAAAGCTGGCTTGACATAAAGACAGTGGACGCCCTCGCAGTACCACAAAGAGATATCAACAAGATCTATGCGTGTTTATTCGGAACCAGAATCTGGTTTAAGTTGACGAAACGAAAGTTCTGAGCATAAGCCATCAGTTTACCCATGGATATCCACGTAGACATGCTACATCATGATACGCAAAAGAGAATCAGAAGCAGCTAATTTGAAGGCCGTATATTTGAAGGTTGTATAAGCTTTCTGCCTAAGCCTTCATATCAACTCGTTTTCATTTTAACTGTCCGTACCATGATTGATGCTGCTACTATGGGGTCTTCAAACATTAACTGTTTAAGCATTTTTCAACCAAATTAGCTGAGGGAAATCAGTATACACTCTATTTGCACCCCAAGTAACTGATCCAGTTTTCGTCTGGAGCGTTTCATTATTTCCGCCTCGGAGATTCACTGTTAAGGAGTATCGAATGTCAGACCAGTGAACAACTTACGTTCTTAAAATGTTTCGGAATACTGACTGCTAGGGTTAACGAATCAGCTGTTCGTTTGTTCGTCGCTACTTGCGATTTGGTTGCACAGGTTTAATCAAAATTGCACACTGCATGCCACCACATTGAGGATGCCACATTGCATGGTGGTGAAACGATTGTAATTAGATAGACATCCTTTCAATAATAGTTCAGTAGGCACTCAGATCGATTCAAAATGAAGGTTCCCTTAAGTAGACATCGAAGTCAAATTTGGTTAAACGACAATTTGAAAGTCGGCTTTGCTGTGTAGTTAGTATACAGATTCGCAGCGTGTTTGCACGCAATAGTAACTCTACTCACTTAACACCCAGAGCCACAGGTTTCTCACAATCAATGCTTAATAAGGATGCCGGATGACACAAGACTTTCCACTCACTAATCGATCTAATTTTTATAGGTACCAATGGTTATGGGCGAAAATTCGGCAATCAGAAGACCAGGATGTATTGGGAACTTAGTGTGATTGTGCAATGGACAACCTCAGGAAGCAATAAGATCCATACCAATCGAAACACGTTTTACTTTATCAGTTATTATTCCCTTTTCAAAATATCCAGCAATAAGGAGTTTATAAGAATTCAAGCTCTGGGTGAACTCTTTTTTGATCTATCAAAAAATTGCACTCAGAGGGGTTAATCTACGCATGACAAATATAGCCTAGTTTACATAACAACTGTTAGTAACAACGTTTCTAGCCATTAACTACACATAATTTATCGCTAGTTTCAGTTAGCCTAATTAGTTAAACTGACGTGTGCTGTGCAATTACTGCGAACGATAAAACATTGATTCACGACAAATTCACTGCATACTTACCGCCTTTCCTCCCCTATGCATTAATGAGGGGCCAACAAAATGTTTTTCTTGACTTTCGGGATGACTCATTTGGAGCTGCGCTTATCCAACGACCACTGCGGCAACACGCTGTGAGCAATCTGTGTTCTAAAAGTGAGGTGAGGGAGTATGCAGACACACCAATGACCACTAGCAGCACAGCACAAAATTGCACTTTGTTCCACGAGTATATGATCAATACAATACCAGGTCACGGTTTATAACAACTAACGCGGCCTTTGTATAAGAACGCACCATGCAAATACGAGGCCGCAGGAGTGTAAAGCATCCTAAATCGATGTTTTCAGTCAAGCTCGTTGCTTGGACCAAACGGCATTGAGAGTGGTGGTAAGAGGAAGATTACCATATTACGACGAAGTGACGACATAAGCTTGATAGGTCCTCAAATCAAGCTCGCTTGTTTCTCTCTGAGATGCTTTAGGAATGCGTAAGTAGAAGTGTGTGAAGAATAAATTTACAAGGCTGCACCAATTAGTGGGCGTCATTCGTCAAGACGTGGTAGGTTCACACTCACACACGTAACTACAATTTGCTTAACGGACAACAAACGGATGCAAAAAGACTTTCGCCAAAACGAAGTGATCCGACACCAGTGACAAAACGTCTATGGGTTAGGTGCTAAATATACCTACGTCTGCCAGTAATAGGCTACATGCACCTAAACTATAAACTTGAAATAACTTGTATCCTAACAAAATAACTGTGGCTGTTCCACAAAGTTCACTGGGAGGTTGTCAGATGAAAAGAATCGAAAGCAAGGGACCTTGTATATATATATATATATATATATATATATATATATATATATATATGCATCACCCGCGGATCAAAGCACACACCCATACCCAATGTAAACCCGAAGGAATCAGACCGGGAGGCATGCGGGTGGGAGACAGATTTCATCAACGGAGCCGGTCCACACTCCTTCACAGGCGAACACAAGTACGCTGTATTTAAGAACTAATCGCACACAAGTCGGTGGCTGGACCGTAGTCCGCTCCACATTCAGTTCATGGAATCACCAGTCGAGACTAGCACGGCCACAAGGACCATGCACCCCGTCCAATTCAGCAACGACCAAATGTCTCCTGGAGCCAGTTTGTACGAAGTAATGGGAATAAAGCAAGTAGACACCCAGTGAACATGCACATCAGGCGCAACCACACCGGAGATATCAAGCAACAGCCAATCAAGTTAATTGACGAGATCAAATAAAATAAGGCAAATAATGCATATAGGTACAGTAATATAACGATTCACTAAATGAGCGCATAAAATAAATTGGTTAGGAAAAATTCCGCGATTAGTTCAAGTCATCAAAAAAGATATACTTAAGAAAATGCCACAAATGCAAAAATATTATCAAGGTTAACAACAGGTAATTTAAGCGACATTTGCAAGATTATAGATAGTTCATGTAGACATTAATGTGAGATAAAAAGAAGCACTAGGAAAAAATTTCAGAGAAGCAACTGAAATTAAGAGACTTAGCATGCAAGCACGCGGTTAGTAAATCAAATGCAACGGACCTACAAACGCTGCGCCGTTTCTGTCTACACTCACTGCATGACCAGTCGTCGCTTCCGTAGTGGACCCAAGTGGCCTCGCTTACGGGTCACTAGGCCTGCCTGACTCAGGCAATCTCCACGACAGGTGCTACTGTTCCAAGTACCATGAGGTAAAATCCATCGGCGCCTATCGCTTCTTCAATGGCCACTTCTACTCTGCATTCACGTTGGAGTTCTCTTGACGCTCGGCAGGGGCCTTCGTAATTAGATCGCGCCATGCACGCCGATCAACCGATTTCCATTACCATAACTTGCAATCAAGATTAGAACGTGAGAGACTCACTTGGATCATGTGATGGTAAGGAAACTTCGGTTTCCTCATACGCCTCTTCCAAACACACAGCTGACCATATATTGACTGCTTCGGTACACTCCTCGAATCATTGCGCCACACATGATCGAGCTACCTCAGATGTCTCTGCAAAAGTATGCACTACACTGCACTACACTGTGCAACACCTCCGTGTCAGCGACTCTGTCACCCCAAACGATGCGCAAAATTCGTCGCAAACACTGTTGATGGAATCGCTCGAGATATCTCACATCTCGCCGGTACATGGTCTAGGTTTCAATGCCGTATAGAAGAACGGACAGCACCATGAATTTGCACACCAGCAGCTTCGTGCTAACGGCAAGCTGATGGTTGTTCCACACTTGGTACTCAAACTCATCATATGCCGAAGCTGTTTTAAGACGCGGAAAAGAAGCTCAATGTGAAACTGCTGGTCAGTCGACATCACACTCTCAAGGTATCAGCACCAATGCTAATTCGCGGCAATATTGAAGATGGAACCTCCGGTGAAGGCTGAAAGAGACAGCCAGTTTTGCTTGTGTTGATAGTGAGCCCGAATTGGGAGGCTGTCGAAGCCAGAGCACTAGTCATGTGCTGCAACTCATCCGCGCTGTGTGCAAACAAAGCACAGTCGTCAGCAAACAGTAACATACGGATAGTTGTCTCACAGCCTAGGGTTCTCGCACCAAAACGACAGATGTTCAGCAAAACACCATCAATACGGTGCTCCACATGAACACCGTAAACCCAAGCGATATCAAAAGCAGAAGACATCATTGCATGAAGATAAAGATTAAACAGGGCAGGAACTGAGACACAGCCTTGCCTCACCCCAGTGACAACTACAAACTCATCCGAGGTCGGTCCATTCGGTTACACCCTCGTCCGCATACCAATGTGCAGACATTCCATTACACTTACAAATTTACGCGGGCAACCAAAACTTATGCAACATCAGCCACAGTGGCTCGCGGTTCACCGTATCAAATGCCTTGGTGAAATCGACAAAAAGCGAGTACAAAGGCTGGCGTCGTTCTCTGCACTTCTCCAGCAAATGACCAGCCACCAAACCATATATATAGAGCTGTGACCGGAGCGGAATCCACACTGCTCTTCCGCCACCTAAGGTTCTACCACCTGACTGATGAGGCGGATGAGCGGGATTGGTGCAATCACCTTGCCCACACAACTAGCAAGTTTATGCCACGACAATTCGTCTAACATTGCTTTCTCCCTTTATGCTTGTACAGTAGTAGCACAATGGCAACCTTCACGGTAGCAGACATTCCCTCCCCAATCCAGACGCGTTGGACCAATTGGAGCAGCGCAGTCAAAATCACGGGTCCGCCGTGTTTCAATACTTCAGGCGGGATCCCGTCGGCCCCGGTAAACGTACCGTTTCGCAGCTGTGAAAGTGACGTCTGCGTCTCATCCAGTTTCGGTGTGTTCGCCAGAATCGACTTCATATCGTGCTGCTGCATGCCGTTCAATGTAGGCCAGTCGATCTCTGAACGGTTGTTTAAGAGAGAGTCAAAGATTTTGGCCAGATATAATGCCTCTGCAGTCTGTGTGCGGGTAGAGCATGAACGGCGATGGATCGGCGTTCTTAGCGGCTCCAATCCCGATCCATACACCGCCCTCAAGTAGTCCAAGACTTCCTTGTGTTGGCGACCTTCAAGATAGCATTCCAACCGCCTTGCCTTCACCGTCCACCATGCACATTTTATGCGGCGGAGCTCTCGGGTCAGTTCCCGTCGAAGTTTGCGAAACTGACTACTCTTCCCAAGCTGCTAGTGTCTGCGACATGTGCACAAATGCTGCATCCTTCCCCGACGCCAATGAGCCAATCGTCGAGTTGTTGCCATCAAAACAATCGGGCCACTTACAGTTTGTGCGCTCGATGGACGCCTCTGCAGCAGCTGTCATCTGGTTGCGAATGTGGTGCGACGATTCGCCCACTGTGGCTATGCAGTCCACATCACACAGTTGTGCAGCCATCGAACTTCTCCAGCTCGATACATTTCGTCACAGTACCGAGGGAGAATGTTAAATTTACGCCGATTCACGATAGCAATGCCATACCTAGATTTACGCAAATATATGTACATTTTGGTCCGCGCCAATTTGTGATCAGTAGTCAGCTCCACGCATTACACGTGTCATGCGCAGTTCACTCATGTCACGCTGACGTACGATGACATAGTCGAGCAGGTGATCGTGACCACTCCGTGGGTGTGTTCAACTTGCTGTATCGCTTGCACTCAGTGCAAATCGAGTGTTCGTGATCGAACGGCTCTGAGTGGCACACAGTGAGAGCAGCCTGTCACCGTTCGCATACCCTGAGCCAATGTCATGCGAAAGGATAACATCTGTCTACACGGGTGCATCCGGCCCAACACGCGGGTTGAAATCACCCAGCAGAAATAGTCAGTCACTCCTCGGCATAGACCGTATCGCGGAGGATAGCTGAGTGTGGAATTGATCACGCGTGTCATCAGGATAACACATGGTCGGACCGTATGTGCTTATAAAAGTGGCAAACTTACCTCTTCCGAGTCGTAGGCGAACAGTCATCAGTCACGCGCTGATGTCAGTTGGTTCACTCACCAGCTGGCCATTGAGACGATCGGCTATTGCAAATCCGACCCCATGTTCACGTGGTGTTGAGATGGCATTGCCTACCCAGTAGAATGTGTAGCCAGCACCTGCTTTACGCAAGTTACCTTGCTCAGGGAGCCCGGTCTCAATGAACTCCGCAGTATCGATGTGGTAGCAAGCCAGCTCCATCGCGACCAGTGCAATGCGTCGCTCGGGGCGCTCACTGGAGTTCCGGTATAGTAGAGTGCGCACGTTCCAGCACCCAATGCTGAGTGCTTTGGGTGCAGGCATATGATTGCATTGGTGGGCAATAGCACGCGAGGTGGTCGTTGTGCTTCGGAGGTTTTCTTAAGGGACTCCACCAGGAGACTTTGGCTCAATAAGCTGACTCACAAGGTAGTGGGTGGTTTGGAGGTATGCTTGAGGGACTCCGCCCGGAGCATTTGGATTATTAGCTTGACTCACAAAGTAGTAAGTAGCAGATCCAGCTCGGGAATGTGATTTCAGAAACAGATTGGGATCTGCTTGAAGGCCGTCACACGCAGCCTTGCAGGTACTGGAACTATTTATATATATTTTGCGACCGTAGTAGGATACACCTGCGATCACGGCCAGACGCTGGTGGGTTGTGGAGGATTTACACCGATTTGACCAGCGGCTGCCTGGCTTTAGGCGGGCAGTAGCAAACAATTGAACACCCGGAGGTGTTCTACCATCGTCAGAGACAATTTGTGGCGCACGTTCTCTATGTCAAAGGGGCTGTGCGCTTATACCCCATAGACTTGTTATCTCTCATGGCTAGGTTTTACGGGAAGAGGTCTATCGTCCACTTCCTAACCTCCGACGAGGATGGACTAGGATACTGGCAGGGCGCCCACACTTGACAAGAGAACGACTCGGGTCCTCAAACAAAACCATCGGTTAAATGTACACCCGAAAGCCAGCGGGTTTAGCACATTGTCATTTTACTGACTCATGCGGATTGCTGTCCTGGATCTTTGCAGGGAGAATGGGGAATCCCAACGCCTACCTAGCGGTAGCCAGGTGGAGGCGTACAGGACATGAGGCAATTGCGCAACAGTATCAGCAGTGGTTAGCTCATCTGTCAGGATCTAGCCACCACCAGCCTCAGGGCACCATAGTCTCTCCCGTAGATCAAAAATTATTTATATATATATCTGTATGTATAGCGAAATCGTTAACAGAATAGCGCTGCACGATTTATCTCCGTACCAGTTTCTATGGTGCCCTGAGGCTGGTGGTGGCTAGATCCTGACAGATAAGCTAACCACTGCTGATACTGTTGCGCAATTGCCTCATATCCTGGACGCCTCCTCCTGGCTACCGCTGGGTAGGAGTTGGATTTCCCCTTCTCCCTGCAAAGATCCAGCACAGCAATCCGCATGAGTCAGTAAAATGACAATGTGCTAAACCCGCTGGCTTTCGGGTGTACATTTAACCGAGGGCTTTGTCTGAGGACCCGAGTCGTTCTCTTGTCAAGTGTGGGCGCCCTGCCAGTATCCTAGTCCATCCTCGTCGGAGGTTAGGAAGTGGACGATAGACCTCTTCCCGTAAAACCTAGCCATGAGAGATAACAAGTCTATGCGGTATAAGCACACATCCACTTTGACATAGAGAACGTGCGCCATACATTGTCTCTGACGATGGTAGGACACCTCCGGGTGTTCAATTGTTTGCTACTGCCCGCCTAAAGCCAGGCAGCCGCTGGTCAAATCGGTGTAAATCATCCACAACCCACCAGCGTCTGGCCGTTGTCGCAGGTGTATCCTACTACGGTCGCAAAATATATATAAATAGTTCCAGTACCTGCAGATCCTAATCTGTCTCTGAAATCACATTCCCGAGCTGGATCTGCTACTTACTGCTTTGTGGGTCAGGCTAATAGTCCAAATGCTCCGGGCGGAGCCCCTCAAGCATCCCTCCAAACCACCCACTACCTTGTGAGTCAGCCTATTAAGCCAAAGTCTCCTGGTGGAGTCCCTCAAGCAAACCTCCTAAACACAACGACCACCTCGCGTGCGATTGCCCACCAATGCAATCATATGTCTGCACCCAAAGCACTCAGCATTGGGTGCTGGAACGTGCGCGCTCTACTATACCGGAACTCCAGTGAGCGCCCCGAGCGACGCATTGCACTGGTCGCGATGGAGCTGGCTTGCTACCACATCGATACTGCGGAGTTCATTGAGACCGGGCTCCCTGAGCAAGGTAAATTGCGTAAAGCAGGTGCTGGCTACACATTCTACTGGGTAGGCAATGCCACCTCAGCACCACGTGAACATGGGGTCGGATTTGTACTAGCCGATCGTCTCAATGGCCAGCTAGTGAGTGAACCAACTGGCATCAGCGCGTGACTGATGACTGTTCGCCTACGACTCGGAAGAAGTAAGTTTGCCACTTTTATAAGCACATACGGTCCGACCATGTGTTATCCTGATGACACGCGTGATCAATTCTACACTCAGCTATCCTCCGCGATACGGTCTATGCCGAGGAGTGACCGACTATTTCTGCTGGGTGATTTCAACCCGCGTGTTGGGTCGGATGCACCCGTGTAGACAGATGTTATCCGTTTGCATGACATTGGTTCAGGGAATGCGAACGGTGACAGGCTGCTCTCACTGTGTGCCACTCAGAGTGTTCGATCACGAACACTCGGTTTGCACTGAGTGCGAGTGATATAGCAACTTGGACGCACCCACGGAGTAGTCACGATCACCTGCTCGACTATGTCATCGTACGTCAGCGTGACATGAGTGAACTGCTCATGACACGTGTAATGCGTGGAGCTGACTACTGATCACAAATTGGCGGGGACCAAAATGTACATATATTTGCGTAAATCTAGGTATGGCATTGCTATCGTGAATCGGCGTAAATTTAACATTCTCCCTCTGTACTGTGACGAAATGTGTTGAGCTGGAGAAGTTCGATGGCTGCACAACTGTGTGATGTGGACTGCATAGCCACAGTGGGCGAATTGTTGCACCACATTCGCAACCAGATGACAGCTGCTGCAGAGGCGACCATCGAGCGCACAAACTGTAAGTGGCCCGATTGTTTTGATGGCAACAACTCGACGATTGGCTCATTGGCGTCGGGGAAGGATGCAGCATTTGTGCACATGTCGCAGACACTAGCAGCTTGGGAAGAGTAGTCAGTTTCGCAAACTTCGACGGGAACTGACCCGAGAGCTCCGCCGCATAAAATGTGCATGGTGGACGGTGAAGGCAAGGCGGTTTGAATGCTCCGTGGAACGTCGCCAACACAAGGAATTCTTGGACTACTTGAGGGCGGTGTATGGACCTAGTTTGGAGCTGCTTAGGATGCTGATCGATGGTGGCTCATGCGCTACCTGCACACAGACTGCAGACATAATGCAGTTCTGGCAACAGCACTTTGGCTCTCTCTTGGACAACCGTTCAGAGATCGACCGGACTACATTGAACGACATGCAGCAGCACGATATGAAGTCGATTCTGGCGAACACACCGAAAATGGATGAGACGCAGAGGTCACTTTCACAGCTGCGGAACGGCAAGTGCGCTAGTGCCGGCGAGATCCTGCCTGAAGTATTGAAACACAGCGGACCCGTGATGTTGACTGCGCTGCACCACTTGTTTCAACACGTTTAGATTAAGTGCAGGAGGAGGCTCCCGAACTGAAGGATACCTTTGTGCTCCCGCTATACACGCGCAAAGTTAACACGCAATGTTGCACGAATGATCATGGTAAAAATTTGTTGAGTTGTAGGCAGATTGATTGCCCCAATCCTGCTCATCCGCCTCATCCGTCAGGTGGTGGAACCTTAGGTGGTGGAAGAGCAGTGTGGATTCCGCTCCGGTCGCAGCTCTATATATATGGTGTTGGTGGCTGGTCATTTGCAGGAGAAGTGCAGAGAACGACGCCAGCCTTTCTATTCGCTTTTTGTCGATTTCATCAAGGCATTTGATACGGTGAACCGCGAGTCACTGTGGCTGATGTTGGATAAGTTTTGGTTGCCCGCGTAAATTTGTAAGTGTAATGGAATGTCTACACATTGGTACGCGGGCGAGGGTGTAACCGAGTGGACCGACCTCGGATGAGTTTGTAGTTGTCACTGGGGTGAGGCAAGGCTGTGTCTCAGTTCCTGCCCTGTTTAATCTTCCTCTTCATGCAATGATGTCTTCTGCTTTTGATGTCGTTTGTGTTTACGGTGTTCATGTGGAGCACCGTATTGATGGTGGGTTGCTGAACATCCGTCGTTTTGGTGCGAGAACCCTAGGCTGTGAGACAACTATCCGTATGTTACTGTTTGCTGACGACTGTACTTTGGTTGCACACAGTACGGATGCGTTGCAGCACATGACTAGTGCTCCGACTTCGACAGCCTCCAAATTCGGGCTCACTATCAACACAAGCAAAACTGTCTGTCTCTTTCAGCCTTCGCCGGAGGTGCAATCTTCAATATTGCCGCGAATTAGCATTGGTGCTGCTACTTTGGGAGTGTGATATCGACTGACCAGCAGTTTCACATTGAGCTTCTTTTTCGCGTCTTAAAGCAGCTTCGGCATATGATGAGTTTGAGTACCAAGTGTGGAACAACCATCAGCTTGCCGTTAGCACGAAGCTGTTGGTGTGCAAATTCATGGTGCTGTCCTATCTTCTATCCGGCAGTGAAACCTAGACCATGTACCGGCGAGATACGAGATATCTCGAGCGATTCCATCAACAGTGTTTGCGACGAATTTTGTGCATCGTTTGGGGTGACAGAGTCGCTGACACGGAGGTATTGCGCAGTGTAGTGCAGTGTAGTGCATACTTTTTCAGAGACATCTGAGGTTGCTCGATCATGTGTAGCGTATTGATTCGAGGAGTGTACCGAAGCAGTCAATATATGGTCAGCTGCGTGCTTTGAGGAGGCATGTGAGGAAACCGAAGTTTCGTTACCATCACATAATCAAAGTGAGCCTCACACGTTCTAATCTTGATTGCAAGTTATGGTAATGGAAATCGGTTGATCGGCGTGCATGGCGCGGTCTAATCACGAAGGTCACTGCCGAGCGTCAAGAGAACTCTATCGTGAGTGCAGAGTAGAAGTGGCCATTGAAGAAGCGACAGGCGCTGATGGATTTTACCTCATGGTACTTGGTACCGTAGCACCTGTCGTCGAGAGTGCCTGAGTCAGGCAGGCCTAGTGAGCCATAAACGAGGCCACTTGGGTCCACTACGGAAGCGACGACTGGTCATGCAGTGAGTGTAGACAGAACCGGCGCAGCGTTCGTAGGTCCGTTGTATTTGGTTTACTAATCGCTTGCTTGCATGCTATGTCTATTTATTTCAAATGGTGGTTTGTGAATTTTCTCCTTATGCTTTTCTTTGTCATATAAGTATCTAAGTGTACTATCTATAAACTTGCAGACGTCACTTATGCCAATTGTAGTTAATTTCAATAACATTTTCGTTTTTGTGTCATTTCCGTGAAATATTCTTCAGACGTGGTGAAGTTATCTCGGATACTTTCGCAAACATCTTATTACAAATGCTCATTTATTTAGGATTTATGTTACCGTTTCCTTATGCATTACTCGATTTATTTTCTTTGTTATCTTTCTCCCAAATGATACGCTGTTCTTGGATATCCTCGGTCTGGCTGTGCTTGGTACGCATATGGACAAGGTGCCTGCCTGTCTATTACCCACTACCTCGTTTATACTGGCTCTAGGAGACATTTGGTCGTTGCTGGATGGGATGGGGTGCACGGTCCTTGGGGTCTTGTTAGGATCGATGAGTGGTTCCATACACTGAGTGTGGAGCGGATTACGATCCATTCACCGCCTTGTTTGCGCTTGATTCCCAACTACAGCGGGCTGGTGTTTGCTGTGAAGGAGTGTGGGCCGGCGCCGTAGATGAGACTTGGCTCCCATTCACATGCCTCCCGGTCTTATTCCTTCGGGTTTTCACTATATATGGTGTGTGTCGTTGGAGCTGTGTGTGGTACAGCGCAAGTTACCCATGGTCCCTCTGTAGGCGCAGACGCCCTCTGTCTGGCCACAGTGACAGACAAATCCAGAGCCGGATGCTGCGAGGAATATATATATATATATATATATATATATATATATATATATTCTTAATACTGACAATATTAACTTTTTGTTTTAGGTTACATTAAATCATTGGGTGCATCTCCATATTCACCTGCTGGTGGTGCTGTCACGCATTAGAGGTATCAAGTGAATAGTTGACGAAGCACCCGCCTTCAAGCTATCGACTTAGTGAACTGGTCATTATCCATACCTGACCCAGTCCAGGTGGTCCGATGTATGAAACTCATATGTTGTTTACGTTAAATGGAAGGCGACTGCTGGTGTAATTGTGGATTATTTTCGATCTTAGCGTTCTGGCTGGATAACAATCGGTGCTTTTTATTGCGCTTCGTATTATCGGGGCTTACCTGTTCTCCACTTACGAACTAGCTTTTGCTTTGGCCACAATGTTCATGTGACAAGGACAGATTGGTTTCGCATCGCAATCCGTCCGCACAACATGTATTTCAAAGGTACCCATGATAAGTACCCACGATAAATGTTGTTTCAGTTGTTTAAAACCGCCTGTTCAGTGCTACCGGTTAGTCAATTAAACATTCGGCGGGGAACACCACGCTAAAACTTGTGGATTTGTGTATGAACGACGTTTTTTGCGGGTCTGCATCACTACTTACGAGTAGCCTAAATTACAGGCCACTTTCCTCAACATCAAATTCCATAATGTTTAGCCTTGTCGGGGTGGGGTTAGATTTTTATGCAATAGCCGGAGGCCAAAACTAGAATCTAAGAAAAACCAACTAACTAGCATTTCATGTTAAACATGGGTGAGTGGCCTGTAGTGTGCAAATAAAAATTCGACACATTTAGTAAGTCAAGAAAATAATCAACGGTATGCACGAAAATGCCTTTAGTGCATATGTTCGGATAGCACAAAGGAAACAGCAGATTTACCAGTGAGATTTATGAGGCTGCAGTTGGACTTTCAAAATATCACCAATATTTCGTTTGAAATAAATAAATAACTAGTTTTATTCTCGATTGAAAGAGACACACAAGTACAAGCGTGAGCAAATGTTTGTCAAAGCCACACAAACAAAATTAACGTATATCCACCAAACGAAAGAGGTGTGTTCGCAAAATACATGGTTGGATAATTGGTACTTACTTGTCATATAGGAAAGTTGCAAGGATGATGGGCGTGCTCATTGGGTTCAGATAGAAATGTGGAAGCAGGGTAAAAATCTATAAGTGTTTCCTTTACGGAAATAACGAGTGGAGTGTTTCCATGAGTTCCGGAGTTTGATCTCCATAATTCCGTGTGCGTAAGACCCGACGAAAGGCTGGAGTAATCTTCATATAAACTTGTGCTCGCATAATTACGATTGTTGGGATCATTGCCAGCGTTTATCAGTGGACATTGACTTTATTTCGGTGGCACGTGACGTCCGCCATGTCACAGTGTGTTAAGAGGACATTTGAGGCTTTTATAGGGAGAACGCTTGCCAGGCGAAAATGTACCACGTCCTGGCTGTATCCCATCAAGAGAATTGCTCTCACATGTTCATCAGTTAATATCGCTCAATGAGTTGATTTCACATTCTTCATTTTTGGGAATGTTTGCTCACTGATACATGTTATTACAAATACGAATGCTATACAAGTGGTACATTTCTTCAGTTTGTGAAATTCCGCGGACGATAGGCTGCAGTAAGATCCAACAAGCTTACCTCCCTTGTGCTTCCGCCGCAACAAATTATTTGCTTGGAAATCCATTAGTTCCAACTGTAGTTCAATCTAAATATTATGACATTTGCAATCAAACGGATTCTGGAACAGAAGAATTCTGCTCCGCATTCTATCAATCTCTGAAATTCTCTATGGAAAATTGGTCTTCAGTTCATGAATACTTTTCTTCGGGACACCAAGGAAGACCGCTTCGGTGATCGTAACGCTAAACTCTAAAACGTTGCTTCAGCTAATGCCAGCTCCGAAAGGCGTTAACACTTCTGTCGAAATCACAGATGAGCATAATCTTTCCTTGTAGTTTCGAGCTCAGTTCATTCATCTGAGATGTGATCTCTACCGTGAATGCTAACTTTTATAGCCAGGTAGGACCTGACGTTCGTGGTTCAGCTCTATGATTTACAAGGAGGAAGATAGCCATTTGGATGTGGAGCTTGTAAGAACAAACAGCTCTTTACAGCAACTGTGAGGAGGGAAATCATGTAATTCAGAATCAATATGTTCCTGAAAAGACTGGTTCTGTTGGTAACTGAAACGACCGGCTTCGACACACATGAATTATCCAAGCTTTTCCCACAGGGTGGTGTATAAGCAGAGCGACCCAGATGTACATCTTCCGACAGGGACCTGATCTGCCCTAACATATCCCTCCTCATTTCAGCTATTTCTCTCTCCATCAGTTGTGACACTTCGAAGCCGATTCAACGGAAGATTATAATCTTTACTCATTTTGTGCATTTCCCTGGAAATGTCCAGAGAATACCGCAAACTGTTTTTGGGTTTCTCGTGTATCTGCGACTATACCGTATCTGAGTTCTTTTGCACGCCGCATATCTGAACTTGCCGATAGACTCACAGTTGTAAACAAATCGGCCTTCTCAGGACAAAACTCATCCACAGCTTCCATTATACATACTGCTTAATTTGTCATCAGTAAACCGTTTCCATCCTTGTAGCATTTTTGCAATATTTTGTAAACATTAAGGGTGACAGCTTCATTTTTAGATATTCTTCTCAATAAGAGAATTACTTGCTTTTCTAAATAACGTTACATAAACTCAGATTTCGTCCAGCGTTGCTTCCATAAAAATTTTGAGTACGCTGGTAGGTTATTTGTTTCATAATAACACCTGAACCTGTACTCTTTCAAAACGGTGGCACTATTGTCGCGAAGAAATATTTTACTCCTCATTATTCGCTGAAAATGCAACACTCGGCGTCCACATTTCTCTCCTTTGTAGCTATAAGGGGTGGTGCGGTAAACAGGAGCTGAAAAAGAAAAACGCATTGAATTGGAGACAGTTAAGGTAAGCGAAACAGGTAGTTACGGGTCTCTGGCGAAAGTATTGCTTACCATAATTGTACCTGAAATTTACTTCTTACCGTTTATAGGTAAATTTGCTAATATAAAAATAATAATAATAATAATTAGTGTTGCAAGTATATGCATGGAGCCGGCTTTAATAAACAGCTTGTAGTGGTGGAGTTTAACTGCATCTTTGTGTGTGGCAGCCAGAGGTGCAACAGAAACAGACCGAAATCGCCTACATCAACGCTTCAGTCAATCTGATTCAGCACGGACACTTCACCATCTCCACAGTTAGTAAATATCTGTTTTGATGTGCTAGCACTTATCTCAAACATCATGGGCTCTAAAACTTCATCACGATACTGTGACCACCACCAGTGGTGTTGGCGCAGGTGACAGTGCCACGACTAGACTTGCTGAGAGGTCGGTTGGACCAGTGACCAGGACAACCGCATGAAAACCACGCGCACCCAACTGTGCCGATATGAACGAGATGATCGCACGGGTCTCATGTAGACTACTATGCGAGCAGGCAAGTGGAGTCAAGCGGGAGTTCAGGATAATAGGAGCACCAAACATTACCGAGCATATCGTGCGCAGAGTAGCATAGCAGTGTGACCAGTCCATGTGAGTAGGCAAGAAGCTGGGTATCGCTCAAACTGTCAAAAATCTTATGCGACATGAAGTGGCCAAACACGAAAGGAGCATTTCGGTGATATCTCATGAAAGCGCCCAGAGCGCGGTCATGCAACCAAATGATAGTGTATTCAAATGAAGTCCGAAAACACAGAATTAGCATGGATGTGTGGATTATTTAGATCAGGCATCCGCAACCTTTACTCAGCATTGACCCCTTTTGAACCATCCATTTCTCTTGTCCCCCACTCTTGATCACTAAAAGTTCACCAATCCGCAAGACCTAACAGAGGTAAATGTGGGATTTCCATTGGTCATATTGGTATCTTTCGTTATGATGGATACATAGCTACTCTAAGTATCACTGCTCTTTCCCTTTTAAACCTCTTTTTTTTAACTTTCACAGCCTCAAGATTCATTGGGCCACAATACCAAGCCACTTGTCTGCAATTACATAAAGTCATGATTAATATATAAAATGGTATTTAATTAATATCAGTTTTTAACTAAAAAGTCATAAAGTAGCAGGAGTAATAACTTCGTAACAATATGTTTGTCGAGATGTTCATTCGATCCCTGAGCCTGAGGTCCTTGAGCAAGTCTGCTTATGTATGGCTCTGGACTTGATGATGAAATGGAGCTAAGATTCAAATCGGGATTTCCATGTCAATCAGGTCATGAATCCAGTCTATGGTTTCTTTTCGGAGTTGTTGTAAATGGCTGGCGTAAACAATCAATTCTTCATCCTACATATCCTTCGAGACAATGGCGAGAATTAGGAACTGGGGAAATTTCCGATATCCGATGTTTTGAGCATTCCCTTACAGCTTTTCCACCGAAGCAATGATGGTTTCTTTGCTCGAGGTGAGATTACGCAACTTGTCTTAAATAGTTTTATTTAATAAGTTGGGTTTCTTAATATTATCCAAACGAAACACATCAGGCTTGGCTGTTTACAGTTTTTTTCCATAATCAGTTGCAGGAAGGAATTTGATGATGATGTCCCAGAGTGCAACAAATCGGCAAAAACAGTTGCCCTTGGGGAGCCATCTAACTTCTGTAAGCGACAGTAGAATTTGAAAATCTTCATTGTTCTGCTCATACAACTGCCAGACAAGACGATTGTGAAGCGGGTGCTATTAGATATTGTTGACCACTATTCTAACGGTTGACAGTGAATCATTTAATCACCCTTCCAAATTCTTAGTCACTAGGTGCTGTAGATTAATAACACAGTGTATGTATGGACAGAAGGGAAAGTTATTTTTAGATGGGCAATAAACCCTTTTCATCTTCCGACCATTGCGGCAACACCACCTGTTGCACATGCAACTATGTTCTGTATTGGAATGGAGTTTTCAGTCAGATAGCTATTGACTACCTCATCTACACACTGACCCCTTGTGTGAGTTTTATTCTCCTAGCCAACAGTATATGTTTCTCTAATTCATCATCATTGAAGGATCGAATGTATCACGAGAAGAGCGCCATTATCAGGTAAGGTAGATTTATCTAAATATAACGAATATAAACTGGTGGGTACTAAAGTAACTAAAATAATTTCTGCATCCTGAGGCATCTCACCTGGTTGATGGCATCCGATTCCGGATTCGCCTATTACTTTGGCGTCCACAGGGACAGTCACAGGACGAGTGCCCCTACAGAGGGACATTGGGTGATTTACCCTGTACCGCACAAGGTTCCCTCAGTACACCTATATTCGATGTAAACCCGAAGGAATAAGACCGGAAGGCATGCGGATGGAAGACAGGTTTCATCAACGGAGCTGGGCCATAGTCCTTCACAGGAAAACACAAGTACTCTGTATTTGGGAATCAATGGCACACAAGTCGGTGGCTGGACCGCAGTCCGCTCCACACTGAGGGCATGGAACCGGGGCCACAAGGACCGTTCCCCCCGTCCCTCCGAAGCAACGATTCAGTCTCCTGGAGTTGGAGGGTGTTAGACAGGTAAGCCCCTTGTCAACATTCACATCAAGAGCAATTATCAGATATAAGACAGAATGTGAAGGAAAATAAAACTTAAGATTGACATAACTGGACAAAATAAATAAAGAGCAATGCTTTTTATTCAGATTAAAAAGATCTAGTTTAAGTGTAGGTCGGTTTAACCCAACTGCGATGAAGAAGCATCATGAATGCATCATCAACAGTCATTTCGTCAACTCACCTGATACAGACGAGTGGTTGAGCAGAATGGTTTGAAATGCTTCTTTTGGATTCATATTCATCAGGCCAGACAGTGGTACTGATACTGCAAAACGATAAAATATTCACCTACATTTTGTGAATCGCAAGTTTTGGCAATCAGCTTGCTTATTTTATAAAACGCTGTAAGTCTATTCGCTATCCGTTGGTCTTGTCAGAAACAATAGTCTATAAGTTTGTCTGTTTTCGAAAATATCCCGCAGCTTTCTGAAAAAACAATCCACAGATTTTACGCTTTCGTCCTTATGAACACATTCCGAAGGATCTTTGAGTTAACTTGGTTGCATACTTTCATTTGAGTGTTCTGACAAATTAAACATATAGGTAGGTTGGGGTTTTTAGATGCTACAATAAATCCGAATTGCAGGTATTCCACGGAGTGCTGTCGACACTTCTTCATTACTGTGGAGCTTATTTATGCAATATGTCTTTGTAAACTGCGGTTTGCATTGGCATTTTTGGGAGCAAGAGGCGATTTCGTTTACTTCCTTGCTGAAGATGGTGCAATGGATAAATTAGCTGATCAGTGTTAATGATTACTAAATGTGTCCAGTTTGCAACACTGCGCTCTGTGACCGGTTTCCTGCTTATTTGCATTTAGCAGGCAGAGATAGCATCGGTTTCATTGACTTAACCGTTCCACGAGGAGATACAACTCTTCGGTCAAATGCTTCATGGCATTCCATCCCTTCTTCGACCGGTTTCCCAGTTTCGCCAAACTAGTTGGATCAACGGTAAACAACATATGTCGGGATGGACAGTCGGCAACAAGGTGATGAACGTGGTCTGTTCAACAAGGGCAGAATACGTTCCATGATATTTTTCGTCCTACATATGTCAAGGAACTTAGAGCTCTCATGGTCTTAATGAGACAAGAAATGGTCCTACTGTTTTAATAGAAGGCTGGATAATCAAGAACTTCATGGCTCATGCTAATAAGCATAGTAACCACTTTTCTCTAAATAGCCTGTGATTGCCCTGCTACCAATGCCGCGGACCGGTTGTGAATTGTCTCACTAGCAAAGCAGCTGTGAAACACCTTCCTGAATTGCGCGACGTTCTACGTTTAACAATTTCACATTGCATGCTAATGGGTAAAGTTTAATCTGGAGCAAGCCATAAAAGCCGAGACATTATAGTATTCAGTCTGTCATTGTTATAGTCTGAGAAGTAGGACATTGCCAATCAGTACCTGGCCCCAGCCAAAACAGTGCAAAGCTAAGTACGTCACGCCACCAACAAGTAAAGTTTATGATAAGTGGAATATTTTTTATAGCGATCGACCATATAAATCAACGGATGGGTGAACAGTATGTTCTGACACATAGCGAATATGTATAGCCAATTGGAAGAGCACAGCAATAGCGTCCATGACGATGCCACATCATCCTGCCATCAGATGGATTAATCCAGTTGGCTTGACGTTGATTGACAGGTCTGCGTAAGTGAGCGGAGTGGCAAAATTGCTAAGCCCCACGTTGATAGAAGTTTTGCGGATGTCACGAGTCCACCAATTCAGTGGGTGCGTCTGAGAATACCCATTTGATGATGTTAAAACCGCACGATGGTGGGTGAAATCCCCATGCCGCGTAACTATTGTCATCCAATAGAGGCAAACCAGTAAGTTGCTTCGCAACTCCACTTCACTCTCCAGATTGCTAGGTTGTTTTACCCTAAGATTTGACGTAGAGAAATTCATTTTCGAAGAGTAGGCGATCGGTTGTCTGACGTTTATACCCTGACTTATCTTTATTTTATTGATTCTCGACCCGTAAGTCTTGAGTCTTCGTCCATCCACCGACTCGCCGAGGCTACTCTGAGTTGTTTCATTTGGTGTGGTGCGGTAACCAAAAGCCTTTGTCCAAGGCGAAGCGAGCGCTTTTTATGCAACCCGTGCTTAAACTTCAGCATCACTGCATATATTGGAACATATTTGGTACCGATCGGGAAGTCATCATTTCAGAAAACTTGGTAAACGACCGGTTAATATATTTATGGTGATACACAACGTTTCGCATTTGACACAAATGCTTCATCAGGCGAAGTGAATTATCTAAACATTAGCATTTTATAGCGATCATGGCTAAACTACATACAAAGACAAATCAATTTGCATATTTGCATATTTGCAAATTGGTTTGTCTTTGTATGTAGTTTAGCCATGATCGCTATAAAATGCTAATGTTTAGATAATTCACTTCGCCTGATGAAGCATTTGTGTCAAATGCGAAACGTTGTGTTTCAGCATCACTGTTTCAGTCAGTCCGCTTAAAATGGGTGGGAAAACGGCTGATTTTACATATGGCATGCTGTTGTTTCTGATGAACACTTATGCACAATGAACAATGAATTTATACCAGTTAAGAAAACCCGCTTTGTAGTTCCTGTCCGATAGTTGGTGGGGATATCAAAATAATAATGATGACGAGAAGAAAAATAGTAACACTGTACTTTAAATATGAAAAGAATGAATTACCCTTTGCTCCGCAGTAGTTCTACAACACGCCTAGTTTCCCAGCACCCACGGTTAACATTAAGTAAATGCAAAGTACACTCCAGGAATAGTTCCAAGTAACAAAGTTATGTGGTTGAGTGCGTCATCCAACCGTCTTTTAAATACTGTCAGTGTCGGTGCAGAGACGACCGATTCGGGAAAAGCATTCCACCAGTGACAGACACGAATGTAAAAGAAATTGCTGCGGCACTCCATACAGCTATACTGTACAACGAGTTCTCATGAGTGGCCCCTCAGGTTTGTATTGCTTCTGAGTTTCATTTTGCTACGGAACGCATGATGAGGGTCCCGCAGAATGAAGTATGCTACAATCAGGTCGCCTTGTAATCTCCGATGGCCTCCACTGCTTACCCCCAATCGTTACAGTCGCTCGTTGTATGAAAGATTGCGCATACTAAGTACATTCTTAGATGTCCGACGTTGAGGCTGTTCCAGTGAGTTAACGTCGTGTTTTAACAAAGGTTGCCATAATGAATTGCATCTTCGAACTGGTGCAAACTTACGCAGGGAGTATTTGTCGAAAAACAGAGCAGTTTATTTGTCCAAAGGCCCCTCGTAACAGCCTGACGTGTTGGTTCCCAGTCTTCGAGGCCTTTTCGGATTGCTCGGAACAACCCAAGTCACCTTGAACCAGGACACCCAATTCCCTTTCGATAGTTGATCGTTGCAGTACATTCGTTCCGCGCCGGTATAAGTAGCTGTTCTGATACCGGATGGAAATTATCTTGCATTTACGCACGTTGAAATGCAATAAATTTTGAGTTGAACATTAATATACCGTATCTAGTTCACTCAGAAGCAGATGCCGATCAACATCCAACTCAATCCTGCGCTTAATCTTGATATCGTCGGCAAACAATAGGAATTTTGTAATGATTGCATCTGCGAGGTTATTAGTAGACACCAAAATAATACGTGGACTTAGAACAAAGCATTGTGGCACGCGACACTCGACTTGTATGGAGTCCGAAAAAGCGCTTCGAACTCTGACCACTAATTACCGTTGAAGTAGCATGGTGGCAATACAGATTAAAAGAGGACCGCCGATCCCCTAACGCTGGAGCTTGGAAGGTATTATCCGATGGTGTAACCGATCGAAAAGCTTTAAAAAATCCAGGTAGATCACATCAACACTTTCTCCAGCGTCAGTTGTCTCGGTCCAACTACTGCGTGCGATTAGTAAATTCCGTGTGCATGACTGCTGTCGACGGAAACCGTGCTGCTGAGGCGTGATGATATTACAGTTTTCCAGATAACACAAATGCATCGGCAACTATGGATTCCATAACCATCGAGAGCATGGGGAGAAGAGCTCCTGGGCGGTAGTTGTAGGGCGCAGTACTGTTTCCACCTTTGTGAATATATATTATATTTAAGCTTTCACATAGCAAGCATCCGGTTTGGCTCTAAGTAGCGCTGAAAAAACTAAGTTAAAGGTTCTGCTAGTTGGTTTGCTGCTGCGTCCAGTTTCTCTGGATGATGTTATCAACACCCTGGAGCTGTGTTTGCGTAGAGACGTCAGCTTTTGCAATAAAGCAACCGCGGTAAAAGAGATGTGCGTTAAACCTGGCGGCGGCACGACAAAGGTTGGTAGATCGCTTGATGGCAAGACCTTCTGAAACAGGGTGGAATATTACATCTACAGCGCGTTTGCTGCCTCCATCTGCGTTCTTGTTAGGCCATTGGCCAACCTGTGTGGAGAGAATTCATGCTTTACTTTTCCTAGGTCATTAACATGCTTGTACAGCAGTGTGTGACTAGCACTAAAGTTTCTCCGATGTTCTGCTAACATGCGACTGTGTCTGCTCTGAGAAGTTGAGTGCAGGGGTTACGACGGGCTGTGTAATTCCACCAAGGTTCTGGCGTTGGAGCTTCTCTGTACATTTGACATTCTGCGTTGCGTACTGTCAACCATTTTCGAGTTCTGCTCCTAAAGGAAGGAAGTGATCTAGACTTATTGCGAACTCTTGTCTCTGAATTATCAGCGTCAACACATCCGCGAGGCCGCTATGAACTCGAGGAATAAACGTAGTCCTATTCCCGTGTCTTGAGAGAAACCACAATGAACCTCCATCGGGTCAGAGAGGGTTATACGAGCCCGCACATCCAAGCGTCGTATGAATAGGAATGAATGAGTCAAGCACAAATTATGTTACCTATCCAGTATCTCCAAAGATGGTGAAGAAGAATATTGACATCAAGGCAATCAGATGCCTCCGAGAAATCAAGGCAAGCGGCGTCAACTCCTCCCTCAGTATCGACGGATTTCGCCCAGCTAGCACGAGCTGACAAAATATTTTTGGTACATTAGCGATTTTAGCGGAATCCATTCAGTTGTTGCATTATAATATGACGTCTTACAAACTGTCTCATAAGTGCATCTGCAACGACAGATTCCATGACCTTAGCAAACACAGGAAGAAAAGTAATCATGGGATGGTTTGCGGGCAATGCACGATTGTTTCCCTTGTAAATAAAGATGATGATTACACGCTTCCATATTTCGTTAAGAGAGCGCTGTACAATTGAGATAATGGTTCAGCCAAGCTCATGGCGACTACCATCGTTGACTTGGGGCGCGCGTTACACGGACCGGGTGTACTGTACTCGCGTACTGATATCAGTCGTTAAAGCACCTCTGCGGATGTGAGGGCAATGTGGCTATGTCATGTGGGTGATGTGATATATGTGAAAATGTGTAAGCGGATTTGCATTCAGGAAAGTACGAGCGAAATGGTAACTAAAAGCATTAACTGCTGCTTGGGCAGTTCGCGCTTGTCCACAGACAGTGATTAGAGGACGGATGCCAATCTGTGCTTGGTGAGGTTTGTCAACAAAACTATACAGTAGCTCAGTATCACAGAGTAAATGCTTCGCCAAATATGGTTAGTGTTTCTATGTATCTTCTCTGGCCAGTTGGCTGCAACGAACAATGAACACGGGATAAAAGCAGGTGCATGACACGTCCCGTAGTATGGTTAGGGTGAGCACAATAAGGTCGAAATAAATATCAGTCGTCTATCGAGAGTCTACCGAGATAAACGCATTGAAAAATAACGTTATAGTATAAGAATCGTCGAGCGTAGGCATACAGAAATACACGGGGTGCAGTGATCAATGGTGTAAAACGTGAGCAAAGTAAAATAGGATCGCTCACTTATGCACCGCATATCTGGGTCCAGATGACATACATCCTATAGAAGAGCATGATTTAGGTAATCCAAACTGGCGTAATTTGAGTAACGCAGTGTTGGGAGCTAAGATAAACATGCACTATTTTTGAAAATGTTCAAAGTTGTGTATGAGACAGCATTCCAGGGTTGACGAGCGCAATGGGAAAAGTAATTTAGTCGACAATTTAGACGGCCTTATTGTTCCCTCAATTTCAAGTATTTGCACCTGAGCTGCGTGTTGCGATGAAGTTTCAGCAAATTATGGCATATGTGGATGGGGTAAGTCAATAGTTTGTATGTTAATTTGATATCGCCGCACAGCCTTCGGTAGTTTCGGCTGAAACCTCCAAGAAACAACAGCATTCAGCGGGAAGAGTGATGGAGCAGGCCTTTTCTATTAATCGTTGCTCTTCGTTATAGTGCATCTAATGCCGCTAGGTCGCGCTTCATCCATGGTTGCCAAGCTTGGCTGGCGTGTTCAACGTGAGGGCACACTCAGCAATTGTGCAGCAATGGAAAGTTTGATGGGTCAGGTCTCCACAATGCCCTCCGTAACATGCCCACTTGCTGGTTTCATCTTTCCGCATCTACCACAGCCTGTGTTGAACAGTTGAGGTCACCTGGTACAAGGACATCAACGCCACATTCCTTGGAACTGGTCTGCCATCTGTGTGTCCCAAGCAAATACCTGCAGTCATGTCTGTGGCGTAATTGTACAACTCGACATTTGTCTACGTTGAATAGTAAGTTGTTCTGAACTGACCGGTTCGAAATCGCGTTAAGGTTATACTGGAGTCTTTCAACGGTGTCCGGTCCTCTGATCATTCACCATGTCTTGATATCATCAGAGGAAACTAGGAAATGGGTAGCAATTAATTTGGCTAAATCATTTATGAACACCAAGACTAGACGAGGCTCAAACACCGAGCCTTGTGATACACATCACTCTACATTAATTGCATCGGACCGAGATTCTCGGACTCTCACCTCCAACCGATGGCGCGAAGAAAATTGTTTACCCAACTCAGGATTGGGTCAACAATGCCTTAGTTCTGAAGCCTATGAAACATCGTTTGACGGTCTAAGCAATCAAAGGCTTTTAAGTATTCCACGTAGATGACAAGGACTCCTGTTCCATCATCAACGGTTTCAGTCAATCTATTACGTGTATTTTGTAGGCAAGTTGTCCACGAACACATTTGACGGCAGCCATGTTACTCTGGGACTATTAAGCTGTGGCTTTCTAGATACTGCCTCACCGCATCTGTGATGACCGATGCCATAATTTTGGATAGTACAGGAAGTAGCCTTATTGAGCGGTACTTGGCAGGGTCAGTGCGGCAACCACCCTTAGGAATGGGATAAATGACGCTTGTTTCCATACTGGTGGAATATGGTTCTCCTCTAGACATCGATGATAGAAAACGGCCGGTGGCTCTGTTAGACCACTAATTACTGCCGCAGAACCTTCGGTAGAATGTTGTCAATTCCACGAAAACTGTAGATAGGCAAGGATAACAACTTCTTTAACACAGCTTCCGCAGTGAAAGTGATGTATAAATCCGACAGTGGATCAATAGAAAATATGCGAATATTTGGGCTCTTTATCCGCTGAAAATTTTAGAAGTAATGAAGCTGTAGGAGAGCTACTGCTTTTGTTGTTGACCGCGGCGTTATTGCAACTATCCCGTCTACCACGAGTTCTCCGTTAGTGATCACAAGATCGAGTATCTACGGCCTCGCATCAGATCGAAATCTGATAGGACAGATTATGTGGTTGTAGAGAAAGTGGCTAGCAATCAGTTCTTGCAAGCAGGCTTTAACCTGCGCACCATCGGCTGCTGGCGCTTATATCTCATGCACATTAAGGTCTACAGCAACAAGAATGAGGCTGTAGCACTTATTCGAAACAAGCTAAAAGACTTAGTTCAGGTTGGAGTTTATTTCTGACGTAGAGTTTGGTGGGCGGTAAATTACGGCTTATAGACGTGTCCTTCTTCCGCAACCATAGGCAGTACGAAAGTGAACCAGGGGTGCAGATTCCCGGGTGAACGATCACTTTGGATCGTTGTTTTTTTAATAAAAAATTATACATTAACTCCTTACAGTTCTATCGTTCTGAAGCAGCGATATACTGGGTAAATTGATCATAGAACCGGTTATTTCAATATTTAACAAAGTCTCTGGGATCATGACAAGAGCACTCCGTTGAAAGGTACGGAGTTCTCTAAGTTCGGCCAACTTACTTAGAAGACTTTAGGCATTTGTGTACAAACAGGATAGTATTTTTCTGGTTCGGAGTGCATTGATGGATGTCAAATTTGTGTGTTTTTAAGCCGACCGTTAGGTGACCAGCCTTTAATCGCTTGTGAATCGCTTATGAATCTCATTCAAGTTTCATGGCATGGTAGAGTGTTCCTGAACAGATTTTTCACTCGTTATGCGCTCTGTCCTGTTGTGTGCTTTGGGTGCTGTTGTGTTGATCCCTCCGCAAGGCTGTGGAGGCAATGAATTTGCAACGGTTACAAATTCTATCGAATTGCTTACCACTCGTAGCTGTGCTTCCTCTGCCTTTAGCCGGATCTCGGTGGGCAACCTAGCTCGAAACCTTGTCTAGTTATTCAATAGAAGTTGCGTCATTCCCTCGGCGTGTAATACTGCTTCCATTAATCTTGAAACCCAGCCATTGTAGCTAGGTCACGACGAAACTTATCAACGATTAAGCAGTAACATTATCCAGAGAGAGTGCTTCACAGATTTAGCGCCACTGCTCTCGGTCATGAGTTTGCGCATCGTGATCAGGAGAATCCAGAAGCTGGGGAGCACTAGCAACAAACATGGTTTTCGTGTTATTGCAATTAGGAATTCCGAATTGGTTACCCACTTCTTGCGGACGATCTCTCCAAGGGAGAAGGGGTAATATGCACTCTGTGCTCGGTGACTTGCGAAGGCCAACTGCTCAGAGCAGTACATCCTCTGTCTCATCTGCTGAGTTTAGTATTACTCGATGAATTTGAGGTTCACCAGAGTACACTGAGGTCGGGTGAGGCGTTACGGGTCTCTACATGGTAGGCTCAACGCAGATATTAATCACATCGGAGCTAGAACTTCACTGGTTACGATCGTCTAGCAACTTGACTTTGCCAGATTAGGACTCTGGAACGTTAGTGCAAACAAGAGTTAGAGCAGCGTGGTTTTTCTTAGTGAGTGCCGGTTACAAAGATGTTGCTGGTAATTTGGGCTGCTTAGAAGGCACCACTAGATTTGACTCTGAAAGCTGCGTCGCCCCACCTGTGGTCGGTACAGGTGATAGATCTACGTGTGTTGCTTCCGGTGTGTTTATCAAGGCAAAGGATGCACACGTTATGCGTTTATTTTCTGCATCGGATTGGCTCCGGCTCTGGGCTGTCGTTGTCATGGCTGAATCTCCAGGGGAAGCGTCCATGGTTAGAGGAATGAAAGCAGGCATGTTTGATGAACGTATGCTTTTGCGAGTGAGGGGACCTAGAGGATCCGGTGACACGGACGCCGCGGTGCGGTTGGGGTGTCTAGCTTTCTTCTTCAGCTTAGCGGCGGAGCTTGCGTTGGCTGGTTGAGGCATTAGCGTGGCTTTATTTACCTCCGTGGGATCGATCTTAGTATTTACAAAATACGCGATTATCTCAGTCATCCTATTGCACTTTTCTTGAGCAAAGATAGACAGTTCACAACTGGAATGATTTAACATGTTGGGCAAAACCAAATTGTGTCAACAACCTTGTTTGTCTCTCTCTCTCTCTCTCTGCTTGGACAGATTTGCCTACAAATTAAGAATGGTACGATCAAGTGCAGCTTGAACAGGGCATTTCTTTCTTAAGGAGATTACCGTAATTCTCTGAAAAACGTGCGGCGTTATACCATGTTTGGAATGCCAACTGCACTGTTGTCGTTCGAAGCAAGATCTATGCGAGCGGTCTTTGTGGCACTGGTGCTCTTGTTTGAAGATATTTCTATGAGCCGGACGTGCACGTGACACACAAACACGTCAAAACACACGCTCAATGAGATGGCTGACAGTCAGCGGACGGAATGCGTCAGACAGTGTTGTGTATTCGGTTGTCTGCGTACAAACGTTAGATGAGAAGTGCTTTGAAGGTTCAATGGAGGGACGATGCTGTTGCGCTGGTCTCCGGTGCACTGATTGATAGGGTCAAAAAGTGTGACGTTTGGCACTGGATAATCGATCAATTCCAAATGAACGCTGAGTAATGAGCTACCTAGTAAGAAATGCCAAGTAGCTATAGCAAATAGTATTAGGGAAGCCCGATTTTTGGTTGACTTGATCGCTTGCAGAACTATCAAACGAATGAGTGTAAAAGATCCACAAATTGCTCGAAACTGGATTATTGCATTGGGGAATTTCAGCCACAAACGCCGCCACAAACATCTACGTGTATCAGACTTTGAATCAATAAGAATAAACCGAAAGATAGGTAAGCACCTTATAGATCCGAAAATCCGAGTCGTTTCGCTGTTACGTAGGTGTTCCAGTTTAACATGTATGGATCTGATTGGGATGCTTTTGAAAGGAAATCTCTTCGGGTCAGTTCTGTCCGCATGCTGCTCCCCAGGAAGGACTTTACCACTTGTAAACTGAGAATGTTAGTCTCTGGTGCATTCGTTGTTAAAATGTTGAATTGATTGACGGACTTTCCCAAGCGACATCAGGCTGTTGTTCTATTAGCAACGACCACACAGTGATCTTGATGTGTTGGGATAAAAGTTTGTGATGTGTTATTTGGCGGAGCTGTTCCATTTCTTTATTGAACTGTTCAGATTAGTCTACGTAGCGTACAGTATTACATGATCGCTGAGCTTCAGGGAATACACATGCTCACTGTGACGACCATAATTTCCTCAGTGGCGAATACGAGGCTTGTTCCCCTTTCAGATTCCCATTAGGAAAATACCGTGCTTATGGATTGGTAGGCTAGAGACTAGTTCTTGCAGTTCAGCCTTAAACTGCTGATCAGTTAAGACCGGGACATCAAGTGCCCACTTGTTGAATTATCTTACGAGGAGAACGTGGTAGTTAGGCCGAGCCAGAACAGTTACTGTTGCAAAAGAAAGACGGCTGCCCATGTGGCGAATGGGGCAAACTTGAAATTGAAGCTTTTGAGGCCCGCTTTCGGCACTTTGAGCGGCAGCTAGTGCCACTGTTGATCAACACATACCTTCATCCTCACGTCGAATTTGCGGTTCAGACCTAGCGCGCATTGTTCAAATGTGATATTCGTCTCTTGGAGCAAATGTAATGTAGAGCTACCAAGGCAGCATGTGGACTAGCCGGTCTCACTTGATAACTACGCGTTCGTTTGCTTTCTGTCTTCTTCTCAGAATACCGACAGATTCGCGCAGATCCCGTTCCCACCTACCGCGTACTAACTGAAAAAAGACACTCATATGCATCACTACTGACCTTAACCCTTACAAACAACGTCGAGGCCATCAACTGAAACACTCCCGTTTGGATAGTAGGAGGTATTTTTACGCGCTTATAATCGGTTCACACAGGAATGCACTACCAACACATGTGCTAAACGCGCCAGACATCGCGACATTCGAGACACTGCTAAGCTTTTAGTCCTAAACGCTACACAGCAGTGTGAAACAGGGCTATGTCTTTACGGCTGATGATTCGCGTTCCATTTTGGAACAGTTTTTATGTTACTAATGAGTAGAAGGATTTTTGATTTTAATGTTCTCATCCCAGGTGCACACAAGTTACTTAGCACAGCCTAGCCCGGAAAAGTGCAAGAGGCGTTTCGCCCTATTAGGGCTCGTCAGTGATGCGCGTTTCCTCGGTCCCCTACTGGGAGTCGAACCCATGACCGCTAAAGGCAGATGCCTACTAGCCAGCAGCTTAAGCCACTGAGCCATGCGGGACGTCGGCTGGGTTACATAATTGTGCATTTTCCATCCTGTGAGTCTTATAATGTAATGCTTTTTATCTCATCATGCACTATTAAATTATTGAACATGCGAGGACGGTATACGACGGCAAGTAAAACTTTATCATCATCTCTTAGTTGCAGACGGCACGATATGGGTCTATAGAGAAGATCTGGGTCGCCAACGACTTGGAAGCCTAGATCACTGCGTTAGTGCACAATTAAGCCTCTTACCTTACTAGGCCGCTTTAGGTAGGACGGACATATCCGGTAGAGCGATCTCTGCCTCCATGAATTTATCGTTTAGTCTAGTCTCAGTTATCATTACGAGGTCCGCAGACATGGAGGCTTGGGGTGATTTTCTGTCTCAGCTTATGAAGACCATCAACATGTTTGTATAAGACTGTGGTTAGCGCTGAAAATTTTCGCCAAGTTCTGCTGATATGCAGTATTGTCTACTCAGTTAAGCGTAGTGGTTATGTTGGGCTACGTAGCTGTCCCAAGTAGCTAGTGTTAGAGATGTCATTCGATGGCCGAGGGGTCTGCACGCCTGACTTACAATCATAAGATCACCAGTTCGGATCCGCGTAGGGGTGGGCGTCCTCGGGATATACCCAGCCCGTTTCCGAGTCCGACTGCTTACGAAAGAAACGGTGTTGGGCTCGTAGCAAACCCTTGGTTTTGAAACATTCGTAACCGATTGATTGACTTTGCTGAAAGAATTCAGCCCTTTGACTTCCGAGGGTTCTTCGGCGAGGCACGACTAGGTTGTGATGCAGATAAGCTGTGTTAAGCGGTCGTGGTGTGTAATGGTCAGCACTGTCTCATGGTTCTCTTGACCATATCCAGCATAACATATGAATTCGAAACTAATGACTGCATGATGATTGCGAGAGGACGAGCAGTCTATAACCAATACATCACGCAGTTGTTTTTGATGGGTAAATACAAGAACCAGAACAGATGATCTGTTAACTTTTCTGAAACGGGTAGGCAAAATGACTTGCTGGTAAAGTGGAACACTGGTTACGAGCTTTTGAAACGCGGTTTTGAAGTGTCTGCTGACCTTAACGAGGGTTTTTTGAGAATGTACGATGAAACATGCGTGCTGAAGCTGCGATTGCAGTTTTCCCTTAGATTGCATTTTTATGATGCAATAATGATGATGATGATCTTAATGATGCAGCCCGTTTCGTGTTTCGAGTTCGGGGAAACAGTATATCAGTCTTAGAAGACGTGTGTGTCTTTTAAAGATAATCAAACGGCATACACATACAATATGTCTGACCTTACCGCACTCGTAGTAAGGGAACTATTTCCATCAAAAAGCAATAACTTTGCATGCTTTTCGCCGCTTTAGTAACAAGCAAATGCGTGTTCTTGTGGGTGAAATTTGCGATTTATCTGCGTCTAATGCCCCTGAAGAAGGATCGCCTATATACACAGTTATAATATTTTTGACCATTCCGACTACTGTATAACACTTTGTTCGCGTATTCTGAAAGGAGAGGGTTGTATCAAGAAAGCCGTAAGGAAGGTAAAATGTATCTAGCAAATTAACCAAGTACAAGTGAGTCAATCCCTTGTTAAACGGAGAGTCAAACGGCAGACACACGACCAATAGTATGCTAGGAATGAGTCAGCTAGCCATACAATGAGATTGAGCCAATCGATGTTGCTCACATCGTTACCACATTATCGTTCCCCCTCCGAATATCCGCTTCAACCGTTTTGCTACCAGCGTACTTTACAACAACTGCTGCAAACTTATTAATTAAGTTTTTTTATGTTTTAGCGGCTATTTCGTGAAGCAAAGTTGCATGTTTCCCATTCAGTCCTGCTACTTCTTCTTACGTTGCAGTACATCAACGAGTAATACTGTAATACCAGACTCAGAAGCGTTTTACAATGGACCCATTTATTAACAGAGGATATTAGTACAAGCCTTCCCAGTTTGCGGGTTGATGTAATAGCCTACTACAAAGTTGAGACTGGTCCTGTACTGCAGTCCAAAGTCATAAATGTTGAGACAGGTAGGCCGTATTTTATGGTATGAAATCGATGAGTTTGGCGCAGAACTACACCGATTGCATATGCTTTTGCAATCCTCGGATGAGAATACGATTTTCCTATGGACAAGTCATGTAGCGTTTAAGGAAAATCCGTTTTCTATGAGCGATAGAATATTCCAGGTATTGTCCAAATCGAACTAATTGATTACTCTGTTCTCATTGCTAAATTTCTGTGGTTTATCGCGTTTGCTGACATCGAAGACGTCGCCTAGGTAAATAAAAAAGAGGAACCACACCCATTCCTTGAAACATGCCACCTGAGCTCGTTGCATTTGGAAGCATTGCTTAGTATTTTTATTGCCGGATGCCGATCCGAAATATATAAGGAAATAAAATAAAATAAAATATCCTGTCCACAAAAAATTTATTATCCATAGAAGCTTTCCATGCAGTACCAGAACGAAGACTTAACGCATATAAATCAATATGAAGAGAAAGCGTCATCCACTTTTCATAAAAGGAGCAACAGTGATTCATAACTAAACATGATGAGTTAGAAAATATCGAGATTTTAGAAATATGGTTGGGAAAGATGTAACAATTTCTGAAATAGTACGAAATTGTAGATTTTAAATTCTTAGTAGATAGTTAGAACCGAGCGAGTAGTTAGAGTTAAGCAAAGTTTGGAAACAATCGGTTGGTATGTCAGTTTGGTGACGTTTCGCTATTGACACAAGGGCTTCGTCAGACCAGGTGAATCGGTGTGCAATTGGAGTGCGATTTTATAGCGAACAGGAGCGATAACCGAGTTACCCGAGACTTGAGCCATGGTGTCATTACAGCAACAGTTCGGGATGTCGTCGCACGTGGTTCAATCACAGTGGGAATAGTCCAAGTGTTCCTTTGTGTGTCATGGCATTGACGATAAGCAAATAGTGTTGACAATGAGAGTCGGTTTGTACTTTCAATCTGATGCACGCATCGATGCTCGTCAGGCTGGCCAGGTTAAGATCGCTCACCACGCATTAGGGAGTGCCAGCCCCTCCAGTCTATTCACGCAGTTGTCAGATTTGGCAATTTCCACCACCTCGGCAAGCAACCGCTCAGGTGTCGATCGTACACCCTTTTAATGAACTCTACGTTTTCCAAGTCTATCTGGTGACCTGTGTCTAATGCATGCACCGTCACGACCGAGTCTCTTACCATTGTCTGGTATTCCAACTCGTTTCTTGGTGGTCTTGTGCCCTGTCCAAAACGCTGAGGCTATCCCAGCGCAAACCTGTTTCGAATGTGCTGAAGTGGAGTGGAGTACGCCATCAGCATCTGTTGGTTTCCGATATATTGTCGTCTTTAAATTTTCCCTATTCCTGTCAACCAGACAGTCAAAAAGTGGTATTGTGTGGTTAAAAGATTCCAACTGAACAGTGAACTGCATCCTCTCATGAATGGAGTTAAAGTGATTAAGCAACTCGTCCTTCTTATCTCGGTTAAGGAGTACAAAGGTGTCGTCTACATAACGCCACCAGAAATTTGGTAAGTTAATGGTGTATGTTAACGCCCTGTTCTCGAGGTTTCCCAAGTACATGTTCGGTAGTACAGGGGACATTGGCGATCCTATGACGAGATCATGTTCCTGACTGTATAGCTTCGATTGAAAACGAATTATGACTTGTTGAAATACACTGTCATACCCTAGATTATCTGGTTAACCGTAAATTTCGTTCGTTCACTCAGAGTGCCGTCTTCATTTGGACAACGTTTGGTATTCCTAGCACCTCTTCTTTGGGTACCTTTATGAAAAGTGATATGACATCATAGCTGACCATCAAATCATACGACTCGATTTTTAGACTTTCTGTGTTTTGATCGAAATCATGAGAGTTTCTCACGAGGGTACTCGTTCGTCCTGTTAGTGCCTGCAATAGCCTAACCAAATATCTAGCGAGTTCTTGGGTCGTGCAGCCTATAGCGTCGGCTATGGACAGTACGGGAACTTAGAGTTTGTGAACATTTGGCCATATACCGTGGGAGGTACATTCGGTTTTTTTATAGACTGTACTTGCCCGCCCCTAAATCGTCAATCACGGTTCTTAAATAGTTACCAACTTCTGTTTTACCCTTGTTCATTACTGATGCCACGGTCTTATCAACAACTACACAAAATGGACTCGCCTACAAATGTCTCTCGTATTTTCCAAATATGCTGATCTATTCATTACAACCAGGGTATTTCCCTTGTCAGCCTTTGTAAGCATAATGCGGCGATCTTCCTTCAGGGAATTGAATTAGATAGGTTCAGTTAACGGAGGAGTTGGCTCACCTGGTTACTGCAAATTAATGAATACTCTCTTCCACTGCAGCGGGCAACTTTGTCACTGCACTCTCAACGCTTTGGACAATCTCCTCCACGTTTTTCTTAGACTTATTCATCATATACATAAACCTCAGCTACTGTGCCGCAATACCTAAAAAAGAAAAGGGAATAAAATACAACAGGTGCAAGTCAGCTGAGCTACCGGTAACGGATGGGCATGGTTCCGGTATGCTACCTGCCGGCTACTATGCATCAGAAAAAAAATATAATTTACTATGCAAAATTAGAAAATGCTAAATAATGAGATGTTAGTTGGAGGTGGACGCTAAGGGGAATGGAGTGGGACAAAGAAACTCCCAGCAGGCTAGTCACTGAGGTCGGCTGCTAGCCATATAAACAAGTGTATCCATCCAAATGTGCTCATGGTCTTTCGGACCTCAACCACGAAGCCGAGACGCTCCAACTGAGGCCAGATTCAAAGTGAGGGCCTTCATTACTCTCGATCAACTCATCGCTTGGCCCCCTCTTTCTTCTTCCATCCACACCCCCGGCGCGCAAACAACGCAAGTCGCGGGAGTCGGTGGGCTGGCATGCACCTGGCCGAGCCATCGGAGCCTGGTGCATGAAATAACGGTGTTGAGTGGTTCAGTACCTTTTCCTGCGCCGTAAACAAGGCGTCGAACAAGCTCGTTTCTCACGCGGTGTACCCACCATATGTGAGCAAAATTGCGAAGGCACCGGTGGTCAAAAGTAACTAGCCTCTTTATTTCCGTGGACTTAAGGGCCAGGTTTCATAACCGTACGGTAGGGGCGAAGGTACCGTTTAATTGTACACTCTACCCTTCAGGACGACAGTGATGTCGTGCCGGCGCTATAAGTGACGAAGGTTAACAGAAACGCCTCGAGCTTTTGCTATACGGTTCGGAATCTCATCTTTAATCCCACGGGCGCTAATTCAACTTCCCAGGTAGTTGAATTTTTGTACTACTTATGGTTGATGCCCACTAAGGTTCAGCGAATGAGGCGATCCCTGCCAAACTTGGAGGAACGCTTTGCACTTCGGTGGTACAAAGCAAAGCCCAAAGTGACGGACAGCTAGTGCTAATCTGTCCAGTGCCGCTTGGCATGTTTGTGAGCTGTCACAGATTAGGACAATATCGTGAGCGAAGTTCAAGAGGAAAGCTGATAGCGGGCATTCTTGTCTCACACTGCTGGAGATATTAAAGGGCAACAACAGCTTGTCGTAAACCTTCACTCTGCCTGAACTACGCGCGTATAATGATGGAATAATCTTTACATATTTCTCAGGTGCACCTTTCCTCAGTAGACAGTCCCAAAGTGCATGTCTATCCTCCGAATAGCAATGCATCTTTGCTATCGAGGAGCTCGACAACGGTGGGTCGCCAATATATGTGACGGCGCTCCAACAACTAGCGCAAAGTGCAGATGTGGTCAATGCACCCACGACCTCGACGAAACCCGGCTTGCTCTTCACGAATTTGACTTTCACAAGTGCCAGTCTGTGAAGGATGACAGAGGCAAGCAATTTGGAGGGAATAAAGACCAGACTTTAAAAAAATGAAAATGTGTCAGCTGATACGCCGTAACGACGCTTCGCTGCCGCGCGACCACCACTAGTCGCGCGCGGGCTGAGTATACCGCGAGGACCAGACTTATCCATCTATGGTTGCCGCATTCCGATCGTGAGCTTCCCTTTAAAAGTGGGACTATGACGGAGCGGCTCCAGACGGTTGGGACAGTTTCCTGCTCCCACGGTTTCACTAGTAACTTGTATGAATCATCCACAAGAGCAGGTCCCCCGAATTTGAAGAGAGCTGGAGGAAGATCACCTGGTTCCGCGGCTTTACTTAACTTAAACAGTGCGATCTCACTTTCGGCTTTTGAGCGAGAGGGTGGATCCATAAAGACAGCCCAGGGAGCGGGGCGATCAGTGGCCGACGAGAAATCTAACCATTCCGACCGATTAAACTGCCGTTCAGAGTGCTCATCTCAACACGCCAAGCGTTTTGACAAGCTGGTGATAGGCTGTCCACTGTCGTAAACGTATGGTTTCACTAATACCAGGTCTCCTGCTGCCCGTTTCTCGTAGCAGACGAAATAACTTACGATGGTTACCAAGGGCAGCGGCCATTTCCATTTCTGATGCATGATGAGACCACCAGGATTCCCACTCTCTACAGACTAGCACGTACTTTTGCCCGGAGCTCTTTGCGAGTTTCTTTGTGTTCGTTTCCAGTCGGGATATGCCGGTGAGCGTCGATAAGTTCCAGAGACCGAGAAGAGACCCAATATACATGTTGGCGAATAGACTTAACGCATGAGGATTTTACTGCTGCTTGGAAGGAATGATGAATATGAGACCAGTGATCTTCAACTGCATCCAGTGGGCGGTTACTCAACTCGCTCGAGAGCGTACTTTGATAGGCATTCAGAACAGCTGGTTTCGCAAGTTGGCTGGCGTCAATGAGCTCACAGAGTCGTCTTGGGCGTCCGCTAAAACGCATCCGCAGGTCAGCACATACAAGTGCATGGTCGGTGTCCACACCTGTGCTCCAAATCGAGCGACAGTTCTGGACGCAGACTCGCCAGCTGCAACTAATCCCAATGTGATAGATTTGCCTCCAAGGCTGATTCGAGGCTGACGGGTGCCAAGTCACCTTCCGGCTAGTGTTGTGTCGGAACTTAGTGTTCGCAAAAAATAAGCGAGTATCTTCACACCAATGAAGTACCGGCTCAACGTTATCATTAAGGGAGCCTACAATATGCTGGTCGCCCAGATGCAGTTCACCAGTGGATAATATTCCAACTTGAGCGTTCAAATCCGCTGCCAGCCCAACTGTATTCTTGCTTCTTCTGTGGCGAAGGAGCTCGTTTAGTTGACGATAGAAGTCGTCTTTTACCGAATCATCGCTAGCGTTTGTGGGTGCATAACCAGCGATGACGAATAGACACCTATTAGTCACTCGCGACTTCGAAGCTTTGAACGAGCCAGCCAATCGGACTGCACACAACCAGCTACTGATTGGAATCCACTCAACCAGAGCAGCTACATCCCGGGGAATCAGGGAAATACCAGCACGGGCTTGGCCGGTGCTCGAAGCTGCATCTTCACTGGATAGGCGCAACGTGAAAGTGCTGCTGGCGTCACCTGAATGGGATGGCAAAGTGAGCACAGAACTCGAGACTTGCAGGCGGGTGTCTGATGAGCAGCAGATATCAATCGAGAGGGTCGCAAACGTGCTGGCGAGTGCTGCCTGTTGACCGACCTGTAGCAATTTGCTTACAATGAGGTACGCCAACCTGAAGGATGATCGAGAGCTACAAATGGAAGTCCATGAACTGGAATGGACTGCTTGGTTGGACATTGGCTTGTCGACAGGAGAGGAGTGACGCTCCGCGTTAGCCTCTGAGTTGAAATTAGAAGATAAATGCCTAGCAGAGCATGTTGGGGGAGGGCCAAGAATCGGGGGGGTTGAAAACTGAGGGGATATAAGTGAAGTTGGAACGAGACGGTAAGAGTGAAAAAGCGTAAGAGGGAGAATAAGAAGACGGGAGGGCTTGGGCAGTAGCATCCAAACCCCTATCCACCCTGCTCGATGCAGCAGATAGGGCACCGTTGACTATCCTCTGCGGTGGCCAGAGCATCAAGAAATTTGTTTGAGGTAAGATTCATGGTATTGGGTGGGCAGGATACTGTCAGCTTGCCCAGGCCTAGACAGAAGAACAATTACGGTTCTAAACAAAGGCCTCTGGTTCAAGACCTTACCGCAACGCAGCGGGTTCAGCCTTGGACTACAAGGAGTCCGTTTTAACGAATAAGGAGTCACCTCATTCCAACCCTTAAGCTGGAGGACTAGGAGGCTAAGTTTGTCTGGCCTCTAACCACTGACCAATCTAGCTTAAGTGGATCTGAAGGTGCAAAAACGCACCACCCAGCATAGCTCAATGGATCGCTGAGACACACCAACCATCGCACCACGGTAAGTTCCAGTCTCATCGCCACGGAGACGTACTGATGCTCAATGTCAAAACTTTCCCTAAAAAGCTACAATCTATTTCAATCTACAGCATATCTGACATAATAACCATATCAGAGTAGCTACTAACAGACACGGACCTGTCAATAGAACCGGCAACCTTAAAATGCACAGCTATTAAATCGCTTGAACCTACATCATTCTGGGTGATCGAACGAAATTTACGGTTAACCAGATAATCTAGGGTATGACAGTGTATTTCAACAAGTCATAATTCGTTTTCAATCGAAGCTATACAGTCAGGAACATGATCTCGTCATAGGATCGCCAATGTCCCCTGTACTACCGAACATGTACTTGGGAAACCTCGAGAACAGGGCGTTAACATACACCATTAACTTACCAAATTTCTGGTGGCGTTATGTAGACGACACCTTTGTACTCCTTAACCGAGATAAGAAGGACGAGTTGCTTAATCACTTTAACTCCATTCATGAGAGGATGCAGTTCACTGTTCAGTTGGAATCTTTTAACCACACAGTACCACTTTTTGACTGTCTGGTTGACAGGAATAGGGAAAATTTAAAGACGACAATATATCGGAAACCAACAGATGCTGACGGCGTACTCCACTCCACTTCAGCACATTCGAAACAGGTTTGCGCTGGGATAGCCTCAGCCTTTTGGACAGGGCACAAGACCACCAAGAAACGAGTTGGAATACCAGGCAATGGTAAGAGACTCGGTCGTGACGGTGCATGCATTAGACACAGGTCACCAGATAGACTTGGAAAACGTGGAGTTCATTAAAAGGGTGTACGATCGACACCTGAACGGTTGCTTGCCGAGGTGGTGGAAATTGCCAAATCTGACAACTGCGTGAATAGACTGGAGGGGCTGGCACTCCCTAATGCGTGGTGAGCGATCTTAACCTGGCCAGCCTGACGAGCATCGATGCGTGCATCAGATTGAAAGTACAAACCGACTCTCATTGTCAACACTATTTGCTTATCGTCAATGCCATGACACACAAAGGAACACTTGGACTATTCCCACTGTGATTGAACCACGTGCGACGACATCCCGAACTGTTGCTGTAATGACACCATGGCTCAAGTCTCGGGTAACTCGGTTATCGCTCCTGTTCGCTATAAAATCGCACTCCAATTGCACACCGATTCACCTGGTCTGACGAAGCCCTTGTGTCAATAGCGAAACGTCACCAAACTGACATACCAACCGATTGTTTCCAAACCTCTCTGAATTCGAATATTGTGCATTTATTTCCCTTTCCATTATCCTACACAAATGTAACTTTGGCTGATGCGCCGATTCCTGTTCTGCATGGGATTGGGACCATTTTATCTGTTGACATATTCAAATATTTTCTCATACATCTGGAAGAAACCTAGGTTGATGAATAACCTAAAAATCTTTTACAGCTTTAAATATATCAATGTTATGACTTGAGGCACAACAGACCGTATTCCATATGTCTCACGATAACAGATCCGTCCGATTGAGCTGATGCGTTTTCTCTTTTTCATTTTCTCACATTCCATAACATGAGTAGAATGAGTCGTTTTACCAGGGATTACTTCATTTTTTAATTTGCGGGGTTTTACTAAGCAGATAAAATGTTTCAGTCAATAGTACATAATTCTGAGCCTGGTTTGCAGAGGATGTTTTTCTAGCAGTGTAATCTAAGTTGGTTGAGTTGACGCCCTGACTGCTATAATCTGATCTTTTATTTGTTTTCTTTTAAGTGGTTAGGAAATTGCTCTCATAGCTGAGAAGTTTTGAGTTACATTTCGTTTCTAATGATGACATTATTTGACTCGGTTGAGTTATTCGATGAAAGTTGGTGATATTTCCATGTTTATATTGTAGCTTAGTCAGCTTTCAGTTATATGCAATGGAATGAAGTTCTGACTCACCTTTAGGGAACGGCGCCTTGTTTGCCTCAGAGAAAACTTATCTAGACACTAGATTACCTTTTTTGTAGTACGTTAAATGTCCGTTGCGACCTAGTGATCCCAATTTGATTAGTACAGCCTTCAAATAAATGTTGTGATGGTCACGAAAACTTTTGAACTCGTTAAATGCTCTGCGGTTGCACGCAATTCCTTCAAAGTCGACTGCTTCTGTCACGGTCACTTCAAGGAGGATTACATAGGGTTTGGTAGAACGTATTCAATTTGAAAAGTATACCTTTTGTACGAATGAAGTACAGCAAGTGTCCTTTTCCTGTTAGAGATAAAACTTTCTGAAGCTAATAATGTTTATCGATTAATGTCACAAATTGCAGAGTTCTCCTAACGAACCTTTCCGGATAGCCATTTCTATCGAATAGGCTTCGTACAAAGTTTAGCTCGTCCGGAAACAAATCCTCGCTACATATCCTTCTTGCTCGCTTGGTTAAGCACCGAACAAGTTTCTGTTTCTGGCTGAGCGGAACGAAGCTGGTAAAATGAGTACATTGACCTTTCCACGTTGTTTTTCTATGGACTCTGCATTGGACAAGTCAGTCAACTCTTCGGCTAATCTGAACGTCTGAGTAAGACATTGAGTTGTTTTACTCAGATTCAAGGGTGAATTTTATGTTTGCGTGGGCTGAGTTAAATTATCTCACTAATACTTCCGTGCAAATATAACTATCTGAGATGCAGAATATATCGTCCACGTACCGTCCGCAGTAGACTAATTTGTCGATAACTCCGTGCAGATTTTTGTTCTCTAACTTACAAATACGTCTACTAACAATGGTCCTAACGGAGAGCCCATTGCGACTCCGTCTTCTGCCTGTAGATATTCCCACTGAACAGGGATTGTACGATCTTGGTACATATCAGAAGCAAATGTGTAAGTCGCTCGTTCAAGAGGCCGATATTCATATGGTGCAAGCGAACAGCATCTCATGGGTACTCTATCGTCTCCTCCAGCGGAACATTGGTGAACAGCGACACTACGCCTAGAGAAAACATTTTCCTTCCGGTTAACTGCATATAGCTTACGGAGTCTACCAAGTTGAATGTATCTCTGCGGCTGTATTTGGATAGGACTTTTCTGATTGGTTCTAGAAGCTTAGCGAGTCCCTTCGCTGTTAAGTGATATGGAGAATCACGTATGTCTAACATTGGCCTCAATGGACCTCCTTCTTTATACACTTCCGGTAAGCCATAAAGACGTGGAATCACTTTCCCGGAGGGACGCGTGTACTCGAACACCACTGAACCAATCGAATTCTCTTGGTTCAGGCAGCGTAGTAGTTTTGTGACTGTCTTTTCTATCAAGGCCGTATTGTCTTTCCCTTTCTGCATCATCCGAAAGTTTGAATGATCGTTGAGAATTGCATTTTGTCTTATAGATATAGTCAGATTTATCCATAAGGACAATCGGTGCTCCTTTATTCAGCTTAGAGAACAGCACATTCTCGTTCCGTTTGGGCACTCTGAGCGCGTCTAAGTGCACTTTCGTCAGTAAATACCTGACTTTAGGTTTGTGATTCAGGTACTGATAGCATGTATTCATTACAGTGGCTTTCAAAGGCTTAGCCTCTAAAGCCGACGAGAGTGTGAGATAAGGTTTATGATTACGGGGACAACAAAAGTTTGAACCCGACGAAATTGATTAAATCAGAATCTTATCAAGACATAACAACAAAAAATCGTTAGATATATTCCGGGACAAGTAGAAATAGGGTAACTGCCGCAATAACATTAGCGTCCAAAAAATTGCTTTGTGACTACAGCTAGGGGAAAGGCTTGGGATAACGTTGTTCCTTCGCATCCAGCTGGGCTTGCATGAGAAGGTAAACGCGCTGTTACGCTCCCAATCAGCAAGTCTAGGAGCAAATATTTCAAGTTCGTTAAATTCTGTGCTTTTCACCTATTTCGAGAAAGATGCTCCCAGAGGTTGTTCAAAATAAACAAGTACCCCAGAAAAAGATTTAGCCTGAACGACAAATTTATTATTGACTATCGCACGTTTTGACCATAAATTTTGAAAAATCCCGTTATTCAGTGAATTTCAGTCACACAAATAAAGGCAACTTCTATTTTTCTACAACCTTAACAAACCGAGAGGTAATCTATGCTAATGTAACGGTTGATGCTGCTTCGTTACAATAATCTGTTTAGCATTTTTTTACCGTTTTGCTTAATACACATTGTCAATGGTGTTCCAAGTTAACTTTTTTCCTTAGCTTCTTTTCCTTCTCACCATTATAGCAAATTCATTAGCGCACTTGTATTTTGTGTCAGATTGGTCAGTGGTTCCAATGCTTTTTTATAATAATGGATACTCGACAACATTGTTTGCTCTACATGTGGATGGTTATGTGTTTTTGAAACCCATTTTCAGTGTGTTGTCTTCAAGAAATACAAAGAATTTTGCTTTGGCTTCAATTTCGTTAACCAAATATTCTTTCATCTACTGTAAATGGCCTTAGCACCCATGCATTCACTTGGTGATTTTCCAAATTGGGAAATTATTTGCGTGCATTTGATTCACTCACTTGATTTGGCCTCAGTTCCACACAAACCATCATGTTCCGAATTTAGCGAAATTGGTGATGTCGATCTCTAGTGCAGGAATTGCTTATGGGGCAATGAACAACCGCCTGACTCAAATGAACAATGGTTGACGAGCGGACAGATAGACAGGCCATTTGGCTACACTGCGTTGTAGACTTGAATTCGTATTGGTGGGAATAATATTTATTACCTGAAATGGCCTAGCTAACTAAGCAGTAACTGAGGATTCGTCACTACTGATTAATCATTGGTGATTAGGTAAACATGATGTAAAGCAGATTTGGTTAATAATTCGTCTTCCTAACTACGGAAACATCCAATATTCCAATGCTCCTTTACCCTTGGTGAAATACCATTGTACCGCTTTGAGAGTAAGTAACCTTAGGTTGGGTACCGCTAGAGTAAACTATGACTCTTCGGTGCAGTATTAGTAGGGTTAATCCGCTTTCGTCTGAGTATGAGCCAAAAATATTTCGGCTATGCACAACAAAAACTGCACTCATCAAGGAAATTAATCTTAGCTTTCGCTACCGCAGGTCTTGTACAAAACTTAACATACTGGTTAAGTCTTACAAGCTGTTACGCACGCGCGCATGCATCGGTCTTGTTTCCGTTACACAACGCAACATACATAGGGGGTTACTACATGTCATATTCTTGCGTCATTTCTCTTCAAGGTTGGGGTTTTACTGTCTGTCCGACTCCGTACGTTCGCTTCTGTAACTCGTATTCTGACCATCATGGAATTGTCCAGGACTCTTGTTTTGCTCAATCGCGTTTACCTTATTCTACTTGGTACTACTTCTGGATGCCCGGGCAAAGGTGTCACTGTCTGATTTATTGGCCTTCCAATAAATGGTTTCTCAATTCTCCTTGAATCAGGTCCAATCTTTTTCGTCGCTCGCGAACTGCTCTCCGCTCGTTTTGTGGGGCTTGCGTTGCACCATTTGATTTCATCCTCGACGCTTGTGCCCATTTCGTTTCACGTTCCTCCGTGTGGCTCTCCTGTCGTCAGCGTGATCCTCACCTTCTGCACCACTATACTTGTAGTGTCTCAACTGGAAAAATATCCATTTTCTCTACCAGTGATGTCACATTCGGTTAGTGTATCCTAAGTACGGTCACACGTACGTGTTATGCAGTTGTGGTGAATAGGAAGTGTCGAACCTACTAAGCATAATGAGCTTAAGGTCAAGATGATTACTGGTTTTCGATGTCCTGTCGGATTATTTTGAGTAATCAAGGTAGTCCTGCGTCTGTAGACCGAGGTTCTGTTCCTGTGAAGCCTTGTAAAGATTGTGATCCATAAGTTTGTGAACGCCAATCATTTAATGAAGTACATATTCGGCCCTACAATTATCTGCGTTAAACTGAAGTAGATACATTTCCGACGATCCATAAGCACTAGCCAGATCAAGTTGCATGGATCCATAAAGTTTGTTGCTATTAATCCCACGTCATTTCCTGAGGTTGCTGGTGAAAAACAGGAAACTAGAGGCAATTTTGCTTGAAGGGTAACTGACGAACCCCAGGAGTTATCGCAGTCCTTGCGCTGTACTCTATGGATTAATGTTTTCCACCCCAATTGCCTCGGAAAATGCTCCTCTGCATGTATTTTCATCGTCCGCTGAAGGTGACCCACTCGACCAATAACAGAGTTCTGAATTATTTTATTTTTTAGCATCGGATTCAAGTGATCGGAAACTTCAGAAAGTCTAGACAGATGAAATCGACTTTAACCCCACTATTTGTCACTTCTGTGCAGATAACTTATACTGTCGGCATGTTGGTGGTGCATAACCGATGTTGACGGAATCCATGCTGCTCCGGTAACATGATGGTGTTTTTATGCAGGGAATCTACTAAAGTCTCAGCTAGAAGTGATTATATCTCTTTAGATCGCATGAACGGAAGAGTCACTGTGTGATAGTTTGCAGTATCCGCAAGGTCACAGCTTCCAAAAATAAATATAATCGCCGTGTGCTTCAACTTTGTCGAGACTTGTTTCTTCAAGCACCTTAGGAAGTATTTTGATAAGAGCACAACTAGATTCGTAACTACGAAGTTCAGCATCATCTGGTGAAGCCTAATGGCTCCCGAAGAATTATGAGAGCACAGAGTAACCCACTTATTTAGCACAGTTCCTGGATTGAAGATGACACGTAAATTCTGGGATGGACAAAATGCATATTGGAATTCAACACGAGCAGGCACGGGTGACACGAGAACAGTATTGACTGAATCATCGGCGCATTGCGCCGTACTCTCTGTTGTGACAAAAATGGAGATGTCACGTTTCCTATCACGACGGGGGTTGACATGGCCATAAGATGGTTTTTGCTGATGACCTGAAACATTTTGGCCAGAAACTGCTAATAGATAAACCCGTTCTGTACAACGTGTGATGTGATTTTTGCGATGAATCAGGAAGTTCATTTCGGATTCTGGATGAGCGTTAGACTTTTGGCTTTATCATGCCGTATCAATTACTGGGTATCCCTTGCTTCAGCACTCCGTATATTGTAAATATGCTGCTGTGCAATGGCATCCGGATAATTTGCATCACTTAGTGCGTATTGAATGAGAGGCCAAACCATTAATAACGCTACCTGTTATTCTAAACTTCGGCAATATTTTGTCAAACCCAATCATATAGCATCCACCAATGTCGCGAACCATGCTATTTGGCTATTTATTTCGTTGATATTTCTACCCCTAATCTAACTATTGCATCTTATTCTGCTGTTATTCTATTGGTCACTAGCGGACTGATTTCCTGAGGTGATGGTTTAAAGTTTCTATGCAACATGTATGCTTGCGCCAAACGACCCAATGGTGAATAAAGAAAGTGTGAAAACATTAGAAAGACAATCCAAGTTGAACTGCTGAACTAACACTTAATGACATATGACACCAACCGGTAATCCCGGTCATTATGCACGCAAAAAGTATCAATGACGAAATGGCTGAGTGGTTTGAGTAACTAACTTACCAAAGAACAAAAGACGATTGCCCAAATGATGAATAAAATCGGTAGCAACCAGCATGCGTTTAAACCACACTGATACATTACCAGATGGGGCGTGAAGGTGCGTGTGTTACTTCTCGAGGGACTACCCCGCGTGGAAGCAGGTCCCCGGGAGACGGTTCCACGAATGACCGTGTTACCTTCCTTGTTGTTTGCTTACCCTACTTTATTCTCCGCTGAAGCTGTTATGCTCCTGGTTCCTAGTTACTTCATCTTTACCGTTTTATTGTCTTACCGATATTTCCAATTAACCAACTCCTTAGGCCATAGCATCGCTCTTGATTGTGGTGGATTTCCTCTCCAAATCTCTACACCCAGAAGCGGAGAACTATTGTACCCTTTCCTAATCACCCTGTCTTTGGCATCTTCTATAAAACTACGAGACACTGATTAAGTCCTGGATGCAGTTAAAAGGCGCTTATTTCTTTGTCTACTTATCCACTTAATTGCTGCTTTTCAAAGTTACTCCATAATTAGACCAAATAATGTCTAGACACCACGCTGTGCCTCAACTCCTTACAAAGTGAATACTGCCTAAATTATTCTGATAAAGCAACCAATTTGAGGTACCACTGGAGTTACCCTAACATAGTATTTTCCATATCTTCGCAACTCCCTAACTTGATACGCGCAAATTAGCTCCAACTACATTACTCCAATCTATTTAGTAATATTGCTTATTACTCATCTGATTTTGATTGACGAATCTAAATGTTTCATCCTTTTCATACTCTCCCCACCCCCATCAAACCGCCACTATCATGACAGTACCAAGCTGCACCGAAAACAATCAAATGAGAATCCCGGAAAACTGGTAGCAAACGGCGACAAAAGTCCCAAATGAAAATACTCTCGAAAACATCGCTATTGGGACCCCGTAAAAGCCAAACAATGGACAACATCGCATGCCTGAGCATAGTGCAATGTAAATATTACCCGGCCCTTTGTGGGCTCGGTTTCTCGGTACCACGAGAAATATACGTTGTTATTATTATTAGTATTAGTAATAGTATTAGTATTAGTATGTATGTATGTACTCCTGGGCCTTGCTTCTAATAATCCGTGGCACCAGTATCGAACGAACGTGTTTATTTTCCGATGCATTCTTAGTGTGTGTCGTTGATTTTTTCACCAAACTCTGTTGAGATGTTATCAGTGGGAATGTCGGATGAATTCAAATTGTTTGTCTCGATGTGTTTTTTTGCAACATGCTAGCGCTTGCTTTTCTGAAACACACCTGTGTGTTCATTTGTATTCGTCAACAGAGCATCAGAGACCAAGCCCCTTCGTCCCGCGAAAATGTCTTCACTTCTAAGGAGCAGGACTCGAAAATGCCTGGCGATAAATGATGCACCATGGCGTTCTTACAAGATTAACCCCGACTCAAAGACTTGGGGAAATTTCCTGACCCATCACAACCATTGCACTGCACTTGTCCGTGAGGACAAAGTAACTTATCAACAGTGCCTATACAAAAAATTCATGGCAAACAACAAACTGCTATATAGGCATGTCAATAAGCTTCGTAAAATGAAGCATGGAATCCCTCCACTTTTCACGACAGGCGGTAGAGTACAAAGTGCCGAAGAAGCAGCTAATGCCCTGCGGCTACAATAAGCCCTAATTTGCGAACTCGCAACCTCTACCTGTCCCATGATGTCATGCACATTACCGACACCATTGTTTACAAATGTAATTTTCAACCCATCAATTGTGCTAAGGAAGTTACTCTCACTGCGTGAGCATAGTTCTCCGGGAGCAGACAACATCCGCCCGAAGGCACTGAAGGCTGTGGCCAACAAGCTAGCTGAATCACTGTCACAATTCTTCTAAAGGTGCTTTGGTGAACAACAGGTCCCCACTATGTGGAAGTGTAGTATTATCACCCCTATTTTTAAAGACGGTAGCCGTTCCGATCCTGCAAACTATCGTCCAGTAACTCTCCTCCCTGTGCTCGCGAAGGTGATGGTAGCAGTCGTCGCTGAGGCTTTAATGGACTACTTGGAAAAATGCAACATCTTGGTACCGGAACAGCATGGCTTCCGTCAACACCGGTCATGCACCAACAACCTACTGATTGCACGAGGTAGTTGGACGGAAGTGGCTGATGATGGGGTCGGAGTTGACGTCATCTAGCTAGAATTCTCCAAAGCTTTCCACCGCCTTGATCACCGCATCCTACTTCAACGGTTACAGCATTACGGAATCGGAGATCCTGTACTTGGTTGGATTGACAGCTTACTTCACCAACCGATGCTTTAAATGCGTGTTAGGGGATCACTCTCTAACCCAATTGAGGTGAAATGTGGGGTCCCACAAGGTTCAGTGCTGGGACCGCGTTTATTCCCGGTGTTTATCAACGACCTGGCAAGAGTCATCTCCTCAAATTTCCTGCTTTTCGCCGATGACGTCAAAAAATGGCGGGCGATTAGTAACAAGCCAGATCAGGATCTGCCCCGACATTACCTAGATTGGATTTAGGAATGGTCAAAGAGGAACAAGCTTCAATTGAACATAGCTAAGTGCAAAGTGATATATGTGCGTCACCAGCCGGTGAGCGCTTACAATCTTGGAGACCACACCTTGGAGAAGGCCTCTCAGGAGCGTGACCTGGGTCTATTGGTACAGGAAGATCTCGGGTGTTCAAAACAAGCAGAGAAGGCGACGAGAACCGGCAATCAACACTTCGGCCTTCTTCGCAGAGCCTTCGGTCAGTTTGAACCCACAATCTTTCCTCAAATGCTTAACACCTACGTGCGACCGCAAGTGGAATATGCTATTCAGGCGTGGCAGCCGTGGCAGAAACAGGATCCTGTTGGCCTCGAGACTCCTCAACGAAGGGCAACAAATAACCTCAGAGGCCTCTTCCATCTGCCCTATCAGCTTAGACTGAAATCTCTAAGAATGTACAGTAGTCGATATCAGCTTTTGCGGGGGCATCTTATAATGGTTTACCAAATTCTGAAGAATCCAAACCACCTTTGCCGTCAGTTGCTGGGATTGAATCACAACAGTAACCTAAGAGGTTAACCTCTGAAACTGACAATTCAGTATAGCCAACTTGAATGCCATAGAAATTTCTTTTCCCTCCGCGTGTGCCAGCCGTGGAACGCCCTCCCTAATTATGTCGTCTCTGCTCCCAATCTGGCGATATTTAAACAACGTGTTGACGATGCATTGTCTCACTTACATTTTATTTTATGACTTGTTAGCCAGGGGCTGCAAAACGCAATCAAACTGTGTCTTGCCAAACGCCTAACCAATGGATTTATGGATTTATACGTTTAATATGCGAACATCTCCGCTTTTCCACATAAGTCTATGGTGAGTCCACCACAACGCTTTTCACTTTGTCATGCAATTGATTTTCGAAATGATTTCCATCCCACGGGACTTGTTAAGCAATGCTTTCTTTACCCAAAATAAACCACAGTCAACCAACTTGGTAGGTTTTGTCAGTGTCTTATTGATCAGTATCCCAACATTTGCAAGCAAACGCTGTAGCATGGGCCGTCGGTTAGCCACTCTGTACGTGTCTGTGCACAGGAGTATCTATGACAAATGCACACACATCAGCTTTACACTATTCACTTGGGGCACCGACACACGCAGATCTTGTATATCGAAATCACCTGCGGTGGGATATGGCTGCACTTAGTGTGTGCTACACTACCTAAAGGAAGCAGCAAGCTGGAATCCATACTAAAGTGAATGTTAGGGACATTGCCGAAAGCGACGGAGCCTACGCTGTCGATTTTAACAGGGGACAACACCACAGCAATTCGATGGCGAGGTCCTAGAACCCCACTGACGAACATGACAGGCCTCTGCGTTACGGCAAAACATCCCCACACTTCATGTTGTGACTGTGGTTGCAGATACGTGTCATTCGTCAACTCTCGAACTCATCGGTATCTTCTGGGTGCAGCCGTGTTACCGTGATACAAATGCTGATCCAAACACTCGCGACTTCACGTAGTTGAAAACGATGTTTTCTGACAGACTCTTGAGAGTTGTTGTACATACATGAAGGTTTCTCAGGGGAAAGTGTAAGCCTGACCTAAAGTTGTGCCGACCAGCGAGTGGCTGGAGACCAATCAGTTTTGCTGTTTCATTGTTGACTGATTCAGTGTCTGGTAAGGCGACAGTAATTATCCCACTCCAAGCTTCTACGCACAGCAAACTCGGTTTGGGTTGGTTGCTTCAACACTAAATTGCGAGGGTTTGTCTGACTCACTGATAGTGCACGGTTCGAGTAGAATCCCAATTGTGTTGGGATCCTTGAAGGAAATGTTACACTTGGATGGCATATATTTTTGCCATCTCCAACCGAAGCTCATAGAGTACTCTGTAGCGGAATATGCGCTAGGATTTTAGTCGATCTACCGCGATTTATCGTGGCTTAATTAATACCTTCTTTACTCTTCTGCAGCATCCTTTGTAGCTCGATACTGTATCATACTCGCTGGCAGTCTTTCAAGGAGAGCAACCGACTTACATAATCTTTCAGGAATTTCCACGCCTCAATTCTTTCGAAAATGCTTGGCGCGTACGTTAGGCCGCACGCAGAATAAGCTATAGTAACGTAGCAATCCTGGCAGCAGCACCACCTCCCAGCATTAGATACTACACAACGCAGGTCGACGTTAAACGTCAAAGATTTGTCCCGCCTTCCCTACCTTCTCACGCTGAAAACCCACAAAATGTACAGCGGACGTTATCGGTGACCCAAAGGCGATCTCAAATTGGTGTATCGGTTCCTGAGAAACCCCAATCACACATATCATTCTCTTTTGAAACTCAGTCAAAGTACATCTTTAAGGGGTCATCCGTTTAAGCTAGTCACGCTATACTACCGACTGGAAGATGGACGAAACTTCTTCTCCCTCCGAGCGCCACAGCCTGGGAAGGCCCACCCGGGACTTAGAATTAATGGTCCAACTTTATCCCTTTTCAACATACGCCTTGACGATACGCTGACACACTTCCCCTACGTGATATAGCTCGTGTTCATCAGATGATGACACAACAAACAGTGGACGACATCATAACCACCCTATAACCCAGGTAGGAATAATCGCTTATGTGTTACTTCAACCCCTTATATTAATATTATTCAACACCTGACCAATATACAATTGGTGGTGCCACAACACATAGTTAACAACAAAAACAACAAAATGGGGAAACCAGGTAGACGGTGAGAAGGTTTGGAAGGTTTAAAAGGTTAATATATTGTGCTGGCGGTGATCATCCCGGTTGCACAGACCAATGAAGAGGGTTGACTTAAGGGACCACACCCGGAGCCTTTGGTCATAATGACCTGACCCGCAAGGCAGTGGGACGATTAACGGAGACCGTTGATATGCGGGTAACTCATTCGCCTTCTTTGTGTTTAATAGCAGTCCACAGAGAAGTCGGTGGACAACTAGGTTGTTCATTCGCCCTCTGTTAAATACTCACTTCTGGTTACAGAAGTGAGTCGTCAGTGACCCCCATAGCCTGTTTCATTGGCTTTGACACAGCGCCATACGGCCTCTGATGGTAGTTGACAGAGAACCAAGTGACCACCTCAGAACTCCCAACGCTCTGAGACGCTGCCGCTGATTGTACTCGACTGTTTATTCATCTTGCCTGCAAGGAAAAGGAGACTTCTTCGCAATTACCTCGACTAGGAAGGCATTCCCCGATCCGCAATCTGAGGACGCGCCTGATAGCGTACAGCTCCCCTTGGTGAGTCATATATTTCGTACGTACTTTTACTGACAAGTTTTTTCTAATTTTGTGATTTTCACCCTAACCTTCCTACGGGACATGTTAAGCATTCGTTTTTATACCCGTAATAAACAGTTGCTCCATTGCTCACTGCTACCTAGCAAGGGTTGATATTGTAAGCGTCTTTTGCCATAGCCTTGTGCACACGGTAGACAAGGATGGGTTCAGTAACCTTCTGTCTGTGAGCTTCTCAACTGTGGTTACCGTAGTAAGGTTACCTCATCATGGAATCCGGAAAGGTATGGGTCGAACATGGTTCACTACTGAGGCAATCTGTCGATAACTGGGCTGACTGTACTCCAGTGATAGGATTCAACATTACCTGCAGTAGTCTCGGCTTCTCATATAGCGTTTAGAGTTAGGGTTATGCGTGACCCTCAATACATTTGTGTTTTTCACCGTAACATCGTTTAGTTTGCCGATTTAGGCCAGCTGACTAAAGTCATCTAACCGTTTGTTACTAAATGAGATTGACGCTGATTCTACTGCCGTGGTGCAAGTACAGTTAGCACAGCATGTCGAGCTTCACGCTTTTCATTTGTATCCTGGTAAGCGGTTGAGTTAAGCAACGGTGTTCCACCAGAAGTCATTGGCTTTTAAATCAGTTGAATGCTGATCACCCCTTACTTTCCGGTTTAGTGGATGGTACTGCTGACTTAAATTGTGATTACTCTTGCTACCAAACTCAATGCAACATTTATTCAGCACGAAGATCGTAGAAAGCTTCAGGTGCAATTACGATCGAACTAGGTACCATCTAAGTAGTCACAAACAGACTCAGACGTCAGTTAGGTCGACAAAGATTGCTCAGCGGACTAGATTCCAGCAATGGCATACAGTCTATTAGTGCTGCCTACCAGATCTTTGCAACCTTATTACCATTTTTGCACTAAAAGGATAACTCGTATCACAGACGCTTAAAAGAAAAACGGAAGCGAAGGTAAAGTATGTCAAAAGACCTGTCCATTGCTTGATTATCTCAAGAGGACTCGTACCGAATGATTCAGGAGATTGGCCCGGCTCGCTCTGCGAACATCGAGCTAATCTTTGTGCAACGTTCACGCAGCATATAAACACGGACTCCAGTGCTGTGATCCACTGCAGTTTAGCGGGAGTAAAGCAATTTAAAAACGTTTGACTGGGCGGAATAACTATTACCACCCAGATACTGCCTGAGTCAGAAAGTGCAGATGTTACAAGTTGCTGCTGCCCACGAAGAATGAAAGCGAGAGGTTGTAAATTCACTCGGTAAAGCTACCTTAAATTCAATGTTTGCAAGAGGATAACTAAAAGGAACCGCGTGCAAATGATGATATACATTGCAGGACAGGGCGAACCCGATGCAAGGTACTCGATGGTGTATAGATATGAGATCAAAACGGTAAGGGCAGCCCCATTCTGCCGTACGAAAATAGAGAAGATGCATAAGGGGGCTGAAAATGCAGTGACCAGAGAGACTCGAGCGAAGAAGTAAACAGATACACTGACGCAAGCTGACCAGAACCAATACTTAGAAGCCAAAGGTTTGTCCGGCTATCTGTATTTCTCTGGTGATTGGTTGGCATGTGGTCAACTTGCCGTGCCTTTGCTTAACAAACGCAAAACGTAAATTTTATGAGCGATGCAAATCTTTTTAACAGTTATCGACTTATCTTATAAATCAGGCCGAGTTACCATTCTCCTATGATGCGTTGTTGCTGTTTGCTTTGCTGACTGATAGCTTGTTTCAGAAGGATACTTTTAGATATCATGTGCTTCTAGTAATGTTTATAGCGAATTAGATCAACTATCAGTAAGGCATACAGTGGTTTTCAAAATATTGTTGGTATAAATATGTGGAATGCTTTTCGGAAAGTTGAGAACAGTTTTGTCAGTTTTGTCAGTTTGACCCTGTTTTCATAACTTCGTAAAGAAGAATGGACCCCGTTGTACTTGGTGTGTAGAGACACACACGTAGTTTATTTCCAGAATACTCATTCTGATGATTAGCCTTTCTGCTACTTCTCATCAATATTTAAGTCCAAATATCCAATTAACTGCCGATGAGCAGGTCTGGCGCTTAGTAGAAGTAGAATCTCTCGCATTTTAAGCATTAACGGGCTGTGACATACACTAACGGTCACAAAGTTCTTGTGCTCCGCACTGTCATACATTTTCTCAGCAGCACAGTCATCCCAACACAGTCGCAGCACAGTCATCCTACACGCATTCGAATAGGAGTAATTTCCTGTAATTAGTAGGCACATTTTCTCTGAATTCTACGGGCGGTGATTTGTGTACCCCCAGTTGTTTTAGCGCGCTTTTAGCTCACAACAACACATGCAACTCCGTTGTTATTTAACAGCTTTCCCTGTTTCGAAACTGCGCGCATGAAAGTATTTACTGCTCTACGCAGGTTTTAGAATTACTCTCACAGGATCGTTTCCAAAGAAGATGCGACTCAGTTTGTGGTTTCAATTTCGTTCGCCCATGGCCGAGACCTAGTCGCTGACATCCGCTAACTAAAATGCAGTTTAAACGAATTAACCCAACAGAAACGTTGCTCGACCAAAAAGGCATCCAAACCGTGTGTACATCTGTGCGGTTTCCGTAACACGCCCACCTACGATATCCCACCAAAACGATGTGAGTGGGACAAAGAACGTGAGAATCACCCTCCCTCTACCTGGCTTGACCGCACCATTGCAGCTTTCAAATGCAACAACGATCGTCACTGAACATGATCTCACTTAGCTTAACCGTGGCGAACCGAAAGGTGCACAAGGGATCAGCTGTTCAAATTGTGTTCTTGTGTTCAACTCAAAGTGCGGTGGTGTAAGACAAGTCAAAAATGTGCTTGGTGCACCTTTTATGGGTAAACGTTCGGCCCTATCACGCATACAGGTATGGGATAAATACCGAAAAGGCATAGTACATGCGAATAAATATAAAACCACCATCCTGAAAATTAGTTGGCAGAACGAAGATCCCTAGAGGGCCTTCTAATCAGTGCTTGAATTTCTGACTGGGTATCGTTCAACAAACGTGATAGGAAAGGAAATATAGAGGCACCAGTGGCATTTGTGCAGGCGTATGTAGTTTTTCATCTAATCCATCACCGTCACTGCCAATCGGCAGGCTTAGGCTAGATTGGTAATTCCTCAGACGCCGGCTTTTTGACATCCTGCGTCTCGTCATTGGTACGCCTCCCAGCGGAACCCTACCGGGTTCCGCCCCCATGACTTCTGGATGCCAAAAGGTAGTGCCGCATCGCCATGGGTGACAGCCACGAAACTGCTTGATTGATAGATGACTAGGACATAGCCCGGCTCATTTTCCACTGCCATGCCAGTTACGAACTGTTAGGAGGACAGTGACTAGCCCCACGAGCTAGGAGTTTCCACAGATCGCCTAAGTACGACATAGGACTTAGAAACTATACGGACAGGTTTCATATTACTACCGAGTAGTAGTGCGGATTTTGGTTTAATTCAGCTAATTCATCAACGTCACTCCCAATCAGCAGGTGCAGGGTAGTCTGGCAAAACACCAGACGCCGGAGTTTCGACATTTTGGGTCTCGTCAGTGGTGTGCCTCCCACCAAGCCCCTACTTTGTTCCGCTCCCATGACTTCAGGATGTAAGCAGTTAGTGTCACCGCCATGGGTGACAGCTGTGGAACTACGTCATTCACAGTTGCATATTATATAGTCCGGCTTATCCGGCATCCTGAATTCATGGGGGCGGAACCCGGCATGGGTCCGCTGGGAGGCGCACCACTAACGAGACCCAGAATGTCGCAACGACGGCGTCTGGTGCTTTTCCAGACTAGCCTGAACTTGCTGATTGGGAGTGTCGATGATGAATTAGCTGAATTATACCAAAAATGCTCACTACTCACCATCATCAGTATACACGTCAGCTAGAGTTGGGAAACACCTCAGCTACTGTGCCGCAATACATAAATTAAAGGAAAATAAATACAACCGTTAAATACCAGCTGCGCTACCGGCAACGGCTAGGCATTGTTCCCGTAAGCTACCAGTCGGGTACTAGGCAAAAAGAAAAACTATTATGTTTTACACTGCGAAATGAGATCGTTGGTGAAGGGGGTGGCTAAAAGCGATGGGGAGGGACAAAGAAACTCACAGCAGGCTAGCCACTGAGGCCGGCTCCTTGCCACGTCAGCAACTGTATCCAGCCAAAGATGTTCCTCATCTTTTTAACCCCCAACCAGGTAGCCGTGACGTTCCAACCGAGGCCAGCTTCGAAGTGAGGACCTTCATTACTCTCGATCAACTCATCGCTTGGCCCCCTCTTTCTTCTTCCATCCACACCCTCGGCGCGCAAACACCACACGTCGTGGGAGTCGGTGGGCTGGCATGCACCTGGCCGAGCCATCAGAGCCTGATGCGTGAAATAACGGTGCTGGGTGGTTCATTTCCTTTTCCTGTGCCGTAAACAAGGCGTCGAACACGCTCGTTTCTCACGCGGTGTTCCCACCACATGTGAGCTAAATTGTGTAGGCACCGGTGGTCGAAGGCAACTAGGCTCTTTATGTCCGCTGATCTAAGGAGCCAGGTTTCGCAAACTTACAGTAAGGTTGAACGTACCGCTGCATTGTAAACTCTACACTTCAGAGTGATAATGATGTCGCGCCGGCGCCATAAGTGGCAAAGGTTAGCAAAAGCGCATCGAGCTTTTGCTATACGGTTCGTGATCTCATTTTCAATCCCACGGGCGCTGATACAAATTCCCAGGTAGTTGAAGTTCCGAAAGACTTCCAGCTGATCCCCAAAAACGGTCAACGCAGGAGGCCATCCCTGCAAATCTTGGAGCAACGCTTTGTATTTCCATTGGGTAAAGCAAAGCCCGAAGCGGCTGACATCCAGTACTAATCTGTCCAGCACAGCTTGGCACCTATGGGAGCTGTCACAGATGAGGGCAATGTCGTCTGCATACTCCAAGTCAAGAAGTCGTTCTCCTGGGAGTAGCTCCACACCTTCCAAGTCACGTCCTGTAAATGCAAACTCCATGGCTTCGTCAATAGCGAAGTTGAAGAGGTAAGGTGACAGCGGGCATCCTTGTCTCACACCGCTGGAGATATTGAAGGGTGGCGACAGCTTGCCGTAAGCCCTCACTCTGCCCGTGCTACGCGCTTATAATGCTTGGATAATATTTACATATTTCTCAGGTACACCTTTCCTGAGTAGACAATTCCAAAGGGCACTTCGATCAACCGAATCGAAGGCATCTTTGCTGTCGAGGAACACGACTACGGTAGGCCGCCAATATGTGTGACGGTGCTCCAACAACTGACGCAAGATAAGAGGTGGTCGAGGCAGCCACGGCCCCGACGAAACCCGGCTTGATCCCCACGGATTTGGCTTTCACAAGCGCCAGTCAGTCTGTGAAGGATTATGGAAGCAAGTAATTTGGAGGCGACTGTGAGCAGACTGATTCCTCTATGGCTGCCGCATTCCGACCGCGATACTCCTTTGAAGATGGGAACAATAACGGAGCGGCTCCAGTCGGTTGGGACAGCTTCCTGCCCTCACAATTTCACTTGTATTCCATGTAAAGCATCAACAATAGCAGAGCCCCTGGATTTGAAGAGGGCTGGAGGAAGATCATCTGGTCCCGCGGCTTTGTTCAACTTCAACAGTCCGATCTCACGTTCGACTTTTGAGCGAGAGGGTGCATCGAAATGACAGCCCAAGGAGTGGGGCGATCAATGGCTGGCGTAGAATCGAACAATTTCGACCGATTAAATTACTTTTCAAAATGCTCAGCCCAACGCTCCAAACGTTTTGACAAATTGTGGCTAGGCTGTCCACTCTCGTCACGTATAGTTTCGCTAACACCAAGTCTCCTGCTGCCCGTTTTCCGTATCAGACGGAATAACTTACGATGGTTGCCAAGGGCAGCGGTCACTTCCATCTCTGATGCATGATGTGACAACCAGAATTCGCCGTCTCTTCAGGCTAGCACGAACTCTTGCCCGGAGCTCTTTGCGAGTTTCATTGTGTTCCCTTCCAGCCGGGACATGCCGGTGAGCGTCGATAAGTTACAGAAACCGCGAAGAGACCCAATATCCATGTTGCATACTAGACATATCACATGAGGATTTTACTGCTGCTAGCAAGGTCTGATGAACATGTGATCAGTGACCATCAATTGTCTCCAGTGAGCGCTTACTCAACTCGCATGATAGTGTACCTTGATAGGCATTCAGGACAGCTGGTTTCGCAAATTGACTGGTGTCAATGCGCTCACAGAGTCGTCCTGGGCTTCCGCCAAAACGCATCGGCAGGTCAGCACATACAAATGCATGGTCGGTGTCCACACCTGTGCTCCAAATCGAGCGACAGTTCTGAATGCAGCCTGTCCAGCGGTAACTGACAGCAATGTGATAGATTTGCCTCCAAGGCTGTTTCGAGGCTGGTGGGCGCCAAGTCACCCTCCGGCGGGTGCTGTGTCGGAAGTTAATGCTCGCAAGAAATAAGCGAGCATCTTCACACAAATGAAGTAACTGCTCACCGCTATTATTACGGGAGTCCACAACTTGCTGACCGCCCAGATGCATTTCATCAGTGCACAACTTTCCAATTTGTGCGTTCAGAACCCCGGCCAGCACGACAGTGTCCGAGCTTCTTCTGTGGCGAAGGAGCTGTGTCAGTTAGCGTTAGAAGTCGTCTTTTACCGAATCATCGCTGCAATTTGTGGGTGCATAGGCAGCGATGATGTATAAAAACCTATTAGTCCCGCGCGACTTCGAAGCTATGCACGAGCCAGCCAATCGACCTGCACACATCCGGCTACTGATTGGAATCTAATAAACCAGAGCAGCTTCAGCCCGGCGACTCAGGGCAATGCCAACACCAGCTTGGCCGGTGCTAGAAGCTGCATCGTCACTGGATAGGAGCAATGAGAAAATGCTGCTTGCGTCATCTGAATGGGATATCAGAGTGAGCACAGAGGTCGAGTCTTGCAAGCGGGTCTTCGATAAGCAGCAGATATCGATCGAGAGGGTCTCTAATGTTCGGGCAAGTGCTGCCTGTTGTCCGACCTGTAGCAATGTGCGTACATTGAGGCATGCCAATCTGAAGGAGGATCGAGGGTTCCAAATGGAAGCCGATGAACTGGAATGGACCGCTTGGTTAAACATGGGCTTGTCGATAAGAGAGGAGTGACGCTCCGCGTTAGCATGTGCGTTGAAGATAGAGGACAAACGTCTAGTAAATCATGTTGGGGGGGTGGCAAGAATCGGGGGGCTGAAAACTGGGGGGATATAAGTGAAGTTGGAAGGAGACGGTAATAGTGAGAAAGCGTAAGAGGGGGAATAAGAAGACGGGAAGGCTTGAGCAGTAGCATCCAAACCCCTATCCACCCTGCTCGACGCAGCAGATTGGGCACCGTTGATTATCCTCTGTGGCTGCCAGAGCATCAAGAAACTGTTTGAAGAGGAATTCATTGTATTGCGTGGACGGAATACTGTCAGCTTGCCCAGACCTAGACAGAAGAACGATTAGGGTTCTAAACAAAAGCCTTCGATTCAAAAGCCTTACCGTAAGGCAGTGGGTTTGGCGTTGGGCTACAAGGAGTCCGTTTTAAGGAATAAGGAGGCATCCATTCCAACCTTCAAACTGGAGGACCAGCAGGCGGAGTTTGTCTGGCTTCTAACCATTGACCAATCTAGCATAAGTGGCTCTGAAGGTGCAAAAAGGCACCACCCAGCATAGCTCAATGGATGGCTGAGGCACACAAAATGAACAATGAACAATGATTTATAACGGGTAAAAAGCAGGTGCTTGACTGTCCCGTAGGGTGTATAGCGTGATAAAAAAGATAGCGAATGGATAATGGATTTTTCAGTTCGGGCGCTTACAAATGTAACTGCACTGTCGTATAAAGGGAGTTTGAAATGAGAATGTACGCACACAAAGCAACAGGGGAGTGGTTATTGTTCACATCATAGGCGAGAAAAATAAAAAGGTAGCAAGGACAACGCTTACTCGTGTGCAACTATCTTGGGTCGACAGGATACAGTAATCCAATTTCTGTAGTAGTAGCGTTTATCAAATTTCGTGCAAGGAGTTTGGAATGACTCATTCTCAAATAGTGTTATGGCGCTATCCCCTGTCTGTTGTGCATTAGTGCCAGCATCTGGTGCTCATGAGCTATAGCAAGTAGTGTAAATGTGACACCACGGTAAGTTCCAGCCTCATTGCGATGGATGCTCACTACTACTCATCAGTTTATAGTTTTCTAAATCTGTCTGGTCGAGCAGGTTGATAAGCATACTGAAAAGGCATTGTGGAGGGAGTGGCTAACATCTGTGAGTATTCTTAATGCAAACCTTTTACAGGAGTAGACATAACTGACTACATTAATGTTGACCAGTTCCATCTTTGAAGTTTCATTACGACGGGGTAGATACTTCACTGACCTATGAATTTCTTTTAGGTTCTTAATCAGAAGATCAGGAAAAATCACTGATGAGCAAAAGACCAAGTGGGGTAACATCTACGCTAACAAAACGTTGGGCAGCAAAATGGGAAGCGGAAGAAGACCAGCGGCGTGTAATATAGAAGGAAAGCCTTCTAACCTAAGCGCATGTATCGTTCACATGAAGAGACGACGTAAGCCCACTGCTCAACGTCACAACCAGTTATTTTACTGAAGTGGAAGAGGTCATAAATTCATCGTCAATGCAAAGTTGTAGACAACATGTCAGGATTTGCTGGTCGCGAGTTCCTTTTAACAGGTACGAAGGACAGCCTTGCATTTTGAGATGTTTAATGTTGGGCAACGGGATTTGGATCAAGCTGTGAGATTGTCTAAGAGGGTTTGTAGCTTGGCTGCTGACACATTGCTGGTATGGTGTACGCCAAGGATTACATCGTCCGCATACATCAGTAGGATGGCTTCTTCATGGGCACGGATTGAGGTAGCATAAGAGGTAAACAAGAAAGGGGTCGAACTGGTTCCTTCAAGAACGTGGGTTCCGGGTATTGAAGAAGAGATTTTCCCCACTAACTGGTAAACTGGGTTTGCATGATAAAATAATCTTACAACAGACAAACAAGACTTTGGACTCCAAAACCTAACAGATCGCGAAACCGTAGTTCACGACTCACACAACCGAAAGCGTTGCTAAAATCCAGGAGGTAGATGGGGATGGATTTGTTTTTATTATACAGTTCCAAGATCACAGTATGTACCAAGTATGCAACCGCTTCTAGGATGAACCTTGAGCTGCGATATGCAAACTGATGAAGGTCATCCAACTAGGTCTGTGATGAGCTCATTATAACACTAAACTCCTTAAAGGTCTTCAGAGCAACCGACGTGTATGCGATTGGACGATATTTGCAGGTTCCTTTCTTTGACATTGGCGTGATACTTGCTCTTCACCAGATTTCGACTATTTTGGGCTGCTGGAAGCACAGCGTGTGAAAGCTGGCGAGCAGCTCAGACAGGTAAACAGCTCACTGCTTGAAAAACACAGGAGACAACTAATCCGGATCATGTGTTTCGTTCATCAAGAGTCCGATTTATTCTCTGTGTGCTTCTAGGCGGTTCACAGAAGGAGGGTTATCTGAGACTAGCTGTAACAGCAGAGAATACTCCAATTCAAGGAAGAGCTTTATTCGCCTGTTCAGCTATCACACGCAAGCCTTCAGAATTGTATAAGACATACACAAAACGGTAATAAGCAGCAACTTAACAATATTATTACAATGTAAGTTTACTTGTCGGATCCATAACGACTGAGGTCTATTTGCTCAAAATGCGCGCCAAGTATGGGATTACAGATGAGCGGTAAGCTTTTGTACGGGAATAAATGGATCTGTACTTTTGTCTAGTTGTGAGAATTGATATACTGCCAACCAGTGTACCGTAAAGAGTGTGACTTGCATGAGCGAGTGTTTTTCAACAAGTCTTTACAAGGAATTGAAATGAGTAGTAATAACGATGTCAACAAAGGTCGCCTTTAGAATACACCGCTACATCGAAACAGTTGTGTCAATGACCTATCTAGGATTTTAAAATGCTTCTTTTGGAAATCTGGGAATGTCCAGTAAGACACAAACGGTGATAAATCTCAATAGTAGGTAGCGGGGGACATTGGAGGATCGCAAACGAGCAGCGTCAAAGGAAAGGCTTCTCAATTTGGTAAAGATTTCATTCATATGGGGTGACCATGATGGATAATGGCTGAGTGTAACAGTTGGATGCTTCACAGACTCGGTGGAGTGCAACTTCTCACAATCTATGTGGACTTAAGGACAATCCAGTAGAAGTTGCTGATAACGACGGCCATTATGAAAGGAAAAAGGGATAAAGTACTATCCTTGTTACATAAAACGAGGTTTACAATGATTGAACAATGAACAATGATTTATCACGGAATAAAAGAAGTGCTTGACACGTCCCGTAGGATGGTTGAGGTGAATATGATGAAATCAAAATATGTCTGGGTCATCTATCGAACGTCTACCGAAATGAATACTTTGACAAGTAAAATTAGTGTAAAATTAGAAAAATTATCGCGCGTAAACCTTCAGAAAGACACTGGGGTGCAGTGATCGTTGATGTAAGGAGTGAGAAAAGTAAAATATAGTCGTTTATTTAGATCCATTTTGATACACAAATCCTGTTGAAAAGCATGCTTGGAGTAATCCACAATAGAGTAATTTATGTAACAAAATGCTGGGAGCTGAGAGCAACATCTAGTCGTTTTTTGAAAATATCCAACGTAGGAGAGGATACAACTGAGCCTGGGAGTGCGTTCCAGGGTTGGCAAACTAGAAGGGAAAAGTAATTCCGTCGACACTCTAGACGGCTATATTGTTCCTTCAACTTTAAGCAGTTACCCCTGAGCTGCGTGTTGTGGCTAAGTTTTAGCAAATGGCGGCATACGTGGTTGGGGTCACTCAATATCTGATACGCCAAAATGAGATCGCCGCGCAGCCTTCGATAGCATCCGCTGAAAATTCCCAGCAACTTCAGTCTTCGGTGGTAAGAGTGATAACGCATGCCCTTTACATTCTTTGTTGCCCTTCTTTGTGGTGCCTCTATCGCTTCTAGGTCGCGCTTCAACCAAGGTTGCCAAGCTTGGATAGCGTATTCAACATGCGGGCGTACGTAGGAATTGTGCAGCATTGGGAAGATTGATGGATCAAATCTCCCGAATGCTCTTCGCAGCATGCCGACATGCTGGTTGCCTCTTTTCGCAGCTACCTCAGCCTGTTTTGAACAGTTGAGGTCGCTCTGTACGATCACACCAAGATCGCGTTCCTGGGAGCTATTCTGCAGTCCGTTGGTCCCAAGTAAATAGGTGTGGTTATGTCTATGGCGTAATTGTACGACGCGACATTTGTCTAGGTTGAACGGTAGGGCGTTTTGAACTGACCAGTTCGACACTGTGTTAAGATCGCACTGGAGCCGTTCATGGTCGTCCGGTCCTCTGATCCTTCGCCATATCTTGATATCATCAGCGAAAAATAAGAAATCGAAAGTAATTGATCTCGCCAAATCGTTAATGAACACCAAGAATAAACGAGGTCCAAGAACTGAGTCTTGTGGTACTCCACACGCCACATCGATTGCATCAGAAAATGATTTTCGGACTCTTACCACTAGCCGCCGCTCTTGTAGAAAATTCTCAATCCAACTCAGGACTGGGTCGCCAATGCCGTAATTCCAAAGCTTCTGGAGAAGAATTCGATGGTCTAAGCGATCAAACGCTTTTGAAAAGTCCAGGTAGATGACATCGACCCCTACTCCATAGTCAACAGCTTCAGTCCAGCTACTACGTGC
>OX104066.1:92847390-92915645 GCA_944474145.2 Dicrocoelium dendriticum | reverse complement strand
ACGGGTTGATACATCGGAAACCACCTGAGGTGACATCCCGAACTGTTCCTGTAATGACTCATGGCTCAAGACTTGGGTACCGCGGTTATCTGCCCTGTTCGCTATAAAATTCTACACCAATTGCACACTGATTCACCTGGTCTGACGAAGCCTTTATTTTAAAGGCGAAACGTTACCAAAATACTATACCAACCGATTGTTTCCAAACCTCTCTGAACTCAAGGCTGTAACTTTTTATGCTGCAACTTTTATTGATGGTTGCCGCGTAGTTTAGGAGTCCTCAACTTCTTCTTCCGAATGAGGCCAAATTATTTTCCGAAATACTGGTTTGATGCAGTTACACAAATGGAATTCCACAAGGTATATGCCGAGAACTGGGAACTGCAGCAGGATTATAATCCACACAGGTTAGATCCAGGAGTTGGAAATCACTGAGTAGATCTCGTCGAACTGGTTCGAACGTGCGCACGCACAATATTGTTTTGGAAGATTTGAAGTGGCCACAGTTGGCAAAGCGAGAGACGAGTTAAATTGCGGCCGCACGGCAGGTGATCCTGATATGGTTGTTCCGCAACCGAAGTTCAATGAGTGACCTCGCGGTTGACTGCTTGATTGTTTAGTCCTTTTTCATATTTCACGATAATTAGTATTTCCAACTATGACTTGAAATTATGTATCGTTGAGTCGAAGCAATTCGAGTTTTATGTCAAGAGATAGAAACTTTTCTGATGTAACCTCTTTGCGTTTAAAAGCCTTTCTTTGTCTACGCAGACGTTTGAGATATTGAGCGGTGACTCTGTCTGCACAGATAAAAATTATTTAAATTGGACTGCAAGTGCAAAGCAGTAGCTTAAGTAACTAGCTAACTGGTCACAATACTTCGCTAAGTCTGCATCTTGCAATGAACTAAAATTAGTGGCGGCAATACTTTAACGCAGTCGTTGCATGTTATGGAGAGGGCATTGTCTCCACCTGAACTTTTGATTGTTGCAACGAGTGAAATTTGTACGGTTCGTTTTGCTATAGATAACAGGAGATGGCTTTACAATGGCATGAGCAGAGCTCCGAAGCGGTGCCCGAGTACAAACAGAAAACACTTTCAGGTTGTTAACATATGCCATGTCAAGCTTGGCATTGAACCTGGTTGGAGATTGCACAAAATTTTTAGCCCAATGCTCGCAATGAATCTTGTATCAGATATATTAAACCCACCGACAACTATGCACAATGAGAGTTCCAGGTATTCCAGGAGCACATTGATGAATCAGTCGTAAAATTCTTCCACTTCATGGTTTGGACAGTAGGGAGATGTATAACCATTAGCCAGTAAAATCGAAGGATAACCGTTCAGCAGTTTGGTTTACGTTTTACGATTAAGCAGCTGACGCGTTGCGAGCTGTAGTTCAAAATGTTTTAATCTGCAGGCAACAAGAAGATTTAATGTAAATGGTGACGCCATCTCCGCGGCTTCTCTGTGTACATTGGCGGTCAACACGTAGAGCTAAATCCGTCTAATTCAACAACAGCATCTTCAATATTAATGTGAAGCCGAGTTTCCTGTAGCACAGTGCTGCCAAGAGGAGAATAATTCCGACCCTTTATAACACTTTTGACGTCTTCTAATTTTCCAAGTAGCGATCGAACATTAGCACTGAGTAAAATAGGTAGGCGCATACTTCCGATATGTTTCCTTATTAATGCAACTCGCCAACCTGCACGGTGATTTTGTGAAGCATTCCTTTGCTTCTTGTTGCTTCTTTTTATTTTCTTATCGCTTGGTCAGGAAACAGTGCCCAGTTCATTTGCGTGAAAGCACAATTTCAAATTGCCACGAGTGTGAACGATCCTGACTATGGTTCCGGAACAAAAGGTTGATAAATTAAAACATAAGTCAACTATAAACAAAAAGAAAGCGATCTGACTGATGTTTCCTGGTTTTGCCAAACACGCTGTCCGACTCTAATGGTTGACTGTACATAGGTGCTCATGGGAAGTGTGACGAACGGACGGAAACCTTCAAGCAGATTGCAAGCTTTAAAGCATTACCATTTTAATCAAACGAGAACGGTCTTGTATTACGGCAAAGCCCTCTTATCTCCGTTCTTAATTCAAAGGGTAAAATCAGTTTTGCCAACCACCGCACGGCATCTACGCTACCTACTCCGACACTTACTAACCCTTTAAGTAATTAAGTCACAATTGGCATCACGGCTTTGGACTCCTTCCTGGATGCTAAACCTAACGAGTCAGACACAATACCAGCAGCCCACAGCCGTGTAAAATGCACATTTATCCCTTCGATAAAAGCGCCGGAAGCGACATCCGTATGTCTAATTTCTGAACCAAGCACGAGCGATGCGACGCACTTCTCACCACATTGGTTTGTGCTTGGCCAATAGTCCAAGCTGCCAGTCCCATCACTCAAACTGATATTCGCTAGACAGAAACACCGTGCGTTATCTATCCAGAGTTCGAATCTGTCGCTGTAAGAGGCAAGTTGCTAGATAATCGCATCCAGTGGAATTCCATCTGGGATACGAATGGTATTCATGTTGGGCCCACTAAACCGAGACGCGTAACCAGTCCTCCAGATTTAGTGCACTGCGACGAACCTACATTTCTTCGAGTAACAGCAAACACCACGGAAGAATCGGGGACCATCATTAGCTCAGCAGTTCCCATTCACATCTCACCGAGAGGTGTACGCGTTGTGCATGCTTTTCTTTAGAAAGATTGCCCAAAGGAAGAGGATCAACATGACAACCCTCCTAAAAGTGATGGCAAGAAAACCGCATTTTTTCCTTGTCTTCCCGTGCTTTCGGATTCTCTCGAGCACGAAGCGTAAGCACAAGACAGAGAACAGCGGTGCTACATTCGATACGCACTTTCTCTGGATACTGTTATTGCTAAAGCGCTGATTGAAATCCCCTCAGCATCTAATTATAAGGGCTGCGGTCCAAAAGTGACGAAATTAGTGCTACACTCCGAAGGAATGAGAGAGATCGGATTAGATAACTGGTTGAAGATTCGTGTCTACTTGCCTGCTGAAATTCGAATAAAAGCAGCAGGCGCACTGATACGAACGGTTAACAATTCGATGGAACTTGCAACCTCAGTAACTCCTTTATCTCTACTGTCCTGGGAGAGGCCGAAACAACAGCACCCACAGCCCACGACACGACGGAGCGAAGTAAGAGCAAACACCATTGTCTGGTGCGCTCTGTGCTGCCATGCAGCCTGACTGGAAACTTAGGATCTGCCACCATCCCTACAACCATTAGAGGTTGAAAACCAAAAACTCGACTTAAAACTAAAACCACATTTGACGTCAATCACCACACTCCAAATATCAGAAACACCATCCTGGGTGTACACTGATGCCCAAAGCTTTCTTACTACGTTAGTCAACCTCAGTCAGGACCAAACCACACATATGTATGATCTCCTTATTATTACGAAAACCTGGTTATGCCTTCCGATAGCCGATAAGAGGTCAATTCACCTGGTATGGTATGTGGTATACGTCAGTCGTCGGGCTGCGTTGTGGATTAGGTCTTTTATGACCCAAGGCTCCTAGTGGAGTCCCCTAGGTCTACTCTATTCCTCGACCTGGGCAACCGGAAAGCACCATACCCCCACAACCTATGTATCCAAGTCTCAACGATTCTTCCCTCGCTCTCTCCGTTTTCGCTCTATCAGCTCTCACTCTCTAGAATTGCTCTCCTAGGCTAAGGTGCTGGCGGTTGAATCTGCCAATCTACGTTTCACCGCACTACTGTTTAATCACTTTATCCCATGTTTGTTTACCCTCTCATGCTTGGTCCTGTCCCTCCGTTTTTGATTCCACAACACCATGCTGCCTTGGGCAAAGGTTCTTGTCATACGGATCAGGAGCCTAGATCCGAGGGTGCGTCGAGTCATGTTGACAAGCCATTTCTAACTCCCATTCTCAGTTTAACATGGCAAACGTCAATGATCAGACGCTGATGCAAGTTGGATTACAGGTAATCCTTGCTCGCACTATAGAAACTACAGCTATTGATGTCTGCTGTCTCGGCGAGACACGCTTACAGGACTCCAACAAGACGCTGCGACTAGTTTCGCCCTCTGCCAATTCCACTGGCAATTTTCCTTTGCGCCTATCTAGCGACCCAACCGCCGAAGCCGCTGGTTATACTGGCATGGGGAGTAGGTTGAGCACAACTTCTGAGACTGCGCTACTAGACTGGATCCTTGTCAACAGTCGACTGTGCGCGATCCGACTTGGAACTTCAGTGTGACTGTTCAGGCGCGAAGCCAGCAGACGCTGTCTATTTATTGTCACAGCATACGATCCAAAAATAATAGACCGGAGTCAGTTAAGAGGGAGTTCTATGTACACCTGACCAACTTTCTACGTAAAAACCGCCGTACCGACATCGTGGTGCTCGCCGAGGATTTGAACGCGCAGGTCGGTATTCTTGAAGTTTAAGAACATGAACTCGGGGGTCAACACGGCCCTGACAAGCGCAGAACTGACAACGGTGATAGACTAATTCAGCGTTGCGCCGATCACGGCCTCTTTCTGTCGCGCGCGAGCTTACGGGAAACCTGGCGCCAACGCGTTACCTGGAGATCTCCATGACCTGGGCAGCCGTGGACACTAATTGAGCATATTGCCATTAGCTATCGTTGGTGGGGTTGCGTATTGGATTGTAATTCAATCTGGAGTACCTGTCTCACTTCGGATGACGAGTTGGTATGCGTCAAAGTCGAGCTACGTTTTGGCGGCTGCCAACAGCTCCGCCAGAAACGGCTTGACGTAGCTAAGTTATCTGCTTGAACATTCTCCACGCGTTTCAGGATGCCTTGGCCTCATGGGTGAAGACGGCCTCAGTAACAGACATTGAAACACACTAGACACACGTCCGCGGCGCCATGTACAACTCTGCAACCCTGGTCTGTGGCTTTACAAATAGTTCGTCAACGACTGGATCTCTGCACTATCTCTCTAACTACTTGAAGCACGTGGAGCATTTTCTGCTAGAGTTAAATACGATTCACAACGCAAGACTCCTAACATTAAACACAAAAGCTTCACCTGGAAGATCACGAGACCTGGCGAACACAATGGGTCATTGTGATGCAGCAAGAAATCACCTCGGGGAATTTCCGTAGGCTTCTTCTCCTGCTCCCATCTACTGGGGGCAAAAAGCCAACTGTAAGCGGTTATATGCGAAAGCAATGTCAAGGGAATTCATCGTCAAAAAGGCCGACTCCAGTGTTAGGCCGAGCATTTTCAGCAGCAGTTTACTTGACCAGCAGCAACAATGCTTTCCCATTCTGGAGTCCAAAGCTCTCTCCGGTGTGCGGACGCTTCACTACCACCCGTAGCTGCGTTTGCCCAGGACCTTTGCCTAGTGAAACGATAAAAAGCCCCTGGCCTAGATGAACTTCCTCCTGCTGTTTTCAAAGATGGTAGTCAGTCACTTGTTTAGGAGTTACCTTTTCTCCTCCAAGAGATCTGGGTCACTGAAGTTATCCCATCTGATTGGAACCTAGCGGATATCATACCCCTCTTCAAAAAGCGTACCCGAACTGACTGCTCCAGCCACAGAGGGATTAGTCTCAAATGGGTCGCTTCCAAGGTGCTCACAGCTCTGCTTCTAAGGAGGCTCAGCTTGGTAAGCGAACAGAGCAAACTTAAAAAGCAAGCTGGGTTCCGCTCAGGTCGGAGTTGCATCGAGCACATTTTTACACTGCACCAAATAATCGAGCGTTATCAAACATTCGGCCAGCCAGTGATTGGTGTCTTCTTAGACATACGAGCCGAGTTTGACTCAGTCGACACAGCTGCCCTCTGGAGATGTATATTGAGAATAGGAGTGCCGAAGACGTATGTCACCTTACCTCAGACCACCTGCTCTCCAACCTCGGGCCGAGTGCGGGTGCACGGTGGACATTCCCTCTCCCCTTTGGTATCACCAGTAGCGTGAGACGGATTAGATCAGCGTCTTTCTACTTGTTCAGTTTTGCTATGGACATAATCTTGAAGAGTGCTCTGGAGAGCAGCGGACCTACCGGCACCCAGCTATTTCCGGGGGACCAAGTTTGTGATTTGGAGTATGCAGACGACATCGCCGTAACCTGCGATTCCTCAAAGGCCGCCCAAAACGTTCTGTGCGGATTGGAGGCGTTTGTCTTTAAGTTTGGAATGACTTTCGTACCATCGAAATGCAAGGTGTTTTTGCAGGTCTGGCTAGGCGCTGCTCACATCCTTATCCGTTCAGGTCATTTATTGGAAGTGGTAGACAAGTTCGTTTATCTCGGTAGCTGCCTCAGCGTCAATGGTTCAACGGATTAGGTTTCTTTGCTCGTTTGCAGGTCTCGGGTTGCTTTTGCCGTTCCCCACCATCTCTGGCCTCAAAGTAATCTTAGTCCGTCTCTTAAGGGCCGAATATACATTGCCACATTGAGAGTGGTCCTGCTGTATGGCTGCGAGATTTGGACCATCCGCGCAAATAATATTGGGAGGCCTTGCTAATTTTGATCACCGCTGCCTTCGGAGCATTCTGGTGTACCATGGTAACATCCCATTAGTAATGAAGATGTCCGACGGAGGATTTTCAGGTCAGAGCAAGTTTGACGGTCATTGAGCAGCAAAATCTCTCTGTGCAGAGTTCAGTGGCTTGGGCAAGTTCTTCGCATGTCTACTCCTCGCCGTCTTCATCCTGCCCTCTTCGCACGCGCAGAAGTAGGCCGGAAGCGAAAGCAAGGTGTCCAACGTATGAATTTGGGAAGAGCATGCAGGAGCTAACGTCAAAGTTAGCTGTGGTCGGGCGCTCAAGGCTCCATGGCTGGAGCATGAAGGATGCGGAATACGCATGGCTGGAAACACTCACGGATTTGGCAAGAAAACATGCGTAATAGCTGACCTGTTGTGACTCTCTACCCTCATGAACACCAATTATTTTCCCTCTTTCTTCGGATGTTTATTGTATTTCCATACGTTGTGGCACTATGCCTATGGTACTTTTGGCCGTGTTGTATATATATATATATATATATATATATATATATATATACATATATATATATGCTCCATGTTGCTATACATAGGTCATACAGCTATATTTTCATCGCTTGAAACATTAATATGCACGTGCTGAAACACTAGCAACGGTTAGCACGCAATTTAATGACTGCTTGCAAGATCTAATTTCCAGGTATCTTCTGTAAACCACGTTAACTATTCCACCAGATTCCGAACTGCGAGCAGACCATCGATGCTTGATTTTACGCTCACCAACAAATAACCCATGATCGACGGAATAGTTACCAGTACCCTCTTAGGTTACAATAACCATGTTACTCTATAGTTTGACTATAAATGCTGTTATATATTCTGAAGAAGAGGATGCTAAAGTGTATACTGGTAGGCACATCAGCGCGCTACCCGCGCTTGTTAATGATACTTTTTGGACTTACTGAACCGAATATCGCCCAGGACACGTTTTGAAAATGTTCCCAAGAAAATTAGCACACTGGTATCACACGCATCGGAACAGAACTCTTTCATTTATAAAGAGCAGTACACATAAATGCATGTCCTTGATGGGGTTGACATAAAGAGGTCACTAGGGCTCATCGAATTACAAAAACTGGGCTGCACACGTAGCATAGCGAAACATCTGCATAAACCTGATCCGCGAGGATAAGACGAAGCATCAGCATAAATTAATAAAGCGATTCTGCACGAACCGCAAACTCCCTTACAGGCATGTCAATGGCCTTCGTAAGGTGCGTTGCGAAATTCCAGCGCTGGTCACGACTGACGGGTGCACGCGATCAGTAACGGAAACAGCCAATCTCTGTGGTTTCATCGCCTACATACTTTCCGAAGAGTAACGGGCCTAGTAATTATCCCTGTTTTTATTTTCATACCGTCGGGTTTATCCAACATAACGTTGCTGCAGAAGCCGTATTAAGGAAGCGGTTATCTCTCCGAAACCACATTTTACCTGTAGGGAAGCGAGGCTCATCACTCTACTTCTTATGTGGAATAGCTGTATTGACGCTACCAATTACTGTCCGATAGCGCTGCTTCTTGTGCTTGCAGAACTTATACAACCAGTTGTCGCAGATACATTTATGAAGAATATGGAAAACCAGTGGACAATAGCCGCGGAGCTACGTTGCTTCCGACAAAACCTCTCATGCACTGCGAACATGGTTACTGCACCTAATATTTGGACGGAAGCAGTTGATGGTGGAGCATGAGACGATGTCATATTCACAGATTCCTCGAGGCCTTTAATCTTTGGACCACCATCTTCTCTATGTACTTCAGATCCATGGAATTGGTGACCCGCTACTGCGTTAGTTAGGCTCTTTACTGCACGAACGTCGTTTGGATCTGAGAGTATGAGAATCCCCGTCCGAAGCAATCGATGTGATATGCGGTGTAGCCCAAGGCTCGGTGCTGGGCTTCATCTATTTTTTGTTTTCCTAGACGATCTAGCAAAGTCAAATACTGGCAATTTTCTATTCATTGCGGATGATATCGAGATTTGGAGATCTATCAGGGAACCGGACGACAACGAGGAACTCCAGCGTGACCTAAACACGCCTCCGAACTGGTCAGTTTAAGATACGTTACTTTTCGATGTAGACAACTCTCACAATGTTCAATTGCGCCAAATCCATGCCTGCATGTATTGACTTGAGTCACACATATTGCAAATAAATTTCCAAAACGAGACCTTGTTGTGTCTCTTCAGTGTGATCTTGACTGTTCGAAACAGTTTGAAGCAGCTACGTAAGGAGGCATTTTGGATTTTTGACTCATCAATATTCTCAATGATGGACAACTGTTAGGTACGCACTCTCGTTGTAGACGCCAAGCAACTTTGGTAACCTTGGTCGAAGCGCGACCTGGAGATGCTAGACATTGCCTTGCAGGGATAAAAAAGAATGTCAATGGTCTACGTAATCTTTCTTACTATCAAAGGTTGGAATCTCTGGAAGTTTTTAGCGGACGCTACCGAAGGCTACACGACGTTCTCTTGTTGATGCACCAAATATCGTGTGATGCTATTCACGACTGCCACCACTTGCTGGACATCCGTCTTAATACCAAACTCAGATTTAACTACTTGAAACTAAGTGAACAACACAGCCGTGTAGAACGCCGACAAAATCTTTTTTTCCCCGCGGGTTTACCAACACTGTAACTCTCCCACAAACTCAGTGGTTTCTTATATAATGATAGCATCCGAAGGGCGATTTGGTGTAGTCCTTCACGCACCTCACTTTTTGTCTAAGCTATGCTACTTTGGGATATAGGAATCATGTCTTCTGCGTGATTTATATGTCTGGATGACCTAAGGAAGTGGTACACGCGTACGTATTCGTTCTTAATTTTCTCACGGAGTACGTCAGCTATAAATGCCCCCCAAGATGACCTGTTTGCTTACATTCGGTTCTCATTTTACACTGCAGTTAAGCAGCAAGGTATTTGATTGATAGAAGCTTAAACAAAATACACACATATCATGTGATCTAGTACGTTAGTTCCTGCCATCGTCTGGAACTTCTTAAGCAACTGCTACTGCAACTGCTGGCGAGTCATTTTTCCTTCTTATATGATGATCACTTACAGTGGGAAATAATTAATCTGCCCTGATTTTCGTTGCGCTGATAAACATAGCTGACTCGATGATTAACTCACTCATCTAGTTAACTGGCGGCACGGAGTAAGAGACCCTGCACTATTCCCATACCTCCGGGTGGAAATACATTAGAACTGTGTATCCTTCTTTCGGGAACAACGAACTCAGACTTGGTACTTTTCTGTTTTCTGTGTTTCCAGTTTTTTGGTGGTATTACTGCCAATAAACAATCATGAAAAATCGAAAATTCACAGCTTCTAAATATATGCAGCAAACATAGACATTTACTACAACTGCATCCATGGCATTAATGTCAAGCGAGCTTCTCGAAAACCGAAATTGTTCGCAGATCATAAATATGCTCCTACAAGTTCATTTTTATCCCCTTCCATCTCAAATTAATAGGAAGTTGACTTGTGAACATAACTATACAGTGGATGGAGATTTTCATACGTGTGGTGAGGGATTTATTAATGCATACTTTCAAACACCTCAGGCTCCAAAACTATGTCCGCTAAAAAACGACCTTCTTTTTAATTTCAAACATGATCCCTAATCTAAACTTTCTTCTTGAGGTCCATAAACCCTGCCCCAGTGGAGTGACGAGGTTATAGCTTACCAAACATACGTGCTTCATAACCACGTATTCTTTCGCAATCACATGACAGGCTAGGTTAAATTCTTTTCTTAACGTGGACCAAAGACCATACGAACTAACACTGACTGATCATCAGAATTCCTCTACGGGTCACCTGGGTGTGATATTAAATTGCTTGATTTATTACTTCTTCAAACTTATATTTTGCAAGGGAGAATAAAAGAATATTAGAGCGAATGTGGTAGCACAAAGGCGAAGAATTTTTATCTTAGGCAGTTACATCGGAATAGAAGAAGTGCATGGGAGGAAGACACAAGTGGCCAGGAAAACTCTTTCTTCCGACGAATTAGAGTGCAATTGAAAATACAGTCATCACACAATGCATTGTCTTGTTCTCCCATCTGACGGTGCATGTGCCTGAAAAGCAGAAGCATAAATTAGCGATGGAAACGGAAAGATACACCTTGTAGCTCACTTAGAATTTCTCCTGCTTCAATGCTGTATTCGGCAGAGAACACGAAATAGTGCTAGACACAACGTACTACTTTACTGGAGTGCCGTTTATATAGCAGACAGAATTCATCTGAAGTGAGTCAGCTAGGCGACGATCCTGTTATCATCGACCAACACTCCGCATGACAACCAGTGCCTCCGATAAGATACACGATAGACTAAGTTCCGTTGGTCAAGATTTTGTTAATTTTCGCTGAATCAACATAACTCTCGAGGTGTTCGATTCTGTCTAAGTTCTTGCTCTATCCGTCGTACAGCCACTGTCATCGTGCGACATATTGGAACCGAATCAGTTTTGCATAACATAACAATAGCGGTCAGTTGGATTGATCCGGTTGGTGCTATAGTTGCAAACGTTACGAACCTGTATCCGACTGATGAACAGCCCTGTAACCTAAGGTCCTTCGTTCGATAAGCACGTCAGTTTCTAATGAATTTTCACCTCTCTTGGGGAGCATTTCCATTTCTACTTCACTTAAGGGATTCCTTGTTAACATATTGTTTTGGCTATGCTAAAAGGTTGCTTCTCGGTTTTTAAGTCGACGGGTTAGACCCGAATTTGCATAAGTTGTTAATAGAAAGTCCCTCTTAAATATATCTCTGTTGGATAGAATTCGATCTTCAGAACTTAACTTTCCTTCTAACGCTGACGATCTGAACAAATACATTTATATATGTAACTGCATATTTACAAGTTATTCAACATCGCAACAAACATACAGTTGGTGGCTTCCGGTTCCGGATTCGCCTGTCACTGCGGCTTCCATGGGAAAGTCGCAGGACGCATGTGTATACAGAGGGACCATGGGTGGCTTACATTGCACCACCCTCAGCTCCATCCCCACACCCCATTTTCAGTGTAAATCCGAAGGAATAAGACCAGATGGCATGGGGATGACACGGACGTTTCCTCAAAGCAGACAGCCCACACCCTTCAATATGCATAAGCAGCAGCATTCGTCTATCTACGTGGGGAATCATGCGTAGCGCACGTACACAAGGCGGTGGCTGGGCCGTTGTCCGCTCCATACTGGATGGGACCAATATTTAGACTAGCGATTCTTATTCTCCTGGAGGCAATACTATCGAGAAAGTGGTTTTTTGACAGGTAGACACTTTTTCAACATTCACATCCAGCGCAGCCAGAATTAGGGTATCAAAAAACCAACACCCAACTCAGAGGCAAATAACCAACAAAATTGACAAGGAATATGCAGCAGAATAACATATCTGGAAAATAAAACAGACTGAAATATATTTTATCCAGATTAAGAAGAGCTGGTTAAAGCACAAATGTAAATATGTGCAATCCAATTACGGGTGAAGAAGCCAGATGTATGCAACATCAACCTCAGCACGGGGTACCACGTGAATTCGAAAGAATACGAGTAAAAATAAGCATGCAAACTTAAAAACGAGTGTGCGGCAGAATGCTAAAAATAGGCAAATAAGTAATATATGGATTCTGTTCTACTGTTAAGGGGATCTTTGGCAACTCTATGTGTAAATTAGGGGAAATAAGCCGAACAACAACGAAGCTGCAAGAAAAAAGGGAAATAAATAACGAAAATTTTGACAATTAAACGAACTGAGTAAATCAGATAACGTGGGTTCAGCCAGAATCAGTGCAATGCGGAATAACATTTTTTGTTTACTATTCCAGCCAGACAGCGAGGAAAAGGCGTCGCAGATTTGTATATATAGATATATATATACATATATATATTAAGAGAGGAAGAACGAACAGCATTTATGCGGGATAACCTGAATTCAGCTTTTTTTGGTGTCTTCTCATTCTGCTACTTACAAACAAATCGTGGAAAGAGTAAAGGAATACAATCGAAAAAGAGGGTCAATAGGAAAATAAATAAAACACTGAGAAAAGCAAGGTCACTGCCTGCGCCTTACCAGGGCAAGGCACGACTTGCCATAAGGTCTACCAGTTTGCAAAGTTTTGGTTTCATTCGTCGCATGGCCGAGGCTTCAGCGAAACCAATCGGCTGAATATGAAGACACGAAATAATCTGAATTCAGGTTATCCCGCATAAATACTGTTCGTTCTTACACTTAAAATTTCTGAAGGGAAATGGCTGCGTGAGATATATATATGTATATATATATATATATTTAGATACCTTATGACGTTTCTTCATCGCAAGTTGACTAGTATACTAAACAATTAATCTTATTGCGTATATATATATATATATATATATTTAGAGTTCAATCACAAGTTAAGCAAGCTTCCGGGATACGTCTGTCCATTCAACTCCTGCACTAAACTAGTACACATTCTTGAAACTTTCTCCAAGTTCCTCATCTCTCGGATAAGAGGACAAGCTTGGATACAGCATTTCAAATGCAGTTACACAAAAGCCGAGAATAACATCACAAACTCTTCGGCCCCTAATATTTCGAGTGTGGGACGAATAAACCACATCACACGAGACCTCCTACAAGCAGCCGTTTTTCGAATTCTCTTCAGATGGAGTCATTGCAGCGGTAACTCATTGGTTGGACTGCCAAATTATCGCGTCTTTTGGGTGAAATATCGCAGATATCGGTATTTGAATAAGCCTTGGGAACAGCATTTGGCTTTGTCAAATTCCACCTCGGATGCAATTTAACTTAGAAATTGATTTCTTTATGGACACGAGAGAAAGGATGATATCAACTTGTTTTGGTCGTCGCAAACGAGTCACCTCCCACTCAAAGGCTGTGCAATGCAAGACCTGCGATGGCTGGCTGCATATTACTAGCTGCAGTATCGAAGCCGACATGTTTGAGCTATTTTAACGGACAGTATCCTCATTTCTCTTCTTCGTTTGTGACACATAGCAGGCTGATGAGTGGGACAAGAGAAATGAAATTTGCTCAAACCTGCTCAGCCTCGTGGAAACGCACCAGAAACAGGGTCTGACCTCCGCCTGCTACTTGCTGTGTCCAGCTTGGCGACTGAGAACATAATCCGTAGTCGGTACTCCTCCCATTCATTGTCTTAGACATGGATACCCAGGGAACTTACCATTCAGTACAAGAAGAAATCCTACGCTGCCATTTTGCGCCAAAGCACGATGCCAGCGACAGTCTAGATACAGCTGCGAGTTATGGCCAAGTATGCAAGGCCGCAAAGGCCGACCTTGGTAAGTATACTTCACGCTCCTGATTGAAACTCGATCTGGATAGAATGAATCAGTTGAGAAACTTGGTCAGATCGCAAACTTACTCCACATCAGACTACTATCAAAGGGTACAGACCTCCTTGTCAGCGGTGTGTGATTACCGTCAATGCGCCACAGGCTGATTTGTAAGCTCCATCAATGACGATATCGAACGACCAGGCATTTCTATGCGTCCTGGTTTCTATGTTGTTTGATAATGAGGGACTTGGGATCCACCTTGTTTACACCTTTTGCCTCATACGTTTGCCCCTTAAAATAATACGTCAATGTGAGACGACTGCCGACGCATCCTCAAACGGACCTCGTGGCTCAACAGGGAAACATGTTTTATCCTGAGGAATATCTGTCCGGAAGACAGTGTTAAAAAGAAGATAACAGCCGAACAGCTTAGAACTCGACTAGCAGAAGTTGAAATAGACACATCATGAATGTTCGTACTATGCAGAGTACTTCCACATCTGCATGGTTTCAGTTCTTTGTCCTACCCAGATGGTAAAAGCAGGTCCAACACATGGACTGCAGATGATGTCTGACAATGTTCCTAGCATGAAAAGAAATTGGACGAGATTCCTACTCTTAGCTCGGAAACTTACCTAGACGTTCTAAATTTCACTAAGTCCTGGCTAACTCCACAAACACCTGATGAGGAAATTCATCTCACAGGAGGTAACTTTCCTCGGGCAAATTGTCATGAGAAGAAGAATGAGTCCGCGTTATATTTTACTGGAGATTTGGTGATAAGCCTTCAAGGTAGGCCCTGTAGAGACCATTAAAGACGGCAGTTCAGAAATGCTGTAAAATAGGGTACATAACCGATGCAAGCCCCTCACTAGTAGGGAAGTGGTCAAAACCCAGTTGACTAACAGTGCCCATGTTCTACACGCAGTCAAAACTTAGGGGAGACCAAGAGCTGTATACTTCTGAGGGATTTCAATGTACTAATCCTTATTGCTGCACTGCTTGGTGCAATCCTTGAAGATAATCTAATACCGCATGTCTCCATGCCTACCAGTATATTCTTTGCTCAGCTATGACACATCCTCCATCCTGCGCTGACATCATACACTATGTGATCTCTCCGATCTGACCACTCTCCCACCAATTGTCTATAGTGATCACAGCACTCTTTTTTCACGTGTATACCGCGCTTAGCTATTCACAACCGAGGAGTCTGTTGTCCGAATTTCCGAGACATCAATCCGTCTTGCCTAAGTACGGTGACAAGCACATAGGACTGAACCATCCCTGAAGACATGAATGTTTATGATGCCTGGAAGCCGCTAGGTTCCAAAATGAACCTGGTCATTGGGCACGTTGCACCAAACTCCAGAAAGGAACCCAGTCCATATCAATGCCCTTTGGGTTGATCGAAAACCGCGGCTGTTCATTGGTCAGTGGAGGAAACTCTAAGACAGTTTGAAGTCCTCTCAACTGGTCATGAATTACTCGAATTAAAAAGCGCTTAGGAACCTGTGCTACCAGGAAAAGCGTAAGAATGTGCGACAGTACTAACCAAGTCTAACCGAAAATTTTTTATCTGGACACAAAAATTATACCTATATCTTAACAAAACAACCAAAGTAAGATGACGCATACCCGCTTTGGTATCCAGCATGACAGGTTCCGCACTCTATGAAGACGACTAGGAAGCGCGTTTTCAAGCCCGGAACTACTTATGTTCACACGATATTAACTCAGGTTACCGATAAACTTGCAACCTTACTGTACGTTTGCTGATCCTTCGTGTTCGTTTTACCATAAGCATGCTTATGCAGACATTCCTCGCATTTTCGAGAATTTGCCAGTTATTTATTTACATTACTCATGCCACTTTACGCTTGCTCCCTGCTTTCATGAGTCACGATAACTAGCTAATCGGACAGGCTTCATGGTCATACTTATTGCGCGATTGGACTAGACTCACTGTGCCAGTCAGGAAGTGGCAGATGTAACTATATACATTTGATAATCCGAAATTCCAGTGCAGTTCTATTCGACCTCAACACACTTTCTTCGATACTCCCACAACTATATCTCTTCTCCTAAGCCCCATAACAGTTACCACTTCGACTTGACACGTTAACCACGGCGACTGACTGCATCACAACCCAGATGATAGTCACGTAGTTTTTACGTTCTACTAGTCCACAGATAATTTCTGTTTAGTTTCTCACAGCCTATCCACCGTACACTTAATTGAATCTGCCTCTGTGGCTCTATTCACTTAACTGTTAAACGAGGAAGTACCTGTTACCATTCATGATTTCTGCAACACCAGTCATTTCAAATAGCCATCGTCCTTACAATAGAACGCATGACTTTATGGCTCTGGGCTGGTTTCTCACCTGTATAGGCCAGTTCAAAGCTTCTTGAGGCTCTCCAAACATCTAAAGCTTGTTCTTATTATTAGTTTCTCAATAGACAATGAAGGAATTGGTGCTATCGTCGTCTGTGCATATTATTCGCTTTTAACTTCGCTATCTGGATCCTGTACAGAGTGAACCGACATCCGTCAGCCCGCCGACCAACATAGCCTGTGTATTTACCATTCCATCGACTGCAGCATAGCGACTCTGCACAAACTTGACGCCATGATTCTCACCCACCAACGGCGTGGGCTCTGGAAAGTTAGATATTTGACTGACCTAGGTAAGACTATAAAAGCACAAGTCGTTCATCGATATGCTACACCCAAGGATAAGTGGAACTGATGTGATACGGTTACTAAGACGGGACTAACGTGCTTTAAATGCTGTGAAGCATTTCACGCTTACTATGTAAGGCTATCACCAATAGAGGTAAGAAAGCACGACAACACAACTAAGGTGTATTTAGTTTTCCCGGTATTAAATCCATCCCGGTTGTTATCTGTCTACTTGTGACATTGAAAATGTGTAAAAGATTGGCAAAAGGAGTTAAACAAGTAGTGAGTTAGTGAAGTAGGACTATGTTAATTTAAGTAAAAAGTAATCAGCGCTTCATCTTAACGATCCACTATAAAGTTCCTATTCAAAGCAATGAGGAGAGCCGCGTTCCAAATTCATCACAGCGTCGAATTTTCAAGTTTTCCCAACGCAATTTGTTCTCCTAAACAGACAAGTCGCTCACAGGGTGTCCGCTTAAACGGACTTTCAGGGTACCATATCCAGTGATTCAGCCGTTTTGATGGAGACCTAAATCTACAGCCAACCGGCAATATACAATAACCGGATATCATACGCATCAGTTTTCTCTGGGTAAACACCAGAAACCCACTCTCGTGACTCCAGCTGCCGCACTAAGCAAAAATTAGTTTTCAAAACATGAATGGCAACCGCCAGTGCAGCCCACCATTTCGCCAAATGCAGCAGAATCGAATGCACCAGATGTGACCATGGTGTCTTGTCTACATTAACGTTCTCAAAACCAAATCCATCAAAATAAATGTTTGGCTGATAAACGATCGTAACCCATGGAATTCCATCTGTAGTGCCATCGGCATCTTTGCTGACCCCACTGCACTGAGAGGCAGCTCGTCACTCAAACTCACTGCATCATGCTTGGCCGTTAGTACTTCGGGTGATATTAAATTCTGCGGGTGATACGGCGGTTTTTCTGCTCTGTGAATAGACTTCGCAACGCATCAAGTGGAGTGTGCACACTGCGGGACATTCATGGGAAGAAGATACAACGACACGAACCACCAAGTGTTGAAAAGTCCATACCAAGGAACCAGCCATTATTCCCTATACCTTGCTGGCACGAGTTTCTTCTTCAACGAAGCTCAGGCAAATCACTGGGAGCAATAACGCCACATCTGTGAGATATTTTTTCTGAAATATCCCTTTGCTACTTCAATGACAAAATGTCTTGTGTCACTTAATTAAAAGGACATAGTGCTAACTTGTTGACATTTAGGCTACGGTTGGAGCTAATGGCAAGGAATCCTTTAGCGAAATGGGCTGAGTTCCGTAACAGGCTGTCCAAAGGGATTTGACTGGAGGCTGTTGAGAAAGAACCTATAAAACTGGTTACTTAATGGAGGCGGCAAACACAATGGAAATACAATTTGTTTAGACCAATACAGCGGCTGAGTTAACAAATTATCTTACATGCCATGAATAATGAACAATGAAGAATGATTTATGACAGGTGAAAAACAGTTGATTGACATGTCCAGCAGAATGGTGGAAGCAAAACTATAATTATCAAAAGATAGGTGAGTTGTCTGTTTGAACGTTGATCTGACCAATAAGCTGTTGAATAATAGTAGTGTAGGTGGAATTGAATGGGAATGATGGGGCAACATGGGGACAATTATAGTTGTTGTACTCCTTGAAAAAAGTAAAATGATTAATTAGGAATACTCACTTCTGTCCAGCATACTCAGATTTTTGTAAGAAAATTCCGGTTTGGGGGGATAATTACACTCTTCCATTGTCGTACAGTTTATGCAACGAAGTGTTGGAGGCTAAGGGCAAGAACCAATCGATGCTAATATCAAAGGTCAGGGAGGAAATAACGTAGTTTGGAGATAGTTTCAGCCTTGGAAACCTCGAATAGAAAAATATTTCCGCCGGCGTTCCAGCCAGTTATGCTGTGCACACAATTTCAGAGGGTTACCTCTGAGGTTGGTGTTATGGATGAGTCTCGGCGAGTGACTTCATACGTGATTAGAGTTATTCAATATTCGGCAGACTAATATGAGATCGCCGGGCAGCCTTCGATAGCGGCCAATGAAAACTCCCAGTGACTTCAGCCTTCGATGGTAGGATAGATTTCTTAGCCCCTTGACGTACTTCGTGACCCTGCGTTACGATTTCTCTAGCATTCCTAAGTCGCGATTCAACCGAGGTTGCCATGCTTGGATGGCGTATTCAACTTCAGGGCGCATGTAAGAATTATGCTGCATGGGGAAGATGGATGGGTCGAACATTCGCAATGCACTTCGCAACAAGTCGACCTGCTGCTTGGCTCAATTCGCAGCTGCCTCTGTTTGAACAGTTATGTTTGCGCTGAATGAACCCACCAAGGTCGCATTCTCGGGAAGTTGTTTGCAATACATGTGACCCAAGCCTATACAAATAGTCACGCCTATGACGCAATTGAAGAGCGTAACCTTTTTCCACATTGAACGGTAGTGTATCCTGGACTGACCAGTTCGAAATCGTGTTGAGGTAACGCTGGAGCTTTCCGTTGTCCTTCAGTTCTTTGCTTGCGCGCCAAAGTTGATGTACTGTATAGAAGCATAAAAAATCGGGAGTGATTTCCCTCGCCAGATGGTTTTCGAAAATCAAAGGTAGACGGAGCCCGAGCACCTAGCCTTGGGGTATGCTGCGCTCCACTTCATTTGCGTCGGACAGGGATTCACGTACTCTCAGTTCCAACCGATATTCGTGCAGGAAATTGCCTATCCAACGTAGCAGTGGGTCACCAATACCATAGAGCTGAAGTGTATGGAGCTGAATTCGGTGGTCTAAACGACCAATCGCTTTGGAGCATTCCAGAATTCCTGCTTCACCATCAATTACTTCAGTTCACCTATTGCTTGCAAGTAGCAGATTCGTAGTGCATGAGCGCTTTTGTCTGAACCCATATTGCTCTGGTGCCATCAACTTGTGGTTTTCCAGATTTTGCATGATTACATCAGCGATGATAGACTCCATAAACTTGGAAAGCACAGGGAGTAGTGTTATAGAAAGGTAATTGGTCGGGTCAGTGCGACTACTTCTCTTTTGAATGGGAGTGAAGACTCCTCGCTTCCATATTGTTGGAATATGGGTCTCTTCCATACAGCGCTGATAGAATATAACCAGCTGTTCCGCCAGATCACCGGCTGGGGCCTGTTAAGCTCTCGGTCAAATGTTATCAACACAAAGTGAGTAGTGAGTACGCAAGGACAACAGTTTGTTTAACACACTTCGGCAGTAAAAGTACTATTGGATAAGGCTGATGGCGGGACAATAGAAACAGGGATAACCGTTCGGCCCACTACTCTCTGGAACGTTTGTGAGTAATGGAACCGTAAGAGATCGGCTGCTTCCGTCGCTAATCTCGTGCACTCGTCAGTCGTGATCAGTGCTGGAATTGCGCGTTGCACTTTACGAAGGTCATTAACATACCTGAATAAGAGTTTGCGGTTCGTGCACCATCTCTTCTTTAACTCCTGCTGATGCGTCATCTTGTCCTCGCGGAAGAAACACACAGAACTTACGCTGCGCCACATAGGCAGTCCAGGTTTCGGAATTCGGGGAGTCTTTGTGAGCTCTCCATGCTTATTACCTCAATGACATACAATTGCTTATTCTAATGCTCAGAAATGACTTCGTTCGCTCTTAACGATGGGAAGATTTCTGCTCAGCCGCTGCCTTACCAGTGTGCTAAAGGTCCTTGTGAAAGTGTTCCAGGCGATTTCTGGTAGGCAATTAGTTAAGAAGGATCAAGATACCTCATTAAGTAGTGCGAATAACACGTTGTAGTGCGTGACCTCTCCTCTTCCTCAAGGTTTTCCGCGTAACATATATAGTTAAACAGCAGAGTCACATGCTCAATGCGACCCATTGGTGTGCTTGTAATTATTCCCTCTGCCAGGAGTGCTTCGTTTGCGAGCAAAGTTCAAGTGTCGATGGATTGTTGGCAGTTCGAAATCTGGTGGCGGAGGTAACGAGATGGTACAGAGGATAGCTGGAAATTATCTCCTGTAAACAAGCTTTGGACTGCATGCTCTCGGTCGCCGCTATTTCCAGATCGTACACATTAAAGTCGTGTGCGATGAGAATGTGAATGTATGTCCTGCCGAAAGCAACCTGAAGAAGAAGTAAATTTAACACGTAGCGTTTGGTGGACGGTAAATCACAGCTCTGTGTCTATGCTCCGCAACCATAGCCGACACCAAAACGAAACTGAAACAAGTATCTCTAGGTGGTTAATAAGTTCACATGGCTTAGGCTTGTAATAGAGCATTACGCCACCATGTCTTCCAGTTCTGTCATTCCGAAGCAGTGACATACCTGGTAAATTGACTCCAGAATCTGCTATCTCAAGACTTAACCAGGTCTCTGTGAACATAATGAGATCCCGCGGTTGTGACACTTGGATTTCGCTAAGTCTGGTCAACTTACTAAGAAAACCCTGAGCGTTAGTATACAAACATGAAAATGTTTGTGATGTTAGAAGTGTGTGGGTGGACGAAATTTCGTGTTTAATTTTAAGCCGACCGCTCATCGGTCGTTTATTTCGTGGGTCATTGGTTCTTGAATTGCAATCAAGCTGAATGGTATCATGGACATCGCAGATCGAGAAGTTCTCTCGTGTTTCTCCCTGTCCCGTCAAGTGTCGCTAATGTCATATTGTCTACAAATGTGCCGAATTTTGGAGACATATATGTTACTGATTTTGCATGTTCCAATGAAGTGCTGACCAATGGTGGCCTTGCGCCTGCTATCTTTAGCCTAATCTCAGTAGGCAACCTGGAACGATGCTTTAACCTGCTATCCAATAGGGTTCCTGTCATTTTATTGGAGGTTAGCATAACTTTCAATATTTTTGGACCGCAGCCCTTGTAGTTTGGAAAGGAAGGAATTCTCGTTAGTGATTTAGCGATAACGTGATTAGGAGCGTGTGCTTCGCGGAGGTAGCGTCACTGCTCTTGGTCACATTTTGTGCTTCGTGCTCAGGAGAGCCTAATATATCAGGAACATAGTGAACAAATACGTATTTTGCTTTGGTTGTTAGAAGGGCCACCATAGATTTCTCTCTTCATTGACCGTCCATTTTCAGGGAATATCTGGTAGTATGCGCACTCCGCTTGATGTGTTGCGAAGATGAACTGCTGAGAGTAGGACAATCTCTGTCTCCTCAGTTGAATTCATGGTACTCGAAGAAATCGGGGTTCGCGGTAGTACACTGAATTTGTGTGACGTGGTACATCTCGTATCCAGTCGGTTCAACCTGAATACCAAACACGTCGCGAATGGAGTTCCACTGGTTGCGATTATCTACCAACTTACTGTTTATTGTGCCAGCTCTGGACTCAGGAAGGATAGTGCACACGACCGGTAAAGCGCTGTGGTTCTGTTTAACGAATGTTGGTTTGCGTGTTGTGGCTGTTTACTTGAATGGTTTGACTGGCACTAAAGTATGTTGCGAAAACGGCGTCACATCGCTTGTGCCTTGTCCAGGAATTGGAGATATGGGGATCTCTTTAGGGCTTTTTATCTGGGCAATCGATACGTACATTACCTTACTCTGGACAGTCGATATCGGTGGTTTGATCAACCCGTGAGATATGGCACCTAGGGATGAGTTAATAGCAGTCATGCTGGATATGTCTTGCTCAATTAAAGGGTTATTAACTGTAGGAGTATTTGGCGCAGATGCAGTCGGGCGGTTAGCAAGCCTGACTTTAGCCTTCGAATTGGTGGCATAGTTCTGAGGGCTTTGCTTTAGACCAAGATCGGTGTTGTTAGATTCTAACGGCAAAACCCTGAAGCTCGCCATCTGCTGGACTGTTCCAGTCAGTTTTTCACATATGTTCAAGAGCGGTGTTATACATTTGACTATTGTGATTGCTCTGCATGTTTGGCAAAACCAGAGCAAAGCAGTCAGGTCGATTTGTCTCTTGTAATGTATTTGACTTAGACCAGCCCAGAGATAGTGGAATGGAAGGCCGCAAAATCCACAAATAATGTCTTCCTTATCTGCTCGTATATAATTCTGCTTACCACCTTCGTGGTTAGGTGGAATCAATTCCATTGACGGCCATCGCTGAATATCAACCCTGCCCTGTCTGGTCACGTGAGTTAGAGGGCGCTGCAGACGTCGTTTGTCGTAGGCGAGTGCGCACGACGTGGTCACACGCACCAAGTTTGGCTGCCTTATTGATCCACAGTGGTTCGGGTAGGAAAAAGCCGTTGGAAGTGGCTTGTAGTTGCCGGCTGGCAGCGGAAAGTGTCGGCGATGGTCGAATGAAATTGGAAGCACAGTTTGGGTAGTAGTTTCGTTAAAAATGACCCTATGGATGTAATTCTAAGACCACCAGATAGCGCGGAGGATCTTTGATTAATCACATTGTCTCTGCAGTGAATCTGTTAAAAGCAACAGTGGCGAGTCTGGTTGGAAGCAAGTAGTGCGCCAAAAATAATTGTGAAGCACAAATCAGTTTCCGTAGGAAATACTTCCGTCGAATTATACCCACTGAACACGGGGAGTTATTCCAAGTTGAATGAATGATGACTACGCTAGGTAAGAGGAGGACGTACAACTCTGTGACAGAGGAGAGCATCTTTACTATGCGACCAGCGGATGGGACAGCTGACGTTGTTCAACAGGGACACAGCAGGATACCACGGAACAACAAGGTCATTGTTGTCCGGAGTTTGTGTTTCAGCAATGTGTCCCGACTACGTTTCGAAGAAAACTCGAAGATCAACTGAATTCATGAGTGCTGGCAACATCTCACATCTGCTGGATACACCTACCAGCAATCTCTTAACGTAAAAGACACTTGTTTTACACCAACACACAAGGCCTTACCGACAAACTGACAGAGCTGCGACTGTTTCAGCCCTACATGCCGTGGAACCTCATCATGGTAACCGAGATATGGATAAGTGAAGCGTTCACTCTCACCGAAATCGTACCACCTGGGATGTCTATGCTGCGCAAAGATAGAACCAGTTGAGGTGGGCAGTACTCCACTACCTCAGCGTGCTATATATTAATCTCATTGACTACTCGGAAGTGCACATTGTCGAGATGCGTTGGTATGTCTTCAAAGCAGACGCGACGAACACGTTTAGTGTGCGCCGCCGCCCTCTGTGGTCTAATACAGTAATATACAATCGCCCAGCATCAACTATGAGGACTTATATTACCCAGTCACGTAGTCCCGTTCTCCTGAACGGTGACTTTGAACTTGACGCTCTAAGCATCGCAGCCATGTTTAAGTAACCATACAAAATTGCATTATAGCGGTTAAGATTTGGATTACGAATATACAACCCTGTTCCTGACTCCGTAAGAACCAGGACGGGAAACGAACCAGCTGTCAAGAACCTCACGTTCACCAACCAGCAGCTTATGATATATATATATATATATATATATATAGCCTTTCGGGCCTCGTCGATCATGCAACACAACCTTTCAACACTATATGTTGTGCAAAGTTTTCCAAAGGAAGTGGTGATGGTTCTCAGCTCAGTACAGATTATGACGTTTTGTCTGCACTTACCAATGCTACCAACTAATCACAGTTTCACTGAACTATCCTCCGCGGTCGCCTGTTGCAATTTTATCTGTTAGTTCAACAAAATAGTAACCAGAGCTTCGAGGAAGAGACTGCACTTGCAATGAGAGCAAAGCCATTCCTATGCAGTAATACGCGAAGTGTATGGTAATTAGAAAACTATACTGGCCAAAGTACAGGGAGTCACCCGGTGCCAAAACGTAGGAAAGATACATATTCCAGCGGAATAATGAAGTGGACATGCAGCGTGGTAGTAAAAAACGTTGGCATTATCTAACCGCGAAACTCCGTTCAACTCCCAAGTGTCTTTACAGACACGCTAATAAACTCTGTAAAGTGCAGGGAAAATTTTCTGCCCCACACACCATGTAAAACAGCACAAACAGCAACAGACACGTCACGTTATGTCAGCGTTGTGAGAAGCAACACCGAATCATCTCCATCGCATCCGGTCATCGGTTGAATAGGTAACCTACCATTCCAACGAAATATAGTTATGAGTGTTCGCGGCACCATCTCTGACCCTATCGAAATTCAGTAAGGAGTGATACAAGACTCAGTAAGCTGTCCACGCCTATTCCCAATTTACGTGCATCATCTCGCGGGAATGATTACCTCCTATCACTTGCTCATTGCTAATGATCTCAAGATATGGCTCCAATTCGACTGGTAAAAACGTAGCATTGCAGAACCCAGTTGACTCGGTATATGAGTGAGCAACTCAGATCCAGGCTAGTTCCAACTCCACCAGATGCAGGATTTAAGCATGTCCTGTCAGTTCGCTTGCATGCGTAGCTCGTGGGATCAAATTTTTGCAGCGCGCTTCTACGGAATGGGACCTAAGTGAGATAGTACAAGTGGATCTTTACGTTAGGCTAAGGAAGCATCCAAAAAGACAACTAACACCTTAACCTACGCGGAGGGCATACGGGAAATTCGACCCATCCATATTCTGTTACATGCTCAATGCCTACGGACTAAGCCATAAACGACTGACAGCCCTAACAAAAGCAAAATCTCAGCGCAATTAAACAAGCGCTTTCATACAGTGCCGAAAAGTGTGTGTGTTAGTAAATCCGTTGAATATGAAGTATAGAGCACTGAGGAGCTTGTTAAACCGTTCAACCACCTTTCCGAAATGCCCTGTATTCACAAAGTAGTAGATGATGACTATACTTTTCTACACATTGACTACCACTCTCGGATAGGATCTCCAAAATACATGGCTGTTATAGTCAACATCAAGGTATATGCTTGGACTCAAGGTGTGCATGCACCCACCAGGCAAGACAATGGGCTTGACTGATATTTTCACAATTAGCATCACTCGCGCAGTCTGAGGTAACGCAGACTTAGCCTACATTCCTCGCATAAAAAACCGTCATTACGAAAAAGTGGACATGCTCTGTGATGCCAACTCTGCGTAAGCACTGTAAACATTAAACACTAATTTATGCTGGGTAAAAATACAAGTGCTTGATAACTTCCGCAAGATTGTGGGGCCTAACTACCATTATCAGATGATAGGTGGGTTGTCCGTTTAAGCGTTTATCTAGCCAATATGCTGCTGAATAATAGTAATGTAGGTGCAATTGTATGCGAACGATGAGGCAACATGGGGAAAGTTATATTAGATGTACTCCGTGAGAAAAGTAAAACCGAGAATGCTCAATTCTGGACCGCCTCCTCAAGTTTATGTAACATGTTAATCCGGTTTGGAAGGAAAATTAATATATTACAAAGTTGCACAGTTTAGGCGACGAAGTGATGGGGGTCGAGGACAAGATCCAATAACTTTCTGATCTTATCCATGGTGGGGGAGGAAAGGAGGAATTTTAGGAAAGAGTTCCAGAGTTGGCAACCCCGAAGACAAAAATAATCCCCCTGGCATTCCAGCCGGCCATGCTGTGCACACAATTTCAGAGGGTTACCTCTGAGATTGGTGTTATGAATGAGCCTCACCAAGTGGCGGCATACGTGCTTAGTCACTCAGTATTTTGTAGACTAATATGAGAACCCCGCGCAGCCTTTGGTAATATCGATCTTAATATGTAAGGCTAACCAACTTTCAAGTGTGGAGTTGAGTTCACGGGTCCAAAAAGTTGAGAACTTCTTGGCCGTTTACAAAGAAACTTCGGTCATTTTGACCCTTCATTCTTCCCTCAGAAGCTCAAAGTTTATATTAGGCCACATTCAGAATACGACATTCACGTTTGGCAGCCATAGCATAGGCACGATTTCGCCGCACCTTAACTGGTACAACGTTGATCGTCCAAAACCTAAAAGATTTGTTTAATTTCCCATATCAACTGACACTGAAAACCATTTGGGTTTAAATTGGACAGTGTCGACACCTGCACGGAGATTTAAGAATGACATATTTGGTCCCCAAGAACCCAAATCGTGTTTACCACCACCTTCTGAAGCTGAATCCCAATACCACTCTGAGGGGTCATTATATAAAACTGGGCATACAGTATGTCCGGTTAGAATACTGCTGCAATTTCTTTTCACTTCGCGTTTGTCAAACTTGGAACTCACCTGCACTTACACTGCTTCTTGCCGCACAGTGACTGTTTTCAAAACAATCTGCAACAATACACTCACGCATCTACATAACACTATATAGCTCTTACTATCCAATACTCAACGTAACATAGACGAGCCATGTGCTCAGTTTAAGGTTCTGATGCCTCTACCAAGGCTTCTTTTTTGATGGATGCTGCTCTTTCCTTCAATAATCCACTTTTCTATTCTATGGAGTGTGCCATACGTGAGAAGTTCAGCCAATGATAAACCAATTTTTTATCATTACGTTTATCTCCCTGTGTGTTTGTCCACCAGTTCTTTCGGTTTGATTTATTCGAAAGGCATCAATTAAAGTCTCCACTTTTTTAACTTTTAAACACCAACGAAATACAGACTACACAATGAGTTATAATGCTCTACCCCATCATAAGCATATTACTTCACAGATTCTTCATATTAGCATGAGTATTGAGTCTACACAATATTTCATTAATAATCATACTGAATGGATATTGTGGTGATGTGCAATATCTATGGATCAACTGGATTGTACAGGAAGATAAACATTTGCTTCTAACTTGGGAGTTGGTGGATTGATGGAAATTTGGGAACCAACATTCTCCTAATTCAAGCACTAACGAAACGTATACACTCTGCAACGATTGTTTTAGTGAGAATATCGCTTTTAAACTAGCAGTAATGGACTAAACAGTTATCAAGCGTGAAATTTTTGGTGTTAATAGTCAGCGGTCTGAGCACCAACCAGTTTCCATTCGAATGAACTTCCTGTAAGTGACGAAGTCATTTCTTGAAGTCAGACTCTAAAGAAAGCTTAGCTGCTTAAGCAGACAATATGCGGTGCACCAGACCTCGTCATATCTAAACCCAAACTGGCAATATATTAAGTTAAACCGGGGACAGGAACCACTGCATTTTTTCTTTCATCAAATGTCGCTAGTTAATGACTTGATCCAGTAATCAATTGCCTTGCTTAGTCAAAGTTTGCCTTTCGTTATACTGCTATTTGGTTGTATAGTTGAATAAACAGGGCTTCCTACACGCCTGAAAAATATGCTGAAGGAGGAATATGCTCTTACACAACTTAGTAATTGAATCTTGTGATAGACTTTGCTTCCGTCCTCATTAGAACTTTATATTTGGTCACGGGGTAGGTTGGCCTTTTTCAATTCACCGAGAATTCCAATATTGTGCATTTAATAATCCAAAGAGAGAGATTAATGCTATTGGTATAGGTCAGCCGGATTTGCATTTCTTTTCTATTATTTGTTCATATTGTTTGATGCGCTCAAATGTACGTGTCTAATACACTCGCACCGTGCTTTGTACTCTACACACTGTATCGAACGTCCGAAGTCTGGGAACCACAAGGTCGAATGAATGTCTTGTAGTTTTGTCAAACCGCCAGTGATGGAAAAGCGTACGTTACCGCAAACAAAGTGACATGTGTTTTAGACTCATTTGCTCAACCAACTCACTGTCCCTGGCAGTGTCCCAGTAGCAAGAGCTTCCGTGGAATAAGCCTCCACCACACTTCTGAACCACTGTACAATTCACTGCAATGTAACAAATGGGGATTTACGGAGGTTAAGTTCGTTAGATAGACAAATGTAGTATTAAAACACTATGATTTTTCAAACGCAGCCTAACTTACAGAAGGTATGCTGTGGCAGTTGATGTGAGCGTTTATGCTATTATACTTGTATCGCTTTTTAGGTGATTTAAAATGCCTCATAAGTGCGACACAACAAAGGTGGGGCGCTAGGATTTCAGTAGTGCTTGCGTGAGCTTACACTTACGCCAGGTAATTGTTGCCGGTATTCAGGCTGATCACGACTTGATGTAGCAGTAGTTGGACGGTGCTTTTGGACGGTCTATTCCCGTTTAACGCCAATGAAAGTGGTTATTCAAAGGTGGACTTGTAGAATGCGCTGGTGATTGGGTTGCTACAAGCAACCTCTATTGAGACCTCGATTCACTTGAGGTGGACCTCGGTCATTCCGATCATAAAGACCGTAAGTAACAATACTATGATGTTGCTCATCCCACCACTGACACCCCAAGACCGCGGTTTCGTCCTGGTTGTGACTCATCAGTTGGAGATAGCCTGAGTTTTGCTGGAACTCAGAGCCTAGTGGCTCATTGTTGACGCCATATGCACTATGCCACTGAGATCCGCGAGCAACGCTTGGTGCAGCGGAAGTGAATGCAAAGGTGGGTCTTGCACGCCGTCATCAGCATAGCTAATATATGCTCGGAGTACACACCTTACAAAATGTCCCACAGGTGATCGACCTTGGTGTAGTGATCTAGCTTACGTGAGTTGCTCGAGGCAAATAATATCCAGAAACAGGAACCATTATGTTGATCCAAAATTTACGTTGCAATGCGCTCGTGTCACCCCTGTGCAGTACACAATTCAGCCCAGACAACCCCGGCAGGAAATCCACCCGGCTGCACTGGATATTTTCCAGCGAAGAACAACCGAGACTGTTATGGGACTGTTCGATCTGCCCTACCGATTGCGTCTGAAAGCACTGGAAGTGCACAGTAGATCGAATCATCTTCTACAGGTCGACTTCATCCTGCACTATCAGGTTTTGTAAAATCCCCACTCATGTCTATCAGCGCCCCTGAAAAGTGAGCACAGAGCCAGACTAAGGAAACAACAGCTGAAGATGCCTATGTAACGTTGCTGAACTTTTTCCCGTTCACTTTCTTAGCAGTGAAATATTTTCCGAGGAATGTTAGTTCTAAGTCCACGTTAACTGGATTTAGGAAAAGGACACTAAGAAGCAATGCACCATGTACTCCAAATGATATGATCCGCGTTCATCGTGCGATGACTAAAGGCAGACAAAAATTGCGCTCGCCAACCTCCAATGTATGGTGGTGGACGGATTCGCATGTGTTATCGTGGCCATAATCCCATGTTGCAGACGCAATCTACTTGGTTTGTGAAGCTTATCTTGGAGCTTATGTAATTTATCTAGAAAATCCTATGGAATTTATCATTCTATAGTTTAATCCTTAATTTAGCTTTGTTACAATGGTTAAAGCTGGGACACTTAAGTGCGAATTTGAAGCGGCGTGCAGCTGGGTAAGATAAATTTGGAGTTACTATGACCTAATGATTTAGTGACTGGGTTGGAGCTTGATCTTTGTCCACATATTGTTTAGCTGGATGGAATCGCAAACGCCTAACCCCCATCGTGATTTCACCTGAAGTTAGAAGATTCGGTGAGGGTAATCTGGCCCGTCCCATAACGGAAAATAACTCTTTGCAGCATGCACCAAACTACTTGTCAGCTTGCATTTGGAACAGCTCATATCCACCTCTTACAGAATCGAATGCATTTTATGAGTGGATGCGTTAGATACATGGGTTGGTGACCTGATTCGTTGTTGTTATCTACGAAAACAAACAGAGATCTAATGGAGGGCTGATTACACCCAGATTCTTTTGTTCAAACATGGCGAAACTTGCTCAACTGGCACTAATCTAATTGGAAGATGAAGTGTGGGAATTTTGCTGAGTCAGATCAACTACTCGGCTTCATTCTTTTTAATATTTTCTTAACGATCTCTTCGCTCATATTCAATTAACTTTCTCCTTGCACTGTTCCTTTACGCCAAAGAGCCTAGTCACCACGTTACTGAATTTATAAGCGCATCACAACAATTCTTTCAGAAATTTTACTGTGGCACATTGCAATGCGAAATGCCTATCACCAGCGCTGGTGCACATACCCACCAAGGTCAGACGTATCCCTTTCTGTCATACGGTTGAGACTGTACCGGTGGTCCACAGTAGTTGCATAAAAATCAGTCTTTACGAGCATCGGAAGTAACTGACAAATGTTATCTTGAGGGTATGGTTTGATGCTAAGCCTCAAATCTTGTATTGCTCCCCTTGTTTGAAATCAAGAGAATATTCCTTATCGTTTGGAGGAGTGCAACATTTCATGACTTACCAACATACTTATAAGGTTTACCCATCTTTACCAGACTATCTAGACAGGTTTCAATCAATGTCCTCGCCAGTTGAGGTGCCTTTTCCTGGGTGTAGAATTCGTTGTTGAGGATTTTATCTAGGTTCTTTCTAGACATGAAAACGGGTTTCAACAGAGTATACCTACCTTCTGAATCATCGCTTCAACATCTTCCAGGTTGATTTTTATCTGTGTGAGAAAAACGGTTGTAATTAAAACAGAATTACACCAGCAGAGAGCATTTTGTCTTGGCATCGAACTATACGAGCAAAAGAAAAATCTGGCAGGTTACCTTTAGTGGACTTGTACCAACCGGATCACGTTAAAGATTGTAATCATGCCTGCTGCGCATTATTGAAGTACTGACATTTCCCGATGTATTCACGTTAGTTTGATAGGACTGGGGACGAATTAGTAGTGAGCATTCTTACAGCCTGCACTACAGCTCAAAAACAATGGTTCTTAATTGTATGGTCAGTGTATGAGATCTGTAACTCAAGACAGAAGTATTGATAAAAATCGTTGTACAGTTTTAGCAAACCGATGTCTGAACTTCAGGTAGGAGTGTTATTACACCGATATAGCCCCAAATTTCCCGTAACTCAATACATTATGGGCGATAATCCTGTTATTTTTTCTCATCCTCGTCTGTATAACCAAGTTAACGTGTTACTGATTACGTAGATATGCGCCCTGATTGATTGCAACTTGTTCATCTTGTAGGCCTGCCTGTTCCCTTTGTTAGAAACTTGCTGCGTGTTGAAGGTGGAGAATAATCATCATAAAGAAAGTTGAGTGTAGAGTCATAGTAAATCGTATGTGCGTCAGACCAGCTTCTGTTAGTGTGTCTAAGGATTGCAGAATCAAAATTCTTCAGCAACCTCAATGTAGGGAGAAAGGCTACTAAATGTCATTTCCCGTTGCGCGTACCTCTATTGGTAGTTTGTTCCACAGATCTGTATATAAACTGCTGAAGGTCAAGCTATTTTAAAACTGACATATTGTAAGGGTAGGAGAAATCCCTAATCACTGGTGAGATAGATAAAGGTTTTTCGGAATTCACGAGCACTGAAGATTGCAAAGTCCAGTTTATTTGTATTGTCTAATATGAGAACAAGATTGTATTTCAGTCGTCGTAGCCGAAAAGGATCGGGATGAAGGCGAAGAGAGAGATGACGGTAACGCAGTTGAGTAACGCGTCATTATCCGCAACTTAAATGAGCAAAATATTCTTCAACATCTATTCTCCATTTATTAAGATTTTAGGGAACCATACACAAAGTTTGATGCTCATCCTACAATGCATCACGTTGTGTCGCACACCGCTAGAGTAGAGTGTAGACCAATCCTCAACAAGGAAGAACGAGCAGGGCAATCAGGCGCAAAACCGGCGTTTATTCTGAGAACAGAACTTGAACCAACGCGGGTGAAAGCATTTACACAGTAAACATGCACTAGCCGAATGTGCATTTGATCATGAGCCCTGATTCAAATCAACCCTTGTCTGTATTTCAATATCCTTCCGGTGCTTTAGGCATCAACCGCATGACTTAGGACTTAGCTAATTCGGGTATTTGGGACAGCTGGTTGTGTGAACGCCATCCACGTGCTCCGCTGGTTTGAGGTAGGGAACCCTTACGCTCCTATCAACTTCCCCCTTAAGCTGTTTGATGTACGATTTTTGGCTTGGGTCAAGCTCCCACGAAGTGACTCCCTTACGCGTACGGCCAGGTTTTTCTCTATGTTGGGACATGTTATCTGTCGTTGGGGCTAGATTACATGCCGTTCTGGCTTCAGTAGGCTTTTCTATTTTGAATGTATTCAATAGAATATCAAGACTAAACAATCCATCGCCACTTTGTGGTTCACGACAAAACGTTCGACGGAGTTAATAAGTAATTAACGAATTCCCTCGGTCAGCATTGTCCTACACTTGACCCCTTTAGCCTACTGTTGGCTTCTAGAGCCGAAAAACTGGCCTGCTTGCATTTGAATGCTCACGGTCTTTCCATAAAATGTACAAACTGAAAGATCGTCATAATTCCGGGTCATATGTATCAATAATAGCATCGAGACGTGGTTGCACACAGGAATGACGAATACTGAATTTACGCTCCCGGGCATGGCGCAAGTCCGGAAGGATAGGCTCACAAAATAGGAGGGGTAATCTTGTATTATTGAAGTGACTTACAGCGGAAGCCGTGGCGGATTCAGACTCGCTGTTACCCGACTGTCTTTGGTGCCGCTTGCCGCTAAAGAGCAGGGACGCTTGCCTTATTGTCTTGTTGTACCGCCACCTAATTCTACGCCTGAAACCGACTGCCAACTAGCGGCTGATTTAACATGCAGTTTACAGCAATGGTACACTCACATAATTATCATGGACGATTTCAACGTACATTGTTTAGAAACACGTGCCACGATCGGAAACAATTCAAAGCCGATCTACATGATCTAGTAACCACTCTTCCTCATTCTAACCACAACACTTTACCTACTCGGTTCAGAACAGGTAACTGGCCACCTGCGATGTAACTTATGCTTACCAACGAGGAGCATATGATTGATGTGTTGGTTTTAGACTACCCGTTGAGTCGCAGTGATCACGCAGCCAGCAGTTACGACTTCGTCTGATATGCGGAATACCGGGATGAAAACGTTAGACTTTACGAACCATTACAAGCTACGATTGATTAGCCCCGTTCGTCAGCGCCACAAGTTGGTGGCTCCTTGACGAAGAACCCCCGGAAGTCGCCTGGCACGAGTTCGTCAACAAATTCAGTCCGCTGATTGCAGAGGCTTCAGAGATAAGAGTTCGCGATAAGCGTAACTCAGCTTCTTTTGTTAGAAGCAGAACTCGAAAATGGATGACAGTAGGCAAAGCTGCATGTCAAATGTACAGAGAAGCTACAGCGCCAAAAATCATGGGTCAACATAAGCAAAGCGCTCAACTGATAGGAGAAGACAAATCCGCATGTCCGTGGAACAACGCAAAAACCATCAGTGCTGACCACACACCTGTGTACCAGCATGTCAATAGCCTAAGAAAGGTGTGACAAGGATTTCCTCCAAGCAGGACGCCTGATGTTCCAACATAAACGGCAGTGGAAGCAACAAACGCGCTGCAGATGCAATTCGTCCCCACGTTTCAGAGGGTTATGCCACCAAATGATGTTCCAACCTCTGTCGTTTCTCCGCCTGGACTAACAAACGGTACTTTTACCTCGGAGGCTGTATTGCATAAGCTGACGTCTCTACACAAACACAGCTTGCCGGTTGTGGATAACATTTTTCCAGAGTCACTAGAAGCAGCAGCAAGCCAACTGGCAGCACCTTTAGCTCGGTTTTTCAGCGCTGCTTAGACCAGAACCAAGTTTCTTCTATGTGAAAGCAGAACTGAGAGCACCAACTACCGCCAAGTATTTCTTCTCCCTATACTCTCTAAGTTCATGGGATCTGTACTTGCCGATGCACTGGTGTATTAGCTGGAAAAGAGCAACATCATCATAACTTTGTAGCATGGCTTCCGTTGACAGCGCTTACGCACGAATTTACTAATCGCACACAGTAGTTGGACCGAGTCAGCTGATGCTGGAGTTGGCCTTGGTGTGATCTAGCTGGATTTTTCGAAGCCTTTAGATCGTCTAGACCATCGGATACTATTCTCCAAGCTCCAGCAGTACAGGATCGGCGACCCTCTTTTATACTGGTTTTCCAACTTTCTGCTTCAAAGGCAATTTGAGGTCAGAATTCGGAGCTCTTTATCGGACCCCATACAAGTCGAGTATGGTGTGCCGCAAGGCTCAGTTTTAAGTCCAGGTTTGTTTTTGCTGTATATTAATGACCTTGCACAGGAAATCACTTCAAAGTTCTGATTTTTGCCGACGATATAAAGATTTGGCGCAGTATCCAGTCGAACGCCGACCAGCATCTGCTGCAGTGTGACCTAGATATAGCAGATCAATGTTCAAGCCAAATTTACTGCATTTCAACGTGTGTAAATGCACGGTATTTTCCGTGTGACGTCAGACCGGCTACTGTTATTTCGATCGCCCCATCAGTTATCCAACGGGACTTGCAAAGCAACTATTACTAACCCTCATAAATTCACTGTTCATTTTTCAGTGTGGAGCCTCCACAGCAACGGACCCACTTGGACGTCGTACAAGGCACACTCAATACGTCTTGTAATAAAGACGACAGCCCACTTTTGATGACCACTGCGATAATCTCTTATTAACAAACGATCTCCTAGTCTCAAAGTACGTTGTTCTTGTGTTACAATTGACGGTTTGCCCGAACCTCGTCGGATACTATCATGTGCTTGACGTACTTGCCCGTTCAGCAAAGCTTCGGTGGGAGAACACAAGTTCGAAGTTTGCTACTTTGCAGTTCAGTAAGAATGTATCCAGTATTTCCGCTGTCATTCCTTCCCCTCCGGATTTCAGTAGCGCTTGCTTAAGATTGTCGACAAATCCCTCGACCAGTCCATTTGATTATGGATGTAAAGTAGGCGCTTTAATGTGTGTGATTCCGCATCTGCGTACCGTTGTCGGACACGATTGTCTCCGGAAAAAAAGCATACACAGATGCCATAACATCGCAATCGATGCAGGTACAGTGGTTGAACCCATGATAAAATGTCTGCCCGCTTGTTGTACGCATTGACCACGACTTGGAAACTGTCCGTTAATTGGTCCAGCAAAATCAATATGGAGACGCACCCACGGTCTCCCTGGTTTTGGCCAGAGTTCTGCCGGGTGTCGCTTGGATAGATTTTGGGCGATGGCACAGTTAAAACATCTTCGGTACATGCGCTCTAATTGTTTATCCATACCGGGCCAACAAAAGTAACTTCTTGTTGGAGCCTTCATTCGGTTTATACTCGGGTGTCCAACATAATAATGCATCAAAAATCTGCTGCGGAGTTCCGAAGAAATGATGATGTGATCAGCGAAAAGGGGGCAACAGTCGACAATAGATAATGCAAAACTTCTATAGTTCAATTATGTTCAATATTGTATGATGGGATAAAAGGCATAACTGTACAAGACCCACAGGACGGAAGTACAATAGAAAATTAACAGCAAAATGTTCCAAAGTGGAACATAACTATCAGTGGTTAAACCATTGCACTTTATCAAAGTGTTGTGTAGCCTTTATCACTAAGATGAAACTCTAAGAGACTTTCGAATGTCTTCATGCCTGGTACGTTCGCAAATAATAATAATAATAAATTCAAATGAGAACAGATTCTAAGTGCGCAAAAATAGTTTCTACAATTCAAACGGTAATGTTGCGTTATTAGTCAACGGCGGTTGCTCCGGCTTTGTTTGTAAGGGGCTAGGGTCAACAGTGATGTACATAGATGCTCGATTTCAGTTAGTATCCGGTATGTGAGAGTAAGATCTCCGCAAAGGCATCGGTATTCTGAGAAGAACACACCGAGTACACGAAGACGCAGCTTATAAGTTAAACAAGATAGTTCAGGCGTTGCCTTTGTGGCTCTTCTTTGGGGTGGTTCCAATAGACTATTGTCTCGTTTTAACCATGGACACCAGGCCTGAGTTGCATATTGAACGTGAGGACGAATATAGGAGTTAACCAGCATTGGTACTAGCCGCTGCTCAAAGGTGCTGAGAGCTCGCCTCAAAAGTCTCATGTTCAAGTTCTCCACACTTGCTGCTTTCGAACTTTGGAGCGAATTGCCAAGATTGTCTTGCACGATTATACCTAAGTCGCGTTCACTAGTCACGTGTTGCAGGACTGTTGCCTCCAAAGTTATGTGTTGATGAGGCTGCTGCGCACCGTCATCAGGTTGCACTTTACAGGGTTCAGTGGGAGCTGGTTAGATTCTTCCAATTCGTTAATCCGAGCCAGATCATTCTGAAGACAGATACGGTCGAATGCTGAGCGAATCGCTCTCTACATTTTAGCATCGTCTGCAAATATTTGCATAGTGGATAGAATGTCTGCTGGAGGGTCATTAATGTAGACTAAAAACAGTAGCGGGCCGAGGACGGATCCTTGTGGTACACCCCTGGAGACGCACAGGCTTTCAGAGAGTGTCGGCTACTCATATCTTGATTGCTCAGTCGTGCAAGCAGTCGCCTAATCAGGTGAGCAGGGAACCGTTAATACCGTAGGGAGCAAGCTTTTGGAAGAGAAAGTAGTGACTGACTCTCAGTCACAAGCTTTAGAAAAATCCAAGTAAATCACATCTGTGGGTATTCCTTCATCATTCGCCCTGGTCCATGAGTTCCTTAGTAAACAGCAAATTTATGAGACAAACTCGTCTGCGTTTGAAACCATGTTGACCATTGGAACTTATTTGTATACTTTCCAATTATCGCGTCAATCCAACTGCGATTACCAATGCTATCACTTTTGATAAAACAGCAAGGAGAGTACTAGGTCGGTAGTTGGCAGGACCTGATCTCTTACTTTCTTTGTGGATTGGAGTGATAATTCCATTTTCCCACTCAGAAGGGGAGTGTATAGAAGTTAAGCAGATCTTGGGAAAAGATTGCAAGCGGTAATGCTATGGTGGGGGCAAGGATTTTAAGTACTTTTGAGCAGATCATGTCCACTCCCGGGGAAGTGTGTTCCCGGAGAAACTGTAATTTACTTGCAACAGCTGCTGGGGTAAATGTAACGCTGTATATGCCAACGACATTTGCTGGAGTTGACAGGGCGAAGTTTCCATGGTATCTGTAGCTACCCTGGCCAAACTACAGGAGTAGAGCCTTCGCAACATCCACTGCAGTAGCTGTTAGGCCACTGGCCGTCTTGAGTGCTGGTATTCCGGGCTTAACCTTTCTAATGCCATCCAAAATCAGTATAGTAGTTTGGTGCTACTCGTACATTTCAACACCATTATCATCTGCCATGCGTACTTATCGATTCAGATGAGCAGGCGGTTCCTGACTGCTTTGTACCTCCAAATATGGCATTACATGGGCTTAGCGAATGTAGCCTCTAGATCTCATCTCTTCTGTTGATCTGATTACATGTTCTTGTTCGGATCCACATATTGGTCCGGCGCGATACTCGTAATGGTAAAACTTTCAGTGCTGATTGTATAACTCAGTTAGTTTTAGCTTTCAATTCATTCCCTGCGTCATTCGCTGAACTGCGTGTGTGTAGATCTTAGTCAACGGTTGCTGCTAAGTTGGGTTAGGCTAGTAATACAGAATTACGCCACCATGTATTCCAGCTCTGTCATTCCGAAGCAGTGACATACCTGGTAAATTGACTCCAGAATCTGCTATCTCAAGACTTAACCAGATCTCCGTGAACATAATGAGATCCCGCGGTTGTGACACTTGGATTTCGCTAAGTCTGGTCAACTTACTAAGAAAACCCTGTGCGTTAGTATACAAACAAGAAAATGTTTTTGATGCTAGAAGTGTGTGGGTGGACAAAAATTCGTGTTTAGTTTTAAGCCGACCGTTCATCGGTCGTTTATTTCGTGGGTCATTGGTTCTTGAATTACAAGCAAGCTGAATGGGAGCATGGAGCATCCCAGATCGAGATGTTCTCTGGTGTTTCTCCCTGTCCCGTCAAGTGTCGCTAATGTCATATTGTCTACAAATGTGCCGAATTTTGGAGGCACATATGTTACTGAGTTTGCATGTGCTAATGAAGTGCTGATAACTGGTTTACTTGCGCTTGCTGTCTTTAGCCTAATCTCGGTAGGCAACCTGAAACGATACCTCAACCAGCTATCCAATAGGATTTCTGCCATTTATTGGAGGTTAGCACGACTTTGAATAGTGTTGGACTGCAGCCCTTGTAGTTTGGAAAGGAAGGAATTCTCGTTAGTGATTTAGCGATAACGTGATTAAGTGTGTGTGCTTCGCGGATGTAGCGCCACTGCTCTCGGTCATATTTTTATGCTTCGTGCTCAGGAGAGCCTAATATATCAGGAACATAGTGAACAAATACGTATTTTGATTTGGTTGTTAGAACGGCCACCATAGATTTCTCTCTTCATTGACCGTCCATTTTCAGGGAATATCTGGTAGTATGCGCACTCCGCTCGATGTGTTGCGAAGATGAACTGCTGAGAGTAGGACAATCTCTGTCTCCTCAGTTGAATTCATGGTACTCGAAGAAATCGGGGTTCGCCGTAGTACACTGAATTTGAGTGACGTGGTACACCTCGTATCCAGTCGGTTCAACCTGAATACCAAACACGTCGCGAATGGAGTTCCACTGGTTGCGATTATCTACCAACTTACTGTTTATTGTGCCAGCTCTGGACTCAGGAAGGATAGTGCACACGACCGGTAAAGCGCTGTGGTTCTGTTTAACGAATGTCGGTTTATGTGTTGTGGCTGGTAGCCACTCCTTCCGATCCACTAAGCATGGTATCCATAGTCTGTTGAAAAAGTGATAAGGCCGTCCTTACGCCGAAGGGTAAACGAGTGTACTTTAACCGACCACGATGCGTACTGATAGTGATCAGAGTCCTAGACTCCTCGGCAATCATAAACTGCAGGTAAGCTTCAGATAGGTCAACATTAACGCAACATGTGCCGCCGTTCACTTTTGCACATATGTCCTTCGTCAATGGTATAGGATAATGTTGATCGTCGTGGGTAGAATGCAATCCCGTAGAATAGCCAGCATAAATGCGGACAATTCCCTCTGGCTTTTTTTACAACAACGATTGGCGCCCCACAAGTACAATAGTTAACCGGCTTCAGAACTCCGAGTTCTTCTAGACGTACAAGTTCGGCGTCAACCGTCAGTAAAGCTGTATGTGGGACTGAATTTTTCGGTCTAACAATTGGTTTGGCATCGGTGCGCAAATGAAGAATTGCTCTTAATTTTGAGTAGCATTCAAGGATATCTGCAAAAACTGTACTGAATTTATCCAAGAAGGCTAACATATCTCCAGTTATCTGAAGTAACTTCAACACTCTCATGTTTAGTTCACGTGGGGATGAACACAACTGGTTGATGGGCATGTCGGAAACTTCCAAACGACCAAGCCAGGCAATACTAAGAAGTTTTGGCTCACAATCAAGTATGTAAGTGGTATCATGATCACGCTTGCCTGCAACTGCCAGCTGATAATCTAATGCAACAAACAATTGGATTTTACTGCTGGATACATTTCTGGTCGCATTATTAGTCCGGCAATATTATTGCGAACCCGGTTTCTTCCGGGTACTTTTTGACACGATCGTTATATCAGACGCGGTCTCAAGTTGCAAACAAAACGTTATTCCTTTTTATTATAGCAGTCACGTATTTGCCGTGGTGTTTTGAATTAGGATCAGCTTTTGCAAGCACGGCGTTGAATGTGGGCTCGGTCCTATGTGAGCGACTGACAGACCGACCTCTTTGGCTAGGCGTCCGGACACATTTCCTTGTTCGGCATTGATTTTCTTTGTATCTGCGTCGGTTGCACACTGATCATATGTGCTTCTTATAAAGGCAAAGTTTTACGTAGTGTCATTCGCCACACTGCCAGCACGCGGATGGTGTTTTCGCTACGACATGTGTTGCTGTTCCGGCGGGTTGTCTTAACTAGGTCTCTGTGACATTGAAAGTGAACTTGGATGATGATGAACGCTCCAGAATGGCTGTATCCTGCTTGAGGTTTGCCAAACGCTGACACTCATGTGGTATTTGCCGTAGCGTATTATCTGGGGTCAGTTCAATCTCTCTAGATAACCTGGTCTTGATGTCACTGTCGCAGTGGGACTGGAGGCCGCAAAAATCCAGACACTTGAACTGATCTTCTGTTGTCGTAGACAGTTTGAACTGTTCGCACTCGAAACTGACTCTACCAGCATTTGTGATGAAATCTTCACCCACCTGTTTAGCTAGTTTCAAGCATTGGTAGCGGGTATTAAAGGGAACAAAGTTCACGGGAAATTTCCGAAAACTGGCTACGATTTCGTCAAAAGTGAGATCCTCGGCGTTTCGTGGCAGGATAAAATGTGAGTATCGTGTGCGCTCAGTTGTACAAAACTTCCTCAGCAGCAGACTGACTCGCCATGCATCGTCTCTGTGCTTCAGTTCGATTTTGGAAATGTCCCATATCGTTTGAAGCACGGACCCACAATCAGCTTAGCATCAGTTTCATAATGGAACTCCGTAATTATTTAAGAACCGTAAAGGTCTATTTAGGGGCAGGCAAGTGCTACAGTCTATACCCGAAATCGACTTTACGCCCTATATTTTGTGGCTTGCAAATGTTCACAAACCTGAAGTTCACTTACGGCCCCTAGTCGACGGTATAAGCTCCCCGACCCATGAACTCGCTAGATATTTGCTTAGGCCATTGCAGCCTCCAACAGAGCGAACGAGTACACGCGTGAAAAACTCTTAAGAGTTTGTTCAAAAGATAGCAAGTCTCAAAATCGAGTCAGAGAAGTTGATGGTCAGCTTCGATGTCACGTCACTGTACACCAATTTACCCAAAAATGAAGTGCTTGGAATAGCAAGACGTTGTCTACTTGAAGGCGTCACTCTGAGTGATCGAACGAAACTTACGGTTAACCAAAAAATCGAGGGTACGACAGTGTATGTTAACATGTCTTACTTCGTTTTTCAAGCAAAGCTCTACAGTCAGGAACAAGGTCTCACCATGGAATCGCCAATATCCTCTGTACTGGCGAGCATGTATTTGGAAAACTTTTAGATCAGGACGTTGACCTACACCATTAACTCACCAAAAGTTTGGTGGCGTTATGTAGAGGACACGTTTGTACTTGTTAAACAAGATAAGAAGGATGATTTGCTTGAGCACTTAAACTCCATTGATGAGAGGATACCGTTGGCTATTGAATTGAAATGTTGTAGCGGCACATTACCATTTCTTGACTGCTTGGTTCACAAGAATATGGGAAATGTAAAGATGACAATGTATATCGCATGCCAACAGCTACTGACGCCATAGTCCACTACACTTCGGGTCATCCGAAACAGCTTTACGCTGAGATAGCCTCAGTGATGCTCTACAGCGCATAAACCCTGTGCACGCTGCAGGAGGACAAAAAGACTGTGCGGAGAGTGGCAATGAGCACTATTAAAAGTGGTTACCCACGGCACCTATTTAAACGCTAATTGGATAAAGCGCTAAACTGAAAGTCAAGACCCACAACCGAGTGGTTGGGGACGATAGGAATTCCGTACAAGGAAGGTACTTTAGAGGGTATAAAACAAGGAAAATAAAAGTGTAATCTTCCAGCTAAATCAAACGCTACGTTCGGGACTGGTACACCTGTAGGACTCCTTCCCAAGGATAGGACAACTAACTGTCGTTATGTACACATGTATACATAGGCCAAACCGCGAGAGAAAAAACACGAATTTCATAGCACATTAAGCACCATTCAAGATCACCAAGCGAGGAATTTGAATACCAAGCAATAGTAAAAGACTCGGCCTTGGCTGTGCTTGCAAGAGACACGGGTCACCAGATAGACTTGGATAACGTATGGGATATTAGGAATTGGATACCGTCAACGCCTCAGCTGCTGATTGCCAAGGTGGCAGAAACTGCCAAATCTGATGACTGCGTGAATAGAATGGGGGGTCTTATGCCGGCCAGCCTGCCCACCATTAGTACATGGATCATCTTGGGAGTACAGTGCCCCTGGAATCGACATGATCTGCCCAAAAGTACTAAAAACCCTTGCTCTCACCATAGCAACACCACTTGCAACCTTTTGCCAGGGTCTGCTTAACTCCTATACACTCCCATCTGAGTGGAAAAATGGAATTATCACTCCAATATATAAAGGAGGTAAGCGCTCGGATCCTGCTAACTACCGACCTATAACTCTCCTTCCTGTTTTATCAAAAGTTATGGAATCGGTAATCGCAGATGAGCTGACGCGATACATTGAAATTCAACAGAAATTTCTAATGCCCAACATGGTTTCCGACTCAGACGATCTTGTCTCACCAATTTGCTGATTACTCGGGACTTATGGACCAGGGCGGCTGATGAAGATATACTTGGTTTTTTCTAAAGCTTTCGACAGGGTCAATCACTTCTTTCTCATCCAAAAGCTTGCTGCCTACGGTATCAACGGTTCCCTGCTCATCTGCTTGGAAGACTACTTACACGACAGAGCCATCAAGGTAAGAGTAGCCGACACCTATTCTGAAAGCCTTTACGTCTCCAGTGGTGTACCACAAGGATCCGTCCTCGGCCCGCTACTGTTTTTAGTCTACATTAATGACCCTCCAGCAAACATTCTATCTCCAATGCAAATATTTGCAGACGATGCTAAAATATGGAGAGCAATTCGCTCAGCATCCGACCGTGTCTACCTCCAGGAAGATCTGACTCGGATTAACGAATTGGAAGAATCTAACCAGCTCCCACTGAACCCTGTAAAGTGCCACCTGCTGACGGTGCACAACAGCTTCGTCAACACATACTTTTTGGGGCAACACGTCATGCAACACGTAACTAGTGAACGCGATTTAGGTATAATCGTGCAAGACAGTCTTGGCAATTCGCTGCAATGTTCGAAAGTATTAAATGTGGCGAACTTGAACTTGAGACTTTTGACGCGATCTCTCGGCACTTTTGAGCGACAGCTAGTACCATTGTTGATTAACTCCTACATTCGTCCTCATTTTGAATTTGCTATTCAAGCCTGGTGTCCATGGTTAAAACGAGACATCCCCCTCTTGGAACAGCCCCAAAGAAGAGCCACAAAGGCAACGCGTGGACTATCCGGTCTAAGTTACGAAATGCGTCTTCGTGTACTCAGTGTGTTCTCATTAGAATACCGACGGCTTCGCGGAGATCTTACTCTCACATACCGGATACTAACCGAAAGTGAGCATCCATGTACATCACTGGTAACTCTAGCCCCATACCAACAAAACCGAGGCAACCACCTGAAACTAATGACGCAACACTCGCTTTTGAATTGTAGAAATTATTTTTACTCACTTAGAATCTGTTCTCACTGGAATGCATTACCAAACTATGTGGTGAACGCACCAGACATGACGACATTCGAAAGACTCTTAGATTTTCATCTTAGTGATAAGCGATACACAACACTTTGCTAAAGTGCAATGATTTAACCACTGATACTTTACGTTCCACGTTGGAACATGTTGATTTTAATTTTCTTTTGCATATCCATCCTGTGGGTCTAGTAAAGTTATGCTTTTTATCCCATCATACACCATTGAACCATTGAACATTGCAAACTGACTGTCACTGTCAACAATATTGGCTTATCCTTCAATGCCATGATGCACAAAGAACATCTGGACTATTCCCACTGTGACTTTACCACCAGCGGTGAAATCACGAACTATTGCTGTAATGACATCTTGGCTTAAGTCTCGGGTAACGCGGTTATCGCCTCCTGTTTGCTATAAAATCCCACTCCCATTGCACACTGACTCACCTGGTCTGATGAAGCTCTTGTGTCAAGAGCGAAAAGGTACCAAACTACTATACCAACTGATTGTTTCCAAAACCCTCTTAACTCATGATCACTCGATCGGTTCCAAGTAACTCCCATTCATTTCTCTCGCATGGTTGTTGTACAACACAGCCACTAAAACAGGTATGCGACGCGACCACGCGCGCTACCCTCCTAGGAATGCACTGACGTTTCTCCCGAATGGGAAACCGGCTAGTTCCAGCAGAGAAAAAGAGCAAGCTGACACGACATCCTAAGAAAGTAATGACAACACTCGTTTACAAACACGTTGTTTGCTATAAGCGGAATATTTTATAGCTTAGCCAAATTAGCAACACGTCCATAATATTTTCTGACATTCTGGACCATTTATTCGCAGTGCTCTTGCGTAACTAAGATCCGTGCTTCCGACACCGCGTGCTTCAAAAACGAAACCGCCACTCTCCTTTACTAAGAACATCTTTACGGTCCTCCAGGAACATTTCCTAACACCGGCTCACATTGCCTGCTTTACACAAGCCTTTATTATGTTCAAGATGCTTTCGATAGGGTTGAGGGATGAAGAGTACGATGCAAAATGTCAATGTCTCCCAAAGCGGTATGTTTCCTCCATGAAAACGTGCGCCAGGTGCAGGTGACAGAGAGCGTTGTAGCAAATCAAAAGAACTTTCCACAAATCCGGTTCCGTTGGAATCGGGCACTTGTCGCAGCCACCCGACGCATCTTTGCATGTTGTACTTACCTCACAAAACCAAACATGCTATCAAGCCGTTGTTTGCCATGGCGCCGACTATATAAACAACCGGGCCCCGGAAGTACTCTACCGTACACTGCGCGCGACCGTCACGTCGTGAGCAGCCCCTAGTGCGAGCTCAAATAGGTTAAGTTTGGTCTCATCTATCCACGCCCGTTACCTTGCTTCCACCTTGTAGTTCATGAGCTGCAAGACGCACGACCTGCATCGCATTTGCTTCTCCAGCGTGTTCATGGACTCTGCCATGGTGTGCAGCTTCTTCATCGTTGTCAGTCTACCATCTAATTGTCTTGAGATGGTGCTAATGCTTACTGCACTTTCAAACTCAGCATTCAACTGTCAAAGATGGAGTTTATGAGTGACGGTAGGTGCGTTATCATACCCGAACGTCCCACTAAAGTCTACTCTCGTCTCAATTGGTGGGATTCGCTTGGTTGGACAAAGAACTACGGGAACACATGGTGTGTCGGCCGCCGACGCTGTAGAAGTTAGGGGCTGAAGCGTCCCACTTGAACCCCTATGACTTTTGGCGCTCACACTATGGGCGTCTGAGGCCCCGTTGGCCGAAGATGCTTGTAAATACATGCAGCTACACAAGGGAGTGTCACAAGCCCGACTCAAGACAATTGACCAACAACCCAACTTGTATGCCCCTCAGATCAACACCTCTTCTGTTCAGCCTTAATCCCTAGTCGAAGGGGCCAACTCGACTAAGAAAGGGTGTGCATGCTAATGAGCTGCGGGAACATCAGTTCTACCTAAATTTTGAACGCGGGTGTCTATAAGCTCGTCTAATGTTGCACCCACGTTTACGCTAGCGACGTGCTACATTTGATAGGAAACATTCGACTAGTAGTAAATTGTAATAGGGACGAGGGACATGAATCACATCATCACCACTCACTGAATCCAGTTTGAGGCCGACTTAATCTGCGTTGATCAATTATGCACCGGTCAGTGATCGCGTCTGAATGGACTCAGGTAAGGACTTTATTCCAACCTCACGTGAACAACCTTCTTGTGCTACGGTCTCATGTCCGCCGGACATTTTTAGCAGCAGTATTGTCTTCGTGTGCTAAATCAAATAGCCAACTTGAGCATGGGGTCTGTACACAGTCTCTAAAACTTATGGATGCTCGCCGACGTGTTCCGGTTGGAAGCGAATACAGTGAGATTCGCTAAGCTCCCATGGAGCAACTAGATAGTAGACTGAAAAGAGGCCGCAATCCTGGTGCTATCATCGTGCCTCGGAGACGGAAACAGCGGCTGACCTTGGTAACCATTGACAGTTTTTCCGTTTGATACGAGAAACAGACAGCGGGAAACCTGATGTTACTTAGACCATATGCGATGATAGTGGGGAACCGATCCGCAGCTTGTCAAGACGCTTAGATTGTTGGGCCGAACACTTTAAGAGGTAGATCAGGCAATCAAGACTGCCAATACCGTCATCAACCAATGAGCGCCATACTCCCTGGGTTGTCATCCCGCATCCGTACTCGCACGTAGTAATCGAAAGTGAGATCAGACGGCTGAAATTGAACAAGGCCGTCAGAGCAGATGGAATTCATGCAGCTATTTTCACAATTGCGGGACCTGCTCTTTTGGATGATGTACATAACTTACTGTTGGATCCACGTGCGCAGAAGACTGTCCCGACAGAATGGAAGCGCTCCGTGATATTTCCTCCTTCCGGATGTGACAGTCATAGAGGAATCAGTCTGGTCTCTAATGGCCCTAAGTTGCTTGCCTCTGACGTCCTCTATACGCTAATAGCACTCGTGTAATACAAGTACGAGAGCAGCAAGCCGGGTTTCGTCGAAATCGAGGCCGTATTGACCGCATTTTCACATTACGTCAGTTGTTGGAGCAACGTTCTGTTCCTAGACTTTAAAGGGACCTTTGATTCGGTTTACCAACGTGCCCTTTGGAACTGTTTAGTAAGCGAAGGTGTGCCTGAGAAATATGTAAACATTCTTCAAGCGCTATACGCGCTTACTTCGGGCAGAGTGGAGGTTTAAGGCAAGCTGCCGCCGACTTACAATATCTCCAGCGGTGTGAGACAAGAATGCCCCCTGTCACCTTTTCTGTTCGACTTCGCCTTTGACGAAGTCACGAAGAGCACGTTTACTGGACATAACTTAGGAGGTGTGGAGCTGCTCCCTGGTGAACTACTTACCGAGTTGGAGTATGCCGACGATTTTACGCTGATCTGTGATAGTGTCCAAACTTGCCAAGCTGCGCTAGACAACTTAGCTCTGGTTGTTAGTCGTTTTGGGCTATGCCTTGCACCATCGAAATGAGAAGTACTCCAAGATTGCTATGAATCCACTCCTGCACTGGTCCATGACGGTGATAACTTATAGTCGTCGAATAATTCAAGTATCTGCGCCGCTATTTCAGAGCTAGTGGAACCAAAAGTAAAAGCACGGACCCTATAGCAAAAACTCTTTGCGCTTTTGCTAATCACCGCCATTTGTGACGCCGGCGCGACATTATGAAGGGATGAGATTATAATACAAACCTTCGTACAACCCCCAAGTATGGCTGCGAAACTTGGCCCACTAAGTTGACAGAAATCGTTGCCTTCACCTCTGAGCTCATATCTGGTGGGAGCATCGCGTGAGCAATGAATGGGCTCAGGGTCACTTATTTGGTGCAGGAAAAGCGAATGAACTGCTCAGGACCGTTATATCACGCACCAGCCTCAGGTGGCTGCGCCACCATTTGCGCATGCCAGCCCACAGGCTCCCTCGACGCACGGATGGAGGGAGAGTAGGGGATGTCAAGTGGTAATGTTATCAAGAGGAATGAAATCAGTCATTTCGAATTTGATGTCGGCTGGTGTTTCCCGACTGCCGGGATGGGGACCGAAGGATGGTGAACACGTGTGGTTAGATACACTAGCTGGCATGGCGAAAAGTTGACCCCAGTGGCGTTTGTGTTGTGAGTTTCTTCGTCCCTCCCCTTCTCGTTAGCTTCCTACTCTAACAACCAAAAATGTGCCATTAGCATCAGGTTACTTGTTTATAGCTGTTAACTTCACATTGCTTAATGTCTTACCTTTTGCATTGTGGCACGTTAGCAGCGGTATGTTTCCCACCCGCGGCCCACGTGCATTGATGACGACCGTTATCTGAACCACTCACTAGTAAGGCATAAGTCAATCTATCCACATGTACGTTTTAGACTTGCAGGTACTACGCCGTCGTATATCTTTTCTAGAGCCTGAAGCAAAGCAACAGCTATCTGTTTTTTGCAATGTATCCACCTTTCGTTCAAAATGTAATTGACGACGATCTTTAGAACCAGGCTGGTTGCACGTGCCATTCGATGTGCTAGTAGCTGCCAGATGGCCATTACCGAGACATTCGTAACATACTTGCTTCTGCTTTAATAATTCCATGTATCAAGCAGACTTGAAGCTAAAATTCCTCGACACATTACAGTATCGGGCTGTCCATCACAAACTAAGAAAGCTGATTCCGGTACCACTTAGGGTTTTGGAAAGTGATTAATGATTACCTCATATCTTTTATGTGCTGGGATAGACCGAACTTGGACACCAGACGATCACACCTCAGACACCGATGCTATCTGTCCAAATCTACTGCGCATCATGTGGGCTTCACGGACAAATTCAGTTATGTCCTTGAACTTGATTTCTCTCCCTTCTTGCGAGATGATATCCGCTGCGCGCGCCCAACTAATTTGCACACTCGCAAGCAAGACCCATAGAGTTCTCTCAATAGTTGGAATTGAAGCTAGGTCAGATAGAAACCCATTTTGTGTCATAGCTATGTGACAATTCCTCAGCTATAAAGAACGACGAGAGACAGCTTCGGAATCATCCGTAATGTGCATTAGATCCGTCAGCAATCCATCAATAAGTGGTCTGGCAACCACGTGATTCTGACTAAATGAACCATGAAGCATCATTCTAGCTCGGACGTAGGCCTGATCATGAGGTAAAATAACACACTCGATAATAGTTTCCTTCGCCCGGTTTCGAAAATAATACAACGAATATGGGAGCCGTTCATGCTATCCTGAAACCTCTTCACAACAAAGTACTCACAGTGCTTTACGAACATCCAAAAGGTTTACGAGCAACAGATTCGAGTTCCAATTTGGGTAAATCCAATTAATGTTTACCAATGGTCTGGTCAAGGACAATAGGCAAGAAGTTATGCTCCTTTAAGAGGCTTCGATGACTATCATTAAGATAACTGTCGTTCATACCGTTCCATGATGATTTCGCACACCTCTTGAAAATTGTCGACAGATCCTGTCTCCACAAAGATTCCGCTACGAAATGGAAGTGGTTCGACGTAGCGCCTCACAACCCTGACACCACATAACCGGTTTCGTCCTCGTTAGGAATCATCAGATGGCAATCTCCACCTTATGAATCAAAAGGAGGACGAAATTGGTTATGGGTGTCAGGGTTGGGAGGAGAAACATTGAACCATTTTCAATTCGGATACAGTTCTTGTGACCGTAATGACCGAGGTCTACATCAAAGTGGACCGAGGTCTGAATAGAGACTGCGTGTCGCAATCCAACCAAACAGAGATCACCCCGAATTCAGCTATGAATTCCCTACCGCTGTGAAAATGTTGCTCATGGCTTTTAAAGCCATTGTGATCAAGGCGTCAGTCTTTGACCACTAGGCTCCCAGTTCCACCCCAGCTCAGGCTATTTCCATCTGGTGAGTATAAACAAGGACATGGAAGTGAACTCCATCAAGAGAATATCCTGCACGGAAGCAGCTCCTCAAATGGCGGTCCCAGTAATGGCCGTATTACATTACTTATAACGTTTATTTATCTACACTTATTATCTTCTAAAATTTCACAATCTTCCTGTAAGATTTAAGTTGCTATACTAAGCAATACTTCCACTAGTAGAAAAGTCACGATTGGCGTGATCCAAGGAAGTGTTCCAGGGTTTTTTCTGTTTTGTTGTACATTAACGACGTCTTCGATGACAACGAAAACCTCAAAACATATGTATTCGCAGATGACATTAAACTTGCTTATGAGTTCTATTTGGACTCTTTCATCAAAGCACTAGCTGACATACAATCTGATCCGCAGGAGCTGGAAAATTTTTTCATCAAGTGGAAAATAGAACTCTCATCTGAGAAGTGTAGCTGCAAATATTTTCGGTGCAGTATTGCACCAAATGCTGATGCGTGACGGCAAAGCCCTGTCTCACCTTGGGACACAGTACTGGAGCTCCCACAATTTCTCTGAACAGGTACAGTGCACGGTCTCAAAATCCCGTAAACTAGGGGTACTAATACCAAAAGCATTTATTTTCAATGAATCCAAAACATGTGATGTCAGAAGGTTTGAATACAAATCGGTTTTGGCAAGGTTTTATTGTGGCCACAATAAAACCCTACCAGAACTGATTTGTATTCAAACCTTCTGAAATCAGGAAATCCAAGTCGGTTCCAAGCATATTCCGGAATATTGAATCCAAAATCTACCTGTATAAAACCCGTATTCGTCCCCTACTTGCATATTGCTCAATAATATACTGCAACCTGAAAGAGGTGATAGAACATCTATAGAAAATGTACAGCGCTACTTTACGAAGCACTTAATGAGAATCTCTGGGGATCTTACCTACTATGACCGTTACTGTGAAATGAACGTAGAATCTCTCTGGTTAAGGTGTCTAAGACTTAACCTGAACTTCCTGTCTGATATAATCCATAGACGCGTCTTTACCTCAGACATTGAAGTTGTTCTTCAACTTTCCCACCAGGACAATACAAGCAATAAAGGTCGCATGTTACAAATCGGAAAGGCACGAACTAGCTTAAGATCAAATTGCTTTCTTAATCGCTATGCATTTACGGGAAACAAACTACCGCAGCATATGTGTGACTCAAAGAGTGGTTTTTCGTACTCTATTTAACAGGGATTTGACAGTGAATAAAGTGAAGGATATACTTAACTTCCATGCAAGTACAACCGCGTTGTAGGAGGAAGGGCGGAGCACCATATAGCAAATGAAAAATTCCCTAATTCAAAGTCATTCCACGACTACCACATTTTTATTTGTAAAACAACATTTTTCTGCTCTTCTTACTCTCTTTTCTGTCCGGAGGAATCAATGAACAAACTACGCATTGAATACCGAAACCCTTGGGAATCACTCTATACACACATCGGTTGCCCGTATAGTTGAACCACTGAAACATCGACTCGAGAACACTTTTCATGGGAACGGATTGAACGCAAACCCTTCTTTGATTATTCAATTACAAAGGTGATCAGATTAACTCCACGGTCCGCGTCCCGCACTATCGCGACATAAACTATTCGTTTATTTTTGTTTACATGGCTACTTTTTTACACTCACATAATAATGCTGCATATTACTTTTGCTGTCACAGAGGCGACAGTCCAAGAACAAAGAACAAGTCTCATTGCTCAACGCTATCAATTCCCGTACTTTTCGAACGCAAGCAAATGGTGAATCTGAAAATGTTTTCTGTACTAGCTAGCATATCAGTATTTCGAGCATACAACCGGTTTTGACACTTCTCCTGTACAATTTGGTGGGTCTTTTTGCGCATATATTTCGTATTCTTCTTTACTTCACTGCTGACCACGACTTGGTCGAGCTCCTGAGGTGACGGAATTTAAGCTTTCAACGCTAATAATGATACCCATGCACGGCGCATTGCCATCGGTTCCCTGGCGATAAAAATTGCTTTACTCAAAAACCACCTGATGGTACAGGCTAGGTGGCTTGACTACCCACACTATACACACATAAAAATAGCCCTAAAGATGAGTTACATAAGTACTGGCTTACCTTTTTTGAGAGCCATAGCGGCACACAGCCAGATGGGGCATAGAAGTGCGAGTGAAATCCATGGAGAGAACAAACCGCGTAGAAGCAGGTCCCCAGGAAACGGTCCCAGTAATGGTCGTATTACTTAGCTTATATGTATTATTTATCTACACATTTTGCCTTTTATAACCTCACAATCTTTCCGAATAATTTAACAGACCAATTAGCCTTATACACCGAAAAGCTTGAGGACTGCTTTGGAAAATTCAAATAATAATACATCTGCTTCTTGCGATTATGCCGTGCTCCAAGAATAGTAATATCCAGTTAGTTTGTCCCTTGCATCGACGTGAGATATACTTTAGTATTTCATTCACGGCAAATGCATATTGCCCATACAAGAGCATAACACTACCTGTACATATTTGCTCTGTCAAATATGGACGCAACTAGAGAAATATACCCAGTTATGGAGTGTCAGGGTTGGGAGGAGCAGCAATGGACCACTTCCAATTCGGATGCAGTCCTTGTGATAGTAATGACCGAGGTCAACTTCAAAGTGAACGGAGGTCTGAATAGAGATTGTGTGTCGCAATTCAACCACACAGCATGTACTGCAAATCTAGCTTTGAGCGTTCCAGTTCCACTTCAGCTATCAAGTATTTCTGCCGGCTTGCCGATCTACCTGCTGGTGTTGCCAGCTGGGTGGTTCGGGTTTACCCGTTCCAGCGAACTGTTCAGCGGCAGTCTTCCACCTCGGTCTGGCATTATACTCAAGCAATTGTGCAGATTTCATGGGGAGGATTGGGTCCTTGTTTGTTGTTACCAAACAAAAGATGTATGAACTGAACATTCAATTACGGCCTCCCAACGGGCGCGATTCCCTGAATTCGCCCTGCCGCCTTGCGAGTAGGTTAGTTGGCCAACGTCTCGGTGTGGTTTCGCCTGAGAAAACTCCCTACTTCTGCTTGGGCAAGCGAGTAGTATCACGCCCATTGACAAAATCATCGTTATTCGTTTGCTATATCGCGTTCAGCTGCCTTAACTTCTGTTAGCCGCAAACCTTATTCACATGCCACCCGTTCACTGGTTACCAATCGTTGTTATCCGTTACCAGCTGATTCATGTTTCCCGTAATTCACTTACCATGGTTTCGTCGACAACAACAGAGTTCGTCCAGTAGTCCTCCTTCAGTCTCGGTCCTCATTCCTCTTGGCAACCTTCAATGTACTTACACGCATGCAGATCGGGCAGCAGGCTGGCCTTGCGCAAAGTTAGAATCACTTGCGATCGACGTTTGCTGTCTTTCCGAAGTACGCTTACAAGACTCCAGTACTCTATTTGAGCTGTGTTCTCCCACAGACCACTGAGCCATGTTTCACCTACGTCTATCTGGTGACACAGAAGCAGCTGCGGCAGACTTAGCTGGTGTTGGTTTAGCCTTAAGCAGCAAAGCCGAAGCCGCACTGCTGGACTGGTTTCCAATTAATAGCCGACTGTTTGCACTTCGGTTTCGGGGATCACGCAAAATCAACAGATATCGTGAGGAAAGAGGCAACTTGTTTATGGTCTTGGCTTACGTTCCCACTGTCTGTAGTCCCGACTCGGTCAATGACGATTTCTACCGTGTACTTTACCGGTACTTGGACAGAGCTTGCAAATCCCATATTGTTGCCCTTGGTATGAATCTCAGCGCACGGGTCGGTCGTCTATTGTAATGCGAAAGTTAACTCAGTGATCGCCATGCGCTGGATGAGCGACCTTGGGATAATGGCGAGAGACTTCCCACATTGTGTGAAGACAATCGTTTATTTCTGCTGAGCACCAGCTTTCAACATTCCAGGAGACGTTCCGCTACTTGGTGACCCCCAAATGTGTCCCAAACTTGATCTCAAATTGATCAAATTGCAATCAGTTTCAAATGACGTGATAGTGTAAAAGACAGCAAATTAATCTGATCCGCATTTATTGACTCACACCATGTTCTTGTTTGTGCAAATAGCTGCAAGACATACGGAGGGTCCCAAAAGCCAAGCACTGTAAGATGGATACGACTAAACGAGCTTGCCGTATTGGATTCCAGTTTTTCTTCCGGATTACTCTGTTATACGTGATTTTTCTGTGTGAATTGTACACCAATATTTTCCTTTTGTTGTATTCTTCAATCTGTGTAAATTTGGTGGAGGTTCGCTGGCTAATTTCGGAGTTCGCATTGTTTAGCTCAACTGACGTCAGCGTCCGCCAGCTTAGATTTGTTGCACGTCTGGACACGTTCGTCGAATTGCGGCTATTATCGACAAACGTGGCCGTGGAATCTAACCCACCTATCAAACTCCAACTGCGAGAAATTACTCAAGGTTGGTTTTGTTGCATCAATATATTACCTTGGCGCTTGAGTCTGAATCTCGACAAGCTTAGATCGCAATGGCCCCACTGAAGTCTCGCCGTATTCAGCAAGCTAAGCGTAGTGTACTTTCCACGCCACCAGCAAAGGGAATAAGATGCGAGGCCCCAAAAGAAAAGCGAAACTGTTCCTCAGCTAAAACCATACTCATCGCAGAACTAAGTGATAAATTGCTTTCTTTAGAATCACAACTTAATGAGATGAGGAAAAAGCTGGTACTCATTGAACCCCTCAAATATCACCTGCTTACGCTTGACTAGATCAATAACCCATTGGAGAAGACTGATCCAGTTCTAATGGGAAAAACAAGGCAGTGAATTGCCTCTGTTGCCTATGAAGTGCACGAAGGAATATATAGAACAAAAATGTGATTGCTTTTAATGTTCCGGACAGGCTGAGTCTGGATAAAGTAAAATTAACGATACAGAGAGCTTGTAACATTTCTAACGTTGACTACAGATGCCAAGGTTTAAAAAAGAAGTTACCGAAGCATTGCTATCCAATCATTTTCAACTTTTTGAGCGAGGAAGTCACGCAGTGATTCCTCCATTGTGGAAAATACCTTGGCCGGTGCACCCAATTTAACGTCATTTTGTGTAAACCAGAAAGGACACACCTACAAAGGTCTGAACTTGGCATTGTGCCACGAACATCGGAAAAAATAAATAAGCTCTTGGAGAAATTTCAGACAAACGTCCGAAAGACTAGTACATCCAAGGTGGATACTAGACGCATTGCTTTAGACATCGATAATCTAACAACGTTGTCAACTAGCTCTAAACCTTTCTTTCCTTACTCCACTGACACACCATCTACACAAGGAACGGATAAAGCGGGTTCTCCTATTCCTGACAACAACACTCCCATTATATCGTACTTCTCATGCACAAGGATTAAAGAAAAGTTCAAATGCTTGGGACATTGGAGTAATGACAACTCTTTGAATATATCACAACCCGGTCCAAACCAACAAGACACGTCCAAGGATAGACAAGCTGATGTAATTCATAGTCCACTGTTACCCAACGACGACTTCTCCAATCCAGAGATCTGTGTCTTTAAAAAAGGTGTGAATACTAAATACTTGGTGGCACCCAAAATTCCCTATCGACCAACCTCCTACAACCACCTGAGCAAACAACCTTCTAAGTTGAATAAGACTAATAACAACTGTCTTTTGGCTACGTCCAATTATCATCCTACACTCCACAACATTCACTGGAAGTGCACAGATAATGAAAGGATATCGACCACTAGGCCTATGTTACCACCCGCTCTTTACCATGTTCCTTCAACCTCTCAAGCGGCTTCTTCCAACAACCATTTTGTATCGGCGACGGGAATGGACTTGCACCCACGCCCATCTCAGATGCATCCGGCGGAGGTCAACAACTTGATTCCACACTTCCTCCAATTTGTCTAGATGACAAGGTTAGTCCATTGGCAAACCAAAGACAACCTAAGCATGATGCCTGGGTCCCCGTCGTGCCACCCATTGTCTCGATATCCACACATGACATGCTACCCTTATCAACAAACCTTCTAATGACTAAATCGGGCCCACCATACTCGCAATTACCTACCATGTGCACCATGCTTGAACGCAAAGATTTAGGCCATCACACAACGGACAGCGATCATTCCTCAATACTTAGTACATTTTCAGTTATTCTGATTAATACCAGACCCATAATCAACAAACTTCATTTCATAAACACATTTGCACAGTCCATTGACCCGCAAGCGATCCTCCTCAATGAAACATGGTGTTCTCCAGATACACTTGACTCTACTCTGATGATACCAAACTACCACCTATTTCGAAAAGATCGCTGCGATAGAAAAGGTGGAGGGTGTATTAGGTACGCACGCAAAACATTCCCAGCTAAACCTATATACCACTCACAACTGGAAAATATCCCTGAATCTACTTGGCTGTCAGTTGCGGGCTGTCCGCTAATTACAGAAACTGTTGGTGATGCGGGTTACTTACTCCTTGACCTAGCTGAGATCTGTAAGTCATTCAGTGACTTTTTGCCGCTACCATGAGTAGCGAAGCTGACCCGGTGCCTGTGTGCACAGAGCTCACAGTAACAAAACTCTTTAGCAGAGTCGATAACTCGCTTAACGCTATCCATCAAGTTATCAAATTAATCAGGCCATCTTCCAAGCTGGGACCTGATGGCATTTCATCAACCACCATTAAACTAGTACGGCCTGATATACCATTTCTCCTGACGAGCATGTTGACCCTATCGCTGGAATCTGGCCACTTTCCAGACCAATGGAAAACATCATTTATTACGCCTGGGCATAAAAGGTCCCAAAAGAAAGATTGATAACTACCGACCAATCCACCAGATTCCGATAATACTTGCCTATTTGAAAAGCTGGTCACAATGGTGATGATAAACTTTGTTGATGCTATTGGCCTGATCGATAATTCGCAGCGTGGTTCTCTCAATAAGCGATCCTGCACCACCTGTCAACTACATTACCCTAATCACATTTCAGAATCAATCGAGTCCGACTATGCAGTAGTAACCTTGTTTCTTGACATTCTCCAAGAGTTCGAGCGAGTACCGCACAAGCGATTGTTGCACAAGTTGGAGAACTTTGGGCTCCGGGACCCATTCCTAGGTTGGTTATCGTCATGCCTGAGTGATCGTCATCAGGTAATCACTTTAGGTGATCATCGCTCTTCTCCACGCTCAATAACCAGTGGAGTCATTCAAGGGAGCATTCTCGGTCTCTTACTCTTTTGGCTCCACATAATAACATCACCACAACTGTAAAACATGATACATCAATTTTATTTGCTGACGGTATCAAACTAGTCTATAAGCTTCGGCGTGACGAGCTTCACGGGACAGTACTGTTCATTCAAGATGATTTAAATCCCCTTGAGCCATGGAACTGCACATGGGTGATGAACCGCTCGGCTAAGGAATCAAGCATCATGTCTTACGGCTGCTGCGTCCCCGAAGGGTTTATCACCCAAAATAATGAACCCGTCCCTACACAGTTGTCCGCACGAAATCTTGGCATTAGGTACTCGTCTACCTTCAGCTTCTTCGAACAGGCCCAATACCATGTAGCACGTACCAGACAGTCTATGTTCAATACATCAAACAAAATTCACACAACTCTTGCTAGATTTGAGCTTTTCAAGATACTCACTTGCCCCATCCATGAATACTGCAGCATAATATACGGAAATATGAGAAAAATTGACAGAATTGCTGTGGAGCACCTGCATAGGTCATTTATTAAACATCTGATTGGTAAACGCACTGGTATGAGTTATCGTGAACGTTCCAATGAACTTCATCTCGAACCACTTTGGATTCGACGATTGAAGCACAACTTGTTGCTACTTTTCAACATGTTACACAAAAAGACCTATTCCAACCTCCCTTCACTCAATTTACAACATTATTCAACTCGAGCGCTTTGCAACAAATATTTTAAACTGAATATACGGAAGGTTAGAACGAACGTCCGCTCTAATTTCTTCCCGGTCAGACATAGCTATCTGTGGAATAAACTACCAACAACCCTCAGGTCATATGACAATATGGCAAGATTTAGAAGCATTCCTGCCAGTTACTTTGATCTAACTACCTTAAGCTCTATATTCACATGGGAAAAATCCCTCGACGAGCTATTACAAGAGGGGCCCAAAAACACATAAAAACCAATGTTTTCATAACTAGGCTTTGGCCTCAAGCATCCCACAGAATGTTAATACATGAAATGTATATCCCAATACTCCACCTATACATGTCACCCAGACAAGAGCATGGATTCTTCTGTACAGACTAATCTGTGCCGCTATAGACAGAGTTTCTCTCCTCAATAGAAATATACGTATTATTATTATTATTCGCTCGGTACAGCAGAGCTATCAAGCTTCCCTAGCCGATGCACACAGTTGTGACCCTCCACAAGATATAGACGAACACTGAACGCTCATGCAGAGCACCATGATCTCTTCTGGGCAGTTAGCCTGTGGTCTTACTCAACAACCTACGATGGACTGGATCTCCATGTGCTCCCTAGATCTATTTGATGGCCGCAGGAGTATTCCTGCGGAGTCCAACCGTAATGAAGTGCGCCGTTATGTCAGCCAGCAGCTCAAACGAAGCCTACGCAATGATCGTGAAGCTAGGTTGCCTCAGCGCACTTCGGAAATGGAGGCCGCTGCCCTGCCTGACAATACTCGCAAGCTGTTCCAGCCCATTCGATCCACTGGCCATAAGAAACATGGTGTTATTGAGACTTTTTAAGAGGCGGATGGTTCGTCGACTGTCATCCTACAAAGACGTTTGGGTCGATGGACCAGACATTTTTATTTCCATTTGTATTGGCCATCACCGTCCATTTATATGCCCTGCGAACCAAGCCGCCCGCCCTGGGTCATCATACTTGATCCACTTAATGATGCGTTCGTCTTGCGATTCGACCTCTGAAAATATTTAAGGCTGCCGAATCAGACGGACTTCTTCCGGAGCTGTTCAAGTATGGCAGCGCAGTTATCATCTGCCACTTAACCTCATACTTCTCCCAAAGCTGGTACAAAGGAAGGTTGTCTTCTTCCTGGTGCGATTCATTTACTGTCCCGACTTTTAAGTAGCGTGCTAGCAATTCATATACCAATCACCGAGGGATTAATTTCATTTCGGTTGATTCCAAGCTTTTCGCGACCATTCTAGTCTGTAGACGTTCCCGGATTCGTGAATCATCATAATCATCATTACACGTCAGCTGGAGGTGGAAAACACCTCAGCTATTGTGCCGCAATACAAAAGACAAGAAAAGGAAAACAAGCAGTGGCACGCCCGATGAGTCCCCAGTAACTGATGGACATCGTTCCAGAGAGCTAACAGCTGGCTGCCGTAAAAGAGAGTCATATTATGCCTAACAAGTGAGATCGTGATTGGAGGGGGACGCTAATCAGGAGGGGATGGACAAAGGAATTCACAACACAAACGCCATTGGGGCCGGCTCCAAGCCATTTCAGCAAGTGTGTCCAACCAATCGTGTTCACCGTCCTTAGGACCCCAGCCAGACAGTCGGGATGCACTAACCGACGCCAACTTCGAAGTGAGGGTTTTCATTTCTCTCGACCAAGTCACCACTTGGCCTCCCCTCCTCCTCTTCTAACCGCACCTATAACGCGCAAACAATGAACTTCGCGGGAGTCGGTGTGCTGGCATGCACAACACGTGGCCCAACCATCGGAGCCTGGTGCGTGATATAATGGTGTTGAGCGGTTCACTCACTCTTCCTGCACCAAATACGCGACGTCGAACACGCTCATTGCTCATGCGGTGTTCCCACCAGACGTGAGCTAAGCTGCGATGGCAGCGATGACCGAATATGACGAGCCTTTTTATGTCTGTCGACCTGATGGGCCAGGTTTCACAGCCATATACGAGAGTTGAACGGACTGCTGCGTCGTAAACTCTGCCGTTCAGGGTGAGAGTAAAGTCGCGTCTGCGCCACAGGTGGCGGAGATTGGCAAAAGCACCTCGAGCATTTGCTATACGGTTCATCTTCAATCCCACGGGTGCTAATATAGCTGCCCAGGTACTTGAATTCCTGAACGACTTCTACCTGATCACCACCAAGCGCTAGCGCAGGGTTGGGTCCCTGCCAAGCTTGGAGAAGTACTTTGCATTTCGATGGAGCAAAGCATAGCCCAAAACGATTGACATCTATTGCTAATCGGTCCAGTGCTGTTTGGCATGTTTGGGATCTGTCACAGATTAGGGCAATATCTTCCGTGAATCGCGGTACCATAAAGAACATTCTGGCTTCTGTCTTGTCCGTGGGTATGTGGATCACATATTCAGGCTCCGCCAAATCTTCGAACATTGCCAGTTCAAACCAAGCTATACCATCGTTGCATTCTTAGACACCCGTGCCGCATTCGATTAGGTTGATGGACCTGCGCTGTAGCGTTGCTTGTTAAGGAACGGAATCCCAGGAAAGTACATAGCCATCCTATGCGCACTTTACCTCCACATCCCCGGCAGAGTGAGGGTCCATGGCAAGCTTTCGTCATCATTGGCTGTCAATAGCGGTATATGACAGGACTGCCCTATGTCCCCTTTTCTCTTCAATTTTGCGATTGAAGACATCATGTCAAGAGCTTTAGAAGGTTACTAAGTCATGGACTACAACTACTACCGGACAAGCGAGCGACTGACTTAGGTTATGCTGATGACATTGCCTTACTTGGTGACGACTCACAGAGCATTCAACTCCTTCTGAACCCTTTGGCGATTGAGGGATCTAATTTCGGTCTGTGTTTTGCTCCGTTGAAATGTAAAGCTCTGCTCCAGAATTGGCACTCGCCTGTTCCCGTGCTCACACTTGGTGGTACACAGCTAGAACAAGTGCATAGCTTTGTCTACCTAGGCAGCTGCGTGCCTGCTGGAGGGTCTATGGAGAAGGAATGTTCTCTCCGCATCGCCAAAACTCGGTCAGCTTTCGTCAACATGAAGCGTTTGTTGCCTCGTCGGGATATCTCCCTGTTGGTAAATGGTCGCATGTACAGTGCTACCGTTCAAGCGGTGTTGCTATATGGAAGTGAGTTGTGGCCAGTCCGCGTGGCTGACATGCGATGGCTCTCAGCTTTTGACAATGGGTGCTTGAGGAGGATTGCTTGTGTGTGGTGTCAACGACGTAGTTCTAGTGGCGAATTTCGCTGTTGTATCTTAGGGATGCGAGTATGTCACTCAACCAGTTACTTTCGCTACGTCAGCTAAGATGGCACGCTCACGCTCGCGTATGTTAGCTGAGCGTTTGCCTTATGGCGCCCTTTTCGTTCATGCAGGGTTTGGCTATAAGAGACCGAAGGTTGGTCAGCCGTCTACTTGGCGTCAGCATATAAAAAACTTTGAATTCACGTCTTTCTGCCGTTGGATCCACATACCAGCCTGGTGGGGGCCAAAGAGAGAGTGCCAAAGGCTGAAAACAATTTAGGATACGGCGTGTAGTCGAAACCAGTGGAATGCTTTGTGAACATACTTGATTACATCCAGAGGTCTAGTAGTTAGCCATTGGAAACGTTAAAAAGAATGAAAAGGAAAGTGTGAAAAAATAACAAAAACTGTTCCATTCTTCTCACGGCACAAAAGCGCAACTGTGTTGCTCACCTTCAGCAATGCGCCATGATGATGAGAATGTCGTAAGTAAACCTGTATTCTTCCTACGACTTCCATGGTTTTGTTTGGCTCTATGTCTATTCGTTAGACTACTGCCGATGGTTGGCGGAATTCGGTTTTGGATATGCCTCTCACTTTGGCCAGCCACAGGATGCCTGCGCCTACAGAGAAACCATGGATGGCTTGCGCTGCACCACCCACAGTTCCAACCACACACCCTATATCCATTGTAAACCCGGAGGAATAAGACCGGGGGCAAGTGGATGGGAGCCACGTTTCATCAACAGAGCCGGCCAACACTACTTCACAGGCAAATACAAGCATGATCTTTTTGGGGATCAAGTGCACACATGGGGTTGACTGGACCGTTGTCCTCTCCACATTCAGTGGATGGAACCACTCTTCGAGTCTAGCGCGACCACAAGGACCATGCACACCGTTCCCTCTAGCAACGACCATCTGTCTCGGGTAGCCAGTATGGAATAGGAAGTGGGTAATGGCCAGGTAGCCAACTTGTAAACATGCATATCAAGAGCAACCACACAGGTGTTATCAAACAACAGCCAATCAATCAAAAGGACAATACCTAATAAAATAAATTGAATGATGCATACAGATATGCCGACATAGCTCTTCAATAAACGAGCATATGAAATAACTTGGTTGCCGAGAATCTGCTATAGGTTCAACACGTCAGAAATTATATGCTAAGAATATGCCACAAAAGCGAAAATCTTATCGAAGTTAACTGCAGTTAGCTTAGCAACGTGTGCAAGTTCATAGAATACAGTTCAGGTAGATATTTATATGAGATAAAAAAGCATTAGGGAAATATATTAAATCCATCACTTTAAATTAAAAGACTCAGCACGCAAGCACGCAGTTAGTAAATCAAATGCAGCGTACTTACAAACGCTGCACCGGTTCTACCTACATTCTATTCAGGACACGTCGCCGTTTATGTGTTGTCCCCGGGCGACCTCGCCCATGGCTCACTAGGTCTGCCTGACTCAGCCAATCGCGACACCTCGTGCTGCAGCACCATGCGCTCGATATCGATGGAATATAACACATCGGCGCCTGTCACTTCCGCACCTGCCGCTTCTTCTCAGCATGAACGAGGGCTTTCTCCTGAACCTCGGCAACAGCTTTCGTGATCAGATCGCGCCATGCACGCCGATCAACCGCTTCCCATTCCAATAACTTACAATCAAGATTTGAACGTGAGAGGCTCAATTTGGTCATATTATGGTAACAAAGCTTCTGTTTCTCCACATGCTGCTTCCCAACACTTAGCTGACCATTTTAAAGCTGCTTCAGTATCTGCGTCGAATCCACACGCCACACATGACAGAGCCACCTCAGGTGTCTCAGCAAAAGCGTGCAGGCCACTGCATACATTCCACTTCGGCGCAATACTCCCGTGTCTGCAACTCTGTCGCACCAACCGATGCGCAGAATCCGTCGCAAACACTGTTGACGGAACCGCTCGAGATACCTCACATCTCGCCGGTACATCGCCCGCGTTTCGCTGCCGTATAGAAGAATGGACAGCACCATGGATTTGTTCACCATGAGCTTGGTGCTAACGGTAAGCTGATGTTAGTTCCACACTCCCGAGTGCCGCCCTTGCCTTCAAAGCGCGGATACGAAGCTCACTGTGAAACTGCTGGTCAGTCAACACCACACTCCCAAGGTAGCAGAAGCGGCACGTGATTTCTAATCCTTCAGCACCAATGATGATTTGCGGCAATATTGAAGATTGCACATCCGGTGATGGTTGAAAGAGACAGGTACTTTTGCTTATGTTGATGGTGAGCCCGAATTTGGCCGCTGTTGAAGCCAGAGCAGTAGTCATGTGCTGCAACTCATCCGCCCTGTGTGCAAACAACGCACAGTCTTCAGTGAACAGCAACCTACGGATAGTTGTCTCGCAGACTAGGGTTCTTGCATTGAAACGACGGATGTCCAGTAACCCACCACCAATACGGTGCTCCAAACGAACACCGTAACCACAAGTCGCATCAAACGCACAAGACATCATGGCATGAAGATAAAGATTAAATAGGGCATGAGCTAAGACACAGCATTGCTTCACACCGGTGACAACTGCAAACTCATCCGATGTCTGACCAATCGGCTGCACCCTCGCCCGCATACCAATGTGCTGACATTTAAGTGCACTTAAAAATTTACGCAGGCAACCAAACTTACCCAACACCACCCACAATGCCTCGCGGTTCACTGTATCAAATGGCTTGATGAAATCGACAAACAGGGAGTATAACGGCTGGTGTTATTCTCTACACTTCTCCTGCAACTGACCAGCCGCAAACACCGTATTTATAGTGCAGCGACCCGAACGGAATCCACACAGCTTTTCTGCCAAGTTCGGTTCCACAACGTGACTCACGAGTCAGTTGAGCAGGATTCGGACAATCACCTTGCCCACACAACGCAGCAAGTTGATGCCTCGATAATTCGTCCAACATTGCTTGCTCCCTTTGTCCTTGTACATTGATAGCACAAGGGTATCATTCCGCTCAGTAGGCACCTGCTCCTAAATCCACACGCGTTGCACCAAGTGGTGCAGCGCAGTCAACAACGTGGGTCCGCCGTGTTTCAATACTTCAAGTGGGATCTCGTCAGCACCGCACACTTGCCGTTTCGCAGCTAAGCAAGTGCTCTCTGAGTCTCATCCTGTGTCGGCAAACCACCAAATTCACTTTCATATCGTGCTGCTTCCGGCCATTCAATGTAGGCCAGTCGATCTCTGAAGGGTTGTTCATGAGACAGTCAAAGTGTTTCCGCCAGATTTGCATTATGTGTGCAATCTGTGTGCAGGTAACCCATGAGCTAACATCGATCAGCGTCCTCAGCGGCCCCAACTTCAGTCTATACGCCGCCTTCAAGGAGTCAAAGGATTCCTCCTGTTAGCGGCGGTCGGCTTAGCATTCCATATGCTTCATCTTCCCCGTCCACCATGCATTTTTATGCAACAGAACTCTTGGGTAAGTCGTCCTGGAATTCTCCCAAACTTTCTCTTCATTCCGAAGTTGGTGGGGTCGGTCATATGTGCAGCAAATGCTGCATTCCTCTCAGACACCAATGCACCAATCGTCACATTGTTCTCATCAAACCAATCAGGACGCTCACGGTATGTGTGCCCGACGATCGCCTAGGCAGCAGCTGTCACCTGGTCGTGAAAGTTGTGCCAAAGGTCGCCAACTGTGGTTATGCATTCCACATCATACAGGTATGCAGCCATCGCCTTCTCCAACACAACACGTTTCACTGCAGTACCGAGGGAGGGAATGTTAAATTTACGCCGATTCACAGCGGGAGTGCAATATATAGATTTAGGACAATATATGCACAGTTTGGTCCGCACCAGTTTGTGATCAGTACCATGGCTCCATGCATTACACGTGGCATGCGCACTTCACGCGTATCACGCTGACGTACGATGGCATAGTCGAGGAGGTAAGCGTGACCACTCCGTGGATGCGTCCAAGTTGCTATTTCACTCGTACTTAGCGCAAACCGAATGTTCGTGTTCGTCAGACCGTGAGGGTCACACAATGAGAGCAAACTGTCACCGTTCGCATTCGATAAACCAATGCCGAAAGGACCGACGACACCTGTCCACACCGATGCATCACGCATAACGCGCGCGTAGAAATCATGCAGCACCTCGGCACAGACGGTATCACAGAGAATAACTGAGTGTAGAATTGATCACGTGTGTCATCAGGATAAAAGTGGCAAACTAAACTCTTCCCAGTCGTAAGCGCGCAGTCATCAGGCGCGCGCAGATGCCTTTTGGTTCACCCACCAGCTGACCATTTAGGCGATCGGATATTGCAAATCCGACCCCATGCGCATGTGGTGCTAAAGTGGCGTTGCCCACCCAGTAGAATGTGTAGCCAGCACCTGCTTCATGCAATTTACTTTTTGCTCAGCGAGGCGAGTCTCAATGAGCGCCGCAAGATCGATGATGTAGCGTGCCAGTTCCATCGCGACCAGTGCAGTGGGTCGCGCTGGGCGCTCGCTCGAGTTCAGGTCCAGTAGTGTGCGCAGGTTCCAGAACCCGATGCTGAGTGCTTTACGCGCAGGCAGACGATTGCATTGGTAAGGAATCGCATGCATGGTGGTCGTTGTGCTTCGGATGTTTGCTTGGGAGACTCCACCCGCAGACTTTTGCTCAATAGCCTGAGCCACAAGGTAGTGGATTATTTAGGTGTTGGCTTGAGGGACTTTTCCAGGAGCCTATGTCTAAACAGCCTGACCCACAAAGCAGTGGGGAGCAGATCCAGCTCGGGAATGTGATTGCAGAGACGGATTGGGATCTGCTTGAGGTCCATCACACGCAGCCTTTGAGGTACTAGAACGATTCATATATGTTTTGCGACCGTAGTAAAATACGCACCTGCAACCAAGGCCAGACGCAGGTGGGTTTTGGCGGGTTTGCACCAATTTGACCAGGGGTTGCCTGGCTTGAGGCGGGCAGTAGCAAACCCTTGAACAGCTGGTGGTGCCCTACTACCGTCCGAGACAATGCGTGGCGCTCGTTCTCTACGCCAATGGAGCGGTGAGGTTTTAACCTGTAGACCTGTTGTCACCCATGGCTAGGTTTTACTGGAAGAGGGCCATCAAGCACTTCATAACCTCCGAAGAGGATGGAATATGATACTGGCAGGGAGCACAAAGCTGACGGGGAGAACGTCTCGAGCCTTCAGCCGAAGCCTTCGACTAAATGTACACCCGTAAGGCAGCGGGTCTAGCACATGGTCAGTTCACTGACTCAGGCGGATTGGATCCAAGATCTTAGCAGGTAGAATGGCGTAACCCAACTGCCAACCAGCAGTCACAACGCGGAGGCGTCCAGAACATGAGCTCACGACACATCAGTAGCGGCAGTGGGTAGTCTGTCAGCATCTAGTCACCACCAGTCTCAGAGCACCATGGGCGCCCCTGCTGATACCTACATACCTACATACATCAACTGTTGCTTTCTCTGCACTTCCAGTTTCAATGCGTTACTTGAGATATTAGAATCAATGCTAACTCTGCTGCACTCTCTAGCACTTCGGTTAACTGGCAAACTAGAGCGAGAAGCGACATCATCTGCGGCAATAGTAAAGGGTTCAACTTATCGAATTTATTCAATATCTCCAGCTGTCTTCGTTGTTGACCTTACTCGTTATGACATTGTTCAGGCTCCGAAAGTAGGACAAAGAATTCTTGGGTTGAGTACTGTTACTGACCATTCGGCCTTGGCTTTGAGTGACTCGGAAAAATCCCCGGGTCAATTAATAAACCAAAGCTGAGAATAACTATGTGTTTTTTGCAAAAGATAACGGCAACAAATAAAATACTACCTACAGCAGTGTCCAAACCAATGACGCACAACAATTCTTTCTCAAATTGCAATAGTCAGAAACAATCCAGCTCAATAGGTCCAGCGTACCGACAAGTGCCAATCACATGGATAAACTGATGGAGCTGTCACAGGCACATTGAAGCCTTTCGAACGATAAATCAAACAATCCGTTGACTCAGGCAAATCTCCGGCGACCAAGCTCCGCGAGTAAATTCACAATGGTAGGCGTCATTGTCAAACAGAAATTCGGCCAGAGCTAGTGTCACTGAGGGAAGCGTGAAGAGTGGAAATGATCAACCGGAATTTGCTTGCATGTGGAGAACTTGCTTTAACAGAACAATGGGGCAAAACTCGAAACATGTATGGAGGGAAATAATGGCTTGCTTGAATAGTCAAAATGTCCGTAACAGAGGAATTGGTGAAAACGGAGCACCCCAAATACGACGGCCAAATCTTCCATGTCAATTTGAGGGTAATTTTACTCGGCCTATGATAGGGTCCAGTAGGTAACTGCAATCGATTTGCTTACTCCTATGGCTTAAGGTTGCATCTAAGCAGCTCCGTACGGTGATGCATCACATGTCAACGTCATGTATTTCGGGGAGAAAGGTGGGCCAGAACTGGCTGATTGGACAGCGCACATTGTCCTAGCTCAAAGCTACTTCTTCTGACTCAAATCACATTAACTGAGGGCACTAGTATAAGAAACGATTCAAGTGTGCAGCCCTGGGGGCTAATGGCCGAAAAAAGCTCGAGTAATGGTTGTACATCCAAATAACGATCTCAATTCCAGTGAGTTCCTTGATTATGGTGCCTCAAGAATAGGCGGAATTCCCACGCCAATTGCTTTCATCTATAGTGGAATTATGCCAAAACCCAAATAATCAAGACTCGGTGCCTGGAATTCAAATGTTACACCTTCCAGTCTCAAACCATTCTCCTTCAGGCAGTCCAAAACCATTCGATAAATTCTGCATGTACGTCAATTGTGGCTCCGGTAACCAGGATATCGTCTAGGTACATGAACGATTTAGACTGGCAAGTTTTGATGTTTATCCTTCGCTGTAAAATGGTCGGAGTCCAGTGAATTCCAAGTAGTAAGCTGTTAGACTAGAAGAAACCCGGGTGGGTACTGATTTTTGTGTAGTGGTAGCTGTTGATAGGTCTATGAGAGTTCAGATGTTGATAAATATTTGCCGGCACCGGCCAGAGCCTAGTCATAAATTTTCGGATGTTGTAGTTTTCAGCTGGTTGTCGGCAAATTTGCAGTCACCACAGATTCGAACTAACCTATCAGGCTTATGTGCTGAAACAAATTGCGTATCCTAGTCAGAAATTCCTCTTGACTGTATCACGCTACTTTCCTGTAAGCGATCAAGTTCTTCTATCTTCTGCAGCGACTGATATTTGATGAATCATGGCCGTGTGACAGCTGGGATGTAGATTAGTAACTTTTCCACCAGCGAAATTTCCTTCCTTCATTTTCTCAAATACTAGTGCATACTGCTGGAACAACGTCTCTATCTCCGATGGTAAAGGATATGTTTTATCTGTAGAACTGGAAGCTGTGCTATCCAGTAATGGTTCTGTAA
>OX104066.1:92803376-92847317 GCA_944474145.2 Dicrocoelium dendriticum | reverse complement strand
AACATTGCCAGCTCGAACCAAGCTATACCATCGTTGCATTCTTAGACATCCGTGCTGCATTCGATTAGGTTGATTGACCTGCGCTGTAGCGTTGCTTGTTAAGGAACGGAAACCCAGAAAAGTACATAGCCATCCTTTGCGCACTTTACCTCCACATCTCCGGCAGAGTGACGGTCTATTGCAAGCTTTCATCATCATTGTTTGACAATAGCGGTATACGACAGGACTGCCCTATGTCCCCTTTTCTCTTCAATTTTGCGGTTGTAGACGTCCTGTCAAGAGCTTTAGATTACCAAGTCATGGACTACAACTACTGCCGGGCAAGCGAGCGACTGAGTTAGATTATGCTGATGACATTGCCTTACTTGGTGACGACTCACTGAGCATGCAACCCCTTATAAATCCTCTGGCGATTGAGGCATCTAAGTTCGGTCTGTGTTTTGCTCCGTCGAAATGTAAGGATCTGCTACAGAATTAGCACTCGCCTGTTCCCGTGCTCACTCTTGATGGTACACAGCTAGAACAAGTGCATAGCTATGTCTACCTAGGCAACTGCGTGCCTGCTGGAGGGTCTATGGAGAAGGAATCTTCTCTCCGCATCGCCACAACTCGGTCAGCTTTTATCAACCTGAAGCGTTTGTGGCCTCGTCAGGATATCTCCCTGCTGGTAAATGGTCGCACGTACAGTGCCACCATTCGGGCGGTTTTGCTATATGGAAGTGAGTCGTGGCCAGTCCGCGTGGCTGCCATGCGCCGGCTTTCAGCTTTTGACAATGAATGTTTGAGGAGGATTGCTTGTGTGTGGTGTCAACGCCGTAGTTCCAGTGGTGAATTTCGAGGTTGTATCTTAGGGATGCGAGTATGTCACTCAACCAGTTACTTTCGCTACGTCAGCTAAGATGGCACGCTCACGCTCGCGTATGTTAGCTGAGCGTTTGCCTTATGGCGCCCTTTTCGTTCATGCAGGGTTTGGCTATAAGAGACCGAAGGTTGGTCAGCCGTCTACTTGGCGTCAGCATATAAAAAACTTTGAATTCACGTCTTTCTGCCGTTGGATCCACATACCAGCCTGGTGGGGGCCAAAGAGAGAGTGCCAAAGGCTGACAACAATTTAGGATATGGCGAGTAGTCGAAACCAGTGGAATTATTTGTGAACATACTTGATTACATCCAGAGGTCTAATAGTTAGCCATTGAAAACTTTAAGAAGAATATAAAAATTAAGTGTGAAAAAATAACAAAAACTGTTCCATTCTTCTCACGGCACAAAAGTGCAACTGTGTTGCTCACCTTCAGCAATGCGCCATGATGATGAGAATGTCGTAAGTAAACCTGTATTCTTCCTACGACTTCCATGGTATTGTTTGGCTCTATGTCTATTCGTTAGACTACTGCCGATGGTTGGCGGAATTCGGTTTTGGATATGCCTCTCACTTTGGCCAGCCACAGGATGCCTGCGCCTACAGAGAAACCATGGATGGCTTGCGCTGCACCACCCACAGTTCCAACCACACACCCTATATCCATTGTAAACCCGGAGGAATAAGACCGGGGGCAAGTGGATGGGAGCCACGTTTCATCAACAGAGCCGGCCAACACTACTTCACAGGCAAATACAAGCATGATATTTTTGGGGATCAAGTGCACACATGGGGGTGACTGGACCGTTGTCCTCTCCACATTCAGTGGATGGAACCACTCTTCGAGTCTAGCGCGACCACAAGGACCATGCACACCGTTCCCTCCAGCAACGACCATCTGTCTCGGGTAGCCAGTATGGAATAGGAAGTGGGTAATGGCCAGGTAGCCAACTTGTAAACATGCATATCAAGAGCAACCACACAGGTGTTATCAAACAACAGCCAATCAGTCAAAAGGACAATACCTAATAAAATAAATTGAATGATGCATACAGATTTGCCGACATAGCTCTTCAATAAACGAGCATATGAAATAACTTGGTTGCCGAGAATCTGCTATAGGTTCAACACGTCAGAAATTATATGCTAAGAATATGCCACAAAAGCGAAAATCTTATCGAAGTTAACTGCAGTTAGCTTAGCAACGTGTGCAAGTTTATAGAATACAGTTCAGGTAGATATTTATATGAGATAAAAAAGCATTAGGGAAATATATTAAATCCATCACTTTAAATTAAAAGACTCAGCATGCAAGCACGCAGTTAGTAAATCAAATGCAGCGTACTTACAAACGCTGCACCGGTTCCACCTACATTCTATTCAGGACACGTCGCCGTTTATGTGTTGTCCCCGGGCGACCTCGCCCATGGCTCACTAGGTCTGCCTGACTCAGGCACTCGCGACACCTCGTGCTGCAGCACCATGCGCTCGATATCGATGGAATATAACACATCGGCGCCTGTCACTTCCGCACCTGCCGCTTCTTCCCCGCATGCATAAGGGATTTCTCCTGCATCTCGGCAAAAACTTTCGTGATCAGATCGCGCCATGCACGCCGATCAACCGCTTCCCATTCCAATAACTTGCAATCAAGATTTGAACGTGAGAGGCTCAATTTGGTCATATTATGGTAACAAAGCTTCTGTTTCTCCACATGCTGCTTCCCAACACTTAGCTGACCATTTTAAAGCTGCTTCAGTATCTGCGTCGAATCCACACGCCACACATGACAGAGCCACCTCAGGTGTCTCAGCAAAAGCGTGCAGTCCACTGCATACATTCCACTTCGGCGCAATACTCCCGTGTCTGCAACTCTGTCGCACCAACCGATGCGCAGAATCCGTCGCAAACACTGTTGACGGAAACGCTCGAGATACCTCACATCTCGCCGGTACATCGCCCGCGTTTCACTGCCGTATAGAAGAATGGACAGTACCATGGATTTGGACATCATGAGCTTGGTGCTAACGGTAAGCTGATGTTAGTTCCACACTCCCGAATGCCGCCCTTGCCTTCAAAGCGCGGATACGAAGCTCACTGTGAAACTGCTGGTCAGTCAACACCACACTCCCAAGGTAGCAGAAGCGGCACGTGATTTCTAATCCTTCAGCACCAATGATGATTTGCGGCAATATTGAAGATTGCACATCCGGTGATGGTTGAAAGATGCAGGTACTTTTGCTTATGTTGATGGTGAGCCCGAATTTGGCCGCCGTTGAAGCCAGAGCAATAGTCATGTGCTGCAACTCATCCGCCCTGTGTGCAAACAACGCACAGTCTTCAGTGAACAGCAACATACGGATAGTTGTCTCACAGATTAGGGTTCTCGCATTGAAACGACGGATGTCCAGCAGCTTACCACCAATACGGTGCTCCACACGAACACCGTAACCACAAGTCGCATCAAACGCACAAGACATCATGGCATGAAGATAAAGATTAAATAGGGCATGAGCTAAGACACAGCATTGCTTCACACCGGTGACAACTGCAAACTCATCCGATGTCTGACCAATCGGCTGCACCCTCGCCCGCATACCAATGTGCTGACATTTAAGTGCACTTAAAAATTTACGCAGGCAACCAAACTTACCCAACACCACCCACAATGCCTCGCGGTTCACTGTATCAAATGGCTTGATGAAATCGACAAACAGGGAGTATAACGGCTGGTGTTATTCTCTACACTTCTCCTGCAACTGACCAGCCGCAAACACCGTATTTATAGTGCAGCGACCCGAACGGAATCCACACAGCTTTTCTGCCAAGTTCGGTTCCACAACGTGACTCACGAGTCAGTTGAGCAGGATTCGGACAATCACCTTGCCCACACAACGCAGCAAGTTGATGCCTCGATAATTCGTCCAACATTGCTTGCTCCCTTTGTCCTTGTACATTGATAGCACAAGGGTATCATTCCGCTCAGTAGGCACCTGCTCCTAAATCCACACGCGTTGCACCAAGTGGTGCAGCGCAGTCAACAACGTGGGTCCGCCGTGTTTCAATACTTCAAGTGGGATCTCGTCAGCACCGCACACTTGCCGTTTCGCAGCTAAGCAAGTGCTCTCTGAGTCTCATCCTGTGTCGGCAAACCACCAAATTCACTTTCATATCGTGCTGCTTCCGGCCATTCAATGTAGGCCAGTCGATCTCTGAAGGGTTGTTCATGAGACAGTCAAAGTGTTTCCGCCAGATTTGCATTATGTGTGCAATCTGTGTGCAGGTAACCCATGAGCTAACATCGATCAGCGTCCTCAGCGGCCCCAACTTCAGTCTATACGCCGCCTTCAAGGAGTCAAAGGATTCCTCCTGTTAGCGGCGGTCGGCTTAGCATTCCATATGCTTCATCTTCCCCGTCCACCATGCATTTTTATGCAACAGAACTCTTGGGTAAGTCGTCCTGGAATTCTCCCAAACTTTCTCTTCATTCCGAAGTTGGTGGGGTCGGTCATATGTGCAGCAAATGCTGCATTCCTCTCAGACACCAATGCACCAATCGTCACATTGTTCTCATCAAACCAATCAGGACGCTCACGGTATGTGTGCCCGACGATCGCCTAGGCAGCAGCTGTCACCTGGTCGTGAAAGTTGTGCCAAAGGTCGCCAACTGTGGTTATGCATTCCACATCATACAGGTATGCAGCCATCGCCTTCTCCAACACAACACGTTTCACTGCAGTACCGAGGGAGGGAATGTTAAATTTACGCCGATTCACAGCGGGAGTGCAATATATAGATTTAGGACAATATATGCACAGTTTGGTCCGCACCAGTTTGTGATCAGTACCATGGCTCCATGCATTACACGTGGCATGCGCACTTCACGCGTATCACGCTGACGTACGATGGCATAGTCGAGGAGGTAAGCGTGACCACTCCGTGGATGCGTCCAACTTGTTATATCACTCGTACTTAGCGCAAACCGAATGTTCGTGTTCGTCAGACCGTGAGGGTCGCACAATGAGAGCAAACTGTCACCGTTCGCATTCGATAAACCAATGCCGAAAGGACCGACGACACCTGTCCACACCGATGCATCACGCATAACGCGCGCGTAGAAATCATGCATCACCTCGGCACAGACGGTATCACAGAGAATAACTGAGTGTAGAATTGATCACGTGTGTCATCAGGATAAAAGTGGCAAACTAAACTCTTCCCAGTTGTAAGCGCGCAGTCATCAGGCGCGCGCAGATGCCTTTTGGTTCACCCACCAGCTGACCATTTAGGCGATCGGATATTGCAAATCCGACCCCATGCGCATGTGGTGCTGAAGTGGCGTTGCCCACCCAGTAGAATGTGTAGCCAGCACCTGCTTCACGCAATTTACTTTTTGCTCAGCGAGCCGAGTCTCAATGAGCGCCGCAAGATCGATGATGTAGCGTGCCAGTTCCATCGCGACCAGTGCAGTGCGTCGCGCTTGGCGCTCGCTCGAGTTCAGGTCCAGTAGTGTGCGCAGGTTCCAGAACCCGATGCTGAGTGCTTTAAGCGCAGGCAGACGATTGCATTGGTAAGGAATCGCATGCGTGGTGGTCGTTGTGCTTCGGATGTTTGCTTGGGAGACTCCACCCGCAGACTTTTGCTCAATAGCCTGAGCCACAAGGTAGTGGATTATTTAGATGTTGGCTTGAGGGACTTTTCCAGGAGCCTATGTCTAAACAGCCTGACCCACAAAGCAGTGGGGAGCAGATCCAGCTAGGAAATGTGATTGCAGAGACGGATTGGGATCTACTTGAGGTCCGTCACACGCAGCCTTTGAGGTACTAGAACGATTCATATATGTTTTGCGACCGTAGTAAGATACGCACGTGCAACCACGGCCAGACGCAGGGGAGTTTTGGAGGGTTTGGACCAATTCGACCAGGGGTTGCCTGGCTTGAAGCGGGCAGTTGCAAACCCTTGAACAGCTGGTGGTGCCCTACTACCGTCCGAGACAATGCGTGGCGCTCGTTCTCTACGCCAATGGAGCGGTGAGGTTTTAACCTGTAGACCTGTTGTCACCCATGGCTAGGTTTTACTGGAAGAGGGCCATCAAGCACTTCATAACCTCCGAAGAGGATGGAATATGATACTGGCAGGGAGCACAAAGCTGACGGGAGAACGTCTCGAGCCTTCAGCCGAAGCCTTCGACTAAATGTACACCCGTAAGGCAGCGGGTCTAGCACATGGTCAGTTCACTGACTCATGCGGATTGGATCCAAGATCTTAGCAGGTAGAATGGCGTAACCCAACTGCCAACCAGCAGTCACAACGCGGAGGCGTCCAGAACATGAGCTCACGACACATCAGTAGCGGCAGTGGGTAGTCTGTCAGCATCTAGTCACCACCAGTCTCAGAGCACCATGGGCGCCCCTGCTGATACCTACATACCTACATACATCAACTGTTGCTTTCTCTGCACTTCCAGTTTCAATGCGTTACTTGAGATATTAGAATCAATGCTAACTCTGCTGCACTCTCTAGCACTTGGGTTAACTGGCAAACTAGAGCGAGAAGCGACATCATCTGCTGCAATAGTAAAGGGTTCAACTTGCCGAATTTACTCAATATCTCCAGCTGTCTTCGCTGTCGACCTTACTCGTTATGATATGGTTCAGGCTCCGAAAGTAGAACAAAGAATTCTTGGGTTGAGTACTGTTACTGACCATTCGGCCTTGGCTTTGAGTGACTCGGAAAAATCCCCGGGTCAATTAATAAACCAAAGCTGAGAATAACTATGGTGTTTTTTGCAAAAGATAACGGCAACAAATAAAATACTACCTACAGCAGTGTCCAAACCAATGACGCACAACAATTCTTTCTCAAATTGCAATAGTCAGAAACAATCCAGCTCAATAGGTCCAGCGTACCGACAAGTGCCAATCACATGGATAAACTGATGGAGCTGTCACAGGCACATTGAAGCCTTTCGAACGATAAATCAAACAATCCGTTGACTCAGGCAAATCTCCGGCGACCAAGCTCCACGAGTAAATTCACAATGGTAGGGGTCATTGCCAAACAGAAATTCAGGCTGTGCTAGTGTGACTGAGTGAAGCGGGAAGAGTGGAAATGATCAACCGGAATTTGCTTGCATGTGGAGAACTTGCTTTAACAGAACAATGGGGCAAAACTCAAAACATGTGTGGAGGGAAATAATGGCTTGCTTGAATAGTCAAAATGTCCCTAACAGAGGAATTGGGGAAAACGGAGCACCCCAAATACGACGGCCAAATCTTCCATGTCAATTTGAGGGTAATTTTACTCGGCCTATGATAGGGTCCAGTAGGTAACTGCAATCGATTTGCTTACTCCTATGGCTTAAGGTTGCATCTAAGCAGCTCCGTACGGTGATGCATCACATGTCAACGTCATGTATTTCGGGGAGAAAGGTGGACCAGAACTGGCTGATTGGACAGCGCACATTGTCCTAGCTCAAAGCTACTTCTTCTGACTCAAATCACATTAACTGAGGGCACTAGTATAAGAAACGATTCAAGTGTGCAGCCCTGGGGCTGATGGCCGAAAAAAGCTCGAGTAATGGTTGTACATCCAAATAACGATCTCAATTCCAGTGAGTTCCTTGATTATGGTGCCTCAAGAATAGGCGGAATTCCCACGCCAATTGCTTTCATCTATAGTGGAATTATGCCAAAACCCAAATAATCAAGACTCGGTGCCTGGAATTCAAATGTTACACCTTCCAGTCTCAAACCATTCTCCTTCAGGCAGTCCAAAACCATTCGATAAATTCTGCATGTACGTCAATTGTGGCTCCGGTAACCAGGATATCGTCTAGGTACATGAACGATTTAGACTGGCAAGTTTTGATGTTTATCCTTCGCTGTAAAATGGTCGGAGTCCAGTGAATTCCAAGTAGTAAGCTGTTAGACTAGAAGAAACCCGGGTGGGTACTGATTTTTGTGTAGTGGTAGCTGTTGATAGGTCTATGAGAGTTCAGATGTTGATAAATATTTGCCGGCACCGGCCAGAGCCTAGTCATAAATTTTCGGATGTTGTAGTTTTCAGCTGGTTGTCGGCAAATTTGCAGTCACCACAGATTCGAACTAACCTATCAGGCTTATGTGCTGAAACAAATTGCGTATCCTAGTCAGAAATTCCTCTTGACTGTATCACGCTACTTTCCTGTAAGCGATCAAGTTCTTCTATCTTCTGCAGCGACTGATATTTGATGAATCATGGCCGTGTGACAGCTGGGATGTAGATTAGTAACTTTTCCACCAGCGAAATTTCCTTCCTTCATTTTCTCAAATACTAGTGCATACTGCTGGAACAACGTCTCTATCTCCGATGGTAAAGGATATGTTTTATCTGTAGAACTGGAAGCTGTGCTATCCAGTAATGGTTCTGTAAGTTTGGACCGTCTCCGTGGAGAATAATAGATGGTTTCCCAGGGTGTCGACCCAACATAAGATACCTCAACCTCCTGTATTCTCAGAAGTTTCACTTCACCACCCGTTTATGTAAAATCATAGAGGCGCCTGACATATTTCCTAGAAGCCAATCTAACAAAGCTGTTAACTCGCTGCCCGATCGGAAAAACTAGCCATAAATGCAAGAGTTCTGTTCACCCCAAATTAGTGTACATACACTCATTCTCCTTCAATTTGGAACAGGTTACCTTAGTCGTAGGTGGACTCGCCTGTAGAGAAGGCTGAGGGGAAAATATCCGACCAGCCAACCAACTTCACCACTCATATGATCAAACAAGGCCAAACCACAAAGTAGACCGAGTCGTTCTAGGTCGTCGAACAGACGCCGAATGATCGGTCAAAGTGCATTAGTAGTCATTTTTTAAATCCACTCTGGCCATCGTGATGCGGTTGTATGATCCCGGAGCTCAGGAAAGTGCTTGCCGATTGGCCAGGTTGGTTCAGAAGCACTTTGTCGTTGGGCCCACCCAAATGTGTACACGCAGAAACTATGAAGGACAATGATCACCAGTGATTGATGATTGTGAACTGACTGACTATTGTGTGGTGGTTAACAACCTTGTTTTACCATATACAAGTGTACAAGTCTAGAGAGGAATCTGAAAAAATATTTTCGTTTGCAACGACTTCTATTTTACAGATTCGATTGCATACACATCCTTTTATGCAATTTAAAAGTGCGTTCAGTTCAACTAAAAAATGAAAGCACATTATTGTCCCAATGGAGATTTGAGGAAATAGTCTGTGTAGATGCATAGGACGTGTGTATACGAATGTACCTAAACTGGATAACAATAATTTTAAGCGGAACCACAGAAACCGATTAGCAAGGAAGAAGGAATAAGGCGACTGCACTATGTCCAAGACAATTTCAGACCATTGTAACCCGAATTGCACATGCAGTGGAAGCTACTGCAAACCATGCTCTTGATTGTGCGTGTAGTTCACCCGGCCGAAGGCGGTGGTCTTGCCCTCTGTGCCCCACCAACTTTCGCACCAAGGCGCGTGCGTGCCTGTGTGTGTACATGCATGCGTGTGCGTGTGTGCGTTTGAACTGTACAGTTGCGCGACAGTTAGATTCTGGCCGCAAGCTCCAAGCACAAATGCGACGAACGCAGGATAGTTCAAGAGAAGCGCATACGAACTTCATCTTACCTATATTGAGGGACAGCATGATAAAGCTGATGGTGATAACCAATAATCAAGGCATCGTTCATTTATTAACTACAAAGGATGGTACCTGCAATAGTAAAGTTATGGGGCATGACGTACTTACACCCATCTAGCGTGTCCCCAGGCGTTACACACGGGCAGTCAGACGCCGCCTGTTATCGGCGGCAGAGGCGATCGCAATTCGACTCTATAATCCGACTAACCCGACTCTTTAACCCTGCCTTGGCTTCAGACCGAGGCGACTAACAATGGCAATGGCTTCACATTAATCAGACTTATCGATTACAGTCGAACCCGCTTTAATGACCACCATCGGGATATCACAAATGAGCAATAAAGCGGGGTGGACCGTTAACCGATATGATCATTTTTCCCAAAAGGGTCACAACCATCGAATTACTGTACAGTACATCACTTGAATTGTAACACGCTAAAAACGATAAAATACGTACTTTTAACTAAAGTCTACAAAAGACGCTTATTCAGAAGAGCATGACCTATAGTTTAAAAGTTATAACACAAAACATCTTACCTGGATAGATATAGAAACTGGCGCTATTGTATATTTTATTGAGAGAACAATCCAAAGTCAGTTGTACATTATTTCGTGTAGATACCCCAGTCACCTTTGCTCTGATGCAGTCCATTTGGGATAACAAATCGTTGCGTTGCTCATATAAAAGTCCGTAGCTACACAGATCATTCACACAGTTGTTTGTTCTTGAATGCGACAGGCGCTGATTGCTATTACTCACGGAGGCATTTGGCACATCATCCTCTGAGTCGTAACCTACTTTCAGTTCTAGTCGGGTCTCTAAAATTTTACTGACTATTTCATCGTCAACAGTTGTCAAATCTGAGGTACATACCACATCGTTGTCAATGGCGAGGAACTCTACTGCATTCATGACTGAGATTGTGCAAGCGCTGATCTCGTCTTCAGCGATGACGGCGTCATCAGAAAGTACATCGGATTTTAGTCGACTGAAGCCAGCAGGCCGAAAGCACGCTATTAATGTTGCACCGGTAAACTGCCTCCAACTTTTTGAAAGGAACTTAATTGCATTACGCACTGAGACATTGGCATTGACATTCACTGCCGGTGATGAGCCAGAGAAGACGGTGTTTTTGATGTGCTAAGGAATTCGGTGTAGAATTTCCTTTCTGTGACGGGTTCGCAGATTCATACTCACACTTTGGTCCATGGGCTGAAGAATGCTGACCGTGATTGCCTGCAAAGATTCCATTTGAATGTCTTTCAGTCCTTTTACTTGTGGATGCCCTGTGCAATTATCCAAGAGCAACGTAAATTTTCGGCTAAATTCGCCCAGCTCCTTGTCCCATTCGAGGACTCACTCGGTGACAAGTTCTTTCGACATCCAGGCATTTTTGTTAGCTCTGTAAGTTATGGGAAGCGTAATTACTTTCACGCCATTAAAACATCGTGGTTTCTTATTTATTTATATCAATGCTATGTATTTTTCCGTGCCTGACATATTCGCGTAGCACAGAAATGTGATCCTATCCATGACTTTTACGATCTGCTGGGCTTATCGTCAGCAAAACACAAACAGAGTCCTGGAGTTGCTCGGTAAAAGTCCTGATTCGTTTGCATTATACCCGTTGTCATCCTAAAACGCATGCAAAAGTTCTGGCAGTCGAACTTTCGGCCGATTTTCACAGACTGCTCTGTCCGCGGAACACTTTCGTCATGTGCACGTTTATACACAATTTGAGTTCTATTCTTCCACCTCCGCAACCGCGTTTCTGTAGCAGCACAGACTTTTCCAAATGCTTCCAGAATTCTTCTGCCTTTTTCTTCAGAAGCGGGCCTGCAACTCTTTGGTTGTGCTCACGAATCGAAATCATCCAGCCTTCCACTACAGTTTTAACTTCTTCATCTTTACCACATCGCTTCCTTTTCTGAGAACTTGCAGTGCCACGCGAGAAATTCTGCCGGAGTTCCTTTTCACTGGCAATCAGCCTGGCTAGGGTAGGACGAGAAATATATATATATATATATATATATATATATATATATCACGCGATAACTTGACCTGCAAGGTTCCTGATTGATAAGTCGTAATTTGTCCAAAACGTCCAAGTTTTCTGTCAAGGACAAATCCTTTCTGTTACTTGGCATACTTGTGTGTAACCAACAGAGCAGTGACAAACGTGGAGCGGAGAGTTTACCCGACTTTTCTCAGTTCTCGAGTTTTGAATAGGGCCGTGGGTTTTCTTACTGCCGTCTGTACATTTAGCTTGATCTTGCAATGAATGGTATAGGTAACATTTTCTGATCTGTCACTAGCGCCGCGGACATCTTTTATGTGCTTGACTCGATCGGACTGGCTAACTCTGGGGCAATCTTAATAAAGGGGTCAAAGTGAGGGCATAAAATAGACAAAGAGACAAGAGCACAGGCCAAGCAGCTGGTAACTTAAGCGGTGGGACGACCCCGGTAATTGGCAATTAGACGGTGAAAAGTTAGCTTATTTATGAGAAAAGAACTTGTAGTTTGCAAAACTGGGCAATAAAACGAGATGGGCTTTAAACCAGGTGGGCAATAAATCGGGTTTGACTGTAATTAGTTTGCTTCAATGACTCACCGAATAAAGCACATTGTGTCTGTTCTAGCCTGCTTTATCGTGGTTGTAATAGCCTGAGGATGAAACCCTGAAAACAAGCTTGTTCGCTACTTTCTGTTTCTGATGTCTTCTCTATTGTCATCGACCAGCGGGTGACACGCATACGCTGCAGGTTGGAGGTAAACAGTGCATGGCAGCTCATGGACAAGGCCAGAATCAATATACCGGTGGATCCCAGGAAACGCTTGGGCTTGGTTATTCAGCTGAAATTTCTGTCACCCTACTAATGCACGCCAAACAGGGCAGAAAATCTGTTTCGGACAATCAGTTGATGTAGGACCGTCGCTGCTTTTCCTGTTACATGCATCATCACACTCAGGACGGGACACGTGCATCCTGCTGTGCTACTATTACGACACTGTCTTGAGTGACCGCGTTTAGACCCTGGTCAGTCGTTGAGTTGCTCAGCTGGCGTATCGCAGATGCCTCAATCAGTGAAACTTGTTTTATAATAGGTCTAGCACACCAACTTGCAGAGGTTTCCTGTGCACAGAAATGTTCAACGTTTTACACTGTATTCCTCTGTCAAATTTTATACACTTTCATTAGAAAGCGACAACATGGAAATATGTCAGTTACGCTAATAGATTTTATCGATAACTCTTCCTAAGGAAGAACATCATACATTCGGATGGATTTTTGAGTGCTTTATTAATCGTACTGACTACAGAAACCAGCAAAAGACGCTATTCATGCGAATGAGGCAATTGACAGGAATGCGGTCAAGGAATCTAAAGTTAATAGCTGTCAAACTTTTCAAAGGAAATTCAAGAACCACCCCTAATTAGATATTGGCTGTATGAATATCATTTAGTCTGGGAATTACACAGGTAATTGAGATTATTATAAGACCCAGAAGGAACACACTGGTCAATTGAGCGAAGTATTCCTTACCAAGGTGAAACATTTGACACACCCGATTCTCCGAAACATGCAGTGAGATACGCCTAGAAAATCGATAGATCACAGGTTTGTTTGCACAGACCATCATGCCTAAATAGTGAAAAATCTCTTCCTTCTATCTGCGTTTCGGTCGTTATTTCCGTTTGGGTTCAAAACGGTTAACCAAACCTAGAGTGTCAAGTCGTCGAAAGTGGGAAGCTATTAGACTGGTTTCAGGTGGCTATGATATGAACCGATCCCCTCATAATAATCATTAATCAAGGGCTGCATGTTTAAAATATCAGTGTAAGAATGCAGCTCTCGTTCCTAATGCTGATCTGCCAGCTTATTCGCCTTCAAAAGGGTGCATCCGAAGGTTGGCCAAAAACGCAGCCAACTTGTCCACACGCAATGAAAATGTGATGCTGATGATGGTTTTATCTTGTAACTAGTAATGTCGACGCATACAAACGTTCGGATCAGTAAATGTTGCATTGCAAAAAATAAGGGTCCCAAGAGGAGAGGAACTTTTATGCACAAAAGGTGAGGTAGCAAAAACGGACATCTTTGGCTGTTGAAGTGGTGTAGACGAAATCATGTGGCATATACCACTACGGCTTTTCCCAGCCATGTGTCGAACGAAGCATCTGTTCAGTCCAACGGTAATTACACTGGGCATTATCTCTTGGTAACTGGTGGTAAAATAATGCTATTGTTCACTAGGATGTGAGTCATTCCTATGTGTTTTAGTTAACCTACCAACCATACAATATGAATGACAATTCATTCTGCCAAATTCCTAGCTGAAAGACATACAGTCAACAGGCACTGGTGCTATGTGATTCTTATGACATTGTAAAGCGTCTTTACTTGGGCTGGTTATTAATTCTTATCCATGAGAAGTTTATTTTCAAACCCGTTATTTGTCAGACCAGCAAGACAGAGATAAGTTGCAACGTATATGCGCATTCTGAAGGTGGTCATTTACCACTTCTGATGAAACAATGGGTCCCACACGAATTTCCTATTCGGAACTCACAACTATGGATAGTGTACAGCCTAATCCTGGTAATCACTGGCATGAAGTTATACTTAATGTACAATTTCTATAGATAAAATCTGGACAATTGCTGGTGTGAAAATCCGGTCGTCCTGCTCTGGAGCGCAAAAGTGCACAATCGCGCCCATTGCTTTGTGTAACCAGACGGTATATCCAACAGCAATTGCGCTCATGTAAGTGAGAAAATTTGGTATCAACTTAACCAACCGGGAAATTGGATTTATTGCCAATGTGCTAATAGACGTCATAGATGAACAACACAACGTTTCGGCACATAGGGTCGCAGTAGCGCGCAAATACTGTCGTTCGACGGTTAAAGTTTTCATACTAAACCACAGGGTAGAAAACAATGTTTCTTGTAACGGTGCCAGCTAGCAACGAGCTTCACCTCGGTTTATGTTTCTCAGGGGGGCATTAGAGCGCACTCGTGATTTTGAGCCAAATGCGCTTGAGGTGTATTGCAATTTACTAACATGTATGTTCACTATTTTAAGATGTTTGCAATCAGTGTTTGAAAACTCAATGCGTGAACACTTACCACCTTCTCAGTCGTTGAACTAAGCACTTCTTTGGCCTGCATTAGGCACAACGAAAACAGTAACTCCTGTATCAGACGGGTGCGTAAAAATTATATTTATTTACTGACTGAATCACTGCGCCAAGCTAAATGTGACTGTTGTACACCACGAACTACTTTGACCCTGCCTGTCTTGCAGCAATTCCACTTTATCACTCGTAAAGCTGTCAACGCCCAAATGCACAACCAGGTAAACCAACCAGTCCCTCGAAGTTCAGTGACAGGTTAGTATGTGAATAAATTATTGGTTGGCAAATGGATGTCGACTGCACATTCCAGAGGTGTGCTAGGTCCCACCTCATGGCACTGTTCTCACCTTACGAGCACACATACAAGTATTGTGTCTGTTCACGCCTCGATCGCACCAATCAACCTGTTCCGTAGAACATTCTGTCTAGTGAAAATCCTTTATTGCATGTACGTATGAGATTTCGTGTAGCTAATACGAGCTGTCGTTAAAACAGGTTGGCTCAATTGATTTTTTCATAACATTTACCTATCAAATATAGCTCATAAAAAATATATTCGGTCGATAGTACTTCACTTTTCAATCGAAATTCCTTCTATCACCTTAGATGAAACTCATAAATGCACGTGACCATGTGCGTATAAAATCTGCAACACATGCTTCACTCTCTATACTGCTATGGAGTTGTAACTTTGGTAATGAATCCCGGTTAATGCCTAATCAATACTGCACTTACCTCTTACGCGGAAAGTTGTGACTAAAATAAAATCTTCAGAGTAGCAGGCACCTAGTAAAGTAAGACTGAGACTGACAGTGTATTTAAGAGCGAGTAGAAAGGTTTCTGTTCGACTTTAACGAATTATGAAAAATCAAAAGCATTTAATTACGAATAGTCAGCGGTAGTGTTTTGTCAGTTATTCGTTTATCCTTCTTCGGTTAGAAATTCGTATTGGTGTCGGTATTTCCAGGTATATCTTGTATCCTTTTTGTATTGTATCTGCAAGGTTTCACAAAAGTACAAGTTTCCGAAATGATGATCCATACGTATTTTAAAACACTTCACAAAATCAGGCTCTATTATTCCTTTAGGTATTGTATTCCATATGTTCAAGATTCTTCGTTCTATACAAACCTGATATGATACACTGTTCATACAGCGGACTCTGAGTTTGTAACGGTGTCCTCGGGTGATACAGTGTTACTGCAGGTGAAATATTGGCCGCAGTATGAGGCAGTGATTCAAGTGTAGTACTCGATGGATTCTAATAAGTTCCATTCTTACACGGCGGTAGGCTTGTGTGTAGAGTCCGAGCCTTTCGCTACGTTTTCATGCGGAAGCTTTCGTAGACTTAGTATCATTCTAGTTGCGATGTGCTGTATTTTCTCCAGCTTTTCTGTTTCCCACTGGGTTATCGGATGGTAAGCTGGGGCGCCGTATTCAAGGATTGGTCTAATGAGCGAGGTGGATAGGCGACAGGGAGTTTCTTCTGACCAAATGGATAAACTGCTTCGTAACGCCCAGAGCATACGAAGTCCTGCAGGGTACACTTTCTCTGTATTATCTAGTGACCTCATATCACGTCGCAAGAGCATTCCTAGGTCTCTGACAGATGTGTTAGTGTGGAGCAACTGGCCGTCCAAAATGTATGAGCGAGTGGCTGGACGTCTGGCGATCCTGATGAAATTCGACTTGTTTGCGTTAAGAGGGAGTCGCATTTCAGTGGAACAATTTGACAGTCGATCTAAGTCATGCTGGAGGCGAGCGCAATTGTTCTGGTTCTCAACGATCTTCCAAATTTTAAAATCATCTGCAAACAGGGCACATGGTATCTGGAGCTGTTGCAGGGGATCGTTGATATGAATAAGAAATAATACTGGCCCACGTATAGTTCCTTGAGACATGTCACTGGTCGATGGGAACCAGTCTGTCAGGTAGTCATTGACCTGCACTCTAAACTTTCGTCCCACAATAAACTCGTGTAACCACTGAAGTAGCGTGTCACCGATTCCGTAGGTCCTCAGTTTACCTAAGAGTAGTAGTCATGTCTCTCAGTCTGGTTTGGCCGTCCGCATCGGTCGCTTCATCAGTTGAGTATTGATTTAGCAGATCAGTCTATCTGGAAAATAAGTCAGAAAGCAGTGGTTGAACACAAAGGTAGGTGTTTGGAGACGAGGTGTCAGCGCAAAATTGCATTCCCACAAAGTGTTGCAGCAACAGCAAAGACTCAAGCATTCTTCATGAAAAGTAGTAGCTCGTCACATCTAGACTCAGTCAGATAGTCACCACACACCCAGAGAAGCACGATGCGGATTTTTCATTCTTTCGGAAATCGTTATCAGTCCGCGCTCCATCTGACTTCCGTGGGACTCCAAAAGAGAAGTTGATTGTTTCCAGTATCTTGTTGTAGAAACTGAGCTAGGGGGAAGGAAAATACCGTCCTGACTAAGTAACTTGATGTAATATATCGCCGCTCACTATCGTTGGTATTGATTCCACAATTTCTTGATGCTCTGGCCGTCATAGAGGATAATAAACGGCGCCCTATCTGCTGCATTGAACAGGGTAGTTAGAGGTATGGATGCTACTGCTCCGACCTTCCCGTCTTCTTATCCCCCTTCTTGCGCTTCTTCATCCTTATCGTCACTCTCCAACTTTACGTTTATCCCCCCATTTTCATTCCCCCACTCCTTGGCCCTCCCCCACCTTGCTTTATTAGGCGCTTGCCTTCTAGTTTCAAATCACACACAATCGCAGGGCTTCGCTCCAATCCAGTCGACAAGTCCATGTTCAACCAACCGCACAACGTCAGTTCATCCGCTTCACTTTGCTAAGACTGGCGTGCCTGAACATGCGCACTTTGCTACAGATCGGCTAAAAGACAGCACTTGCCCGCACACTAGAAACCCTATCGATCGATATTTGCTGTTTATCAGAAATTCACCCGCAAGATTCGAGCTCCGTGGTTACCCTGCGATTTCCCACATGCGACACTGGCGGCACATTCTCATTGCGCCTGTCTGGCGATGATGCAGCTTCAAATGCTGGTCAAGCTGGCGTCGGCATTGTTTGGAGTCCCCTGGCTGAATTTGCCCTGATCGATTGGATCCCAGTAAACAGTAAGATGAGCGCCGTTAGATTACCTGGTTCGTTCCGTGCTACGAAGTCGCGGTGGGACAAATGGTGCCTGTTTGTCAATGCGGCCTACGCCCCTACAAACTGTAGCACTGATTCGGTGAAAGATGGTTTTTATCAGCAACTTCACGAGCTCCTTCGTTACAGAAGAAGCACGGATACTGTGGTATTGGCTGGCGATCTAAACTCCCAGGTCGGAAAACTATCCTCTGATGAGCTTCATCTGGGCGGCCAACATAGTGTAGGCTCCCGTAATGATAACGGTGAGCGATTGCTACAGCTGTGTGAAGATGCTCGCCTCTTTCTCTTGAGCAATAACTTTCGATACAGCACCCGCAGAAGCATGACTTGACGGCCACCAGCGTCGGGCCATCCATGGACGCAAATCGATCATATCACGATCAGTTACTGCTGGAGAGGCTGTGCCCAAAACTGTTGCACGATTTGGAGCACAAGCGTGGACTCTGACCACGCACTTGTCTGTGTCGACCATCGGGTGCGTTTCGGTGGACGTCCGCAACGTCGATGTGAACGGATTGACACCAGCCAGCTGGCGAAGTCAGGTATTCTGAATGTGTATCAAAGTGCGCTGCCATCTGGGCTAAGCGCCCACTGAACACCGTCGAAGATCACTGGTCCCATATTCGTCAAACGTTATTGTTAGCAGGCATGTATTCATGTGGCAAAGCAAATTACCAAACCGGACATTGGGTCTCTACACAGTCTCTGGAACTTATCGATGCCCGCCGAATGCAATGAGGTTCGCAAAATCCTTATGGCAAAACTACGTGCGAAACCTGTTGGTCTCATCGTGCCTCTGAGATGGAAACAACCGCTACCGTTGGCAATCATCATAAGTTATTCCGTCTGATACGGGAAACAGGGAGCAGGAGACCTGGTGTTAGCGAGACCATACCCAACGAGAGTGAGCAGCCGATCCACAGCCTGTCTAAACGATTGAAGAGTTGGACTGAACAACTTGCAAGGCATTTTAACCGCCCTGAGTTATCGGTTCCTTTTTCGGGCATTGAGCGCCCTTCTCCCTGGGCCGTCTCATTGGATCCGCGTTCACGCGCAGAAGTCGAAATTGAGATAAGGCTGTTGAAATTACCTAAGAACGCAGGGGCAGAGAGAATTAACCAGGCCTCATAAATTGAGGGAACTGCTCTAATAGACGATTTAACCGAGTTACTAGTAAAACTTTGGGAAAAGGAGACTGTACAAACAGACTGGAACCACTCCGTCATCGTCCCAATTTTCAAGGGAAATTCCGTTAGGAATGCGGAAATCATAGAGGGATAAGTTCGATTTCGATTGCCGCTTAATTTAAAGCACTTTCACCTTATCAATCTAAAAAGAAAATGAGAAGAGTGGTATTGCGAGATGGAACTATTTCGTGTTATCGGCTCATTCCCAAACTAACAACATAAAGCAGCATCACGTGACAGAAAAATCGAAGATTTGAAACTGGTCACAAAGCAAACTTACGTAAAGGCCAGTATAACAGATCAACGAGCTCGATCTTAGGGTCATGAGCCCCAAGGAAGCTTCAGGGAGACTGTTAATTGCTTTTGTACACAAAGGATAGGGCAATGCCGGTTATGTGCCTCGGCAAACCTCAACACTTTGGGGTTGTCATTTCGATAGATAACTGTGAGTGTTGACCTAAGGTCAACCTGATGGCCTGATTCGAGTACATGTCTGGCGATCGATGATGCCGGCAGCTTAGATACCTATTCTCGTTCGGCTGCTGATTGTGTCGATATTTTAGCAATCCGTTTTGGGATATGCTCTCTAATGCGCTTACCCAAGGATCGATCTGTTCTTCCAATGTAACTACTACCGCAGTTACAAACGAATTGGTAAATACAACGGGTTGTGGCGGAGATCGGTTGAATAGGCTTCACTGGAGGCATAGGCAACTTCCTGGTCTCCCAAATTGGGTAGAGTTTGGCGACATTGAATGTCCGACGAATCGTTGTATACAAACGACTTTCAAGTTGGGCGGCCACGATATCCCCTTTGAAAGGTAATTGAAGGAAGACAGACAGTTTGGGCACAGTAAGTTCCCTCGGCCTGTTTTCCTTCAGTTGACTGTGGAATCGAATAAACGCCTCTGGATATCCGTTGGCCGTAGCGTCTGTGTGATAAACATCAATTCCGATTCCAAACAGTCGTCATTGCATATTCTGCGGGCTCGATTAAACAGCGTCTTGACTAGGCACCGCTTGTATTGTATAAAGGCGAAGCTGTTGAAGTGTTCATACAATCCTGTTCATGTAGCTTTCCTGTGAACAGAACGCTTTGTGGAGCCGTCTTCTCGTCCGGTCAACAACACATCCAAAAACGGAAGGCAATTGTTTTCCTTCATTTCACAAGTAAAATGGGCGTTTGGATGTGCGTTATCGAGCACATTGAGAAAAGATAGAACAGAGTCTGCACTTGGGGCGATCACTAGTGTGTCATCTACGTATCGCCTGTACAAATACATTTGATTGATGTGCGGCTCACATCTCATTTCAACCATCGTCATGTAGTTGTCAGCCAATACCGGTCCAAGCGGACTTCCCATGGCTACACCATCCACCTGTCGGTACGGCTTGTCGTCAAATAAGAAATGCACATTTTCCGGGCATAGTAGCAGCAAATCCCTAAGATATTCCACGGGAATCGGTAACACTATTACTCATGATGAACTCACATAAGAAATCCACCGTTTCTCTTAATGGGATGTTAGTGAACAAAGACTATACGTCCATTGGACACATTACCTTGTCAGCACTATTCATGTTTTGCACACAGTTAATCAGGTCGAATGTATCCTTCACAGTATACTTTGTCATCACTCGTCTCACCGGTGCAAGCAGATCAACTAGCCAACGTGCCAACTTGTGGTATGGTGAATTACACAATGGATAGTACAGGTCTTAAAGGTGTGTTGGCCTTGTGGATCTTCGGTAAGCCATACATTTTTGTGGAATGCGTGTCCCCCTTGGCTTTAGAGAGTTGTACATCGCATCTGTAATCATTCCATGCTGTCGCAACAATATTAGTTGATTAGTCACCCACTTTTCGATTTTGTTACAGTGGTTTCGCTGACGTCTTCATGACGATGGTTGAAGTGAGATGTGAGCCGCACATCAATCAAATGTATTTGTAAAGGAGATACGTAGATGACACACTAGTGTGTTGTGTTCCCAGGGTTCGACTTAGCAGCTTCTTAGTTTGCGCCGCGCGAGTCAAAAGATAACACACCGGACAGGAAGTATATTTGCGAAACACCGCATGTGCCGACTTGGGTATGAAAACACTCTGATTACAGTTCAAATCACGACTGAGTGCTAATTTGAATTTATCGATTTCAATGAATCACGGGACATGTGAGTGGTATGAAACAAGCGATTGTGACAACTGTTCTGCCACACAGAAAAACTCTAGTCTGATTGTAACTGAGACTGTACTGATACAAGGCACACGGGGCGTAGTGAAGTTTTCTTACCACCAATATAACACATCTGTAATCATTCCATGCTGTCGCAACAATATTAGTTGATTAGTCACCCTCTTTTCGATTTGTGTTACAGTGGTTTCGCTGACATGTTCATGACGATGGTTGAAATGAGATGTGAGCCGCACATCAATCAAATGTATTTGTACAGGCGATACGTAGATGACACACTAGTGATCGCCCCAAGTGCAGACTCTGTTCTATCTTTTCTCAATGTGCTCGATAACGCACATCCAAACGCCCATTTTACTTGTGAAATGAAGGAAAACAATTGCCTTCCGTTTTTGGATGTGTTGTTGACCGGACGAGAAGACGGCTCCACAAAGCGTTCTGTTCACAGGAAAGCTACATGAACAGGATTGTATGAACACTTCAACAGCTTCGCCTTTATACAATACAAGCGGTGCCTAGTCAAGACGCTGTTTAATCGAGCCCGCAGAATATGCAATGACGACTGTTTGGAATCGGAATTGATGTTTATCACACAGACGCTACGGGCCAACGGATATCCAGAGGCGTTTATTCGATTCCACAGTCAACTGAAGGAAAACAGGCCGAGGGAACTTACTGTGCCCAAACTGTCTGTCTTCCTTCAATTACCTTTCAAAGGGGATATCGTGGCCGCCCAACTTGAAAGTCGTTTGTATACAACGATTCGTCGGACATTCAACGTCGCCAAACTCTACCCAATTTGGGAGACCAGGAAGTTGCCTATGCCTCCAGTGAAGCCTATTCAACCGATCTCCGCCACAACCCGTTGTATTTACCAATTCGTTTGTGTGCCTCTGCGATCCATTGAGCTATACTGGGTGGTGCATTTTTGCACCTTCAGAGCCACTCATACCAGATTTGTCAATGGTTAGAGGCAAGACAAACTCAGCCTTCTGGTCCTCCAGCTTGGGTTTGGAACGAGGGTGGCACCTTATTCCTTACAACGAACTCCTTATAGCCCAACGCCAAACCCGCTGCCTTGCGGTCAGGTTTTTGCACCAAAGGCTTTTGTTGAGAACCCTAATCGTTCTCCTGTCTAGGCCTGGGTAACCTGACAGTATCCTGCCCACGCAATACAATGAATCACACTTCAAACAAATTTCTGCTTCTCTGGCCACCTCAGAGGATAATCAACGCTGCCCTATCTGCTGCATCGAGCAGGGTAGATAGGGGTTTGGATGCTACTGCTCAAGCCCTCCCGGCTTCTTATTCCCCCTCTTGCGCTTTTTCACCCTTATCGTCTCGTTTCAGCTTCACTTTTATCCCCCATGTTTTCAACCCCCCAATTCTCTGCCCTCCCCCACCTTGCTTCAATAGTCGCTTGGCTTTTAGTTTAACTCACATGTGAACGCGGAGCGCCATTCCCGCACTGTCAGCAGGCCCATGTCCAGTCAAGCGACCCATTCCAGTTCATCGACATCCATTTGGGGTCCTCGATCCTCCTTCAGATTGGCATGCTCGATGTTCGCACATTGCTTCAGATCGGTCAACAGACGGCACTTGCCCGAACATTAGAGACCCTCTCGATCGATATCTGCTGCTTATCGGAGACCCGCCTGCAAGACTCGAGCTCTGTGATCACTCTGCGATCCCCTTCAGGTGACACTAGCAGCACATTCTCATTGCGCCTATCCGGTGACGATGCAGCTTCGAGCACCGGCCAAGCCAGTGTTGGTACTGCCCTGAGTCCCCGGGCTGAAGCTACTCTGGTTGATTGGATTCTAATCAGTAGCCGGATGTGTGCGGACCGGTTCGCTGGCTCGTGTAAAGCTTCGAAATCACGTGGGACTAGCAGGTGTCTATTCGTTATCTCTGCCTATGCACCGACAAACTGCAGCGATGACTCGGTAAAAGACGACTTCTATCGTCAACTGAACGAGCTCCTTAGCCACAGAAGAAGCTCGGACACTGTAGTGCTGGTTAGGGATCTGAACGCTCAAGTTGGAAAATTATCCACAGATGAGCTGTATCTGGGCGGCCAACATGGTATAGGCTCCCGTAATGATAACGGTGAGCGGTTACTTCATTTGTGTGAAGATGCTCGCTTATTTCTTGCGAGCACTAATTGCAGACACAGCACCCGCCGAAGGGTGACTTGGCGCCCACCAGCCTCAAACCAACTATGGACGCAAATCGATCACATTGCGATAAGTTACCGATGGAGAGGCTGCGTCCAGAAGTGTCGTTTGATTTGGAACACAGGTGAAGACAGTGACCATGCACTTGTATGTGCTGACATTCGGATGCGTTTTGGCGGACGCCCAAGACGACGTTGTGAACGCATTGACACCAGCCAACTGGCGAAGCCAGCTGTTCTGAATGCCTATCAAAGTACGCTGTCATGCGAGTTGGATAAACGCTCACTGGATGCAATTGAAGTTCACCGGTCTCATATTCACCAGACCTTACTATCAGCAGAAAAATCCTCATGTGGTGTGTCTAATCGCCAACATGTACATTGGGTCTCTTCACAGTCTCTAGAACATATCGATGCTCACCGGCATATCCCGGCTGGAAGGGAACACAATGAAACTAGCATAGAGTTCCGGGCGGCACTCCGTGCTAGTCTGTAGAGAGACTGGGAATCCTGGTGCTCTCATCATGCATCAGAGATGGAAATGGCCGCTGCCCGTGGTTACCATCGTAAGTTATTCCGTCTGATACGGGAAACGTGCAGCAGGAGACCTGGTGTTAGTGAAACTATACGTGACGAGAGTGAACAGCCTATCCACAACTTATCAAAACGCTTAGAGCGTTGGGCTGAGCACTTTAAAAGGCAATTTAATCGGTCGGAATGGTTAGATTTCTCGCCGGTCACTGATCGCCCCACTCCCTGGGCTGTCCCTTTGGATCCACCCTCTCGCTCAGAAGTCGAACGTGAGATCGGACTGTTGAAGTTAAATAAAGCCGCGGGACCAGAGGATCTTCCTCCAGCCCTCTTCAAATTCGAGGGACCTGCTCTTACGGATGATTTACACGAGTTACTAGTCAAACTGTTGGAGCAGGAAACTTTCCCAACCGATTGGAGCCGCTCCGTCATAGTCCCAATTTTCAAGGGACGTTCACGATCGGAATGCGGCAGCCATAGAGGAATCAGTCTGATCTCCATCGCCTCCAAATTGCTTGCCTCTGTCATACTTCACAGACTGACTGGCACTCGTGAAAGCCAGATTCGTGAAGAGCAAGCTGGATTTCGTCGAGGTCGTGACTGCTTTGACCACATCTTCACCTTGCGTCAATTGTTGGAGCACCGTCACATATATTGGCGGCCCACCATTGTCGTGTTCCTCGATATCAAAGGTGCATTCGATTCGGTGGATAGACATGCACTTTGGGACTGTCTACTCAGGAGAGTTGTGCCCGAGAAATATGTGAATATTATCCGAGCATTATATGCGCGTAGCTCGGGCAAGTTGTCTGCAAATTGTCGTCGCCCTTTTATAGTCCCAGTGGCGTGAGACAAGGATGCCCGCTGTCACCTTTTCTCTTCAACTTCGCTGTTGACGAAGTCATGGAAATCGCGTTTACACGACAAGACTTAGAAGGTGTAGAGCTACTCCCAAGACAACGACTTCTTGACTTAGAGTATGCTGATGATATTGCCCTAATCTGTGACAGCTCACAAATGTGCCAAGCGGCACTGGACAGATTAGCACTAGCTGTCCGTCACTTCGGGCTTTGCTTCGCACCATCGAAGTGCAAAGCGTTCCTCCAAGATTAGTCTGGACCGCCCCCTACGTTGACCGTTGGTGGGGATCAGCTAGAAGTCGTTCAAAAATTCAACTACCTGGGAAGTTGTATCAGCACCAGTGGGATTGAAGATGAAATCACGAATCGTATAGCAAAAGCTCGGGGCGCTTTTGCTAACCTTCGCCACTTATGGCGCCGGCGCGACATCACTCTTGCCCTGAAGGGTAGAGTGTACAATGCAGCAGTATGTTCGACCCTACTGTACTGTTGTGAAACCTGGCCGCTTAAAGCAGCGGACCTGAAGAGGCTAGTTACGTTCGACCATCGGTGCCTTCGTAATTTAGCTCACATCTGGTGGGAACACCGCGTGAGCAACGAGCGTGTCCGACGCCTTGTTTATGGCACAGGAAAAGGAACTGAACCGCTCAGCACCGTTATGTCAAGCACAGGCTCCGATAACTCGGCCACGTGCTACTCATGCCAGCCCACCGACTCCCACGACCTGCGTTGTTTGCACGCCGGGGGTGTGGATGGAAGAAGAGGAGGGGTGGCCAAGCGATGCCTTGGTCGAGAGGAATGAAGGCCCTCAGTTCTGAGCTGGCCTCGGTTGGAGCGTCTCGGCTCCCTGATTGGGGTCCGAAAGACGATGAACACATTTGGTTGGACACACCTGCTGATATGGCTAGTAGCCGACTTCAGTGGCATTTGTGCTGTGAGTTTCGTTGTCCCACCCCATCCCTCTTAGCCTCCCCCTCCAACCACGATCTCATTATTTAGTCTTATATAATTTCGGATAGGAATTTTTTTGATGCACAGTGGTCGGCTGGTAGCTTACCGGAACGATGCCTATCCGTTACCGGTAGCTCAGCTGGCTTGCCCCAGTTGAATTCTTTTTTCTCCTTTTTTCTGTGCATTGCAGCACAGTAGCTGAGGTTTTCCCCAACTTTAGCTAACGTGTTTTATGATGATTGATGATGCGGTAGTAGTTACATTGGAAGAACAGATCGATCCTTGGGTAAGCGTATTAGTGAGCATATCCCAAAACAGATTGCTAAAATATCGACACAATCAGCAGCCGAACGAGAATAGGTATCTAAGCTGCCGGCATCATCGATCGCCAGACATGTACTCGAATCAGGCCATCAGGTTGACCTTAGGTCAACACTCACAGTTATCTATCGAAATGACAACCCCAAAGTGTTGAGGTTTGCCGAGGCACATAACCGGCATTGCCCTATCCTTTGTGTACAAAAGCAATTAACAGTCTCCCTGAAGCTTCCTTGGGGCTCATGACCCTAAGATCGAGCTCGTTGATCTGTTATACTGGCCTTTACGTAAGTTTGCTTTGTGACCAGTTTCAAATCTTCGATTTTTCTGTCACGTGATGCTGCTTTATGTTGTTAGTTTGGGAATGAGCCGATAACACGAAATAGTTCCATCTCGCAATACTTGCCTCTAAATCACTTGCCTCTGTCATTCTGCACTGACTGACTGGCACTCGTGAAAGCCAGATTCGTGAAGAGCAAGCCGGATTTCGTCGAGATCAGGGCTGCACCGACCATATTTTCACCGTGCTACAATTGTTGCAGCACCGCCATGTTTATTGGCGATCCACCGTTGTCGTGTTTCTTCACATAAATGGTTCCTTTTACATAGTCGGTCGGCGTACTCTTTGGGACTGTCTGCTGAGGAAAGATGTGCCTGAGAAGTATTTAAACATTATCAAATCACTGTACGGCCATAGTTCGGACAGAATGTGGGTTAATGACAAAATGTCGCCACCCTTCATTATCACCAGCGGTGTGAGATAAGGTTGCTCGCTGTCACCTTTCCCCTTCAACTTCGCTATTGATGAAGTCATGGAAACAGCGACCTAGAAGGTGTGGAGCTTCTTCCTGGTGAGCGACTTCTTGACTTAGAGTATGCGGACGATATTGCAGTAATCTATGACAGTTTCCAAACATGTCAAGCGGCACTGGACCGATTAGCACTGGCTGTCAATGGTTTTGGGCTATGCTTTGCTCCATCGAAATGCAAAGTTCTTCTCCAAGATTGGCAGGGACCTAACCCTGCGCTAACACTTGGTGGTGATCTGCTAGAAGTCGTTCAGGAATTCAAGTACCTGGGCAGCTATATTAGCACCCGTGGGATTGTAGATGAGGTCACGAACCGTATAGCGATAGCTCGAAGTGCTTTTGTCAATCTCCGCCACCTGTGGTACAGACGCGACTTTACTCTCACACTGAAAGGCAAAGTTTATAACGCAGCCGTCCGTTCAACTCTCCTATATGGTCGCGAAACCTTACCCATCTGGTCGACAGACATGAAGAGACTCGTCATGTTCGATCATCGCCGCATTCGCAGCTTATCAATGAGCAATGAGCAATGAGCGTGTTCGACGTCGTGTATTTGGGGCCGGAAGAGCAAGTGAACCGCTCAGCACCATTATATCACGTCCCAGGCTCCGCTGGTTGGGCCACATGTTGCGCATGCCAGCACACCGACTTCCGCGACGTGCATTGTTTGCGCGTTGTGGGTGAGGTTGGAAGATGAGGAGGGGAGGCCAAGTGATGACTTGGTCGAGAGAGATGAAAATCCTCACTTCGAAGTTGGCGTCTGTTAGTGCATGCCGACTGCCTGGCTGGGGTCCTAAGGACGATGAACACGTTTGGCTGGGCACACTTGCTGATTTGGTTTGGTGCCCGCCCTAATGGCGTTTGTGCTCTGAGTTCCTTTGTCCATCCCCCTGCTTCTTAGAATCCCCTCCAATCACGATCTCACTCGTTAGGCATAATATGACTCTCTTTTTACGGCACCATAGTCAGCTGTTAGCTCTCTGGAACGATGCTCATCCGTTACTGGGGACTCAGCGGGCGCGCCACTGTTTGTTTTCCTTTTCTTGTATTTTGTATTCCGGCACCATAGCTGAGGTGTTTTCCACATGCGGCTAACTTGTATAATGATGATGATGATGACTCCGCAAGCAAACACAAGTATAAATAAATTTAATACGAGGTAAGTCACTTTGCAGTGCGGATCAGCCTAGCAGTTGGAAAGTAAGTGATTGTCAGCAGGTTACCTAGACAATAGCGACCCGGGTGAGGCGACGTCTGGGAACAGCCGCGCTCCCTAACAAAAAAGATTCAACTGCAAAATGCTTTGTCTCACAAGTAAAGCATATTCGTCGACGCCATGATATCAAAATAACTGTGACGGGATAATTTAAATTACATAAACACGAGAAAAAGTTATTCGTTTAGTAAAGATAGTGTTATAGCGGAGGCAAGAATACTCCACATCCGTTGTTTTGTGAGCTTTGCTCCAATCGCATTTATTCGTCCCGACCACTTTTATGGTTCCCCGCGTAAAATTTCCCTTGCGTCACCTTTGTGACTAGCTTGTTTTGAAAGTGCATTTTAACAAAAATGGCTTGTCGCTTACTCTCTACATTTCGCAAGTTCGTGAGACAGTCTATCAAACCGCCCCTGGAATGACTACAACATTTTACGCGCAAGTTGGCGCACTGTTACAAGCTTTTAGCGTGGCACATTTTCGAAATCGCATGCAGTGCTTTCAAGTTAGTGAGGCGAAGAACGCTGTTTTGGCGTCGTTGACACTCTCATTGGTCATGGGACGTTAGTCAATGGGACACCGGTTAGAAGCCCCCAGCATAAGCGACAGACAGTCCAATGAAAGTGGTCGAGTACCACCTTCTGTTCTATTTTGATGCCTATCTGAAGGAAACCTCGATGATTGATCTCCAAACTGAAGCCGTCCAATGGGCAACTTGTGACGCCTGTCTAAGGATGAGATCCCAGCTACCGCGTGATCCGTAGCTTGGGCAGTAACTAGTGCGGACAGACAAACTAACCAGCACCTGAAGTGGTCTATACTTAGTGATCGCTAGCTACTACCTGGTGGTGGCTTATTCAGCGGCCTAAATATGGTGGCGTAGACAGGTAATCTTCTAACTGGTATTCCGAAGTTCAGCAATGGCTGCTAGGCGGTTAGACAATTTTGTGCGGTTGTTATTGCGACCATCATGGGGGACATTGCTCTCATTGAAGTTGGTAGAACAACCTGAAGCTGAACAACGGAAGTCCTATTGTGATATACAAGCTCGGGAGAACTCCGGAGATTGGAACTGGAGATTTATTGAGCAACACGTAGCAAACTACAATAGTGGAAATAAGGTTATAGAAAAGGGAGATAAACGTTACAGTCAATCTTCTGCTTGCACTTCTTCCGTTCAAGCGCACGACCAAGTTCCTGCAAGGCAAATGAGAGCGCAGCGTGAGCACCAGTTCAAAGTCAAGCAGCGCGCCACGACAGTTTCCGTTCCACACTACACTACTCCCTCCCTCCTTCGAGCGCCGTCGCCGGTGCTACCCCGTAGCCCCCCTCAATCGGTACTTCAAGTTCACGAGCGACCACTGGTGGTGAATCTGCCCTCTCTGACTCAACTGACTCAGCGTCTCGTCTACAGGGTTTGAGGCGATTGAAATGGACAACTATAGGTTGACTGTTAGGGTTGTTATGATCCTTTATCATGCAGGTGGCCTCAGAGAGCACTTGTTCTACCGTATATGGACCCGTCCACTCTCTGTGAAACTTTGCCGGCACTCCTGATGCTTGAGGTTGGTGTAACCAAACTAAATCACCAACTTTCAGGGGTACGCCAAATACCTTCTTGTCGTAATATTCCTCCTGACGCCGGTGTGCATTCCCTAAATGCACTCGTGCTGACTGATGAGACTGCCAAAGGGAGTCTAACAACTTGCTAACATATTCCATAACCGACGGCTGTAGCTGTTGCGTCATCGGTAGACGTAGATCCGAAGGTAATCGTGCCTCTCTTCCCGTCCACATAAGGAATGGAATCTGCCCCGTCGATGAATGTACTGTGCTCCTGTATGCAAGTAGGCATCTGGGCAACACATTGTCCCACTCATTGATCTTCCTGTCCGGGAAGGCCTTCAGCAACGATTTAAGAGAACGATTTGTTCTTTCCACTTGCCCATTTCCTTGAGGATGATACGCTATGGTTCGAGTTTTTTCTATTACAAGTAACCGACAAAATTCAATTACCAGTGAACTCTCGAAGCACGATCCTTTATCCGAGTGTAGTTGCCCTGGTGCACCCCAGTGGCAGACCCAATGATTTACCAAAGCTGTTGCCACAGTAGACGTATCCGCCTGTCCTATCGGTATAGCCTCTCACCATTCAGTAACTTAATCGATCATGACCAAAATAAAGCGATTACCTCGTGGCGTCTAAGGTAAAGGGCCTATGAGATCCACTCCTACTATCTCGTTAGGATAGCCGGCCACCATGGGCTGCAAGGATGCACGGTGAACGATACGAGGGTTTTTAAAGGCACCACATGCTTCGCACGTTTGGCAGTAGTTGATCACATCTCTCCGTTGATGGGGCCACCAGAAACGTCGTCGAACCGCTTCGTACATTTTATTGATCCCTGCATGTCCCATTTCCTTGTGTAAATCGCTCAGTACTTCCCTAACCATAGAGTGTGGGGCGATGATTCTTCTCGTGTACGTCAGCCCGAAATTGAAAACCAAAACCCCTTCCTCGGTGGTCAGGTAATCCCACATGGCCCAAAGGCAACGAGCTTCGTAACTTTTTCCTTCCATCTCTTTACTGGTGTGTTTGTCGCCGCCATTAAGACGCCTCTCGTAGATCAATGCGGTATCGGGATCGTTCGCCTGTGCCGTTTGCCACCGACCATACTCTGCTCCTTGAAGATTGACGATTGCTACGTGTTGCGTATTACACGAAGGGCACTCTCCATGGTTGCGAGGGGGAATTGGTGACAATGCATCAGCATCAGCGTGTTGCTTACCGGGGCGATTTCTGCACTCAAAGTCATATTCCTGCAATTGCTCTTTCCAACGCGCGATTTGGCCTTCGGGGTCTTTAAAATTCTGCAGCCACCGAAGTGATTGGTGGTCTATGTGAACCAGAAACTTTCGACCTAATAGATAGTATCGGTTTTGTTTGATGAAATATACCAATGCCAACATCTCTTTCCTAGTCGTGCAGTAATTTCGCTCCCTCGAGCTAAGACTGTGACTACAATATGCCACGACTCGTTCGACACCATCTGATCCCAGTTGTGATAACACCGCTCCAATCGCCTTATCACTCGCATCAGTGTCCAAGATAAACTGGCCAGCAGACGGGGACAAATCGGGAAATATTAGCAAAGGGGCCGTACAGAGAGATTCGCGTAGGTGATTGAAAGCTTCTGCGCACTGCTTCGACCATTCGACCCTTCTCTAGCAGTGAGTGTAATGGGGCTGCAATGGATGAGAAGTTTCGAATAAATCGCCGGTAATATGATGCTTACCCGAGAAAACTACGTACCTGCTCCGTAGTGGTTGGCGTTGGTCACGATCTGACCTGTTCAGCCTTTACCGGGTCCGTTTGAATACCATCTCCAGATATTATGTGCCCTAAGTACGCCACTTCCCTTTTCAAGAGATGACACTTTGAGGGCTTAAGCTTTAATCCCACTCTCACCAAGCATTCCAAAACACTCGCCAAATTGTCCAAGTGTTCATCTTTCGTCTTTCCATGTACCATGACATCATCCAAGTACACAAGGCATTTACGCGGGATCAGGTCGGCTAATGCTTTTTGCATAAGGCGTTGGAATGTAGCTGGAGCGTTAGATAAGCCAAATGGCAAGGTCTGAAACCCCTACAACACGGAGGGCAAGACAAAGGCGGTTGTCGCTCGATCGCTCTCTTCTACTTCCACCTGCCAGTAACCGGAAGCCAGGTCAAGTGTGCTAAAATACACAGATCCACCAAGTGTGTTGAACAGATCGTCGATCCTTGGGAGTGGGTAGGCGTCCTTTCGAGTAGCCTCGTTCAATCTTCGGTAATCGACGCATAATCGGAAGCCACCATCCTTTTTCTTTACCAGGACAACAGGAGATGTCCACGGGGAGTTGGAGGGTTGGATAACGTTCTTCTCTAAAATCTCATCTATCAGCTTCTCTATCTCACCCTGCCAGTGGATTGGAATACGTCTCGGAGGCACTTTAATCGGTCTAGCCACACCAGTGTCAATAGCATGTTTCACCAGGCCGGTCCGTCCCAAATCGCCGGATTTCCATGCAAAGGCGTCTGAATAATTTTTTAGGACGTGCGCTAATCGTGCTTGTGTTAATGTGTCAGCTGAAAGCCCAATCGATCGAATAAAATCGTCTACACACTTTTGCTCTTTGATACTGCACTCATATAACGTAAAATCCTCAAAATTGCTGTTGCTGCATGCTCTCAGTAGTATGGTGCCCGAATCAGTGATTAGTTGGGACTTCTCCAGGTCAAGTCGGCATTTTAACCTCCTCAACAAATCTATTCCCATAATAACATCGAACGGTATCCGGTCAGCAACGATAAATTCATGGTTAAATGTTGTGCAGGCTACAACAACGGAGGCAACGATGGAATTATGAACAACTAATGTTAGCCCGTTGGCTGCGGTAAGGCGAGCGTTACAAGGTTTCCTAACACAGTTTGAGAAGCTCTTACTCACGCCGGCCCTGATTATGCATCTAGCTGCGCCAATATCTACTAGCCCCAGTAAGCAAATCCCAGCTATCGATAATTCTAATGTTAACGACGTTACAATCGAGTTGCAAGTAAGAGATGGTATTAAAAATGATGTCATGGCATGCTCACTTGGCGTGTTCCTGTAGCAAGACGATCCGCGGTATGACGTTTGTCTGCGGGGCCGCCGAAAACCTGATTGTGCCGGTCGTCGTGAGGCGGGATATCTCTGAAGACGGTCAGGGTTTCCAGTCATTCTTTCGGGTAGGACGCGTCTGGGTTGTGTGTTCCCTCTTAAAGCAAAACAGCCAGATGTAGGTGTACTCATCGCTGCGTCTATTTCTTCCAACTGGTCTCCTGTTTCCAATGCTGCGTCCAAACGGCGGGAAGGGTATCGCAGAAACTCCCTTTTAATAGACGGCGTTTGAATGCCCTCTAGTAGTTGCCCCAAGACCAGTTTTTCACGTGCGTCTGCCGTTTCGTTCTTGTATGCGATATCGGCCATCCTCTGCAGCTCGCGAACGTATGTGCGGATGGTTTCATCCGGGTATTGGTAACGTGCGTAGAATGCCCTGCGTAGGGGCGCAGGTAGACCGGGGCGGGCTAACAATCGGCGCATGGCGGAAAAAGTCTCGGTTGTTACTTCTTTCTCCAACAGTTTACTGTCTGCAACAATATCAAAGGCCTCTCCCGAGAGCAGGCCAGCGAGCACAGCTGTCTGTTGGTTGGTTGGGAAATGACGCACATAAAACTGGACTTGCTTTTCCCACCTGGGGTACAGCATCCCCAGGGTAAAGCGTTCTGGCGGCGGGATAGATGGCATGCTGGTTGAAGAAGTTGGTGAAGTCGACATTTTCTGCAAAGTCCGTGATAACACATCGAGCGAAGCGTCGAGCTTTGACGTCGCGTCATTGGCGTCAAAATTACTTTCGTCATCGGCTTTGTCGGTTGTCCTCAGCATTATCTTCATTAGACCAGTAAAACAGGATTCCTGATGAACGTGCCTTGGCAGGGTCGCCAATATTGTAGTATACAAGCTCGGGAGAACTCCGGAGATTGGAACTGGAGATTTATTGAGCAACACGTAGCAAACTACAATAGAGGAAATAATGTTATAAAAAAGGAAGATAAAAGTTACAGTCAATCTTCTTCTGCTTGCACTTCTTCCGTTCAAGCGCACGACCAGGTTCCTGCAAGGCAAATGAGAGCGCAGCGTGAGCACCAGTTCAAAGTCAAGCAGCGCGCCACGACAGTTTCCGTTCCACACTACGCTATGTTTGCTTACTTGTATCATAGTTGATGACTAAACACAAAATACGAGGATTCCAAGCATGGCGTTGACCCTATGTTAGTGTGTGTTCGTTTGTCTCCACACCCATGGGCGACTTTATTAATCAGTTATCACTTCGGTGTCTCCATGTATGGCGTTATGTATAGGTCATAGGAACATATGAATTCTTAGGATAATTAGGCTTTACTTTCAAATGGATGCCCATAAGTGTTGCGACGCTTTGACAAGTTTCTCTCCGAATGGCACCATTAGAAGCACAGTCAATGCAGATGAAACCTCCCTATTACGTCCATGGACTGTAATGCCATCCTCATGAAATCGGCACTACTCAACAATGCAACACCTAAAGAGGTTACAATGACTACGGTATTTATACATGCCACATTGTCCTGCTAGAGAAAACGCAAGGCTGATAATTAGTGGCGACGCACACATTTTACTCTGGTAATTCATGTGAGTACTTGCAAGAGACAAACACTCTTCTCTCACCCACGGGCATGCCTACAATGTGTTTGCAATCATTTGTAAAGACAACCACGCACACTAGTCCTGCTACGGACCACTGTTTCAGCTAGTCTTAGAAGCAGTCATGTATGCACGCTGTGGCACAGGTTGTTATCGACTTGGCATCTACTCGGAAACATTTTGTCATTGGAAAGTAGGCAATTCCGGAGGCATTGTTGAAGGAGGAAAATTGCTCCAAACTCTATGCTTACTATGCGTATGCAATGCTCATTGGCAGATCATATCAGGGTCGTAGGTCCACTTGGTATTTCAAGCTTATCAATCACTTGGAAGTGAAGTGTAAATACCATGTTGAAACGTAGGATTGACGTGCATCTTACGAACTTAACATAACGACAGGTCCATGGGTACTGAAGCGGTAACTGATTGCCGAATTGACCCACAGGTGTGGAGACGAACGAACATTCATTAATGTCGTGTCACTGCCACACCAGGAACTCTCCTCTTTGAAAAAATGGCTACAGATCCACTGATGATCTTACCTACCCATCAAACTGGGCCTCGGTATACAATTCACCGGCTGCATCAGCAGTACGTATCTTCACAATTCACATGAGTGTACGGCCAACTGAAACAACACAGCACAGGAACTTTGTAGCTGTAAAGGCCTTAAAATTTCTATTTACGAACAAGTCTTAGCTTTACCTCCTTCGTACAAATTATTGCATTGTTTCTGATTACCTCACACTGCCTTAACAACCACACGTATTTCCTAAACCAAATCGAAAACCTATCGATTCTCCAGATTACACTATGCATACTGTATCACGTGTGGCCAGATAGGCAAGCGAGAAAGAAAGGCAACGGTGCAGCCAACCCGTAAGCCTTTACAGCTTCTCCTCCAACAGCCTGCAAGGGTTGCAACCTCAACACAATCAATCAATGCACTTCTTATCACTACTCAATTGCATGTCATCTCGCTCGCGTGGTAGTGAAACCTGCTTACGACAGATTGGCAGCATGACGAATCACGTATTATGTTTCCCATTTGAAAGTAAGGCCTAATAATCCTAAGAATACATATGTTCCTATGACCTATACATAACGCCATACATGGAGACACCGAAGTGATAACTGATTAATAAAGCCACCAATGGGTGTGGAGACAAACGAACACACACTAACGTCGGGTCAGCGCCATGCTTGGAATCCTCTTATTTTGTGTTTAGTCATCAACTATGATACAAGTAAGCAAACATAGGACTTCCGTTGTTCAGCTTCAGGTTGTTCTACCAACTTCAGTGGGAACAATGTCCCCCATGATGGTCGTAATAACAATCGCACAAAATTGTCTAACCGCCTAGCAGCCATTGCTGAACTTCGGAATACCAGTTAGAAGATTACCTGTCTACGCCACCATATTTAGGCCGCTGAATAAGCCACCACCAGGTAGTAGCTAGCGATCACTAAGTATAGACCACTTCAGGTGCTGGTTAGTTTGTCTGTCCGCACTAGTTACTGCCCAAGCTACGGATCACGTGGTAGCTAGGATCTCATCCTTAGACAGGCGTCACAAGTTGCCCATTGGACGGCTTCAGTTTGGAGATCAATCATCGAGGTTTCCTTCAGATAGGCATCAAAATAGAACAGAAGGTGGTACTCGACCACTTTCATTGGACTGTCTGTCGCTTATGCTGGGGGCTTCTAACCGGTGTCCCATTGACTAACGTCCCATGACCAATGAGAGTGTCAACGACGCCAAAACAGCGTTCTTCGCCTCACTAACTTGAAAGCACTGCATGCGATTTCGAAAATGTGCCACGCTAAAAGCTTGTAACAATGCGATAACCTGCGTGTGAAATGGCATATTTTGGATTGATCGAATATCAGACTTTGTGCATAGCCTTTGTATATGCCCTAATTTGAAGTTTGTGATTGATCTGCATACACAGACGCTTGGTGACATGTTTGGCGTGCGGTGTGAACATTGATTTTTACCCAATCGTTCGTGTTCTCACTACCACTATTGAGTGGAGGCGGTCGCGGTGCTCTGCCACTAAACTGAATTTTGCGAACTATACTGGATAAACATCCTCAACATCATTTTGCATGATTTTACTCCAATGTGTAGGCTGCGTTTGCATTCAGAACGTTTACTCGAAACTCGCTTCAGGCTTAAGGTCATTTTGAGTCTACCTAGAGACCTTAACGGAAGCGCTAACCACTTCCAGTTTTAAGCTATTAGTGTTATTGCGATAGCTTCTTTGATAATTGCTTTGCTTATGTGCTGGCTTTTGCGGCTCCTTAATTGCAGGAGAAGTGCAGAGAACAAAACCAGCCGCTGTACTCGCTGTTTCTCGACTTCATCAAGCCATTTGATACGATGAACCGCGAGGCATTGAGACTGGTTTGGGTAAGTTTGGTTTTTCAAGTAAGTTTATAAGTTTAATTGAATGTCTGCACAGCGGTATGTGGACAAGTGTGTAGCCGATTGGACAGACCCCGGATGACTTTGCAGTTGTCACTGGTGTGAAGCAAGGCTGTATCTTAGCTCATGCCCTATTTAATCTTTATCTTCATGCAATAATGTCTTGTACGGCTTGTGCTTATGGTGTTCGTGTGGAGCACCGTATTGATGGTAAGCTGCTGGACATCCGTCGTTTCAGTGCGAGAACCCTAATCTGTGAGACAACTATCCGTATGTTGCTGTTCACTGAAGAATGTGCGTTGTTTGCACACAGCGCGGACGAGTTGCAGCACATGACTACTGCTATGGATTCGACAGCGGCCAAATTCGGGCTGACCGTCAACATAATCAAAAGTACCTGCATCTTTCAACCATCACCGGATGTGCAATCTTCAATATTGCCGCAAATCATCATTGGTGCTGAAGTATTAGAAACCACGTGCCGCTTCCGCTACCTTGGGAGTGTGATGTTGACTGACCAGCAGTTTCACAGTGAGCTTCGTATCCGCGCTTTGAAGGCAAGGGCGGCATTCGGGAGTGTGGAACTAACATCAGCTTACCGTTAGCACCAAGCTCATGGTGAACAAATCCATGGTACTGTCCATTCTTCTATACGGCAGCGAAACGCGGGCGATGTACCGGCGAGATGTGAGGTATCTCGAGCGTTTCCGTCAACAGTGTTTGCGACGGATTCTGCGCATCGGTTGGGGCGACAGAGTTGCAGACACGGGAGTATTGCGCCGAAGTGGAATGTATGCAGTGGACTGCACGCTTTTGCTGAGACACCTGAGGTGGCTCTGTCATGTGTGGCGTGTGGATTCGACGCAGATACTGAAGCAGCTTTAAAATGGTCAGCTAAGTGTTGGGAAGCAGCATGTGGAGAAACGGAAGCTTTGTTACCATCACATGAACAAATTGAGCCTCACACGTTCAAATCTTGATTGCAAGTTATTGGAATGGGAAGCGGTTGATCGGCGTGCATGGCGCGATCTGATCACGAAAGCTGTTGCCGAGGTTCAGGAGAAAGCCCTCGTTCATGCTGAGAAGAAGCGGCAGGTGCGGATGAGACAGGCGCTGATGAGTTATATTCCGTCGACATCGAGCGCATGGTGCTGCGGCACGAGGTGTCGCGATTGGCTGAGTCAGGCAGACCTAGTGAGCCATGGGCGAGGTCGCCCGGGGACAACACATAAACGGCGACGTGTCCCGAATAGAATGTAGGTGGAACCGGTGCAGCGTTTGTAAGTGCGCTGCATTTCATTTACTAACTGCGTGCTTGCATGCTGAGTCTTTTAATTTAAATTTCTGGGTTTGGTATATTGTTCTAATGCTTTTTTATCTCCTATAAGTGTCTACGTGAACTGTATTCTATAAACTTGCACAAGTACCTTAAACTACTTTCGTTAACTTCGATAACATTTTCGCTTTTGTGGCATACTCTTAAAATGTATTTTCTGTCCTATTGCAATTAACACGGAGTTGTTGACAACCAATTTATTTCATATACTCATTTATTGTTGGGTTACGTCATCATACCTATATGCATTACTCGATTTCTTTTATTTAATCGCGTTGTTTTAATTGGTTGGTTGTTGTTGGACTTCCGCGATGCGGCTTCGCTTGGTGTGCATGTTGACAAGGTGCCTACCTGTGTATTACCCACTACCTCATCCATGCTGGCTCCACGAGACAGATGGTCGTTTGTGGAGGGGACGGGGTGCACGGTCCTTGTGGCCGTGCTAAGCTCGAAGTGTGATTCCATGCACTCAGAGTGGAGCGGACTATGGTACAGCCACCAACTTGTGTGCGATTGGTTCTTAAATAGTAGTGTTGGCCGGCTCCGTCGATGAAACGTGACTCCCATCTACATGTCTCTCGGTCTCATTCCTCCGGATTTACACTGGATATGGGGTGTGTGACTGGAGCTGTGGGTGGTGCAGCGCAAGCCAGCGATGTTCCCTCTGTAGGCGCAGGCGTCCTGTGGCTTGCCACAGTGACAAGCAAATCCGAAACCGGATACCGCCAACCACATACAGGGTGGCGCACGAAATCTCATACCATTTTTTCAGTTCAGTACACATGTAATATTATAAATGAAATGTTGAAATTTCGTATTCGTATCCTTTGGTTTAGGGAATATCCGGTAGATGTCACAAAAAGTTTGTAGGGAATACTTTCTTGGCACCAAATGCAATTTGCAGGATGGCGCAAAATATTAGGAAAACAGCTATTAGGCATTCATCTCTGTGAACGAGCTTAAAAGCTACTCTTTACTCTTCCTATGCTCTAATTCTTGACTGTTGTTTTAACGCTGTCCTGGATTAGCCCGATTGGTAAACCCAAGTCATTTTAATGGACGCTCATCGTCATGTCCTTTTCAGCAGTGCCATATGCAAGAATCAGCATCCATTGGGCGTTTTCTTCTCATCACTGTTCATACTTGGCTATGCTAAAGATGTATCTAGGTTAGTCACTACGATTATTGTACAATGTCATAGTTTTTGGGTCTGCATTTCTTATTCTCCTTTGGTTTCGTGACATTTTGTTTAAACAGCTATCATTTCCGTTATTCTGATTGCGTCAGGGCCCGTCACTGTAAAAGGGGACTGTCCCTTTTACGTTGGAGTCGCAATGATGCTATTTTTTAAGGACAATATGCGATTCGCTCTTGAGTACACGGTTGCTTATTCGCCGTTCATATTGACGTTTTTCACTTCTGTTGGCTTGGCTCAAGTGTACTTTGGTAGCTTCGGTTCATTTTCCCTTTAAAACTATATAAGCAAATTGTGGATTTCATGCTGGACAAGTCTCTTTCTGGCTCGTCTTTGGACTTCTTCTTGCGGTCGTGGGGTGAAGGCTTCAGTGGCGACAAAACACATAAGAGCAAACTGAGCGTTGTACAGGTGAAACTTGTAATGCTTTTTACAGCAACGAGGAGTATTTTTAGCAACACAACAACGAACTCACCAAAAAATACAAACGAGAAAAAATGTTGAATTCGCGCGTGCGAATCGGGGTCACCAATTTGTAGAGCTAGTTAATACTTGTCCAAGACGGTGCGCGAAAGTAAGCGCAGATATCAGAAAGCAATGGGAGTCGGACACAGCGGACTGTATTCGATGGGCTATAATAAGAAGCGGACGGATGAAGCGAGGCGAGAGCGTACACGTGAGCGCAGGAACTTACAAGGCAGTTGTGTGTCGAGCCGGTTGTAAGCTTAAAACAAGAAGGAGTAATGTACAATCGGTCAACAATTAAATTGTACATGAAAGACAAGAGTTATCTTTATGGGCGCTACACATCCTCGTTAAATATTTTCGTTCCCTCATTATCAACCCAACACGAACTATGCTGCTTCTCACAAGATGAATTATTAATTTTACGTTCCAGCACGTAATCTATCCGGAAATTTATGAAACTTCATCTCTTGTGGCTGGATTGCCGAACTACCTCCTCGTGGTGCCAGCTGGGTGGTTCGGGTGTACCCTGTTCCAGCAAAGTGGTTGGCGACAATGTTCCACCTCGTTGGAACATTGTATTCCATCAGGTGTGCTGGCTTCATGGGGAGTATTGGGCCCCTGTTTGGTAAACTACCAAACAAAGACGCATAAACTGAACCTTCAGTCAACGCCTCCCAATGGGCGCGATTCCTTAAATTTGCCCGGCTGCCTTGCGGGTAGGTTAATTAGCCAAAGGCTAGGGGTGGATTCCCCTTAGTTAACTCCCTACTTCGGCTTTGGCAACCGGGTAGTATCACACCCTCTAAGGAAACCATGGACTGTATTACAACGTGCTCACCAGCTACTGTTTCTGCCAGTCACTTTCACGCGACTTCATCACGCGCCAATTGTTTGTTTGCTAACAATCCTCACTTTCCATTACCCGATTCATGTGTTCAACAATCTGGCTGCGATTCCGGTTGCGCCGCAGACCAAGGAGTTCAACCTATGGCTCTCCTTCGTCCCCGATCCTTGTTCCGTCTGGCGTGCTTCAAAATTCGGACACTCATGCAGATTGGACAGCAAGCTGGTCTAGCGCACACCCTAAGTTCCCTAGACATTGATGTCAGCTGCCTTTCAGAAACCCGATTGCATGATCCCAGCACTGTGCTTACATTGACATCCCCCACCGACCACGAAGCCAGATATCACCTGCATCTTACTGGAGATCCAGCAGCAGCCTCAGCGGGTTTGGCTGGTGTAGGTATAGCACTAAGTGACAAGGCCACGGCGGCACTGCTGGACTGGTTCCCTATTAACAGCCGACTATGTGCAGTGCTTCGGTGTTCACGTAGGCACCGCGAAGAGAGACACAACTTGTTTGTGATATCCGGGTACACTCCAACTGACTGTGGTGGCGACTCGGTCAAGGACGAATTCTACCGGGATCTACAAAGCTCTTGACTAATGCTAAAAGTCGGATGTCGTTATCCTTGCTGGGTATTGTAATGCACGGGTTGGTCGCCTGCTACCATACGAACGCCACCTTGGTGGTCATCACTCGCTCGATGAGAACCGCTCTGAAAACGGAGAGAGACTTCTCACATTGTGCGAAGACAAACGTCTGTTTCTTTCCAACACTAACTTCAGGCGTACAAAGAAGAGTTCCGCAACGTGGCGTCCCCCTTCTTCAACACAGCCGTGGTCTCAAATTCATCATATTGCAATTAGCTTCAGATGGCGCGGCAGCGTATTGGACTGCAGGTCCTTTTGGTCCACCTTCGTTGACTCAGATCATGCTCTGGTCTGCGCGAAAATCTGTAGATGTTTTGGAGGATCCCGAAACACGAAGCACGCAAGATCGATGTAAACAGATTAACTGATTTCTCTGTCCAGGCGCGTTACCAGTCTTCACTGGCATATGCACTCAGTTGCAATCCACCGCAAGAAGCGGAACAACACTGGACTTGTATACGGAAAGCGACGACTATTTCCGAACAGTCATGCTGCGGCCTAACTCAACGCCCCTTGAAGGGTTGGATCTCTGCTCGTTCTCTGGCGCTGTTCGAAGATCGCAAATATATCCCCGCGGAATCAGATTGCAACGGGCGGCGCCGTTCTGCCAACCGGCTGCTCAAGCGAAGCCTACGCAATGATCGCGAGACATGGTAGTCTGAGCGTGCTTTAGAGATGGAGACCGCTGTCCTCTCTGGCAACACTGGCAGACTTTTCCAATTCATTCGGTCCACTGGCCTCAGGAAACCTGGTGTCAGTGAGGCCATTTGTGAGGTGGATGAGTCTCCGATCACCAATCAACAGAGGCGTATGGACCGCTGGGCCGAGCACTTTCACTCACAGTTCAACTGACCTCCACCATCCATCAGTACATACAATACACGTTGCTGTCCACCCTGGCTCGTCACTCTGAATCCACCCAGCGAAGCGGAAGTCTGCCTCGAGATTCGACGCTTGAAGCGCTTCAAGGCTGCCGACTTAGACGGACTACCTCAGTAACTATTCAGGTACGGCGGTGTGGCGATCAATAACGAGCTGACCGCGCTGTTCGCAGAAAGTTGACATGAAGAGAAAGTGCCTTCCTCTTGGGGTGGATCAGTTATTGTCCCGATTTTCAAGAAAGGTGCTCGCGCTTCATGTGCAAATCATCGCGCGATTAGACTTATTTCAGTTGCCTCCATGCTCTTTGCATCCATTCTGCTCCGTAGACTATCCTCAGTACGTGGATCATGCTACCGTGAAGAACAAGGTGCCTTCCGTCCTGGCCGCGGATGCGCGGCTCAAATCTTCACGCTCCGCCAGCTCCTCGAACATCGTCACATTTATCCCTGGCCCACTGTCATTACATTTCCAAACATACGTGCCGCTTTTGACTCCGTTGATCGACCGGCTTTATGGCGTTGCTTACTAATGAACGGGGTGTCAGAGAAATATACCGCCATCTTACGAGCACTTTACCTTCATACATCCGGCAGAGTGAGGGTCTATGGCAAGCTTTCCTCGCAATTCACTGTCAATAGCGGTGTGCGACAGGGCTAATCTATGTCCCAATTCCTCTTCAACTTCGCAATCGAAGACGTTCTGTCGAATGCTCTAGAAGGTTCCCAACATTTTGGCTTAGAACTTCTACCGGGTGAGCGCGCGACCGACTTAGATTATGCTGATGATATCGCCTTACTTGGTGACGATGCTCAGGGTATGCAACTCACTCGGGATCGTTTGGCGGTTGAAGCATCTAACTATGGCATGAGTTTCGCCCCATCGAAGTGTAAAGTACTGCTCAAGGATTGGCTTTCACCTGCTCCCGTACACACGCTCGAAGGTGCACAACCTGAACAGATAGAAAGTTTCGTCTACCTTAGGAGCTGTGTTTCTGCTGACGGCACTATCAACAAAGAAGTTTCTCTTCCTATCTCTAAAGCCCGAGCAGTATTTATCAGTCTGAGGCACTTGGGGTGCCGTCGCGACGTCTCATTCTTACTAAGTGGCCGCGTTTACAGCGCATCAGTTCGCTCAGCATTGTTGTTTGGATGCGAGTCCTGGCCGATTCGCGTGGAGCACATGCGTCGTCTTTCTGCCTTCGATAACGGTTGCTTAAAGAGGATCGCTCGTGTTTGGTGGCAACATCGAGTTAATAGTAATGACGGTCGACGTCGCATCTTGGGGAATGCGAGGATTCCCTTCAACAAACTGGTTTTGTTGCGCCAGTTGAGATGGCTCGGTCACGTTCTACGCATGGCACCTGAGCGTCCACCGCGTCGCGCTCCATTCGCTCGTCAAGGACCTGGTTGGAGGCGACCGCGTGGTCCTCAGCCTTCCACTTGGCGGCAGCACATGAAATCGCTGACTTCGTGTCTAGCCGCTGTTTGATCCGTACGTCTTCCAGGATGGGGACCCAAAGACGAGGAGTGCCACTGGCTTAACACACTTGAAGATATGTTTCGTAACCGGAATCAGTGGAAGCATTGTGTACAGTATTGTATTGATTCACATGTTTAATACTACAAACATTAAAATGACCAAAAAGAGCAAAAGCGGCGTGTGAAAAACAAACTAAAAATCTTTTGTTCTACTTTTTGTCAAAATGTTCCATTATTCCTGTGGCATATTGGTCGAAGTGTGTTGCTCACCTTCAACTAGCATGCCACGATGATTATGCCGCGATGAATCTTGCTTATCTGCTGATCTCCATGGTTTTATGCTG
>OX104066.1:92730181-92803298 GCA_944474145.2 Dicrocoelium dendriticum | reverse complement strand
TGTGGGTGGTGCAGCGCAAGTCATCCATCAAGGTTACAGCTCTACCTACAGTTGAAAAGTAGAGGGACACAAATGCCTTCTACACTCTATCTTTCACTGTCTGCTTAACAATTAAAACATGTTCGGCTATGCCACACTTACAGTTCACATCGTCAACCGCGTTCTGGAAAAGGAGGCTTATCTAAGCGCCGTACCTTTTCCATAGCAACATTATCTTGTCCGTTATACGGTCATACAAACTTTAATCTCCGCCTGAAAGTAAAGGCTGAACGGGATATACTGATCTCACTTAGCCACTGTTGTGTCGGATCCTCGCGACTGCTTCCACCTACTAGTGGTAGTGAGAACACGAACGAGCAGGGATAGAGATTTATAAGTTCTATTACCTGGGTTCTATTACCTAGGGAAACCAGTTCGTTATATAGCATAACGCACAAACATGAAAGCCAACCAGAGTGCGGAAAGCATGCGGACTATTAAAGCCAATAAGAACAGAACAAATGAGGAATCAATCAAGTGCACACAAAGGACGTCAGGTGAGAGTGATAGTATCAAAATATACCTGCGATCTGAAGGAAAAACAACGACTCCAAATAGCCAATAGGGAAGAGGAAATGATGCGTTAAAACAAACATCGGTGAACTTCAATATCAGAACGAAAATTTGCCGTCATGAATAGCTACACAAGCATACCTGTATTTGTCTTGCACCTCCAACACAATCACCCCGTATCACACATGTTGCTCGATCAGGTTGGACTGATATAGCGTTATAAAAGCGTTTAGACACCTCAGCATGCTTCAAATCCCCCTCTGTGTTCACCCCCTTAAATGACTCGGAAAGTGCAGCTGAAGGTTTCTCATTAGAGTAAATAACCCAAATTCTAGTGTTTTTATCACATACAAATCAGTTACTCTGTACTACTTTAGTCCAGTATATTAGTCTTCATACACGATTGTGCTTTACCAGTTCGCTTTCGGCTGGCAGCTCCAATTGTTTTCCCCTTTCCATATTCTCCTTTCGTGAATCCGCCGTCATCGTGGTCTACCCGACCTGTTCCGGAACTGAACAACTGCGAATGTCCGTGAACGACAATGAAAGTCTCAAATGGAAGATTTTCACAAAAACGTCCCTCCCAACCAATAAAAACATACACGCTTCAGCACATTGTTTATTTACACAGTATCCATCCATTTAGAGACACTGTTTATAGATACCAAGAGAAGCAACGTTTGAAATTCATTTCAAGGCACTGTAAAATCGATACACACGCTTCCACAAGCCTCCCGGTCTTATTTCTTCTGGTTTACACCTGATATAAGGTGTGTGGGTGGTGCAGCGCAAGCCACCCATAGTCCATCTGTAGGCGTAGGCGTCCTGTGGCTGTCCCCATGGAGGCCACAGTGACAGGCAAATCCGGATACAGAGGCCGCCAATCCATAATCGATACAAATACCGAAGATTCGGCTGAGCAATTTGCGATTAGGAATGCGGGGCTGATTATTAATGACGACAGCACATCATTTCCGCAATGTTTATCCGCCGGTAAAATCCCACAACTTGCTGATGTGATATGAATGATGTGATATGAATTTGGTAATGTAAACAGCAGTAAGTACACCCATTCATGTGCCAGAACAACCAGCTTGATTTGGCTTTGTCAGGGTACCACTGCCTTACGCGTATTCATCGACACTACTGCTCAATGACGAGTAGTGAGTAAATTGGAACGTACAAACCAAACCCGACCAAATTCCTTGATAAATGGCGACAGGATCAAAGCAACCAACTTGATTAGGTGCGCTTAACACCAGCAGAGCGAAGTGCAGTATAACAAGCGGTCCGGGAAGAAATTCAAAGACAATGTAGCGGCACATAACACCCACCACGATGTCACTTTGTTTAGCAGCCTGGAGATACCCCGGTATGCCTAAGTTATAACTACCATTATTATTTCATTGTACACTTAGGCGACCGGTGTGGATTGTTCAGCTGGTTGCTGAGTTCGATTGCAATACCCCAGAGACGTCATTTTGCTTCAGGCTCGTCCAGATTGCAAGGCGCAATCACCCTGTTCTTGCATTTCCGTTTCCCTAGCTAGCAGTGTCAACGGTGCCGTTCGTTTTTTCTAGGCAAAATGAAACCTCTAGTTGTACCAATAAAAGCTTCCCTGCAACCCTGTCGTTTCTCCGGAATCGCTATCCGGCTCCCGCTAAATTGAGGAACACGAGTTCTGAACATCCTCGAAGTCGGATTTGACAAAGTTTGTTCCGGTGGCATAGTTGCATTTATTCTTTTCAATTTTTCCCATTAGTTTCTGCGTACGATAGTATGTTCTTGCATCTATTTTTAAACTATGGATTCGGTAGACCATAAAATAGTACCTCCCGTTATTTTGTATCTCTCTCTGCCACACCATTTTTAAGCAGAGACAGAGTTTTATACCCAAAGAATCACTACCCACTACACAAAGTAAAGCATGTTCATGTCCTATTTCCTCAAGGATATATCAATACAGGTTCGAGACGTTATCATTTCTCAGATCAATAAACAACTATGTGGCCCTCAGAGAGGCCACGATTAAGCGTGTCATGCCCTTTTAGAAAGTCCGCCTGTAGCAGCTGTTCAGACATACTCAGTTGGGCGATAAATTGCCCTCTATCCTGCTACGAGAGAAGCAGCAACTTCTTGGTTCATCAACCACGTATGAAACAGTACTACGGGAACTATGACTACAGCAGCTATCAGAAAATAGGCAAGCGATTCTCGCTGTCGTGAGCTTCATATTGTTCATTCAACTGGCGGGCTTAGCAGATCCAGTCACTGGTCGATCACAGCCGCAAGCCGAGATCAGCAAGATCAACGCCGTCGCTTCCCTTGGGCAATTCTAGCACTGGTTCACGGTGAAGTACAGATGCTTATCAAGGACAAGTTGTGACATTTAGTCGCCAATTCCAACATCTCCCTATGAGCCGCCGTCGTCACAGCCGCACATCATCACTTTCCAAAAGCTCCAAGTCCAGCAACAGACAGGCTTGCTGTTGATACCACCAGGGCTTTGGCACTGCCGAAGATAAGTGTGCCAAGCGTTGCAACTTCGCTGAGAAGCAGGAACACTTAAGGGAAACGGTCGCCACCGGCTAGTACCAAATTCGTCACATCCGTTTTAAGGAGTTAACTTCCGACACCACGTTCCTAGTGGCTAACGGAGCCGAAGTTAGTTTTTACCCCATAGTTCCAATGAGGTCGTCTCACCGTCGCCGAAAAGACTGCATGCCGCTAATGGCATACCAGTCGCAACGTTCGACAAAAGTTATTAACGCTCAATCTAAGCCTCTGGCAAACCATTTGGTGGCCGTTCATGGTAGAAGCTGTGGCTTTCACTATCATAGGAATATAATTTCTAAAATAATTCGGATCTTTCTTCGATGCTCAAAGGCAAAATCTTATCGAATCTCAGACACAGCGCAGTTTTATCGGGACTAGCGCCAAGGTGAATGCGATTACTTCTATTCATGTCCTGCCTCAAGCTTCGTAGCCTTTTATAGATCTTTTTAATCCGCATCCTAAGCTCTTTAGCAATCAGAATGACTTATCTTCAGTGACGTCGAACGTCATGCCTCACATCTGCAGTAAGGACTGCCAGTTTCCGCCCGCCCATACATACTGGCCCCAGACAAGCTCAAAGCGACCAAGGCGGAATGCAAGCGGATGCTCGAAATGGGATTAATCCGCCCGTCCAAAAGTCAGTGTACATCACCATTGCACGTTACCAAAGAAATTCGGTGACTGGCGCCCATATGTTGGCTACAGGTCATTCAACTATGTTACCATGCCGGATAAGTATCTAATTCCGCACAACCACGACCTGACTTCAGTTCTAGTTGAAAAGTCAATCTTCATCAAAATCGACCTAATGCGCGCCTACCTTCAGATGCCGGTTGCGCCAGACGACATATTTAAAACAGCGGTCATTACACCTGTTAGCTTATTCGAGTACTTCAGAATGCTTTTCGGCCTCAACAATGCAGCTTAAGCTTTTCAGCGTTTTATTCATGAGGTAACATGAGGACTCAAAAGCGTTTATCCTTCCTTAGATGATATCCCCATCTCCAGCTCTTCTGACGATAAACATCTCTGTAATCTTAACGCAACCTTCCAACGATTGAACCAACATGGAGTTCCAGTCAAGCACGACAACTAGGAACTTGGCCAAAGCTCCATCGACTTTCTTGGCCAAATGATATCCTTAGCTATTATAGAATCCCTGTAAGACAAAATCCAGGCAATAAAGGTTTCTCCTGCTCCTCGCTTCTTCATACGGCTGCGTCGATTCCTTGGTCTGGTCACCTATTATCGACACCTAAGTCCTAACTGCGCGAGCACTGTGCAGCCAATGGCCGACTTGCTTCGCTGTAACAAACCCACTTTTCACTCTTTAGAAGATGTCAAACTGGCTTTCGAGAAGCTGAAAGACCCTGTCTCCAACATAGCGCTTCTTGCCCATCCAGATCCAGCTACACAAATTTCTCTTACGACTGATGCATCAGACACCGCCGTCGATGCAATTATTCAACAGCTCATCCACCATAGCTGGATACCACGATTTCTGTTCGTTAACGTCTAGAACCCGCGGAATCGTGTTACAGCACATTTGGTACCGCACTACTAGCAATCTAGCCAGGTATCTGACACTTCCTCCACTGCCTTGAAGCTCGATATTTTACAGTCTTTATTGGCCACAAGCGAGTGATCAACGCAATCAACGGCGCGACAGATAAGTACTCACTATTGGAAATTAGACCCCGAGACTACGTCTCTCAGTTCATGAAAGACCTAGGACATACCTCAGGAGCTCGTAATCCCGTCGTGGATGCTTGTTCACTTATCCAACAAATCAGCTTGGCGCCCAAAACCAACATCAACCTAGCCACCATGACTGCTGCTCAGCAACCTGAGGCCAAGATAGGCAAGCTTTGACCCAACACTTCTAGGAAACAAAAGCGAAGTTCCACTAGCGTCATCTAAGGGGATCATTCTTTGTGACGTCTCACAAACCTCTCCCCAACTCGCGGTGCCAACGACAATGAGCCGACTAGTTTTCAACACTCTACACACCCTATCACCTCCTGGCATACGTGCTTCGCAAAAGTTCATAACCGAATGCTTTGTCTGGCCCAACCTCAGCCGTGGGATTCGATTTTGGACTCGCGCGTTGTCTAGAATGTAGGTCGCCAAGGCGTACAGACTCATTAAAAGCCCACTCGGCACATTTCCAGCTCCTGACTCTGCTTTTGCACCCGTCCACCTCCACCTGGTTGGACGTCCGCCTCCATGTAAAGCCTACGTATATCTCCTCATCTGTGTCGACAGATTTGCACGTTGGCCAGAAGCGACTCTGCTGGCCAACTGCTCATCTGAGTCAGTTGTAAGCGTTTTCTTAGATGGGTGGGTAGCTCAATTCGACTGACCTACTATAGTCATCACCAATCGAAGATCACACTTTGACGGATCCTTCAGTAAACTTCTGATTGCACTTGGTTGCCAGCACAACCAAACCATCACATACCACCCTCCATCTAACGGGATAGTAGAAACCTTCCATCGGCAAAGTAAAGTATCACTATGCGCCCAATCTAACCCACCCTAGCGTGAAGCCTTTCCGCTGGTTTCCTTGGGCAAAAAAAAACGATTAAAGCGGATTTGCACACCACTCCAGCTTTGTTAGTTTTTGGTTACACACAAAGCTTGCCTGGTGAACTTATCTCACCAAACTGGCTGGCTTGCCGAACAACCTCCTCGTGGTGCCAGCTGGGTGGTTCGGGATTTTCCCGTTCCAGCAAATGGTTCGGCGGCAGTGTTCCAGGACGTGGTGGGTTTTCGCTTGGCAAGCTTTCTCCCTATAAAAAGCCACATATGTCTGTTTAACAACACTGTGACGTGGCGGATGACTCGCCACTAAATAAAGTCACTGCCCCTTGCTTCATCCTGGCGAAGCATTGTATTCCAGCAACATCATGCTGTACTTCTGGGGAGCATTGGGCCCCTGTTTGACAAAGGAACAAACGAAAGGCGTATGAACTGAGCAATCAGTCACCGGCTCCCAATGGGCGCGATTCCATGAATTCGCTCCGCTGCCTTGCGGACAGGCTATTCAGTCAAAGGCTCGGGGTGGTGCCCCCTAAGTCAACACTCTACTTCGGCTTGGGCAACCGGGTAGTATCTCGCCCTCTGAGGAAACCATCTCACCAAACTCGCCAATAGCTTTCGACTATGGCGATTACGCAGCTCACCTACCTTATCACATGCGAAAACAACAGCCTGTGCAACCCAGAGCACAGATCTTGCGTACAAATTGGAAGAAAGCTTAACCACCAACACGCAAGTGTCCGATCGCACTGACAACTTATGCCGCCCACTTCGAACTTCTTACTCTGGCCCGTACCTTATAGTACGTAGGACCGACAAGACATTTAATCTTGACTATAAGTGTAAAAAGGAGACAATCAACATCGGCAGACTCAAGGCAGCATTCCTCGATAACTAACGTTTCGGTGCAACAAGAACCATCTGGCTATCACGGCTAGCACCACAACCTCATGTAAGTCATTTCGCTCCAGCAGAACCTACAACCTCAACCGACCACTCCTTTCCTCACCCAGTTATCAACCAACGTGGTATGGAGCTCAAACATCCGGTTCGGTTTTCGGACTTCCTTAGCGGTTCTTCTTTTACATGAAGCATGCATCTCACATATATATGCCCTTACAAAGCATTTCCAAAGTCCAAAAAGAAAGACAAAAATGTTTTGCAATTACTTAAAAGTGCGAAACCTTTCGAAAACCCCAAAAATAGTTTCCCAAATTTTTCGCTTTGCACTCTTTTATTTAATGTCATGCATTTGCGCTGTTCTTTTTTAGTTTGCTCTTCATGTACACACCCAGTCAGTTGTCGCTTGGTTTCACCTTTAGCTGGGTACCACCAACTTCAACAGTAAGGGCAATGAACTTCTTGCTTAACCAGCTACGTGAACTTTAGGAATTTCCCCCACCACCACAAACATCTCTTTTCGTCAGCAATAAATCGGAATATCTGTAGATCACGTAATCTGTTCAGATTTTGTTCTGCTCTCCGAGCTGAACAGTTTCATTGCAAAAGTTTCATCACCAATCGTGGTGACTTCTTCAGTGCGTAATAAGCCAATTGAGTTGTTTTGTCGACTCTTACAGACGAGCGAATGACATTTGAACTTGATCACTTCGATTCAGGTCCCATGACCATTGCTAGTTCGGAGCTCGAGCACCGCCTCTTTACGACTCATGTGCCAAGTGATCCACACTAACTCTTTTTGGCAGCTGCCCTTATATTGGATCCAAGTCGATGCGTTGGTTCATTGAACTATCTGCAGAAAACCAGGCTTCGAGGAATTCTCTCTTTTTTGGTTTTTGGTTGCGCTAGTATCGCCTTTTTTCAAATCAAATATATGCCCTTCTTCATCAACGTGTGTCGAGACCAAGGATGATGGGCAATGGTTCCGACAGGCTCGTTTGTGTTCTTGTATCCGTGTATACAATTTTCTTCCTGTTTGACCCACATAGTTCTTATCACAATTTTTACACTGTATCCTGGAACTAACGTTCCATCCTTCGTGTGCTCTCGTTTTCCCTTTCGGTCTAGACAGGGTTCCTTTCAGTGTTGGTGGGTATGTGAGCCAACAACAGATGGTGAGGCTTGAAGAGTCTAGCATTCAGTTCTGAAACGTTCTTGATTTATGGTAAAGCGATCCGTTTCCTTGTTGTTTGTTCAGGTGTGGTGCTTGAACTCTTGTGGTTCATGCATCTTCGCATGAAACGACGTGGATATCAGTTGCGCATGAAGGATGTAAGTAAGTGGTATTCTTCTTCGTGTTTTGCTTCTGCGGTATTTGATTTGATCGGGAAAAACGGAGATATTAGCGCAAGGAGAAACTAAAAGCAGAGAGAATTCCTCGAAGCCTGGTTTTCTAAGATAGTTCAATAAACTAACGCATCGACTTGGATCCAATATACCGGCAGCTGCGAATAAGAGTTTATGTGGATCACTTGACACATGAGTCGAAAAGGGGCGACGCTCGAGCTCCGAACTAGCAATGTTCATGGGACCCGAATCGAAGTGATCAAGTTCAAATGTCACTCGTTCGTCTGTGAGAGTCGACAAAACAACTCAATTGGCTTATTACGCACTGAAAAAGTCACCACGATTGGTGATGAAACGTTTACAAAGAAACTGTTCAGCTCGGAGAGCAGAGCAAATTCTCTTTTCATTTCGAGACCGTAGGGAGGACAAGGGTAAGAGCGCGCTAGGGTCCGATTGCATGGCTCTCCTCCAGCAGCTACATCAGGATTCAAAACCTGGTCTCACAGAAGGCTGGCCTGCGGCGGACAGTCCTCAGGTAAATCAAAGAGCTGCTTACACAATATCCTCTGGAAGAGGGTTATACAGCAGTCCTGAGATTTCCCGGTGTGTCTTTGTAAAATTCTAAGTAAAATTCTAATTTTATTGTACACTTAAGCGCCCGGTGTAGATTGTTGAACTGGTTGCTGAGTTTGATTGCAGTATCCGAACAACGTCATTTTGCTTCGCACTCGTTAACATTGCAAGGCACAATTACCTTGTTCTTACATTTTAGTTTCCCTAGCCAGCAATGTCAACGGTGCCGTTTGTTATACCTAGGCAAACATGAAACCTCTTGTTGTACCAATAAAATCTTCCATGCAACCCTATCGTTTTTCTGGAATTGCCATCCTGCTCCCGCTAAAGTTGTGTATTGAATTTACGAGCATGGAGACCAATATGAATTTATAGTTAGCCAATGTTCTAATTTCTTTGCATTCTGCATTCAGTGTTTGGGTACAAAGTCATGTGTTCAAATGCATTTGCTATTACTTAAGCGATTTAAAAGAGTTCTAATTCCGGTTCATGCGAACACGTTTCTAGTGCCACACAAAGCTTCCCTGAGGGCTGGACCTTCAAATTTGGCCTTGGTCTACATATTCTACTATCTAGAGAATTACTGGCACACGCTTTCGACGATCCTACCCAAATGCTCGTTTGTTCACTAGCCTAATATTCTTTTCTGTACTTATTACCATGATAAGTTATACGCGCGATGTTCTGAAGTCGTTACTTGCTTTATCTCAAGTGAACAACGATAAGCGGTCTATCAAGAATAAAATAAGAAAAGTCTGCAAGAAAATGGAATAAATCTATAAAAAAACATCTTGCGAGGTGCAAAGTTGTTTTGAGGGAGAACAGCGTGACAGGCATGATCGTTTCTACTTTTCTAACCGCCAGTGTTTGTTCAGTGTTGAGAAATATGGTTGATAGTAAAAACATTATCAACTCTCGCTAATGTGCGCAACTCTGCATCAAGATGCTACAAGAGACATGGCTCCAAAAAGGTGTTAAAGACGAAGTTGTTGCACTTGACCAGTCTATTTGTTTCCGTGCTGATCGCCCATGCACCTACCGGATTCGTGGCGGCGGAGTCGTAACATTTATTAACGCCTCTTTGTGTTTGTTAGTGAAAAGCCACTTTTGTTGCACTTCACACGGTATAGATTGCATAGTCCAACAGTGCAAAGCAAAACATGTGAACGGGTACCGCCCAATATGACTGGCCAATACATATATACCCATCGGTTGTCCCGAATCAGAGAAGGACAAATTTTACGGCGATTTTACGGCTGCTGTTATTGGGAACATCCAGCACTCACTGTGTTTATTTTCTGAAGATTTCAACAGATTTAACACCACATTCCTTACTGCTCTTGGGCTACAGATTATTGTAAATGTCTCACCAGGTTAGAAGCAACTCTGAATTTGGTATTTGTCAATACTCTACAGTTATTTTCGGTATGCAGTCGGACACTATTTGGTAGCGCTGATCATGTTCTTGTCAACTTAATCCCTGTTATGAAACGCTGGTTTTCTTGAGGTTTTGCGGATAACGAAACAGCTCAGCGGAGTCAACTGTAAGCGCACAAATTCTGATAGGATTTAGGAGAATTAAATCGTAAGCTCAGCCACACTAGTAGCGCGTCCTTCTCTGATTCACAAGCCGTATCGTTTCAGTGGTCTAGGGACTCTGATTCCTGTCGACGTCGCATCACTGTACAAGAAGCTAGCCCAGTTGTACTCAGGCAAGACCTGCTGACTTGAAAACTTATCTCCAGTCGTCCTGAAGCAGTGTGTCGATTCCTTTGCTCCGGCTCTGGCCGAGCTATCCATATTATGCTCAGAACAAGGAAAGATCGCAGAGGTTTGAGGATTGCCAGCGTCATGCCAGTATCGAAGAAAGGGACGGGCAAATATCGGCCTATTGCACTCACCTCGGTGGCTTTGAAGGTTTTTGAGGAAATCATTCTTTATAAAATGCTAGCTCACTCCAGTTTAAATAATCCATTACAGCTGGCGTATAGAAGTTCAAGATCCACACAAGATACAGAGAGTTGTCTAGTGCATTCAGTCTTGCCATGGTAGACGGTAAAAGCAAAGTCACACTTGTTTGCTTTCTCGACTAGAGCAACAACTTCGGTTGTCTGAACCGTAAATTACTGTTGCAAAATCTACAAAACTTCTGGTGTCTAACCTTCCCTAGTATTTTTTCTAAAGGTCCATTTCGCCAAACGTACTCACATCAAGACGTTTGGCGGCAAAAGCTCGTCACCACTTACCATAACACCCGGTGTCCTTCAGGGAACTATTTTGTCACCATTCTCTTGTTCTCTGCCGACGTTAACTCTCTACCTATTCCCGAAGAAAACCAAGCTGTTAAAATATGCAGGTGCTGTTATCTTCGGTGTGAAGCATTAAACAGCAGCCTCCTCAGATAAGATGCAAAGTTGTTTAGACGAATAAGTGCAACAATCAAATTCCCACTGCTTGACGCTGTATGCGTCCAAGAGTACTGATACGCTGTTTTCACTTCATAAAGTATCCCGTTAGCAAGAACTTGTCATGGTACGTCCCAAACTTCAGATTGAAGATGAATGTTTGAGCTTATATACGTACGTGAAGTGTCCTCTATTTGCACTAAGCCCCGATTTATCATGGCCACTGCATGTGAATCGAATATTCACCAACGTCATGTGACTTTCATTTAACATCGCTCGATTGAGATAATCCTGTGTACCACACAAATTGATTATGAAATTCATCAATGCATGCATTCTACAACACTGGACTTATTGTTTGCATGTGGTTTTTCCAAGTCTAATGTGTATGCATGTCAATCGGTATGAGAGATCACGGAAGCACTTGTCTTACTGCAGTGGTATACAAAAGCCAATTTTGTCAAAACCCATTGTATCAACGCATGCCAATATATGCAATAGACTTTCTTCAAAAATACTCACTGATATTAGTCACTCTCTTCAACCTGCACTTTTATATTACTTTTCTACCTCGTCCACCAGACAAAAGTCTTGAGCACTAGATGTCCGCACAAAGCGTATGGTTCGTCGGTCATTCCCTAAAAAGCCAAAGTAACTTTTTGACTAAAATGTTGTTTTTCAGGAACTGTTCAGTAAATCCCGTCAGTGAGGGAAATTTTTCTTGAGGCTTTCTTGCGGATTGATCTGTCTCCTTGAACTGATTATTTGTCATTCCGATAACATGTGTGTCAGGTCTGCAAATTCACCTATATATATATATATATATATATATATATATATATATATATATATATATATATATATATATATATATATATATATATATATATATATATATATATATATATATATGGTTGGCGGCATCCGGTTTCGGATTTGCCAGTCACTGTGGTCAGCCACAGGACGCCTGCGCCTACGGAGGGACCATGGATGGCTTGCGCTGCACCACCCACAGCTACAATCACACACCCCATATCCAGTGTAAACCCGAAGGAATAAGAACGGGAGGTATGCGGATTGGAACCACGTTTCATCAACGGAGCCGGCCCACACTACTTCACAGGCAAACACAAACGCGCTGTAGTTGGGGAAGCAACCGCACACAAGGCGGTGGCTGGACCGTAGTCCGCTCCACACTGAGTGCATGGAATCACTCTTCGAGCCTAGCACGGCCACAAGGACCGTGCACCCCATCCGCTCCAGCAACGACCAACTGTCTCCTGGAGCCAGTATGGACAAGGTAGTGGGTAATAGACGGGTAGGCACCTTGTCAACATGCACATCAAGCGCAGCCACATCGGGAATGTCAAACAACAGCCAAACACTTGAGAGAGGAAGAGAGAAAGAAGAAAAAAGAAACAAAAGGAGAAAAACTCGATTATTGCCTAAGGAAACGGTGACATAAACCTTACTTTAATGCGCATATGCAATAGGTTGTTTACAAACAAATCCTAGATAAGTGCACGAGGTCAGAAAGTATAGTTCACAGAATGTCACGAACACAAATATGTTACGGAAATCGAATACAATTGGCTTAAGCGAGGTGAGCAGGTTAGTGGAATAGAGCACACGTAGATATTTATACGAGAAAGAAAAGCATCAAGGCAAAGTTGATAAACCACCACCTGAAATAAAGAGACTTAGCATGCAAGCACGCGGTTAATAAATCGAATTCAGCGTGCCTACAAACGCTGCGCCTGCTCGGCGTACTTCTCTGCAGAACCCGTTGTCGCTTCTGTAGTGGTCCAGAGTGGCCTAGCTCATGGCCCACTAGACATTTATATGAGAAAGAAAGACATCAGGAGAGAACCGAAAACCCACCACCTGAAATAAAGAGACTTAGCATGCAAGCTTGCGGTTAGTAAATTGAAAATCGAAAGCAGCGTACCTACAAACGTTGCGCCGGTGCTGCCTACGTTCACTGCAGGACCCGTCGTCGCTTGGGCAGTGGTCCCGAATGACCTCTCTCACGGCTCACTAAGCCTGCCTGACTAAAGCACTCGCGACCGCATGTTATACAGCACCATGCGCTCGATGTCGATGGAGTACAATTCATCGGTGCTTGCCGCTTCCGCACTTGCCGCTTCTTCTCTGCATGCTTGAGGGCTTTCTCCCGCACTTCAGCAACTGCCTTCGTGATGGGATCGCGCCATGCACGCCGATCAACCGCCTTCGATTCCCATAATCTGCAATCAAGATTAGAACGTGTGAGGCTCACTTTAATCATGTCCTGGTAACGTAACTTTGGTTTCCCCACGTGCCGCTTCCCTATACTCAGCTGACCGTATAAAAGTTGTTTCGGTATCCGCGTCAAATCCATACGGCTCACATGACCGAGCCATCTCAGGTGTCTCAGTAAAAGTATGCAGTCCACTGCATACATTCCACTTCGGCGCAAGACTTCCGTGTCTGCAACTCTGACACCCCAACCGATCCGCAAAATTCGTCGCAGACACTGCTGATGAAACCGCTCGAGATATCGCACATCCCGACAGTACACCGTCCACGTTTCACTGCCGTATAGAAGAACGGACAGTACCATGGATTTGTACACCATCAGCTTTGTGCCAATGCTAAGCTGATGGTTGTTCCACACTCGCTACTCAAGCTTCCCGAATGCCGCTGCTGCCTTCGATACGCGAATACGCAACTCAACGTGTAGCTGCTGATCAATCGACATCACGCTCCCAAGGTAGAAAAAGCGGGAGGTTGTTTCCAATACTTCAGCGCCAATGCTGATTCGCGGCAATATTGGAGATTGCACCTCCGGTGATGGTTGAAAGAGACAGGTACTTTTGCTTATGTTGATGGTGAGCCCGAATTTGGCCGCTGTCGAAGCCAGAGCACTAGTCATGTGCTGCAACTCATTCGCGTTGTGTGAGAACAACGCACAGTCTTCAGTGAACAGCAACAGACGGATAGTTGTCTCACAGACTAGAGTTCTCGCACCGAAACGACGGTGTTCAGCAACCCACCATCAATACGGTGCTCCACACAAACACCGTAAGCACAAGTCGCATCAAAAGCACAAGACAACATTGCATGAAGATAGATACTAAACAGGGCAGGAGCTAAGATACAGCCTTGCTTCCCACCAGTGACAACTGCAAACTCATCCTAGGTCTCTCCATTCAGCTGCACCCTCGCTCGCATACCACTGTGCAGACATTCAATTAAATGTACAAAATTACGCGGGCAACCAAACTTACCCAACACCATCCACAATGCCTCGCGGTTCACCGTATCAAATGCTTTGGTGAAATCAACAAAAAGCGAGTACAATGGCTGGTGTCGTTCTCTGCACTTCTTTTGCAACTGAAGAGCCGCAAACATCATATCTATAGTGCTGCGACCCGAACGGAATCCACACTGCTCCTCTGCCACGTTAGGTCCCACGACCTGACTGACGAGGCGGTTGAGCAGGATTCGGGCAATCACCTTGCCCACACAACTCAGCAAGTTGATGCTACGATAATTCGTGCAACATTGCCTGCTACCTTTGCTCTTGTACAGTGGTAGCACAAGGGCATCCTTCAGCTCAGAAGGAACCTCCTCCGCAATCCACACGCGTTGCACCAAGTGGTGCAGCGCAGTCAACAACGCGGGTCCACCGTGTTTCAATACTTCAGGCGGGATCCCGTCGGCTCCGGCACATTTGCCGTTTCGCAGATGAGCAAGTGCTCTCTGCGTCTTATCCAGTGTCGGCGTATCCGCCAGATCCGCCTTCACATCGTGCTGCTTCGGGCTGTTCAATGTAGGCCAGTCGATCTCTGAACGATTGTTCAAGAGTCAAAGTGTTTCCGCCAGATCTTCATTATGTCTGCAGTCTGGGTGCAGGTAGCGCCTGAACTACCATCGATCAGTGTCCTCAGCGGCTCCAATCTTGGTCCATACACCGCCTTCAAGAAGTCAAAGAATTCCTTGTGTTGACGGCGTTCGGCGTAGCATTCCATCTGCTTCACCTTCTCCGTCCACCATGCATTTTTTATGCGACGGAGCTCTCGGGTCACTCGCCGTCGAAGTTTGCGAAACAGACTACTCTTTCCCAAGTCACTGGGGTCTGCAACATGTGCACCAAATGCTGCATTCTTCTCCGACACCAATGCGCCGATCGTCGCATTGTTGTCATCAAACCAATCAGGCCGTTTACAGTTTGCGCGCCCTATGGTCTCCTCGGCAGCAGCTGTCACGTGATCGCGAATGTGGCTATGCAGTCCACATCACACAGGCGTGCAGCCATCGCCTTCTCCAGCTCAGTACGTTTCGCCACAGTACCGAGGGAGAGAATGTTAAATTTATGCCGATTCACGGCGGGAGTGCAATACATTGATTTACAAAAATATATGTACAGTTTGGTCCGAACAAATTTGTGATCAGTGCCACACTCAGCTCCACGCAGTACACGTGTCATGCGCACTTTACGCATATCATGCTGACGTACAATGACATAGTCGAGCAGGTGAGCGTGACCACTCCGTGGGTGTGTCCAGGTTGCTATATCACTCGCACTCAGTGCAAACCAAATGTTCGTAATCGTCAGGCCGTGAGTGGCACACCGTGAGAGCAGCCTGTCACCGTTCGCATTCGCTGAGTCAATGCCATGCGAACCGATATCATCTGTCCACACCGATGCATCACGCCCAACACACGCGTTGAAATCACCCAGCAGAAATAGTCGGTCGCTCCTTGGCACAAACCGTATCACGGAGGATAGCTGATTGTAGAACTGATCACGCGTGTCATCGGGATAACACATGATCGGACCGTAGGTGCTTATAAAAGTAGCAAACTTACATCTTCCGAGTCGTAGGCGAACAGTTATCACTCGCACGCTGATGCCCGTTGGTTCACCCACCAGCTGGCCAGAGGCGATCGGATATTGCAAATCCGACCCCATGTTCACGTGGTGCTGAGGTGGCATTGCCCACCCAGTAGAATGTGTAGCCAGCACCTGCTTCATGCAACTTACCTTGCTCAACGAGCCGTTTCACTGAGCGCCGTAATATCGATGTGGTGACTCGCCAGTTCCATCGCGACGAGTGCATTGCGTCGCTCCGGGCGCTCACTGGAGTTCCGGTCCAGTAGTGTGCGCAGGTTCCAGAACCCGATGCTGAGTGCTTTGCGCAAGCATACGATTGCATTGGTGGGCAATGGCACGCGAGGTGGTCGTTGTGCTTCGGAGATTTGCTTGAGGGACTCCACCAGGAGCCTTTGGCTCAATAGCCTGACCCACAAGGCAGTGGGTTGTTTGGAGGTTTGCTTGAGAGACTCCGCCCGGAGCCTTTGGCTCAATAACCTGACCCACAAGGCAGTGGGGAGCAGATCCAGCTCGGGAATGTGATTGCAGAGACGGATGGGGACTTGCTTGACGGCAGTCACACGCAGTCTTTGAGGTACTGGAACAATTATTATGTTTTGCGACTGTAGTAGGATACGCACCTGCGACCATGGCCAGACGCAGGTGGGTTTTGGCGGGTTTGCACCAATTTGACCAGGGGCTGCCTGGCTTGAGGCGAGCAGTAGCAAACCGTTGAATACTCGTAGGTGTCCTTCCACCGTCAGAGACAATGCGTGGCACTCGTGCTCTACGCCAATCGAGCTATGAGCTTATAACCCGTAAACCTGTTGTCTCCCATGGCTAGGTTTTACGGGAAGAGGGCCATCAAGCACTTCCTAACCTCCGGAGAGGATGGACTAGGATACTGCCAGGGCGCCCACACCTGACAGGAGAACGACTCGAGTCCTCAGCCAAAGCCTTCGATTAAATAAACATCCGAAAGGCAGCGGGTCTAGCACATGGTCAGTTAGCCGACTCATGCGGATTGGTGTCCTGGATCTTAGCAAGGAGAATGGCGAAACCCAAATCCCACCCAGCGGTCGCCACGTGGAGGCGTCCAGGACATGAGACTATGGCGCAACAGTAGCAGCACTGGGTAGACCATCTGTCAGGATCTAGCCACCACCAGCCTCAGCGCACCATAGGCTCTCCCGCCATATATATATATATATATATATATATATATATATATATATATATATATATATATATATATAATCCACAATCTGTGGTACAGATATTGTGCCATCGGAATCATGGCTGAATAGGAAGACAGTATGAATAATAAGAAAGAGCAACAACAACAAAACTTTTATTGTCTAGTTTACCACTCACAGTTTTTGAAATTTTCTCAGCTCGTTTTATTAGGGGGAGGAAGAAGGGACACCGCAACAAACCGATGCACACGTCCGCCATTGACATCGATCTTGATGCATGGCTTCCAAGGTCTTTAGCCAGCAAGTATCCGCATCCATCGGACCCCAACCAGCTAGTCGACAACAACCAGCCGAGGCCAACTGTTTCGTCAGCTTTTTCATGCGGCTTCTCCATGTTGTAAGCTGTCCACCAGACCGTCTCTTCCAGCCCTGTCTAGCAACCGCAAACAACGCACGACGCGGGTAACGCTGGACAGGCAGACGCAATACGTGTCCCAACCACCGCAGTTGATGCAGTGAGACGAGCTGTTTGAGCGAGTGACTTCCACGTCCAAGATGCGCTGTCTAACTTCCACAGTACTTATGTGGTGCTGCCAACACACAAGGGGCAATGGACTGCAGACAGCAGTGCTAGAAGAAGGATAGCCTGCGCAAGTCATCTTTACGAATGAACCAGGTCTCGCATCCGTACAACAGTACAGCACGAACAGTTGCACAATAGACCCGATCTTTGCTGGAGAGACGAATGTCGTGGCAACGCCATAAGTGCCTCATCCTAGAAAAAGCGAGGCGTGCTCTCGAGATGCGCGTCGAAATCTCGTCTCCAACAGCCCCGCCAGCAGTGATGCAACTTCCCAAGTAGACAAAGCTCTCCACAACCTCTAGTGTTTCACCACCAAGAGTGAGTGAAGGCAGAAGCACCTGCCAGGCTTTGAAGAGAGCCTTGCATTTGGATGGCGAAAAGTACATACCATACTTTGATACTTCAATCGTCAGACTGTTTAGTGCAATTTGGACGACACGTGAACCGTCACCCAGCAAGACAATATCATCAGCATAATCCAAGTCAACAACTCGACTACCTGGGAGTAGGTCAACACCAGCGTTCAACGAATCGCCCAGAGCGTTCTTCAGAATATCCCCAATGTCAAAGTTGAATAGGAACGGAGAGATAGGGCATCCTTGTCGAACTCCACTGGAGACCACAAAGGTAGGCGAAAGCTTGCGATAAGCCATAACCCAGCCCGAGGTCAGACTATATAGATTGCGCAGTATGGAGACGAACTTCTCGGGGACACCATTACTCAGTAGGCAGTGCCACAGTACCGTACGATCGACGGAATCGAAGGCTGCACGGAGATCCAGGAACATATCAATCGTTGACCTCTGATACACATGGCGGAACTCGAGGATCTGGCGGTGTGTGAAGATTTGATCGATGCAGCCGCGACCAGGACGAAACCCAGCTTGTTCTTTTCGTTGTAACGATTCGCGCGTTGGGGATAGCCTACGAAGTATGATTTACACCAGCAGCTTGCAAACGACGGGGACTAAGCTTATGCCTCTGTAGTTGCAGCAGATTGTGCCCAATCCCTTTTGAAGGTGGGGACGACTATCGATTCACTCCAAGGTGATGGAACTTTTTATTTCGACCAAATTTTCGAGAACAAAGTGGTGAGTTCTCGAACCAGCGAAGCGCCACCATCTTTAAATAGAGCTGGAGGAAGACCATCAGGGCCGGGAGCTTTATAGAGCTTCATGTGCCGGAACTCCTGCTCTAGTTCCTGGTAAGAGGGAGGATCAGTGGGGATAGACAACTCGGCCCCAGCGACAGCGCCAGAGGTAGCAGATGGAGTGGGGACCAACGAAACTGCGAGCCAAAATGTTCGCCCTAATGCTCCAACTTTCGTTGAAGATTGTTGATTAAGGTGTCATCCTCTTCGCGTATTGTTTCACTTTATACCAGATCGAACACCTTCCGTGACTCGAATGAGATGGAAAATTTTTCTGGTATTGCCAGAGAGACTGGCCAGCTTCATCTCCCCAGCACGTTCACACCACCAAGCTTCGAGATCCATTTGCAGACTTCTGCGTAACTCTCGACCCAGGGATTGGCGTTCGTCACTGTGTCTGGAATCCGATGGGAACAGGCGGCATTTGTCCATCAGCGACAAGGAGAAGGAGGAAATCCAATGCTTCGGTGGGTGAATGGGTAACACTACAAGTGTCGATACTGGCAGTACCTAAGGCAACTTTGATATTCGCCCACTGCGAATCGAGATCACCGTCAACTGTCGAGGCAAGCAAGGTTAACCGTGAGGCTTGGTACTTTGTTAAAATCGCAGGGTGTCGTAGATTTCCGACGTCCGGTCGGTAGTGGGCGCGCTTAGGTAATCCTCCGAAACGCATGCAAATTTTAGCACAAACCAATGCATGATCGGAGTCTAGACAAGTTGGCCAGTACGCTCGGCAGTCCGTTACGCTTCCGCGCCATCTGTAGCTGATTGATATGTGGTCAAGCTGAGAGCACTCTTGCGTATGTGGGGGCGGGCACCAGGTAGCAGTGTGTCTCCCGGAGTGCCGAAAACTAGTGCTCGAAAGATACAAGCGATGATCAGAACAAAGAGCAAGCAGCCTGTCTCCATTGTCCGATCGACTGCCACCGTGACCAATGCTACCCCCAAGGTGGTGTTCGCTTGGTGGAAGGCAGCCAACCCGTGCATTTAAGTCCCCGGCAAGAATGACTATATCAGTCCGTTTGGAGGAAAGCAGAAGTTCAGGTAGTTGTTGGTAAAAACTATCTTTAACTGCATCCGGACTGCAGTCTATAGGGGCATAGGCGGAGACGCCAAACAAGGCACGCTTAAAGTCTCGACTCCTGCTTACGTTACCTGAACCTCTTAGTCTGACTGCACATAGCCGACTATTGACTGGGATCCAGTCAAGCAGAGCTGATTCAGCCCTGGCACTTAGTGCAACCCGAACACCAGCTTGGTCAGTGGCGGCAGCTTCTGGGTCTCCGGAAAGCCGTAAGTGGTATTTGGCTTCAGTGTTTACCGGTGAAGTCATTCTGATGACGGCGCTAGAGTCTTGTAATCTGGTCTCTGAAAAGCAACACATGTCTACCGAAAGCGTATCAATAGTACGGGCCAGGCATGCCTGTCGTCGGATCTGAATCAAAGTTCGAACATTAAACGCTGCGAGGATGAATGGAGAACCAGGTCGAAGAAGTGCTGGAGCTTCGGCGGGGTGAGAGGCGGTTGTGATCGCAAGAGACTGAAAACCGGGAGTTTGGCTGTTGTTTCCATCAGCTGCTAGAGGCGGGTCGTTTGTGACGGTGACTGTAGAAGACGTAAGACAAAACATACATGAACGAGGGGAGGTGGGGTGATCTGTGAGTGGAGGTTGAACGGTTACGTTAACGTAGAAGTTAGGCATAGCAGAAGCAGTAGTAAGCAGTGTTGTCCATGATTCGTCAGTGGGCGTGATACTACCCGGTTGCCCAGGCCGAAGTAGAGCGTTGTCTTAGGGGACCTACCCTGAGCCTTTGATCAAAGGTCTAACCTACAAGGCAGCAGGGCGATGTGAGGGCGTCGGAACCCGTTGGGAGCCGGTGACCAAAGAGATGGTTCATATGCCCAGTTGTTGTGGAGTTCTTCGAGCTGGGCAACTTGGTTGCAAAAGTTTCGACACCATTCGAAGTGGCATCTTCAGTGCGGGATTGATAGCAGTAAAGTAGCAGTAGCTGGTAGAAAGCAAACCCAATAATGGGTGGGGGCGTATTGCATCTGCAGCGCGTTTGCTGCTTCCACAGCCGTTCTTGTTGGGCCATCAACCGTCTTGAGTGGAGGAAATTCTTGCCTCACGTTTCTCAGGCTATTAACGTGCTTGTACAGCAGTTTGTGGTTAGCACTGAAAGCTTTTGCGATGTTCTGCTGATAGGCGGCTTTATCTTCTCTTAACAGTTGAGTGCAGTGGTTACGTTGGGCTACGTAGTTGTCCTAAGTTTCTGGTGCTGGAGCTTCTCTGTATACTCGCCATGCTGCGTTGCGTACTATCATCCATTTTCGGGTTCTGCTCCTAACGAAAGAAACTGATTTGCACTTATTGCAAGCTTTTATCTCTGAAGCCTGTGCAATCAGCTGACTGAATGTGTTGACGAACACGAGCTAGGCGACTTCCGGGGGGTTCTTCTTCGAGGAAAGACCATGTTGTGGCGCTGACTAGCTGGGCGAGTCGGTCGTACTTTGTGATGGTTCGCACAGTCTCATGGTTATCATTCAGACGAAGTTGAAACTGATGAATGCGTGATCACGGCGACCCAACGAGCGAGCCTCTCACTGAGCCAGTTTGAATGAAGTGAGTGCAAGTAAAAAGTGGGCTGCGCCTTTGCACCTCATTGGTCTGTCCACGAGACGGAGACGGGTGTAGTGAACGCATTTTTATTGTAGAGTGGAAGCAAGGTTAGATAGGACATACATAAGGCTGTTGGAGTTAAGACAAATACAACAAGCAGTTTTAATATTATGTGGTACCCTAGCTCCGTCTGCACGCATAACAATTCAGTTTTGATGCTGCTACGAATACCTGGGTAGATAAAGGAAACATTTTCGTTCCAGCTAGATCTTGAGGAAGCACAGAACGACAGTTTCGGTTCTCTATAGAAGCATTAGATTTATTTGTTGGCTGCTTGATTTTAAGCTGTATTAATGTCGGTAGATTAGGACTAGTAACAAATCCAGAAGGTTAGACAATAATATGAACGATAATATTGTACGCCTAAGTATAATAAATAAAAGGGAGAAACTTGTCACCTTTGCTTGCAGGACGGCTGTATCCAAGGCAGATTGCGGTACGGTTGCGGCTATGATTGCGTCGAGTCTTTAGCACGTGGAAAGAGGCGTACGCGTCTGTCGTCCGGTTATCTATTCGTGTGTTTTACGTCTTGAGTTGATAAGTAAATCCGCTTTGTGAGTGGGTCATAGAAACTGCTTTCTCAACCGTTCATTGATGTCACTTGCTTTGGCACGCAGGCATGGTACTGGATAGAGGTCAAGTGTTTTTTGACGTTAGCTTGTGGATCATGCAGTGTGTTAATCAGGTTTTGGTGTGTGTTAGGTTAAACGAAATTACAGTTCCAAAAACAATTGGTTCGAGAGCTTGTAAAGGGACTTAACAGGCTGTTGTATTAATGTGGTGGCAGCTTACGTTGCAGTACGGATCTAATTGTGTAGATTCGACAGCCGTTCCAGGGTCGGTTGTGAAGATGGATGGGCAACCTTAATGCGATACCAAACTGTCCACTAATGCCCAGATAACAGTTTCGGCTGTTCAGTCTCCTACGCGAATGACTTCTAGCCATGTTGGGAAGTGGGAATATGTACGAATCCGCATGAAGAAGGTAAAAGAGCTAATCGGTCTAACTATACATGCGAGAATCTAAGGTTTGTTTCCGGAGAATGAGCCCAGAGGACTACGGATTGCCGATGCAGTGTGGAACGTTGTCAGTGATGGCAAGCGTGAGCCAAGGTACGAATAACTTCGTTTGCACGTGGCACGTTTGTTTGATGGTCTATTTCAGAGATGCACGAATATCAGGATGTGACTGAGTCAAGTGGGTCAAAGACAGTGTGTCTGAAGGGACGGGCGCAGGGAATCTAGGACCACATGTAGAAATGTCTTGGAGAATAGTTCCGTCTGTGCTTTGGAGAGGAACGGGTTGCCAAATCACTGAAAGGAAATGCACGATGTGTTTTCACCTTTATCTTGGCCGATGACATGTCAGCCAGGTCGACGGCAGGCAAAGTATGAAGGGTAAGGCTGAGGCATGAGGGAGCGTCGGCGACGAGGTTGTCGAGACCTGAAGCATGACGTATGTCAGCAGTGAACTGTGTGACAGGCTAGGTGTGTTGTTTTCCGTGGTGTGAATTTTTCAGACACTGAGTTGTAGGCAAGGATGAGGAGTTTGTGGTCCGTGTAGACCGTGAAAGAGCGACCTTCGAATATGTGCCGGGAATGGCGAACGGCTAAATAGGTAGTAAGCAATTCTCTGCCAAACATGCTGTAGTGGGATTCCGCAGACTGCAGACGTTCAGTGTTTAAGCCCAGAATATTCCAGTGTACACCATAGTGTTTTCGGAGGAGAGTACCTATCTAGACGTCTGAGGTATCAGTCGTGATAGAGAGGGACACAGTCGATTCGGACTAAGCGTGGAGAGCTTTGTTGGAGATATCATACTTGAGCTTGGTAAGGACTACGCGTGCTGGGTCCGGGAAAGCGTAGTGAAGTTTATTTCCTCTGAGGAAGTTGCATAAACTGAGCACTGTGCGGAATGAAGCGCCGATAGTAGTGAACTAGACCACTGAATCGACGGAGGTGCTTGAATGAGGTCTGAACTGGGAAGTCCTTAATTCCTTGGACCTAATCAGAAAGAACTTCCATGCGGGACGATGAGATGAGATGGCTTAAGAATTCTATCATTGACTTGTTAAGTTCACACCTAGTCGGATTACCTCTGACACAGTGATGAATCGAGTTCTGAAAGCGATAAGCTAGATGGTAGAATGCTCTTCTTTTGATATACCAGATACTAAAAGGTTTATTGAAACGATAATAGACGAAGTCAAGAACATAAGTGACGTCGTAGATGACGTGTTGAAACTTTTGTGCGGTATTACACAGTCCGAAAGTCCTTCCTAAAAATTTGAACAGACCAAAGAGATTGATGACGGCTGTTGTAGGAAGATCGTTTTACTCTACTAGTATCCGCTGATATGCTCAAATCAGTTCGATCTTACCGAAGGTCGTCTTATTTGTGAGGCATGCGGCGAGGTCCTGTATGTATGGGATGGGTATCTATCTGGGACGGTTAGCATATTGGGTGCGCAGTAGTCCGCGCAAAGGCGCCACCCACCAGTATTTTAGGAACCATCTGAAACGGAAGGACCAAAACTGTTTGAAAGACGGATTATCCCGAGTTTAAGCATGTGGTCAAACTCAGTCCTCGCTACCTTAAATATCTTTGATGAAACTCGGCATGGATGAGATGAGACTGGCGGGCTATTCATCTGAAAGTAGTGCGTGATTTGTGATGCCACTTTCATCGGCTGAACGAGCTTGGAGCACTGGGAGAAAAGGTTGGCGTTGTCCGGCGAGGTCTGGGCAAAAACATAGACCTGAGTGATGGATGCGGTTTCCGGATTCATGCCCCATACACTGGGTTTCATTGAAGGATCGATTATCACCTGGCCTTTTTCATTGACCAATTGGTCATAATACGTGAGGAAATAAATACTGGTGATTGAAATTCGAGCGCAACAACTGTAAATAACCAGCTGAACGTGTGCCGAAGACCTAGGTTCGGTGTAGGCGACTGATGATCGTAGGTGACAAATGGTGTGCTATGGGCGGGACGTAAGCTTGTTGACAAAGAATTGGTCTGCTCACCTGGAATAGGGAAGTAATGTTGACTTCCAGGTCGGTTTCAAGTAAAAGCAGTTTTTCGGAATCATAAAACCTAATGTAAGTGAGACGACTATGAACACTTCCGACATCCTTATTCGCCATCAGGAGCAGGCTTGGGAGATCAGCTGCAACAAAGAAGCTACATGTCTGGAAACATTATAGTGTTGCTCACCCCAACACTGGCACCCCAAGACCGCGGTTTCGTCCTGGTTGGGACTCATCAGTTGGAGATAGCCTGAGTTGGGCTGGAACTCAGAGCCTAGTGGCTCATGGTTGACGCCATAAGCACTATGCCACTGAGCTACATGCCTGTTCACATATACGGAGTTTAGCACAGAAACACAAGGGGTAAAATCAGTAACTTAGAGCGGCAGGGCGATAAGCTGGAATTACTGCGGTGCTTACGGTCTAGGGTGAGCTTGTGGTTTTGGTGCTGAAGCGACGCTATTTGCAAGCGTAAAGCGTCAGTTGTGTCGCCGCTGACGCCTTCACCACACGAGCGTAAGAAGAAGTCCAAAGACGAGCCTAGCTTATATAGTTTTGAGGGCAAAATGAAGGGAAACTACTAAAGTACACATGAGCACACCAACAGAAGGAAAAACGTCAAACGCAACTGCGAATAAGCTACCGTGTACTCATGAGCGAATCGCATATGTTCATAAGAATAGCAAGAGGTTCAAAAGGACTGCTGCATCTGCAGGCATCTCAAAAAAGGCAGCCACTAAACTTCATAAAATAAAGAAAAACTTTAGTAAAACATACGATTTTACTCTACTGATGCTCCACACTAGATTGCTTATAGCGTTATACCAAGACCATTACAAAATGCTATGCTCTGAGGAAGTAATGACACTGAAGGACGCCAACGTGGTAGGCTGCATCTCGAAACTTTTGGACGGTAGGCAGAATAGAAAATCAAGTTGTATAAACACCATTGTAAACTCTGATGGAACTGCCATAACCGACCGTGCAATCGTATGTTCGGTCTTCAATGGCTACTTCATGTCTACTTATAGCACTAATGCGAATGAAGATCCTCAGCTCAAGCTGATACACAGAGGCAGAAATACACTCCAAACTGTTGAAGTTACACTTAGTGACATATGTCGCCAACTCAGATTAGTTCGGCCATCATGCTCACCAGGCCCTGACAAAATCCCTCCAATACTGGTAAAGCACGGAGGTCCAAACATCCCCCTGTTTTTGCTTAATGTATTTACACGTTCCATGCTCAATGGGGAGAATCCTATACACTGGAAACAATCAACTATAATACCAAGACACAAAAGCGGATCTATGCAAGACGTACAAAATTACCGCCCAATCCACCACACATCTATTATCTCCAGAATCATGGAGAGGATAGTTAAAGAACGCATAATAGAGTATTTGAGTTCTATGAGCCTTTTCAGTAAACATCAGCACAGTTTTTTGAAAGGTAGGTCGTGCACTACCTGTCAGTTAGATTACCTTGATTATGTGACTAGAGCAAGAGACGCCGGAAGTACCATCATCGTAATATTTCTTGATTTCCAAAAGGCTTTTGACCGTGTCCCACACAATTTATTGTTGCGGAAGCTTATGTCTTATGGTATAACAAATTCGCTTCTAGATCGGTTTTCTTCCTACGTCGAGGGTAGAAAGCAAGTAGTCAAAAGCGGTAACTATACATATGAAACCACTACAATCTCTAATGGAGGGATTCAAAATAGCGTGCTAGGCCTGCTTTTATTCTTAATCTATTTCAACGTTCTCCTTGATGAAATCTCGTATGGGAAGCCGTTCCTTTTCACTGATGATGTTAAAATTGTGTATTGTTCCGCCCCTGGGCAACGTAGTCCTAACTTGGCCTATATTCAGTCTGACTTGTCCGCATTGGAGCTCTGAAGTAACTCCTGGAAGTTGCACTTTGCCACTGATAAGAGTAATCTATTGTACCACGGCTATGGTCCTTCTCTGAACATCCTTACATTTAACGATACCCCTATTCCTGTTTGTGCCGCATTCCCAGACCTTGATCTAAGATATTCTGCCTCGTTTAATTTTTTAGAGCATGTTATATTCTTGCAGGCTTCTTCCAGAAAAGTGATCGCCTATATTAGTCGGACTCTTTTTTTGCGGGATTCCAGGCTTCAAGCCTTTAAAATGTGTTAGGTCGAAGCTTGAGTACTGTACGATAGTGCATGGTAATCTGAGAAAAGTGGATATTATAGCACTAGAAAACATTCAACGATCATTCACAAAGAAGTTTTTGAACACGTCTAATACTATGACATACCGTAAGCGTTGCGAGGCGCTAAATCTGGAGCCGCTATGGCTACGCAGACTCAGACTTAATCTGTGCCTTCTATATCGCTTACTATTCGGGTTAAGCTTCACTGCTCAGCCACAACTCGAGTGTCAGACTCGTATACGCTATGGACTAAGAAACAGTGAGCGCACGGTGAAAATACCAAAGTCTCGTACAAAGCTCCGCTCAAATATTTTCTCCGTAAAATACGGGATAATATGGAACAAACTTCCATCAAGTGTTAGAAACTGTACTACCTATGCACAATTCAGACGCATGATTAATATTCACCTGACTGTTGCAAACCTCTGGTCAACACTAAACCAAACGACGACTCTAGATGATTTGTATGAGAGAGGTCCTGGATAGGTATGAAAGTCACTATATCCTCTATTCCTTTCAATAATATAAGATTACCTACATATAGTTGCATTCTTGAGTATATATTTGAGAACGACCTATCAATCCGTCTAACCAGTTCTGTTTTCTCCTTTGACGCACTGGTTCGTAGATGCACTACACCTTTCAAGCTGATGTCTCTGTACCATCGTCTTCACTCGCCAAAATTTTCCATCAAATTGTGACTGGCCTATCGGCAAGCGTTTGTATTCATCATTAGGTTTTAAAATTCCTCATAGTTTATCTTCTCTGTTTCACCGTTGGTCATGACTGGGCTGATCTCTTGTGGTGACGGATTACAGCTTCCAAAATAAAATAGAATACCCATGCAAATCGTATTACTATTGACTCGCTGGCTTAAAACAAAAAGTGCCATACTTGATTGATCCGCATGACAGAACGGGCTGAGGCATCATCGCCTATAATGTACGCATAAAACAGTCCTTAAAAAAGACACTTGATCCCTAGTTCTGATGGCCTATCTACTATCTTGCCACACAGGCACATAGCCAATTGGAGCATGGAAGTGCGGGTGAAACCCATCGTAGAAATACCCTGCATGGAAGCAAGTCCCCTGGGGACAGTTCCATGGATGACGGTATTACTTTACTTGAACTTTCCGTGAAATCTGCGTTTATTATTGTTCCCAGTTTCTTTATCTCTCTACATTTTCCAAACTGCTAATCAATTCAAAAACCCATATGTGAACCATTGATCAAAGATGAATAATTAACTATATTATGCGATCACGTTGTACATGTTGATAAGACCACCCAATTGGTCTGTGCCTCGCACTGCTGAGGAATAAAACATTTATGTATTTATTTATTTACATGGGACTCCAAGCGTTAAGCGAACGTCCATTTACAGTGACGGGCACTGGCCAATCAGAATGACGGAATGAAACTTTTAAACAAGGGTCACGAAACAAACGAGAATAAGGAATGCAGGCCCAAAAGTTGAAAACTAGTACAATAATCGTGTGACAACTAAATATTCCTTTAACCTAACTAAGTAGAACAGTGCTGAGAAGAAAAAACCAATGGAACATGTTTTTGCCAATGGCGCTGCTGAAAAGGACATGACGATGAACGTCCATTAACAATGACGTGGGTGTACCAATCGGGCTAACTGAGTAGATCGTTTAAACAAGAGTCAAGAAATCGAAAAAGGAAGAGTAAAGAATAGCTATCAAGCTTTTTCACAATAAGTAAATGTCTAATCGCTGTTCTCCTAATAGCGTCCATTGCCAAGGGCTTGGTAGCCGCGGGTGAAGATGAGGTCTCGCTGATGCTAAGCTGGTTAAGTGCCCTGGGTTCAAGCACTGCTATGTGCAGTTCGAGGAAATAGTCGCCCGAATCCCGCAATTGTTGCAAGTGGCAGATCATTTGCTACTTCAAGCTTGACCTGAATCTTTTACTGGAGGCTTTGCATTAATATTTCGCGGCGAGTCCCTAAGTTTAATTTGGATATGCCATGAAGCTGTTGCATTTCATGTAACAATTGATGGCACCTTTCATTTCTAGTTGCAGATACCTAAATATTTGCTGCTTATGGACCTAGTAGGTATGCATGATTCGCTGGATAGTAGTCTAGTTAGGCGTCTCGTATTTCATTATAAAAGGTTGGTAGGATATCAAGGCTATCAATGTGAGGAAATATCCTGAGAAAGCCGAGATATTAGCCGATTATGTTAAGCTCAATCGGAAAAATCCTAAGAATGTACAAAGTAGATTATCGGTGAAAAAAACATAGGTAGAGATAATAACGCAGTTGCAAAACACATGTAAGATGGATTTTCCTTTAGATAATTCATTTCACAAAGTGAAGAAAGATATGCAGTAGGTGAGACAACAAAATGGTATCAAGTACTAAATCACCTAGGAATAAATAATTAACTATTTTATTCTCGAATGCATTGAGGCACACCAGATAAGGCAAGGTCAAAATATTTTGGGCAGGTATGTCACAACAGGCAGGTTGTACTACGTGCATTGGGAAAATTGCTGAAATGTATAGAATCTACTGAAATAGAAAAAGTGCTCTTGAGGACGAAATCGTTTATGATGAGACGATAGACTGCGTTCACGTATGCGTAAGGTAGAGAGCAAACATAAAAGCGTAAAAAGTGTGGTGGTGACGGAATGTGCAGACAGGAAATTATCTTGTAATGTACATACCAATAATAGCGTAATGTGTCTATGGTCAACTTGCCAGTGTGAAGTTGTGGGCTGTGATTTTATTCAGTAGCTAGTCACATCCGCCACGTCGCAGTGTTGTTAAACGGACATTTGTGACTTTTTGCAAGGAAAACGCTTGCTAGGCGTAAAATCACCACGTCCTGGAACACTGTCGTCGACCATTTTGAACATAAATGTAAACTGACAACACTGCTTACAAACCGGTTATTTTCTCGAGCATTCGCAGTCGAGTTACTGCTAAATATTTCTGTTGGCCGACCACATGGCTTAATCAGGGTCCGCCATTATTCGTTGATGCCGTACACAAAATAGAGTGATGAAGTATCGAGTGAAAAATTGCACAAGTGTGCATAGATATCGAATTGACGGAACTATGGCTTTTTCTGTTACCTTTTTCTCATCCAGATTTTGAAGAATTGCAGCCCAGGTATCTATACGGATTTGCGTCATGGAGAGGATGCATTCAGTTGAATCTGGGTGTTAGCTTCAGTCCAATGCCGGATCCTCAGTAACTTCCCGATTAGCCTTTTGGATCTCGGAGAAACGAGGAAGTAACGGACAAACTGGAACAAGCTCACCGCTTGTTATTCAGCTTAAGTTTTGCAGCACAGCCACAATTCGCGTTTCAAGCTTCCAATTGCTATGACAAGAAATGGCGAGCAAATACTGCTTACTCAAAAGTCTCATACCAAGCTCCGCTTTAGTAAACAATGCGTTACTGTGGAATAAACTACTGTTGAATGTCAGAAAATGCTTTACCTATCTGCAATTCAAACGGATGATCAAGGTTCACCTGACGGTTTTCAATATCTTGCCAAGACTTTATGATGAATGTGAGAAAGGTCCTGGATGCACTTAAAAGTTGCAATCTCTCCTAGTTGTTTCTATATTATAGTTTTATCTTCACCTGGAGGAACTCCTTAGTATGTACTTACAATCCATCTTATACTTATCACTCCTGTATTACTAATACCGTCTCCTTATCCTTTGATGCCTTATTTTGAAGAAGAACTACGCCTTTCAAGCAGCAATTTCTTCACGGCCGTCGTCGTTCGCAATAATTTTCCACCAAATTTTGCTTAGTCTACTAGCAAAAGACGGCAAAACTTTATATGTTTTTGATTCTTCATATCTTATATTCTTTTTTTACTGTTAGCCACAACTGGGCTGATCTTCTAAGGAGATGGATTATAGCTTTCAAAATAAAAAGTATACCCATACAAAACATACTGCAACTGATTCACTGTCAAATAACAAAAAGTACCATACTTGAGTGATCCGTATGACGGATCGGGCTAAGGCTTCATAGCCTATAATGAATGCATGAAACAGCCCAAATAAAATAACATTTGTGAAATAAGTAATGGTTTACGTGTTAATATGCCACACCGGCACACAACCAGTTGGAGCATGGAAGTGCAGGTGAAACCCATTGACGGAATAACACGCTTGGGAGCAGGTCCCCTGGAGACGGTTCTAAGGATGGCCGTATTACTTTAATTGAACTTTTGGTTAAATCTGCATTTCGTATTGCTTCCAGTTTCTTACTCACGCTAATACTATAAAACTGCCATTCACTTGAAAAATCCATTTGAGACCCACTGTAGAAAATAGGAACAATCAAATGTTTTAACGATCTCGATGTGCAAATTGATCGGTACACTCAATTGGATTGTGGCCTCGCACCGTCGAGGAATAATTATTTAGTTATTTGTCTGAGATGAAGCTACCTAAAAGTGGATGGTGCGTTTTGAGCCTTGGTCACCAATTTTGAGTGCGTCTCGGACAATATGCGATAGCAAGACTGAGTAATAGAAGTGTCAAATACTGAGGCAGCTGAAACCAGCGTATGTTGAGCAGACTACGATGAATGAAAAGCGAATCAGCAAGGAAGCGAAATGTGAAGCGTGGAGCACAAGACAACGAACGTGAAGGCGGATGCATACGCGGTTAAGAAAGTGGGCAGTAAGAAGGTACAAACAACAATAAATCCAATGTGGAGTAATACTAAATGCGTGTGGTTTCCGTTTCACAATCTTTTGTTCGACTAGTGTAAAGCACTGGATCTGGTACCAAATAGAATGATTCGTTTGAAAACAAATGTCTTCAGCACAGTTGGTTATTAGCGTAACTGCATTTCATTGCAACTTTCTGCTCAGTTACAAGCAGTACAAATATCAAACAAAATCCCTACAAGGAAACAAGACACAATTGACATGATCCAGGGAATCGCTCTAGATACACTTACGTTTCCAGCGAACGTCAATGACACTTTCAAGGTAGTGAAGATGGCTTATCATCTGTCTTTGAATTTGTTGATAAAACTACCCGAATCTTTGGTTCGGACAACATTAGCAACTTGCTAACCGGCGTACAGGCAAAAGTAGATGATCTGGGAACATTTTTGTAGCAAATTTGTAATCCATTTCTAATCCGAGAATGCTGCTGCATGTTATCAGCGCAATGCAGATCCAAACAAAGTGAGGCTAAACATCAAGTTACTGCGCAACTTAAGCACCATAACACAAATTGCCCAGATTTCAGTACTCAGGTACAATACGCAGCTTTATTGGATCTAGGACGGATTGGGTAATGCTTAAAGCTTTCATCTTAACTAGGTCAAAATACTTTTGTATAAATCACTTTTTGGTCTCCTAGTAGACAATTACTCGTTGGTATTATTTGAGCTGAGAGTACATGGCAGCGTTACGCTGAAAAGTGATACACTCTTTCACAAAGAGTCGCATCGAGAATCTAATAACTTTACTATGACCGTTGTTGTGGCATAAAAATGGAATGCATCCAGTCAAGGGGTTTAAAATCTAACCTGCGCCTTATGTCCAACGGGATCCATAAAATAGTCTTTCATGCAGACACTAAGATGACACTTTAATCTTCCTTCAAATACAGTGCAAAGAGTCAGCATAACACAAATGATCGAAACATAGGAAAAAGCTTACGAGCAAATTTTATTCTAAATCGCATTGCAATATATAGAATCACTTGCAACAGGCGGACAATTTCTGGCCAAAAGATAATTGATTTATGTTCGATACACGTAAGTATAACTATGTTATATGATGTGTAAAAGCATTTCAACTCCACATCCACTAGTGTGTGCGTGTCATGGCGTGCGGACGTAAACCCTCCGGCCTCTTACTCAAATGCCTTTTACTCCACACATCTCATCACACACACGTGTGCTTACACTCATTCGATCCGGACTCAAAATAACATTACTTAGTGCATTCCATTCTCCGGATCAAACTCGTGTGGATCACGTTTTATCTCCACATTGATGCTTTTGTACCGTTTTTGCAGGAACATAAGTGCGAAATTTTGCAATATCACTAACCACACAGCAACATTTGTGATCTTAAACGAACGCCAACTTTGCCATCTATACGACCTGCCATAAAGTACAACCGTCCACAGCTGAGCGAAGTAGCTACCGGACAATGTGTCCCTGTGACTCAGATGCTTTGTTAACTGAGCGAACGATCCAGCTGGCCAAACCTGCCTCGCCAGTGTTAAACCCACCAGACGTGTCGATCATGAAAATACAGCCCATTCAGCGCACAGACAACATAAGCATTCCGTCATTGACCAGCAAGGCATCGGTTAACGCATTGGTCTGCAGCCACAAATCAAAATATGCCTATTTTACCGCTCACGCATTGACGGCAAGATGCCGCTTTCCTTCATATCAACAAAGTGTGAGAACGGGAATCCAGTGTTTCAATCGCCCGGGCAAGTTTCATTATAATTATTCTAAATATAAAGTACATTAGTTGGAAACACACAGTGGTAGATCAGCTTCACTGTGTTACTGTGTTGCGTGTATGGCCACCACGTTAGTAAAAATTTTACCTGTACTATCTCAAAGGCACAAAAGACTGGTGGCAATGATGGAACAAATGAAGGACACCATAATTGATGCATATGACGATAGCGAGACAGAGTGCAAACCCAGTTTTTTTCATTAGGCTCGGTTTCAATCTGAGGAAGAAGGTTAGGCAGAGAATTAAAAAATGCATCTTTTATGGTTTTTAATGTCGATACCTCTAGACATGTCAATCTTGGTTAAAAAGCAATCCGGTTGTCCGGGAGACCGCACAGCGAAGAGTAACCAAAAATGGGAAGTGCTTGTTATGCATGCCATGCCATCTAGATGCCCTGGGCGGGTACAACGGCACTAATCGTCGTCGACGTAGAGACATCATTCTGATGTACTAGAAATTAAAAAACCTCAGTCATGCTTGCAGCAATCCCCTGAAAGGTAGTAGCAGCACTAAATTGCAGTGTCACCAGCTGAAACTAACAACCAACTACAGTCAGCTGGAATGCCGCCGAAATTAATTTTCGCTCTCACTTTGTCAGTCGTGGAACGCTCTTTCGATCTTTGTCATCACTACATCAAAGAAACCCGTTTTTAAAAGACGACTTGACGATGTAGTACACCACCTACACTACGTGATTTGATTTCCGTTCACATAGGGACGACAACACGCAGCTAAACATTGTGTTCGCTAACCCCCACAAAATCGCATAGAGGAATATACCTTGTATTCAGGTGGATAATGTGGTGAGTCCACAGATGAGCGTTTCACTTTAGTGTAACTTTTTTGTTGAACTTGTGCAAGTCATAAAAATCTTCACACGAGAATTTTCAAGTCTTAGCGTTTTTTTTTCATAATATATCATGGTTCCATTGATTTCTCCTGACTCAGCGATGCACAAAAGCCTGTGGCAACACGAGCACAGGTAGATGAAAAGCATTATGCTCAAGTCTTTTAATTTCCCTTTGCTTACTTCGCTTTACTATGGTGAAAGACCCCGCTTGTGCTTACGAGAATAATGTGCATATTGTGAGTAAAATAGTAGAATGCATCCCTCTGTCATGAACACCAACAATACCCAACCTCCTGATCTGCTTTTTCGTACGGTGTCAAACACTCCCAGTGATAAATCTTAGAGTCATGTTTCTGTCGTTATATAACAATTTTCCATATGTTCTCTTTACTTGCGTCAAACGTTTACATTTTCATACTAGAACCGGTTCCCGGAATCCTTATCCCACATACAAATGCATGACTTTGAGTTTTCCGGCAACGTTAGTCACCATCACTTGGCCGCCTAGAAGATTTCCTGCTCAGCCGAAGAGAAACTACATGGCTGTTTGCAATTTCGGGATCGGTTATATAGAAATAGCTTGATTCGGTGAATAACAGCCTCGAGAACACCAGACTATCTGGCAAGCAGTTGATTTCAATGATTTCTCTTCAGACCATTGCATTCAGTAGTATGGAGAATATCAAGTAAAGCTCCTTAGACGAAAAACTGAGCTACGCCTTAATGGGTTAGTTGCGTGTTACGCAGGTTGACCTTAAATGTTTTGCTGGTGGGAAAGCTCACTAGGCTGGACGAGATTCTACTACGAGCAGCAATACGGTTTAAACCAGCCATCCTTAACCTATATGCAACCGCGGCCTTCTTTTGTACCTTTTCACTTCTTATGACCACCCATCCTTGATCACCGCAATTTCAGCAATCAGAAATGCCTAACTGACGTAAATATATGGTTCAGGTGGTCTTAGTAGTATCACTTTTAGAATGACCACATTTTTATGTTGGTATCACGGCTCTTTATATTACAAACGCTATTTTCAAAATTGCACAGCCTCAAGATAACATTCCTTTTCATGCCACAAGAAACCGATTACCTCTAATCACCTAAAAGTCATCAATAATATTTGAAATTGTATTTAACTACTGTTAGCATTTAACCGTTAAGCATTATTGTCGAAATAATCATGCGAACATTGAGTCTGATATGATTGAGCAAACTCGCTTTTGTCCGGCTCCAGACTTGACAGCCAGGATGGAAGAACTTCTCTTGCTATGATGTCCCGGCTGTTTTAACATATTTTGTTGGAAAAACCACTATGATGAACCCACAAATAACCTACTACGTGAATAGAGAAGCAAGGAAATATATTTCAGTTATTTCCCACAGGCTTAAACATCTGTTAGGGGCATTATTCTTTATCCAAAAGTCCCCTTTATATTACTTGAATTTGGATCTTTTTAGCGTGTTATTTGGAAGCTCTATACGAATTCCCTGGATTTCAACACTATGAATAACAATGAACAATGATATATTACAGGTAAAAAGTGACTGATGTACAGGTCCCGTAGGATGGTTGAGGTGAAAGCAAACATAAGTGTAAATTGTCAATTTAAGCGTCTAGCGATTCAGTTGCCCCTTCTTCATATAAACATTTTAGAATATGTATTGAATTGTTACTGTCGAGTAATATGGGGAAGGTGTCTTAAGAACAAAATAAACGACAACGCTTACTCGAGCGCCGCTTTCTTGGACTGAGGTAACTGATGAATGCAGTTGTATTAAATCCGAAGGATATTCCACAGCAGCAGTTTGTAAGTAGTAAAGCACAAAAGCTGAGGATGGGCACTGTTTGTTCATGTTTGGCTGACGTAGACATCACTGATTACGTAGCGTAATGTAAGTCCATCGCAATGAGGCTGGACCTTACCGTGGTGCGATGGTTTGCGCGCCTCAGAGATCCATTGAGCTATGCTGGGTGGTGCTTTTTTTGCAACTTCAGAGCCACTCATACCAGATTGGTCAATGGTTAGAGGCAAGAAAAACTCAGCCTCCTGATCCTCCAGGTTGGGGGTTGGAAAGAGCGTGGCTCCTCAGTTCATAAGACGGCCTCCGTTGTCCAGTATCAAAACCCGCTGCCTTGCGGTCAGGCTTTTGAACCAAAGGCTTTGGATGAGAACCCTAATCGTTCTCCTGTCTAGGCTTGGGCAACCTGACAGTATTCTGCCCAAGCAATACAATGAAACTTTCCTACAACATTTCCTACAACATTTTCTTGATGCTCTAGCCGTCGCAGAGGATAATAAACAGCGCCCTACCTGCTGCATCGAGCAGGGTGGATAGGGGATGGATGCTACTGCTCATGACTTCCCGTCTTCTTATACTCCTTCTTGTGCGTATTCATCCTTATCGTCCCGCTCCAACTTTACTCATATCCCCCCAATTTCAATCCCCCAATTCTTGGACCTTCCCCAGCTTACTTCAATAGTCGCTTGTCTTTTAATTTCAACTCACACACAATCGCAGGGCCTAGCTCCAATCCAGTGGTTAAGTCCAGGTTCAATCAAGCGGACAACGTCAGTTCATCGGCTTGCCTTTGGAGTCCTCGTGTCTCGCTAAGACTGGCATGCCTCAACAGGCGCACTTGCCCACAGACTAGGGAACCTATCGATCGATATTGTCGGTTTATCAGAAACCCGACTGCAAGATTCGAGCTCCGTGCTTACCCTGAGATCCCCACATGCGACACTGGCGGCACATTCTCATTGCGCCTGTCTAGCGATGATGCAGCTTCAAATGCCGGTCAAGCTGGCGTCAGCATTGTTTTGAGTCCCCGGGCTGAAGCTGCCCTGATCGACTGGATCCCGGTAAACAGTAGAATGTGCGCCGTTAGATTAGCTGGTTCGTTCCGTGCTACGAAATCACGCGGGAACAAACGGTGCCTGTTTGTCATTGCTGCCTACGTCCCTACAAACTGTATCACTAATTCGGTAAAAGCTGATTTCTATCAGCAACTTCACGAGCTCCTTCTTTATACAAGAAGCACGGATACTGTGATCTTGGCTGACGATCTAAACGCCCAAGTCGGAAAATTGTCCTCTGATGAGCTTCATCTAGGCGGCCGACATGGCGTAGGTTCCCGTAATGATAACGGTGAGCGATTGCTACAGCTGTATGAAGATACTCGCCTCTTTCTTGTGAGCACTAACTTTCAACACAGCACCCGCAGCAGCGTGACTTGGCGGCCACCAGCCTCGGGCCATCCATGGACGAAAATCGAGCCAATCGCCCTCAGTTACCGCTGGAGACGCTGTGTCCAAAACTGTCGCTCGATTTGGAGCACGAGCGTGAATTCTGACCATGCACTTGTCTGTGCCGACCATCAGGTGCGTTTCGGTGAATGTCCGCAACGTCGATGTGAACGGATTGACACCAGCCAGGTGGCGAAGCTAGGTGTTCTGAATGTGTACCAAAGTGCGCTGACATCTGGGCTGAGTAAGCGCACACTAAACAACATTGGTGCTCACTGGTCGCATATTCGTCAGAGGTTACTATCAGCAGGCATGTCTTCATGTGGCAAAACAAATTGCCAAACCGGGCATTATGTCTCTACACAGTCTCGGGAACTTATGTATGCTCACCGACGTATTCTGGCTGGAAGCGAATACAATGAGGCTCGCAAAAATCTTAGGGCAAAACTACGTGCTAGCCTGAAGAAGGACCGCGAAACCTGGTGGTCTCATCGTGCCTCTGAGATGGGAACAGTCCGTGGTATTGGTAAGCATCGTAATGTCTTCCGTCTGATACGGGAAACAGGTAGCAGGAGCCATGGTGTTAGCGAGACCATACGCGACGAGAGTGTGCAGCCGATCCACAGCCTGTCAAAACGCTTGGAACGTTGGGCTAAACACTTTGCAAGGCAATTTAACCAAAAGGAGTTATCGCTTACTTTTCAGTCATTGAGCGCCCTTCTCCCTGGGCCGTCTCTTTGGATCCGCGCTCACGTGCAGAAGTCGAACATGAGATCAGGGTTTTGAAATTGCACAAGGCGGCAGCGGCAGATAGAATTCCCCCAGCCCTCTTCAAATTCGTGGGACCAGCTCTAGTAGATGATCTACATGAGTTGCTAGTAAAACTTTGCGAGCAGGAGGCAGTCCTGACAGACTGGAACTGCTCCGTCATTGTCCCAATTTTCAAGGGAAACTCCCCTTTGGAATGCTGTAATCATAGAGGGATCAGTCTGATTTCGATCGCCTCGAAATTGCTTGCGTTTGTCATTCTCCACAGACTGAATGGCACACGTGAAAGCCAGATACATTAAGAGCATGCTGGGTTTCGTCGAGCTCGGGGTCGCATCGACCACATCTTTACACTGCGTCAAGTGTTGGAGCACCGCCATGTTTATTAGCGACCCACCGTCGTCGTGTTTCTTGACAGAAAAGATGTCTTCGACTCAGTCGATCGATGTGCCCTTTTTGACTGTCTGTTCAGGAAAGGTGTGCCTGATAAATATATAAACCTTATCAAAGCGCTGTACGCGCATACCTAGGGCAGGGTGACGGTTTATGGCAAACGGTTGCCACCCTACAGTATCACCAGCGGTGTGAGACAAGCATGCCCGCTGTCACCTTTCCCCTTCAACTTCGCTATTGATGAAGTCATGGAAACAGCGTTCGCTGGACACGATCTAGAAGGTGTGGAGCTACTTCCTGGTGAGCGACTTCTTGACTTGGAGGATGCGGACGATATTGCCCTAATCTGTGACAGCTCCCTAACATGCCAAATAGCACTGGACCGATTAGCACTGGCTGTCAATCGTTTTGGGCTATGCTTTGCTTCATCGAAATGCAAAGTACTTCTCCAAGATTGGCAGGGACCCAACCCTGCGCTAACGCTTGGTGGTGATCGGCTGGAAGTTGTTCAGGATTTCAAGTACCTGCGTAGCTATATTAGCACCCGTGGGGTTGAAGATGAAGTTACGAACCGTACAACAAAAGCCGGAGATGCTTTTGCCAATCTCCGCCACCTCTAGCGCAGACGCGACATTGCTCTCACCCTGAAGGGCAGAGTTTCCAACGCAGCCGTCCGTTCAACTCTCCTATATGGCTGTGAAACCTGGCCCATCAGGTCGGCAGACATGAAGAGGCTCGTCTTATTCGATGATCGCTGCCTTCGCAGCTTAGCTCACGTCTGGTTGGAGCACCGAGTGGGCAATGAGCGTGTTCGATGTCGCGTACTTGGTGCAGGAAGAGCGAGTGAACCGCTCAACACCATTATATCACGCACCGGGCTCCGATGGCTGGGCCACGTGTTGCACATACCAGCACACCGACCCCGCGACGTGTATTGTTTGCGCGTTGTGGGTGCGGTTGGAAGAGGAGGAGGGGAAGCCAAGTGAGGAATTGGTCGAGCGAAATGAAAACCATGACTTCGAAGTTGGCGTCGGTTGGTGCATCCCGACTGCCTGGCTGAGGTCCAAAAGACGGTGAACACGTTTGTTTGGACACACTTTCTGATATGGCTTGGAGCCGACCCCAATGGCTTTTGTGTTTTGAGTTCCTTTTTCCATCACCCTCCTGTTTAGCATCCCCTCCAATCACGATTTTAATTGTTAGGCATAATATGACTTTCTTTTACGGCAGCCAGCTGTTAGCTCTCCGGAACTATGTCCATCAGTTACTGGGGACCCAGCGCGCGTGCCGATGTTTTTCCTTTTCTTGTCTTTTGTATTGCGGCACAATAGCTGAGGTGTTTTTCCACCACCAGCTAACGTGTAATGATAATGATGATGATGAGCGTAATGTAAGTGGATAAGCAAATCATCCAGATGTCTTTTGAATACCGTTAGCGTGGGCAAGAAACAACGTATGTGCGATGAACGTTCCAGGGTTGGCACACATGAGGGGAAAAGTAATTCCGGCGACATTTCAACCAGTTGTATTTTGTTGACAGCTTTAGCTAGTGTCCTCTGAGTGTGGTATTGCGAGTAAGCTTTGGTAGGTGAAGATAAGAATGGTTTGGATTACTCAGGATCATATAATTCATTATCAAGTCGCCACATAAGTGTCGATATTGCCCAATGTAGACCCCGATGCTTTTCAGCCTCAATCGGTGAGATGGAATAGACCCTTCACGTTCTTGGTCGCCCTTCGTTGTGGCAGTTCAAGAACGGTTAGGTTTTGCTTTTGCCTTGGCTGCCAGGCGTGGATGGCGTACTCAGCATGAGACCGAATGTAGGCGTTGAGCATCAAACACATAAATCAGGAATTCCATGCTAGTCCGGTTGTGAAACCTGTCTTTCATTTCCTTTCGGTGTTCTTGTAAATGACTGGTAAAAACGATTGTGCTATCAATCTTCAGCTTTTCCGTGCCGGTAGCGAGAATTGGGACATGTGAGAATTCTCGACCTCCGATATTTTACAAATACACTCCCAGTTTATTAATTAAAGCTATTATGGCTTCTTTTCCTGAAATGTGATTGGCCAACTTGACAATAAGCGTCTTTTAATAAGTTGTTATTCAATAGCATCACCCATCATCACACGTCTAACTTGGCTGTTAACAATTTTCTTTCATAATAAGTTTGAAAAGGTAATGTGATGACGGTGTCCCAAAGTGCAACAAAACGGTGAAAACAGTTGCCTTTGGGGAGCCATCTTACATCGGTATGCAACAACCGCACCTGGTAATCTTCAGTCCTCTTCATATAACTGCTGGAAAAGACAATTTTGAAAAGCGTGTGATTTGATACTGTTGACTACTATCATAACTGTTAACAATGAGCACTAGGAATGTATTTGGAAGTCACGATTTCTGCGAGATTTTTAACAATCGGTTAGTTTATTAGTAAACAGTGAATCGTTTAAGCACCCTCACAAGATCCTTGCCACTGGGTGTTATCGACGAATCCTACATGGAATTGCATGAACAGAAGGGGAAAAACTTTACATAAGCAATGAATCCTTTATATCGTTCAACCATTGAGGTGACCCAATCTGTCGCGCATGCAGCAGTCATCTGCATTGGGATGGAGTTTTCCGTCAGGTAGTCATTGACTAACTTGAATTCAGATTAGCTTTTCGTATTAATTCTTCTAGAAAACAACATTTTTTCCATCAATTCAGTATCACTAAAGAATAGGGCATATGACAAGCGAAGGGCTTGTTATCAGGTAAATACCGTGAATAGCTGAACTATCTGAAGAAAATTTCTGGATTACAGCCAGTGAAGAAAGGAAATAGAATTTCGAAAAGAACGATGCTCGTTGAACACATAAATACTATGGAGAAGTTAACGTGAACATTGAAGACAGGTAAATGGAGTATAGAAGAGACAAACAGGGGGAGAATTGCCGAATAATTAAAAAAGACCGGATGGGGGAGTCAACAACAAAACTAATGACGTACAGCAACTATTGCCTAACATAGTTACCGATGAGATTTGGTATGGCATTCGAATTTTATAAGTACTTTGACAAATACGCTAAGGTAGGAGTTACGTTAGCTAAACTCGCCACAAAAAGCAGTTATCCACACCTATGACGTAGGTTGACAAAACTGCTCACTAATTTAAAGATGTCAGTGGAAATAAATGTTAAGAAATCGTTATAATCCGCCCAACTTCTTTCGATTCTTAGTCAGAAGGGACTAACTTAAAAAAATACGATACCGCGAGCAGTAGCGCGCGCTAACATTATTTAGGCGCCAGGCATACACCCGAGCTGAGACTGGGGACGAAAGTTGCGTATCCTGGCGCTACCGCACGGAGACCTAACAATAAAGAAAGACTGAGGGGCACATGACTTGTCGCTCAGTGTTAGTGCCCTGATGGAAACTCAATTAGTCTCAGTGTGGCGTTGTGCGGTAACACCCGCAGTGTTCTGACCAGAGTTCCTTAGGTGCACTGCAGTTTGCAGCTTGTCGTAGTGTTGTGAGTAAACCTCATTTTGTTCACTGTGGATAGGTGTCAAATTACTTACTCGCTGTTAGAGTCGCTGTATGATGTTGGTATGTCTGAGGTGAGCCCGGTGAAACCTTCGCCCGTTTCGTGGAGCAATGCCAACTCCGCAACAGTAAGTCTGCCCGGTCTGGATTTCACGCCATCGTAAATGACTACTTGCGCACGCGTAATTCATTCCGCTGATCAGTAAAGATTTTGCGTGATAAGCGCGTAGAGAAACACCATCAGAAACGATTTACCGAATTTGGTTATTTGTGTTAGCACAATACACTCTTAATAACATGACCCCTATGGCGGCCTAAAATTGTTTCTCATCCGAAAGTCCCTGGAAATTCGCTATGGCCTCCAGGGAAGCCATATGGCACCCTTTGAGAATGGCTGGTTTAAATAATCGCTTTCAAATTGCTTCGGCCGTCATATTTTAATTCCGGCTGTAGCAAAATATTACACCTCTCACATGTGATGAAATTCTGTGGAGAAGCCGGGATATGGGCTGATTGTACATAGTGTAGTCAAATAAATTTAGCAGTTATAAATTTGTCCTTTAGGTGCACAAAACATACTAAAGAATTCTTCTCTTAACAGTGATGGACTTGCTAACCCAACGACATTAACAATGTGTGCGAATGACTTATCCTCAAACCACTTCCTCCAAAACTGACTAAAAGGATACGGTAGGTGAGGAAATGAAATGTTGACAAGTAGTACATCACAAATTCACTTGTACGAGTACACCAATATGACAATACAAACTGGTAGATGTCATGTTCCGAGCTGCGATCATCAATTGTTGGTTGCACCCAGAGTACTAGTCGATAAGGATGACATTTAAGATATGTGCCAAATACAGAACGACTGAGAAAAGCGAGGCAACGGGACCCAACGTATATTTGACAGACTACAAGTAATGGGGAGCAAATAAGCAAGCGCGGGGTTTAGTTAGTGCGCAACTCACCGGACAAGAATGTGTGCGAGATGTGCCCAAATGGATAGTCGGACGCTAGAAGGACCAAAAAAATCCAATGTCGTGAAATAATGGAAGAGTAAACGTTTCAGGTTCACTACAATTACTTCAAACCTCCGCTTACGAAACCCCTTCTGATGACCTGAGAAATTCCTTTTTACTACATGATCACTACTGTTCCACCAGTTCCACTTCCATGGTACATCCTGGGTGCGGACTTAACCCTTTCTACTGCTAAAGCTGCACCAACAGCCCGGAATATCCCCTATCTTTTAGTTTGTTATTTGCCTCTTTGGGCACGATGTCTCAGCTTTATGAAACACAGGACGATCGCAAGATATGTGTGCTTGGAGTGACATGCACCGCAATTTAACACCGCATGTGCCGAGTTGTTTGCGATCTGTACTACCTTCTAGTCACTCTATCTTGGTGCGTTCAACAACACTGGTGTGTTATCGTACCACTACAAGGTTCTAGTCAGTTGTATACACATTCTGCGGCAGATTTCACGCTTGGGTTGAATCATTTATCCGGCACTGGATCGCTTTTAATGTTTGTAGGTGATTACCGAATTCAGACGTTTCCTACTTCATCACAGATATCACTGTCTTTTCCCTAATTGCATAATAGAACTTGGCTGTGTGTTACCCCCTATTTACACTCGACTTTGGTTGTCTCGTTGTACTGGTGACATCAAGATTGATTAGTCATTGCGCTCACCATGTTCGCCACGGTAGGTTTTCGTACCAAATCTTAAAGTCGTCCACTGCTTGCAAATACATGACTCGTCTCAAACTGTACCAGTTGGGCCCACGCTGTTCGTAATACGTTCATGCTTCCGGTACCATGTAGGCGACTGAGTGACTCAGAGTGGCGGCCTGGTCGTGAATACTCACGGTCATATTTCATGGTGGGTTGCGCCGGCAGTGTCAACTTTCTGTGGACCCATTTTTGGATTCCGTGCTGAATGCACATCACGGAGGTTTGCATTAATTATTTATTTGATGTTCCTTCGGATGGTGCCATAGTCCCCTTTTGACTTTGAATGTTGAACTGACCATGGAATTGTACGTGTTTCTCAAACTCCAAAGCAATTAGCCGTGTGCACGTGTGATCATAAGTTTGAACCCATTCAATGGACCCGTCAGTTATTTTACTCAATTTTCTACACAGAGATTAGTTTCGCTGACAGATTTTGTGTAATAAAAGGTGAAAGAATCCTGGTCGGATTTATTATCATCGGAAGACATAGTGCGTTTTCAACATTCAAGGTCACTGTGTTTGCGTTGCAATTGAGAGCATGCGCATCAGAATATCAGGACATGTTGTGATTTCCTCAGACTACTTATATTCATGGTCAGCAGACGATCACCCCAGTCCGTGCTCGTCTTTGTAGTCGGAAAGGCATTTCACTGTGCGTTACTTGTGTGCATCCTCAGAATCAAGTTCGATTTTCAGTTAAATTCCTTATTGATTTCCATACAGATGATAGACTGGTGCATAGGATTGAACAGTTACACAAAGTTTCTAATGATCCATGAGCATCTCTGTTTCTTAAGCTAGTCATAGCTTCACGAATGTGTGCCTTTACTGTATACTGAGCATCGGTAATCTTCCCATTAACGTGTGAAGGTTTACATCGGAACACGAAATACGCCAGGCCGTCTCTGATTGAGTGAGCCAGATTGTTAGCAAGCCAACCATCTCATCGTTAAACTGGCTATTTGCATCTATCAGTACTGAGACAAAATCTGCCGACCTGCATATGGTTACTGCAAATGTGTTAAGAGGCTCGAGGAATTTTGTTAAAAATGTTTGCTTTAGATTCGGAAGTTATTTCCATTTTCCGTGTGTAAGTTGCAGTCAGATGAATGCTTGTATAGCGCCTATCCTTCAAAGCCTTCCTGAAATTTACAAATAATTCCTAGTATTTTTCATGCTATTTGCTAAGCTTCGACAGACAAATTGCCATTATCGTCTGGAAGTTGGACATCACGCTAGGGAACCTGATAAAAAGTTGGCCGTGAAATACTAGCATTTGTAATCAAATGTCACTTATTCTTTAAAGCTGATACAATTAGCCACGCCAAATAGAGAATAAGATGAAGTAAATAAAACCGGCCACGCAGGCAACGGAATAGCGGCCACCTGGTGGTACGACAGATTTCTAAACATTTCTTTCGCACGCAAATTCCCGCTGCGGTCTACTCATATGTGAGTCTAAATGCTAGTTGGTCTCAAGTCATTTTGTTGCTAATCTCTATAACACTTTCAGCAACTACCAGAAAAGTGTGAACTGACCTCAACTGACTCACAATCTCAGTGCCCTTGGTGGTGTTAGTCTGCTTGCTTCTCTGATGTGTCATACAGTTGTCTTTATGTTACCTGTTATCATGCTCTGGTTTGTGCACATACACAGTGGGGTGTATGGATTCAAATCTTCCATAAAAGACATACTTAAAAGCAGAAAATTAATAAAATATTGTTATGGCATGTTCGATTGAAAACATGCAGGTGTTAAAAGACTGGTGATAACCGAAAAGCATGTATTGGAGACTACAACACAAATTGATTAGAGAGTAGGCAAAAGTTTTAGGAACGAATGGCACGATTCAGCACAACGGGAAGAAGACAAATGCTTACTAAAGCCTGTGGGATGTCCAGGATGAAAAGTAAAAGATGAAAACTGTCAAGGAAGTAGCATGTTGTGTCCCAATACGCACACTAAGCCTTTGCACAAGCAGGGTCTTGACTCACTACGGGCGAAACCTGTTGCAGTCTCATCAAATGATTTGTGTTAGCACAGAGGTTTTCACTGTTGGTCACTCACAGAGGCTTGAATGAGTCTCACAGGGTGACATGATTGATTACGGTTTATAGGTATTGAACTTCCATAATGACGTCGTACCCCAAACACTGAAAACATCCACTGTACACTCCTAGAAGTTCCAGCCTGAAGTTAGTAAGAAAGGTAAGCAAATCTCTAAATTTTCTTTTCTGCGCTGTAGTGTGCAATCCCGAGCGCGGTGAGATCTTGTTTCTGTTTGGGTTGCAAGGTTGGATAGTGTACCCCATGGGCGACCTCACATACGCTCCAAATATTAGGGGGAAAATGAGGCGTCGAACTTTCCCATCAAAGTTAGCAGGAGGCCAAGATACTCAATCGGTTACTTTGATACTGTTCCAACTTGTCCGCTACAGCTAAGGGAATCCTGTGAGAGCACTCCGAGATCGTTATCCTGGGAAACACGCTACAGCGTTTACTAGTGTAGTCAGTATGTCTGAGGGTTTCGTTGGTGTATACGTATAAGTTTGTGTTTGGCCGGGTCCAACTGGAACATCTTCCCCGGTCGACAAAGTGTAACCTCTAGCCAGACAACTTTTAAGTACAGTGAGTTCATTCAGTGGAGCGACAACACTTCAGTTCATAAAACCAACAGCGAAGCGTAGCAATGTTTACAAGAATAGGAATACAAGACAGTTTATTTAGCCCAAAAACAGCCGTGGCCTTACATGCTGAAACAAATTATCTCAAATAATTCAGGGATATTTGGTCAGGCAATGGGAACAGATAAGAGAATACCTCTGCCGCCATCCTACTGCGCTCACTGAGATGGTGGTACCCTGCGACTGAGCTCTTATCGAATGTACCCGATGGCACTGGTAACTAAGCTACTGTCCATGATTGAGCATCAGTGTAAACTAGTGCCATCCGTTGAGATGGTCTCTGACACGGTGACGAGCAAATGTGTCATAGGGCCAGCAACGGTTGCAGCTCAGCCATAACAGCAACCATGAGTGTGGCACTAGCCCGCTGTTCTCCAGTATTCCTAGAGATCTTGATGCCTGTGTTAGCATTTCGCATGAGCTATGGTCAACACCTCTGTATATATGCGATGGTATACTCTGTGTGGCTGATGTTGCATTCTTCATGCTTCTTCACCGCAGTTGGGCCAAACCAACTTACCCTTAAACTAGGTCTTTTTAAGCTGGATAAATTTCATTCCACTTTATTTGGTTTGTTCTGCCTACCTGAATAATGTTCTATTAACTGGCCACGTTGCATACGCTAATTGCGCTTCTCTTCGGTAATTTTGTTGTGTTTGTAGCATTTTAGATAACTTGTGAACATTTCTTAATTATTGCGGATTCGTTGCTAACCAACTTACTTCGTATGGTAATTTAGGGCAGAGTTATGCCACCGTATCCGCATGCATTATTGGCTTTATTTTATTTCATTTTGTCGTTTAAAGTGAATGGCTGTTGCTTGATATCCCCGGTGTGGCTGCGCTTGATGAGCATGTTGACAAGGTGCCTACCTGTCTATTACCCACTACCTCGTCCATACTGGCTCCAGGAGACAGTTGGTCGTTGCTGGAGGGGACGGGTTGCACGGTCCTTGTGGCCGTGTTAGGATCAAAGAATGGTTGCATGCACTCAGTGTGGAACGGACCACGATCCAGCCACCGCCTTGTGTGCGCTTGATTCCTCAAATACAGTGTGCTTGTGTTCGCCTGTGAAGGAGTGTGGGCCGGCTCCGTTGATGAAACGTAGCTCCCATCCACATTCCTCTAGGTCTTATTCCTTCTGGTTTGCACTGGATATGTGGTGTGTGGTTGGAGCTGCGGGTGGTGCAACGCAAGCCACCGATGTTCCCTCTGCAGGCGCAGGCGTCCTGCGGCTGGCCACAGTGACAAGCAAATCCGAAACCGGATGCCGCCAACCATACTTTGTGTATGTGTGACAAAAGTGGCTGTTAGGAACGTCATTAATCCCAGACCTGGGAGTTGTTGAATCGTGTAGAAAACAAATTTAAGCTACGCCATGAATTCAACGGCTTTTGTTATCATGTCACAAAATCATTGACAAATGGATTGGAGACTGCAGGGATGTTCGTGTGGAACATGCGCACATCGATGCATGAGGTTTGTCCTTCAATTTTGTTCTTCTACACTGCTTCTTACTGTGTTCCAGTCTAGCCTGATGGGCTGGAAAAATTAGCATTATATTGGGCCGTCCTGTAGTGCTTCATTCCCTACAGTCAGCTGCATGAAGTATTTGGGCTTGGGTGCCGGAGGTGAACCATCTGAATGGTTGGACTCTTGATACCCTTTCGTCAAACAAGTTAAGTTTTGTACGCAATTCAGTTTTCCCTCTGTTACCATCTATCGCTATCTGTGTGAGGCACATTGTTCTTTCTAGTCTATTCCTCAATCCAACTGTTTACGGTTGAAGTGTTTCCTCGTATGCTCACACGTCCACAGTATATTTTAAAATTATTGGCACTAAGATGTTACAAAGTTGCATAATTACGCTATTTTATCTGCACATCATTCACTTTCCTTCAGAACCATTGTTCTTTTTCTAACACTGCAACACTCAGCTTACACGTACTTCACCGACTCCCGACGGTAGTCCACGTCGAATTCACGCTAAAACGTAATGAATGTTGAAAATCATTAGATAGGGAATCCCATTTGGTATTGTACAGTAACTCTATAATTCCAGCATGAATCTCCTCTGTACATTATCGTCTGAACGACTTTACCTGACCTTATCTCACTTAGCTGAATACTTACCCGGGACGGTTACCACGCGCGAATTCGTTTAAGACAGGCTGTATTATAATAAACGCGCACAGAGACTGTGCGTTGCAATGATGCTACACTAATAGCTAAAACCGAACATTTCTTCTTAAAACATCTGACTTTATCAGTTAAACAACTGCATGTCCAACGACGACATAATAGGTCTTTCATAATGCGAGTCGAAATGTTTGATCACTATCCGGAAAAAGTAGAAAGAAAAAGAAAAGAAAAAGAAGAAAAGGTAAAATATGGTTAACCATTAGTATAAATGACAAACGTATACCTTCTCCCTTATGACCGGTAAGGAACTATACCAACACAGGAAAGTCACTTTGAATGCATTTCCTATTACATGGATGTAGCAGTATAAAAATGATCGGTACATCTTAGCGCGCACTATTCAATTTGTTGAACTAGGTAGCAATGGATTGTTTGCTGTAGTACCTTCGAGTTTAAAGTCCGAATGTTTGTACTGGCCAGTATATTTCCTGGTACTATAACACAAGTTATTTGTGTAGTAAAATACGAAAAGCGAATGAATGAGTTGCTGACCCGTTGGTTGCCGAAACCTAGGCGTGAAACCGGATCAAGCCCAAACAGTTCGGTGTTATGTTTGATACCATCGGAAGAAAAAGCGGTGCTTTCAAACGGGATTGCAACCATCTCTGTAGGATACAGCATAACAAATCTACGCGATATTTTGCTCCAAGCCTCTACTACCATCGCTTTATAGCGGATGTTTTCCGAAGCCTTGCTTTATCAGTCGTGGAAAGCGCGCTGACCGATACAATCCGCGTCTTTGCTTGGGTGTGTGCACACAACCGCAAGACGACTGCTCGCTGCATCCGGCAATCTGCACGGCCAAGACTTAGACAGCCCCATATGCCTAGGTTACCTAACCTTGGCGCCTAGGGTCCATGGGGTGGACAAAGCACCGACAACAACTTCATGTGTACAGACAGACCGAGTGGTCGACCACTTGTGCCGAAAGGCGCCTGTTGAACGTGCATAGGATGGTCAAAATAGAATTTCATCTTCTAACTCCTTCACCCACCTCCACTCCAAATGCGGACCATGAAACCAAGCAATTGTAGACTGCTCAGAAGCAGGTCATGCTCATTCTAGTCCTGTATGAATTGTAATATCTTTCCATTAGTTAAGACCGTAATTGGGTTTTCCAAAAAAATATGCAAGGCTGGCAGAAGTGGTTAGGCAAACTTTGAGCAAAAAAATAGCTTTGGTAGGTACAAGCATGTCAGAATATTTGACCTATGGACCTCCACTAAACTCCGATGAATGCTTAATCCACAACGCCGTGCGTCCCACCAGCAAAGTGACTTCTGCAAACAAGGTAAGCAACCCATTTGTCACTACTCCAGATCGCCCAGCTGTTTCCGAACACTTCGCCTCTAGCGCATTTGCAACAGTCTCTCTAAACAAATTTTCTCCATCTAGCCTTCAAAGAAACTCAGTTAGAAGAGAAATTATCAGCGACAGCTAGGCTGCAGCTGGCTCTAAGAACACACAGAAATCAACATCTACAGTTTCTAATACAAAAATCAGAAATAATGTAAGCAGCAACGATGCAGTAGCACATAGCATAGCGCCCGGTCCTTCAACCACGTCCCATACTCCTCTGAAAGCAATGCAGAAACAATGGGATGCCTTAGCTTAATATGTACCAACGCTCTCCAGTCAACAACAAACTCACAGAGAGGGAATTAGTTTTATGACCTGGACCAAGGAAACATCATAGACAACAGGCATGATGTTCAGACTAAGTCAATCTGTCAGAAGAGGATCATCCGCCACTCGAATACTAAGAACTAGAGTGCAGCCGGGATTTTTGGGTAATGCTAAATGCTTTCCAGGAGCTGGGAGCAGTATCGCTTTCGACAGATCTTTTTCGGAACGGATTCGGTTTGGTCCGGGTCTTTCCGGACGTTCCATGAAGCAAGAGTAAGCAAGCAAACTAAAGCTTAGAAGGGTGCGGCGTCGACCCCGCAGCCAGAGCTAATTTGACCGTGGCCTCGCTCTGTCTCAAAATCACGATGAATGCAAGAAGCTCTTGGCCAGGATAAGTTTTGCCATATTCGTCAGACCCAGCTCCTGAATAAGATTGTAAGGGATTTTCTCTCAAGACTGCCAAGGTAAGCAAGCTACAAAGGGTGCGGCCTAAGGATAACGGAGGTCGCGCTCCAAACTAAACAGATGTCACTTAGATTACTAAACTAGCGGCAGACACTCCGGAACATAAATTCAACTGAGCTCAGCTCCAAAGTAGCGAACGAAGTTGTCGCCCAATGTAAGGTGCCACCTCAATGGGAAAATGAATTTGGGACCCCACTGGAAACCCACACAGACAGCAACTCTGAAAAAAGGAAGTATTTTCCTCTGTAATCCTTAACCAAGCTACTTTTACTGGGAAGAATGCATTGCCAGATGGACTAAGTGTGGTGCCGCTGAACCAGACTACAGGTGACTCACTGATAATACCACAAAAATACAGCTGGTGACCGACCATACAACGGCCAGCACAATCTCCTATCCGAACTACATGTGTCTTTCACTTTATTTATGAGAACCAATACTTTTCCTGTACTTACACCAATGCACAATGCTACTTCAGCAAAATTGCCGAGATAAGGCTGGCGTCAGGAAACAGACGCTTAGATTCTTGTTTCTACTACCGAGACTTGATTGCGCTGAGGTTATGGAGGCCCCGATCGCGATTCATAGTATGGCACAAATCCGCTGCGATCATCCCTGCAGGGGAAGCCGTGTACTCTTATAACGTTACTATTACTCACATGGCAAATCACTGGATGAATCAGAGAAGCGGGTTACCAATTCGAGTTGGTGCCGTTTGCAGCTCCTACACAGTAACAACTGCCTTGTGGGAGTCGTCCAATCCAGCGATAAATTCCCACTTAATATCTGCACTGATAAAAGATTACCCAAACTTATAGCAACGTTCTTATCTCAGGCGATTTCGACGTGCACTGCCTGGGCACATTGGCACTGCTCAGCGAAACCTTCATAGCCGAATTACAAGACCATATTGCAAGTATTCCATCCACTAATCAGGTCCATTCACATATAGGTACAGAGCTGATTACAAACCATCGGTAATATACCTCGTACTTATAAATGAGGAACTTATCATAGACTAGCCACTGATAGCGATCACACTAGCAAATTTTAGAGTTAGGTGTGCTACGCTGAATAATCGGAGGAATAAGCTGAACAGATACGTATTATCTTACGCTACAGCATTCTGACAGATCTTGTTACCATGATCGATTAAATCATTTTAAAATGTGGCTACCATAACCATTCCTAGATTCCGTTTGTTGGACGTTACAGCGGTCTGAGCGCATCTACATCAGAAACTAAGTTGCTTCTTTCAACTAAGCCTTCGTTGTTCGTCAGAAGCAGAACTCAAAACGCACATCATTAAGGAATGCAACTCGACCGACTAAAAGAGCCAGGCCTGATCCCGAAAGCTGGAGCGACTACGTGACCCAGCGTAAACATTGTACTAAACTTATCTGTGAGGATGCAGTGGCTTACCAACAACCTTTGACCGCAAACTTGCCTGAAACTATAACAACTCTTTACGCGTTTGAATAGTATCCGCAAAGTGAGGCACGATATCTTCCACTAAAGAAATTACACTGCGCGACGCAGAGCACTAGCCCCACGCGTTTAGCAACTTGCTTCAACTCCTTTGGCTCTTCACTGCAAAACCGCGTTCATCACCACCAACTGCTTTCCATCACCTAAGTTGAATTGTTATTCGTCCTCTAGCAAGCTATGACAAGTGACTCGCCAAGCGCGAAGCAGCGCTCTAGTCTCGTATCCACTGGTGTTTGCACAGGTTTGATAATATTAAACACCTATTCAATTTGCTTTATACAGGAAACGTGCCCCATCTCTTGCTTGACATCACACAGCCTTCATTAGCTATCTTGCACTAGAAATCTAGGACAACTTAACCATCCTGCGTGATGAAGCGCATTAGCCTCGTATATACAGCCACTCAAGTACCCTTTAACCAACCACAACGCCTACAACTATGCGCTGTAATCGAGCCTCCAGCTTCAACTTGCATAGCTTCACTGGTTCCCGTTCCTTGTCCTTTAGTATATATATATATATATATATATATATATATATATATATATATATATATATATATAAGTCAAACCGTTATCGCAACCAATTTACACGGCTAATCCTGTTGCATTTTCTTCACTTTTTCAATAGCGTTTCCGTTGCATTTCTCTGTTGCTGTCTGTTTGGCTGCCCGCCTTCCGTTGTCCGTCTTTCCAAGTTTTTCAGACCTGTTGGCTAACACCTGAGTAACTTTGCAATGGCGGCGGATGGTCCTCAAGCAGCGATTCTGATCCCCACTCTCATGAGGCTCACATTCCTCTAAACTGGATACGAGTAGAAATCCAATGCGGTCCAAGGAGAGTTGCCGCCATAGTAAATGACAATTGGGAGTTAACTGGATGATTAGTGACTGCGGATAACGACGCAAGCAATCCGTTCAAGGTCACATCAGTCCAACTGACCGAAACGCAATTTGAGTCACTGATACAAAATTTACTTGCGATAAACCTCTATATTATTATCCGTGCCTATCGATACCTTCGCATTCACAGAACAATTTGATTGTTCAACATGTAGATAGTTAGCACAACCGCATCTCATATCTGGGGCCTCATGAATCTACATACCTAATTTGCTGAGTCTAATATTTGCTTATACTGAAATCATCGCACGTCTGCTTGTACAAACTGATCATGTCTCCTTTGGTGTGTCACTTGTGGCCTCGACAATAAAGTTTTTATTTATTTTATTTATTTAGGTACTTAAAACGACAGTTTGAGTGGCACAGAGCGCTGAAGAAACGGGTAATGCTCTAAAAAAACATTATGCCCCGACCTATCAGTGAGAACGTTCGCCATTGTCACATACCCATATTTATCACCCCATTTTCCGAACTTACTAACACTACCTTTCAGAAGATCTAGACACCAAGCAATCTTCCATATTTATCGTCCCTCCACCGGGACTAACCCACATCACTTTTACCACGGAGACGGCACTGCGAAAGCTGACGCCTCTACGCAAACACAGTTCGCCGGGTCTCGATACCATTCGTCTAGAGACATTGGGAGCAGCAGCAAGAAAACTGTCAGGAAGTTTAGCTCAGTTTTTTCAGCTCTGCTTAGACCACAATAAAGTTACCGCTAGGTGGAGGTTTGAAAAACAAATCTCGATCCACAAAGGTGGAAGCTGAACTGAGCCCCCCCCCCCAAATACTGCCCAGTGTCACTTATTCCTATAGTTTCCAAGGTGATGGAATCCATAGTTGCCGATGCACTGGTGTGTTATCTGGTAAACTGCAACCTCAACTCGCCTGAGCAGCATGGCTTGCGTCGACAGCGGTCATGCACGACGAATTTACTAATGGCACGCAGTATTTGGAGCGATTCAACTGACACTGGAGTAGGCGTTGATGTGGTCTCCCTGGACTTTTCGAAAGCTTACGATTGTGTAGACCATCGGATACTACTTTCCATGCTCCAGCATTATGGCATCGGCGAACTTCGTTTAAGCTGGACTGCCAACTTTCTACTTTACCAGCAATAGTGGGCAGAGTTTGGAGTTCTTTATCGGTATCCATGCAAGTCGACTGTGGTATGCCGCAAGGCTCAGTTCTTGGTCCACGTTTGCTTTAGTTGATTATTAATGATCTTGCTCAGGGAATCGCTTCAAACTTTCTGATGTTTGCCGACGATATCAAGATTTGACCTAGGACCCAGGCAAAAGCCGACCAGCATCTGCTTCAGCGTGACCTGGATACGGAATATCGATGGGTAATCAAAATTTACTGCATTCCAACGTGTGTAAATTCAAGGCAGTTTCCATCCGACATCAGAACAGCTACTCATACGGACTAGGAACGAATGTACTGCAACAACCAACTGTCGAACTTGACTTGGGTGTGGTGGTTCAAAATGACTTGGGTTGCTCCATGCAATCCGAAAGGTCTTCGGGGTCTGGAAACCAACACCTCGGGGTGTGGCGACGTGCGTTTAAACAAATAGACAGCTCCATATTTCGACAAACGCACGGTGCGTATGTTTGCCCTTATGTCGAATACGTAATTCAAAACTGGCATCCATGTCTGAAACACGGCATTAACGCACTGGAGCAGTCAAAACGTCGGGCAGCTAATAACGTAATTGGAATGCGCAATCTTTCATACCAGTAGAGGCTGCAACGATTGGGGATATTCATTGGAAGCAATCGCAGACCAGAAGGCGACCCGATTAGGCATTCATGATTCTACAAGATCCACATCATGTGTACCGCTCCTTACTGTAACTCATTCCCAATACAAAACCGAGAGGTCACTCACTGAAACTCACAGAACAGCAGAGCCATCTGGAATGCCGCAGAAATTGCTTTCCCATTCATGTATGTCACCCGTGGGATGCTCTCCCAGAATTGGTCGTCTGCTGAGACATTAGCAGCATTTAAAAGATGGTTGGATGATGCACTCATCCGCTTACACATTGTTACTTAACACTACGTTTCTATCTTACACCTGGAGTTTACCATCGATTTATTGGATGTTCACTGTGCGTGCTGTGAATCTAAGCGGATTGCAGGACTAGAGCAAAGCAAACGATAAGGACTTACTTTGATTGTTAAAATACTAACTATTTTATTGTTATTTTTATTACTATCATTATTAGCAGAAAAGTTAACACAACAGTGCCGCACAATTTAATTCCGGAACAATTTCTCTGTATATTTACAAGTGCGTACTACAGACATGTGAATGTATAGCATCATGAAAGAAGCGCAGTTAAAATGGCAAATTGATCAAACTGTACACACCTATATTATGTCACCTTGTCCTCCGTTCCCGGTCTGCCACAATGGCAGGGCGAGTACGCAGACCTAACGGCTTATAATGCCGTAAGTTAATTGGTGACTTAAGTTTGGTAAGCTCGTCTCTTTATGAGGGGGCTACCCTGTTCTCTGCACGGTAGTCGCGTGTAACGCAGTGGATAGTGCGGGGCGTTATATCACATCTAGTAACTAATTCGCGATGGTCGTTACCGTCCCAAGTAGCTCAGTGGTCGCAACTCAACTGATAACAATCGAGTTGCGGGTTCGAGTACTCTCAGGGTCCGATGGTATGCGCAATGCTGACGATTCCCGAAAGGATGAAACTCGCGTACAGTGCTTTTCCGGGCGTGTGACGGCTGTCTGAGGGAGTCTAGATGTGACGAATTTCTGCCAATACAATTCAACTTCCCCTACTACTCCTCTTTACTTTGCCATGGTAGCAGGCAGGGAACAGATAACAAGGTGACATGAATATGGGTGTGTTCAGTTTGATGAATTTGCCAGTTTAACGGCGCTAGCTTAATGATGCTATAAATTCACACGTCTGTAGTACGCACTTGTAAATATGCAGAGAAATTGTTCCGGAATTAAATCGTGCGGCACTCCTATGTTAACTTTTCTGCTAAAACTTTCCTCTGGAACTAATTGCTTATATTTTCATTATTATTATTTCGATATCTCTACCAACTATCCAACGGGACTTGTAAAGGAGAGCTTCGTAATCCGTATAAATGCATCGTTATTTTTTCACGAGTACTGTCATAACTGTGTTGCAGAAATTGTTTTCACTATGAACCTGCAGTTCTCCCGAAATCAATAACATTCGCCAGATGGTGCTGAAAGTAGCAGCAATGACGCTAGGCGGACCATTGTCATTTTGCGTTTAAGTCTGCTCGTATAAAAAACTCATGCTTACCATGTGGAAAGATTGTTTAATCAAGATAATTTTTAAATGTGGCAGTCGTTCGCAACCGGCAAGCTCTCGCGCCGTGGTTCTGCTACTTAGACTGACAAAGATGATGGATGCAATCATCGCTGAATATTTAGCCGACCAAATAGAGAGCTAAAGCGTCATAGCGCCGAAGGAGAACGGTTTCCGTCAAAGTCACTTTTTCACAACTAACCTGCTGATTGCACCCACAGAAGCGGCTGCCAGAGGTAGAGGGACCAACGTCACTTATTTCGGCTTCTCCGAAACCTTCTACCGTCTGGACGGCCGCATTCAGCCTACCAGGCTCGAAAGCTATAGATTTGTGTATGCTGCCCTTGGATAGGACAGATATATTTGCAGAATTGGCAACTGCAGGTTAGAGTTTAGAGTACGTTTCCCATCCCATTTATGTCCAGTGTGAAGTTCCACAGGGACCGGTGCTGGGGCAGCGTCTGTTTCTTGTGTTCGGTGTTGAGCCTCCGCGTCTGGTTGCCTCGGATATGTTTTTCAAGGCTGACATTAAGATTGTGCAGTGTCTCACCAACCAATAAGATAGTGATGCAAGTTAACGAGACATGGACAGGTAGTATAGATTGTCATTCCACAATAATCTGCTCTAGGTTAATTCGTCTAAATGTGTAAGAAATAGTCCACATTTGTCACCGTCCGAACAACCAACACATGCTTGAAGCAGATGGCTGACAAGCGGTTACTCTGGAGCGCGACCATGGGGTATAAATCCTGGCGGACTTGGGCTAATCAGAACAATCTGAAAAGGCGTCAGATACTTGGAACCAATCTGTCTATGTTGCGGAGGACTTTCGGGCGATTTGATCTATCTTTTTTAAGCAGACGCTCACCACTCACGTGCGGTTCCATGCGGAATACGCAATCTAAATGAGGCAGCCATGGCACCAGCAAGATCCCGCAGGGCTTGAGATTCCACAGCGAAGATTCACCAATCATGTCAAAGGGTTGATTCCCAGTATATATGAACTTAGGCTGAGGAGCCTAAACTGGTACAGTGGCCATTGTCAGCGTCTACACGGCAACCTTATTATAGCCTACCAAATTCTGTGGAGCCCCAACTACCTCTGCAGTTACCTCTGGCAATCAAGTCACAACAAGAAGTTGAGGGACCACTAGTTTAATTTGGCCACGCAACACACGACTAGAATGTCGGTGAAAGGTTTAGTCTCTTCGTGTGTATCATCCATGGAACGACCTCCCAAATTACTTTGTTACCGCCAGCACTTTTTCCGCTCGTAGAAGCGCCTTGGCGTTATCATAGCCCACCTGCATTAGGAGATAGCCTAGGTATATAGACGGACGATAAAATGGGATAACCTTCACTAACCTACCCAATCGAAGTGGGATATTTTGTCTATGCCTCTGTGTGAACAAGGTGAATCCGCCAAAACGCGTTTCCATTTATTTTTATGGTTTCTTTCCCCAATTCGCGTTTCACATTCTGGCCCTCCTGAGAGACTTGTTAATTATTTGTCTAACTACCCAACACACACCATTGTCCTGTTGAAGTGAACTATGAAACAAATTAGAATAGCTATGTGGATCGACTGGCGTTATGTGTGAATGGTAAACATTGTCATAAATTCGTACTTACGACAGCAATGACGTACGATGAAAGGACTGCCGAATTTTATTTTCGCTGCCTAAAATTGGTCGACATTTTAAGACCCTGAGGGCCAAAACGTCTACGCAGCCGCACATTAATCAACTATTAATTTATCTGTGTACTCCACCTATCACCAATGCATACATGCATCGTATACTTTAATGTCGTGTTGGTCACATGACAGCAAGTAATGCTGACCAGTCAATGGTGGTGATTGGTGCACGCGAGGAGATTACGGTGCACAGCTACTATTTCAATGTGGACTAGCTCTGATGCCTTGAGTAAATTGTAATTGCGTCAGGTTAGCTTGTGTTCAACTCAGCAATCACCAAAATAGGCTTCGGGTTGTTTTACTACTGATTTCGATTGCTCATTATCTATCTCTTTTCAACTCTTGTCCTATCCAACTCTTCAGTGAGTGCACCTCAAAATGGATCCAGGGTAGTAATTATGTGTTAGAAGAAGGAAAATGTGGTAGACAATAGAAGCAAAGCATAGGTAGCATAGCTACAAATGGACAGTTCACTGTCATTCCCTTCCAGTAGATCTACCACTGCGGTCGAGGTGAAAACAACATGTAAGAGCTGAAAATGAAACGAGCGATGATGTAACCTCTCCAGACTCTTTAATTTATCCGTTGGAAATGGCGGTAGCAAGCAATGGATTTGCATAGACCTGTAGAATTGTGAGACGAGCCGGTGCATCCAAATTGCCAGTTCATGTCCATCTTTTTGGTTTCAGGTTCAAATCATCCGCGGCGCATAAACCCGCATGTCTACCAGAAATACCCACAATGGATGACGGAACTGTACGTACTGAACCCTGCTTGAGTGGCTCCCAAATTTCGATCTCCAAACGTGAACAATGGAAGAGCCGTTTCGACTTTCTTTTCGCCTGTGTTGGTCTATCTGTCGGTTTGGGCAATGTGTGGCGATTCCCCTACCTTTGCTACAAAAACGGAGGTGGTGAGTGTCAAACCATTGTCTTTCTAAACAATTCTCGAGTTGGGAACAAAATGGATACTTCCCACCAAGAGATATTATCTGTGGTCTGGCACAGTCACCATGCTCACAATGCAACGTTGGCTTCAGAAACTTGGTTGCATCTGCCAGTATTTCTGTCATTTTGCTCAAGTAGCCCACTATCATCATGAAAACAATGCCCTTACCCTTAACTGCTAACCAGAAGGTTAAGAGCTTGAAAGTGTTTTTGTTTTCTCGTAGTGATAAATACTATCCTCGCACGTCGGTACTGGTAGCATGCATGTTCTAGAAACGATTTAAACTCTTCTGCATGCATTTCAGAATATTGTATCAGTTGAGGGGTTTGTGTACACGCGTTTTCAAGCTGGGTCTCTAGTGCTAGTCTATTTTCCTTCCTCGCAGGATAACCGAATTAACAGTCGAATCATATAGCATCCATGGTAACACGATCAAGCGTCAGGCATGACAAGTTCTGAACATACCTGTATGCTTCGAGCGGAAAATATATTGACGGCTACTCTTTTTTTCACGTGTTTTTGAGCTGAGGACGCAATCTGGATCCTTGTTCTGTGATGATTTCCTGAATTGTTTTCTCCAGCTCTGATCGGTCTCTTGTTGAGAGACGGTCCAGTGCGCTACACGACTGATGCATGGAGAGTTTGAGCTCGTCCCTTTTGTTACGGGTGTCATCTATCTGGTTCAATGCTAGGCACTTCATGCGATTGCTATTCAGTCTGATGCATGGGTGACGAAGAGATTTTTAGAAGTTCGTCGGATAAATGTTGCTTTCTGTGCACTTAGCGAGAAAACAAAAAGTTTATCCGCCTTCGCTATCCTGGTTCTGAAGCCCAAATATCTGTTGAGCGATTTTAACGCCGGAGGATCTAAGTGATGCTTCATAGCTTGAAAAATCCCATAGTATGATCAGAAGTCAAGGTAAGCGGACATAAGTCTTCGATAATCCATCTGCTTGCTTAAACAATTATTTGCAAATCAAAATGTGCAGACAGACATTATAAGTCTTTGCTCTTAGAGCGGGTTCATTTCATGCTGACAGTGTCTGCTAAGTCAGGCCAACCTACCGCGTGTGACCTCGCGGGTCAGAGATCACCGGCCGTTTGGGCCAGGGTAGTCCCAAGCCCTGAGCTAACTTCTTCTTAACACATAGCTTCGGTTCATACAGCCGGATCGTAATTGCTTCAGCGGCTTCTGGTAGCTGCTTGCTGACGTAGTTCGAGCGGTTCTTTGGGGCCTGATAGATAATTTTGAACAAATCAGAAATTTGTGGCATGTCCTGTATCGGCTAGATGCTGAGCTAATGAAGAGTTGGCTGCTTTTCGCCTCCAGTTCTAAGCCCGATTGGGTGGTGTTCCTTCGTTTTCTTAGCTAATCCCTTGTTGTACGACCAATGTATTCCGCTCTACAGCAGCATGAAAGTTAATACATTTACACATTGAGTTGGGGTGGACATCCCTCCTATTCTTTGAGTTTAGTCTCCCCATCGGAAAGCTAGTGAACTGGATTTGCATATGCGTTGCTGGATAGGTGCGTCAGAGTGCAATAGAAAGGCGACGAGATAGACGTTCCGTCGCAATCTCGCCCTTGTATGACAGCTGTAAGAATATTTGCTTGCGTTTTAATAACAAAACTACAGGCTGTTTCTTCTTATGCTTCATGTTAGCTATGATGAAGCTCTTCGAATGGACATTCTACATTAGCACTAGGCTAATAGACTCCGATTCCTTTGGAAGCGTATCGTTTGGGTAGGAATGTTCAGCTCGGCTCACTAGGGTATTTATCAGCTTCCGTTTAAACCTAAGTGGTACAAATCTGTGGAAGTTTGTGTAGTGCCTATTCCACGTATTTTTCCTATAGACGCAACGCTACAGCGCACCCTCATCAAGCCTTTCATAGTGACACCCAGGAAATGAAAGCGACTGATTTCCGCAACCGCAGGTGAACTTTATTGCCCGATGGCCTTAGCTGAACGTGTCTGTTAGTTCCCCGTCACTTCCAAAAGACTGAAGCAAGACAAAATATCGTCTGCGTAAAGGCACTAAAAACCGACACTTGTGATCGTTGACTTTAGCTTTCTCTGTTCCAGCACGCCCATGAAGATGTCGGCGAAAAACGGACAGTGGGTAACCAGTCGCGACTTCATTTCACCGAGGGTATAACGCGGAATGGGATAGCAACTGAAGAGCAAAAATGCATCTGACCAATATTTCCTTTAGGATCCCAGTGCGTAGCCACACTTAATGTGGTTTCCACAAACATACACATATATGGAGATTAGAATCTCGAATAATTGCATAGATGCAAGGTTTACACGATGAATTTCTGAAAATTTCTTCAGCACCCATATATCAAACTGAATAGCAATTACTTGAAGTGCCTAGCATTGAACCAGATAGATGACACCCGTAACAAAAGGGACGAGCTAAAACGTACGATGCATCAGTCGCGTAACGCACTGGACCGTCTCTCAACAAGAGACCGATCAGAGCTGGAGAAAATAATTCAGGAAATCACCACAGAACAAGGATCCAGATTGCGTCCTCAGCTCACAAACAAGTGAAAAATAAGTGAGAAGACGTCAATATATTTTCCGCTCGAAGCACAAATGTACGTTCAGAACTTGTCATACCTGACGTTTACTCGTGTTGCAATGGATGCTTTATGAATAGGCTTTAAACAAGGATTTCCTACGAGGAAGGAAAATAGACAAGCACTAGAGACCCAGTTGGAAAACGTGTGTACACAGACATTTGATTGATGTATTATACCGAAAAGCATGTAAAAGCGTTCAAGTCGTTCTGTGCCATATCTGGGCCAAGTTGTCCTCCTGGACAACTGAATTAATCTGAACGGCTAACGATTTGTGCTGAGCGGCAGACAAGATGAGTTTTACTCAATTACTTTAAGCCGTGCGTGCGCCACTGACTTGTGCAGGTGTGTAGGTGTGCGTGTACAGCCCGGCGCCTCCATCGAATTGGACCTCACATGCACTAAGTCATAGGGGTGCAGATGGAACGCTTCAGCTCCTACCAGGGACAGTGTCGGTGGCCGATGCACCATGGGGGTCTTTCTTTCTCTGTCCTAGGAAGCGATTTCTACCAATTAGAGCGAGAGTAGGGATTTGAATGGCGATTGGGTTGGTATAACGTGACACAGCCAACTAAGTTTGCCGTATGCTTTTGAATGTACAGTTCACCTAAACGCAATGGTTAGCTGGTATGTTCGGCACTCGAGGGAGGTGAAGCACGTTATACTAAAAACGTACGAGGAAGGGGACGATTGGAAGCAGGTTGCTTCTATATTGTATGGGAACGTGACAACTTGCCGCAACTGGACACAGGCGCACGAATCGACGGAACCGGTGGAGCAGCAAGGGGTAGTCCGTCGCAGAGCACTGGGCGAAAGCCACGTCGACTCACTGGTGGAGTGGGTTTCTGCGGAGCCTACCGTCACCCTTAAACTCCTTCATTTGCGGTTGAAGGCGCAACCTGAACTTTCAGTAAGTACCAGCATCGTCTCACGATACTTGGATGGTAGACTGATGACAATGAAGAAATTGCACACCATTCCGGAGTCCATGAACACCTTGGAGAACAAAAAGCGACGCAGTCATTCATTTTGCAGCTCATGGATTACGAGGTGGAAGGAAGGCAACCGGTGTGGATTGATGAGATCAAGTTCGATTTATTTTGCTTCCGCACTCGTGGCCGCTCACGACGTGGTATTCGAGCGTAGTGTACAGTGCCAAATAGCCGGGGACCGAATGTTCATCTTGTCAGCGCCATGATCAGGAACTTGCCGTAAGATCCCGAGGCAGAACCACCGAAAAGCTACGCTTACTCGTTCTGCGCAAACCCGTGAAATCCGTGAAACCCGTGAAACAACGGCTTGATAGCGTGTTCGGTTCTGAGAGGAAGTTACAACAAGCAATGGTGTGCTCAGTGGCTACGACAAGTGCTTGGTACCAAAGGCGCAGGGTTTGTGGAAAGGTGTCTTTTGATTTGTGACAATGTGCCCTGTCACACGCACCTGGAGCACGTTTTCCTGGAGGAACCGTACCGCTGTGGGAGACTTCTACTTCTTGCGCCATACTCTCCAGCTCTCAATCCCATCGAGGGCATCTGGAGCATACTAAAGGCTCATGGAAAACAGACAATGAGGCGACAGTACTCCGAGATGCTCCTGGGGGTTCTGAAGGCGTTATGAATGAAAGCGAGTGGCTGCTTCGCATTTTGGAGCACGCGGTGCCTGATGCACGGGCCTTAGGGACGCCGCAGCACTGCCAACAAATGGTTCAGCACGTCAGGAAGAAGTATGGACGTGTTGTTCATTTGGCCGATCTGTAAAACATTCTGTTGGCAGTAAACTACCGGTTCTAAGTGCGTGTTGTTCTTACTTTATTATGATGACTGGTCAGTGCACTTTATGCCCTGCTAGACATAACCAGTTCTCTAATCGGGGGAACATCGTGGATTTCCGGTAACTTGGTGCGCACACCCAATTTAGTTGCCGCGTTATAGAATAATCACGTGAGGGCTTGACAAACAGATTCCGCTCTAACACGGTTGTGTAACAAGCAATTATGTTCTACCGCCTGTCGTTGATTGCGTTTGGAGAGCCAGCGGATAAGGACTTTGATAAGAGCATAATAAATAAGAAAATTGAATTATTCAGACTTGACAGGCATGCGTAGTGAGTGTGGCCGTTTGCTGGATTGCTTAACCCCGTTACACTAACGCAGGCGGCTGGACGCTGCATGCGGAAACTCAGAGCATATAAGGCAAGCACAACTAACCTTTATCACGCTCTCTAGGAAATATTTCCGGATGGGTATTTGTCAATTGTGAGCTGTATTCGAACACACCACAAGGTTGCGGTGAGAAGGTGCTTGGACTCTGCAAATAAAATGTACTCGCTTCGGCGAATCGCATTTACTCGTCGGGTTGTAACGTCTGCCCAGGTATGTGTGGCTCCGCTTGACGCAAAGCAGTCCGTGCGTTCATGTGGCATGTGCCATTTACAAGTGAAATATGCTATTTCGTTCCACCCAAATTCTACATAGGTAGATGATGCGGTTATAGCCGGACATCTGTCGCCATCATATCTCATGTGTGTTATCGTCATCCTGTAGCGTCTTGACGAATGCTACACAAGAAATTCGTAGCCCGGTAAGACAGAAGACGGCGGGATATAAAGATTGTCTTGAGAATAGCTATGTACAATAGCTATGTGAATATAGCTTGAGGACAATGGGAGAAAATGGTGAAGCAATAGTAACACCACGTAGGAGCGTAACAGCCGGCAACGCGCGGGCAAGATGGCGGACCTGGTTCAAAAATGCAGTCCAGTATATATAGGCTTTAGGTGGGTGCAAAGTAAAACAAAATGTGTACAAGTCTGAATGTGATGTTTGATGGAGTAAAATGTCATGTTCACTACACAGGCCTCCCCTAGAAGGCCGAGGGACGAGGACTTCGATCGCTGTTGGCTTGCAATGTATAAAGGCAGAATCACAGGAGTTCGGTTGTATTTGGATTATTTAATCTTCTTGTGGATTGGAATGCATCATCGGTGGGCCGTCCCAGCGGGCACACCGGACTACAAAAAAACTGGATAATCCAGAAAAAGAGCCGGTAGGACCTTTCACCGCTGCTGAAGGACGGTGCGCTTTGGAGAGGTCACTCCCCCCACCTCATTCCAATCCACTGCCACAACGAAGCTGAAATCCTGTTCGTACTGGCGAGCCGTGGGGGGCCAAAAACAACGAGCCAGGCACACGAGCAGCCAAAGCCAGGAAGGCGAGCCAGCAAACGACCAAGGCGAGCCAAATTGAGCCAAGTAGACCACGATCCAAAGGCCAACGTGGGCGGGCGAGACGACAAAGCGTTGGGGGTAGACCAAAGCATCCAAACGACCAAACAATTGAGAAACAGCCAACCATTGAACGGACGGACCCAAACGTGCCAGCCTCATGACTTTACCTGATAGATGGGGGAAAAACTCGGGGAGACAGATTCAGATATTTACGGAAAAGCATAATACAAACAACGAGAGAAAATGAAAGATTCATGAGGTGTGGATGAATTCGACAAAATCGGAGAAACGAACAGGTTGACGAACTCTTCTACCGTGACTGGTATTAGTTTGAGGCGAATCGGGTGACTGGGATTGTGGTGGAGCTGTAAAGCTGGGAGTCGTTACAGGTGGCTCTGTAGATTGCGTTAAGGTCGATGACGAGTCGAAGGCATAAACTAAAGGTTTGTGGTCAGTAAAGACGGTAAAGCTTCTGCCCTTTAAAAAAGGACGAAAATGACGGATGATACCAAGTTCGAGCACGTGCTCGAATTCCGCCTTAGCGGCTTTTAGCTTATCAGGGGCGAGACGTCGTGGCCGTACAGAAACCGGTGGGCCACGGGTTCGTATATGGTGCGTAACGCTAGGTGAGACCGGAAGAGTAGCGTCAGCTGAGCGGACGAGCTGCGGAAACTGTCTGAACAGATCTAAAAATTCCTTATCAGCTTCAGGCTGAATGTAAATGGGAGTGACAGAAACACAAGGTGTGCGAACTCCACATGTGAAAAGCTGGGTCTTTTGGTCAACGAGTTTGCGATGACGCGCATCGACGAGAAGATCGAAGTGTTGGAGGAAGTCGATACCCAATATAGCAAATGGAACGGCAGCGATGGTGAAAATCCATCGAAAGGGACGTCGTAGTCCGAGGTCAATGGTAAGGGAGCGTTGACCGAAGACTCGAATAGCAGTGCCGTTAGCGGCACTCAAGTTAGTTGTCTGTGGCTTAGTCGCGTCGCCTGGAACCGGTGGGATCACGCTAACTTCCGCCCCGGTATCAACCAGGAACATGATCCCGGTGTTCCTATCAACGATTTTGAATAGGCGACTTGGACGACTTCGGCCGACGGCGTTCGTCGCCAATACGTGTTGGCCTGTCCTTTTTCTCGTTACGGGAAATGAGCATGGTTTTATACAATTTCCAGCGGAACTTCCAAAACGTGCGTGATAACGGCAAATTGGGCGTCGTGTTCGTCTTCCAGATGGGCTAGGGGAAAGGGATGGGGAATCCCGTTGGTGCCGATGTAACTTTAAGCTTTGAACTTCTTGCCGTAGCGCGGCTATCTCTATTAAGAGCTCACCAGTGGAAGGTGGAGTAGTGGTGTCGATGGTTTGGACCGAAGTGTCAACAGTAAAACCTACGTCAGGTGAGCGAAGAGAACTAGGCGACGGACACGGTGGTCCGGTGAAGCGCTCCATCATGTCATTAGCAATATCTGCAACTTCTGACAAAGGCTGCGATTTCGCAAGCGACAGCATAGCTTGTACGTTTTCAGGCAAACGCTGAAGCCATAACTCTCGAAGCAGCGACTCGTCCATATGCAATCCTTGAAGAAGATCACGCATCTCTAGCAATAGCGCGGATGGCTTACTAGAACCTAGCTGTAGACCAGTAAAAAGTTTGTGCAGGCGGGACTTCAATGAGGGAGTAACACGCTTTATTACCGCGTTCTTGAGAGAATTATAGCGGTCAGGAGGACAAGACGTAATGATAAGATCACGTAGTGCTAAAGTAATATCAGTCGGCAGGCGTGTTAGCAAGTGATTAAACTTTGCAGAGTCATTGGTAACATGCTTAGAAGTAAATTCAGCTTCTAAAATCATGAACCACAAAACGGGATCCTTTTCAATAAAGGGTGGAACTACGAGAGGTACCGCTTGCACAGGCTGTGGGTCCTCACACTTTTTAGAAACTGAGGTCATGGTTTGCGTGGAAAAACCAAAGAAATGGAAAGAACTCACCGGAATGCGATTGGGGTCACCAATTATGTAGCGCCTTGACGAATGCCACACAAGAAATTCGTAGCCCGGTAAGACAGAAGACGGCGGGATATAAAGATTGTCTTGAGAATAGCTACGTACAATAGCTATGTGAATGTAGCTTGAGGACAATGGGAGAAAATGGTGAAGCAATAGTAACACCACGTAGGAGCGCAACAGCCGGCAACGCGCGGGCAAGATGGCGGACCTGGTTCAAAAATGCAGTCCAGTATATATAGGCTTTAGGTGGGTGCAAAGTAAAACAAAATGTGTACAAGTCTGAATGTGATGTTTGATGGAGTAAAATGTCATGGTCACTACAATCCACCCACACACCTCAGGCTCCGTCCCCCATCGCCAGCTATGACAACACCGTGCAGCTAACCACGATATATAAATCAGGCGCACTCTCCATCCACCTCCGACTCCTAGTAGGTGGTTGATATGAAACTGTCCAGCCGCCTACCAAGTATCTGTTTCGCCTTGAAATCCCCTGGGTCTTTGACGACCCAACGTACGCCCGAATACAGAAGCCCTGGGTACCCTCGCCATGACACATATGGCATTAGGCGAGCGATCCGTCGAAACTTAGTTCCTGTGTTGTTCTCGGGAAAATGAGCGGTTACCTTACGTCCTTAATTGCTATCGACTAATATTTCACATGCTTTACCGGCACATTCAATCAAGCGCTTTTCATCAGGAACGTCATCTGCATGGTTGTTAATCTTGTGATGCATCTCCGGTGCAAGCGCTTTGGCTTTCAGTGCACTCGGTTTGAGCTTAGATGAGCAACTATCGATTATTGAGCTATGGTGTCGTTGCTGGTCTCCCAACACGTGATCGTTTTTAATGACGGGGAGCTGCATTATGTAGACGAAGAGATGACTAATCCGCTTTGAATACGTTTAGTTGTTTCGTTTTCAGAGGCGCAATATTGGGGCGCGTAGGCGGTCCGCCCAGGGCGGCACGTGACACGGGGCCGTGTTTTTATTAACCGCCGTATGTTGGATACCAAACATGAAGGACAAATTATCCGAATAAACTGTGGGTTGAATATTTTAATGTTACTGTATGATCAACAACACTTTTGCGCCATGTGTCACACTTGTGCAGACGTTCTTCCCAATGATCCTCTTATTTTTCCACGGTGGTCACTTTCAACACATTCACCTCAAGGTCCCAAGCGTATATTATTTTGCATCGAAAGCTAGCCTACTCTTCACTGTTCGTTTGACCTTCACGCGCCCATGCTACCCTCAGTAAAAGTGAGGATGTTACCACTCCCTCGGGTGGCAAAAGTAGTTGCCACTATCCACAGTGCCAAGTGGCCCATCAACGGACGCTATGTTCGCAGGCTGGTGAGAAAATTTGAGCAAATTTGGAGCGTGTGCGACGCCAAAAAGACAGGGCGGCCTTGCATCACCACGGAGGAATTTCCGCTTGTGTGGCTATTTGTGAGGTGTCCAGAAGCTGCGATCTAAGCATTCATAAACTCGCCCAGCATTGCGACATCACCAGATATATTGTCCATATGGCTTTGAAGGAAAGGTAATTCCGGAATTATGGCGCCGTCAAGTGCAGGTTTTCAACTCATGTGATTCGGAGAAGCGGCTTCATTTTTGCCGCAGGTTTTTGAGGGTCATGGACATCCATTCCATTCTTTTTACCTATGAGGCTGCTTTCCCTTTGAACGTTGCGGAGAATCAACCGTTTTGGGCAACGTGTAATCCACGTCGATGCAGCGTTTCACGTATTCACCATGGCGCAAACCTCATGGTATGGGCTGGGTTAACTGGCCAAAGAATCGTGCGACCATTTTGCTTTATCGGCAATGTGAATGGTAGGTTGTTGTTTCGCAGTACTAATGCCTTACGCTTCCTAGCATCCCTGTACAAGGAAATACTGGAAAATTGTGCCATTCTGGAACTGGAAGCCGCTGGGTTATTAAGTACCGTTTGATTGCAACAAGATGGTGCACTCGCACCCTATGCACAAACGGTGCGGGATTTTCTCAAGCAGACGTTCTCTTGCCGTTGGGTCGGGCAGGGAGGACCTTTAGAGTGGCCTGCTTGGTCAACAGATTTGAACCCTTTGGATTTGTTCCTCTTGGGTTACTGGAAACAGCGTGTTTACAAAACGAAGCCAACTCTCTTGTGGAATTGAAGCGGAGCATTTTGCAAGAATGTCGCGGGATCACAGTTGGTGCTCTGGAGAAAGTGCCAGCAAACACCATCAGGCGAATGCTGCGCTGTACGCAAAACGCCGGTGGGCACTTCGAACATCAACTTGGCTGACAAATCTGAGCATTACACTGATAATCTGTGAATATATGTATCATGCAAAGATTTATCGACTGAATTCGTGCACTGGCTAATGCTCTCTTTTTCTTAGGAATGTCATTTGATGGTTTCTCCTGGCTTTTTGTGTGTGTTTGTCGTATTATAAATAGCTCGGGATATTCGTTCTCCCGAAGGTCGCCCCCAACTTAAAACTTGTCCCTACGGTTCAGTTTATCTATTCCATCAAACATTACAACTATTCCTCATCCTTGCTACTTGGGGATGGTACTACTTGCCATCTCGTTGTAACGATATGAAGCATCCAAAAGCGCAGTCATCACCAAGTAGCAAGATGTGGAATTTTTTGTTTCCGTCTTACGTCAGTCACACGCTACCCTTGTAACATAACACAGGATTTTATGACAATTATCGGTGTCTCCTGTGCATAACGCAGATCGTTCTCATCGGATACCAAATTCCATAACTTGCCTCGTCCAGTTAGTCGTGAACATTTATGTCGCACCAGCGTATGCGAATTCGATATGGCGACCGGAAAGCACATGCACTACCGAATGGACGTACTTAACATGAGGCGATGATAGAGCAATAGGACGAGTTGACACCTGGCCTGACCACTGAAATATGCAGGGCTGCTCGCAATGAGCATGGGGTGATCGTTGGCCAGGCAACTGGACGCGGCCGATTGTGCATTGTTTAACAAAAATCACTTATAATGAATGTGGAAGGTCAGATAGGATCCGTAAAGTACGGGAACTGTTTCTCATCATATGAATGAAAACACTGCGCAAGCGATACTTGTGATTCCCTACCTGCATGAGAACAAAGCACAGGATTGCGGTGCCTATAGTCAGTGTGAACTGAACCCATATCAGTACGGGGTGCGATAAAGTGGTACAAGGCCAGAATGAAACATGAGGTAGTCAAGAGATGCAGTTGAAACGCTGCTTCCAAACACTTGGTGGTTAGCATCCATTGTCAGCGGGAAATCCAGGTGGGGAACAATTGAGGAACACAGAAACCTGACAAGGTTACAAATGCTGGAGCCACTAACAGGCAATGTTGCAAACCCATGGGCGAAAGACACGGTCTCCCTTTACAAGGTGTATACTGACCGCAGGACATGTAAGCGCTTGACCCAGATGCAACATGAGTGTTGAAATGGCATGATACTGTGTAAAGTAACGGTACACTACATTGTGCTCCCATTATAGGTGTCCGCGTACATGACTGCGATCACGCAGTATTTGGTATACCATTATGAGGTCTCCCCGTGGCGTCCACTGAGCAATCAGAGTCTCTGCAGTTGTTCGGATGCGGGAGGTGCCGCAAGCCCTTAGCAATCTTCGTTGCCCGGCATCGTTTGAGCGCAGCGAGGTCGCGCTTTAACCAGCGTTGCCAATCCTGGGTAGCTTATTCGACATAGAATGTACGTAGGCGTTCAGCACCCGGGAGAAGATGGAGGAATCTACACTGTCGAGTACCCTTCACAAGAGATTAACATACTGGTTGCCTCTTGTTATATCAAAATCTAACTGTCTGGAACAACAGCGAATAGTTAAAATGAGATGATAGGTTTCTTATTCTCGGAATATCTATTCAATTAGGCATAACATGGTTTTCTACAGGCCTGGTTCGATGCGAGTTTGCAAATGAACGTTCGTAAACACACAACAATGACTGCTGATGCTGACAATTGCGTTGTAAATATATATCTCGATATGCGTAAACCATTTCACCAAGTTCCAATCGTTAGATTGCGGATCGTGTTACAATTGGTTGACATCCTGTGATCGAACTTATCTGCACTATGAATTGGGAGTCAGCATTCTGAACCGGCAACCCGACTATGGCTGCCGGTGAATTTGTCAACAACATTGCTGCATGTACTGATGTACTGGCACCTGTGGTAAGGAGCCGCACCTATAGGTAATGCGACAAACATACCCAACTGAAAAAGGCCGAAGGCAAACTGAAGAAACTTAGGGCATCTTATCACAGGAGCAACATTTTCGATACGCAACCATATATACATTAAGCCGAATTAAGGTATGGGACCTGTTTTCCAGCTTATGAATGAAAACACTGCGTAAGAGATAGCTGTGATTAGCTACCTGCATTAGAACAATGTGCGCAATCACGGCTGATGCCTACGCCAACGCTTCGTGATCAAACGAATTTAATTTAACAATTCAAGAACATAGGTGGGAAATGGTATGGAGTCTCTTCGTTAGCTAATTACGCTGAACGATCCAATAAGGTTTTGGCACGCGGAGCAATCGAGTATGTGGGGGGCAACCGAACTGGTAGGTAGCTTGGGACCCTTTGCAACCATGTTAGGGATGTGCTCTGCGATTCTCTCTGACAGCCTATTGTCAGTACGCCCACTGTACTTGCGGTAGCATGTATTCTATCCACAAAACTGTCTTTAACGCTGTAGTCGGCTAGTTCCCTTAGGATAGGTTGGATTACATTGGTCAGGCATTTGGCCAACTTCTGATACGGTGCGCCTACCATTGAAACAATCGGTGGTAAGGGGATATCTTCGTTGTGGATTTTCGGCAGTCCTTACAAATAAGGAAGCCGAGATGCTCGAGTGACCGGCTGTGTCAAAGTTTTTGCGTGATTCCATCCCACCGTCGTTAGGGTCTTTAGTTCACGAACGTTTGATTTCATAACATGTTCGGTTTTATCGTTATCTGTCACATCAAAAACGAATCGACTAGTCTGCGAGAAATTTTTGCATTTTCTGGATGTAGCCCTGTTTCTGCATTATGACGACACCTAATCCCATATCTTGTCTCAGTATTACAACCTTTTCATTGCGTAGCTGTTACGTTAAGGACTCGCAATGATCCTTCGTCATGGTACGTCACTTCTCGGTGTCACTAGCGCATGACTGTTTGGTAAGTTCTACCCTCGTAGTTGTAAGGCAACCGCTTGTCTCCACATTGGTCTGTGTTCAACTGGGAAGATGTTCGTTCAAATGTGCAAACTGAGCCTCGACTGCTATTCTACCACATGGATTTGATGGAATAGATAAACTGAACCGTAGGGACAAGTTTCAAGTTGGGGGCGACCTTCGGGAGAACGAATATCCCGAGCTATTTATAATACGACAAACACACACAAAAAGCCAGGAGAAACCATCAAATGACATTCCTAAGAAAAAGAGAACATTACCCAGCGCACGAATTCAGTCGATAAATCTTTGCATGATACATATATTTACAAATTATCCGTGTAATGCTCAAATTTGTCAGCCAAGTTGATGTTCGAAGTGCCCGCCGGCGTTTTGCGTACAGCGCAGCATTCGCCTGCTGTTGTTTGTTAGCACCTTCTCTAAGGTACCAACTGTGATCCGGCAACATTCGTGCAAACTGCTGCACTTCAATTCCTCAAGACAGTTAGGCTTCGTTTTGTAAACAAGCTGTTTCAAGTAGCCCCAAAGGAAGAAATCCATAGGGTTCAAATCTGTTGACCGAGCAGGCCACTCTATAAGTAGTCCCCGCCCGACCCAACGGTAAGAGAAAGAATGTTTAAGAAAATCCCGTACCGTGATAAAGGTTAGTTGTGCTTGCCTTATATGCTCTGCGTTTCCGCATGCAGCGTCCAGCCGCCTGCGTTGGTGTAACGGGGTTAAGCAATCCAGCAAACGGCCACACTCACTACGCATGCCTGTCAAGTCTGAATAATTCAATTTTCTTATTTATTATGCTCTTATCAAAGTCCTTATCCGCTGGCTCTACAAACGCAATCGACGACAGGCGGTAGAACATAATTGCTTGTTACACAACCGTGTTAGAGCGGAATCTGTTTGTCAAGCCCTCACGTGATTATTCTATAACGCGGCAACTAAATTGGGTGTGCGCACCAAGTTACCGGAAATCCACGATGTTCCCCCGATTAGAGAACTGATTATGTCTAGCAGGGCATAAAGTGCACTGACCAGTGATCATAGTAAAGTAAGAACAACACGCACTTAGAACCGGTAGTTTACGGCCAACAGAATGTTTTACAGATCGGCCAAATGAACAACACGTCCATACTTCTTCCTGACGTGCT
>OX104066.1:92631303-92729694 GCA_944474145.2 Dicrocoelium dendriticum | reverse complement strand
AGGCAAATAATTAACAAGTCTCTCAGGAGGGCCAGAATGAGAAACGCGAATTGGGGGAAAGAAAACACAAAAATAAATAGATACCCTTTTTGGTAGATTCACATTGTTCACACAGAGGCATAGACAAAATATCCCACTTCGATTGGACAGGTTAGTGCAGGTTATCCCATTATATCGTCCGTCGATATACCTAGGCTATCTCCTAATCTAGGTGGGGCTATGGAAACGTCAAGGCGTTTCTATGAGCGGAAAAAGTGCAAGTGGTAACAAGGTAATTTGGGAGGTCGTTCCATGGATGATACACACGAAGAGACTAAGCCTTTCACCGACATTATAGTCGAGTGCGTTTGTGTCCAAATTAAACTAATGGTCCCTCAACTTCTGTTGTGATATGATTGCGAGAGGTTACTACAGAGGTGGTTGGGGCTCCACAGAATTTGGTAGGTCATAATAAGTTTGCCGTGTAGACGCTGACAATGGCCACTGTACCAGTTTCGGTTCCTTAGCCTAAGTTGATATATACCGTGACATGTGACGTGTGAACTTGAGAGAAGTTGAGTGTTTCTCGCTCATTTGTACACTCGTGGTATTTTAACTGTGGTTCAGCGACATTTTGTCGCACACCTTCGAATCCATACTTATTCGTCGTGCTTTTACAAGCTCTGTTTGTGACACCAGTTTCCCGAGCATACACCAGTGCATCCTACATGTACCATGATTTCTAAATTCCAGGCAGTGTTTCGCCGTTATCCAAGCGCCAAAAGTTGCCTAACTCCAACCATCGAAGGCATTGTTTGGTGTCACTCGATAGACCATTTCAACGGCTTTCGAACGAACTGTCACTCGTTCAAATCCAACATTGCTTGGTGCAGCTACAGGTCTCAAAGCAAATTCACCCGGCGCTATCCATAGGCCTAACCACACGAATTCTCAATCACACCCTCGTGTATTCTGCCCAACGTTTAAGCTGATACATTCGACTGGCACGCCAGAGGACAGCCTAAAAGCACACAACTGCAACGTGACCACTGTGACATTACCGACAATGTCAGTAACAGAACGACATTTTTACCGTAGAGGGTGAGTCATTCAAAAGGTTTGTAACATTTGTTCAACAAGCGTGATGCCCAGTGCGCCACCGACTAAAGACCTATGTGGATTATGTTCCAAACTTGTTAAGGGGGGCATTTTGTGCCGTAACTGTTGCAAGTTCTTCCATGCGAGATGCCTCCGAGTTAAACTTAGTCAGACCAAGTTATTACACAAACTATGGTTCTGTGTGGAAAGCACATCGATCGCACTGATAAAAAGCGTGCTCCTATTATCTCAGAAGTATGACCAGCTACTAGCCAAGTTTGAGGAAATGACAACCACCAAAATCACTACGATTGGGGTAAGCATAGCGGACTGTGCAACCAAATCCTCGCCCCTGGTTGCTGCTCCCAACCCGCGAAGAACATCAACAGCTGTCCCAATGCCACACGTAGCTCACATTTGACTGTGGTTCCCAGTTCGATCGGAGTAACTACAAGTAAGTTTACTTTCATACTCCCGACTGAGTGTGTAAAAAAAGAGCAAGCCGGTACGAGCGAAATTTGGGTTACGGTTGCCTCCAAGAAGAGCCGTCATTTAAAATTAACATCACCGCCAACTGTATCTGAAACTGGGGAGCGTAGCGGCGTTTTCCTAATGCAAGCACCATCGGTTTCTTGCGGTACATTTCCGAGTACTTCAACCACTAACCGCGGACATGTCGAGAGGTGTAAAGAAACAACTACAGTATTGAGCCTACTGTGTTCCCATATCCCAGAATCAAAGTCGACATCGATAAGAGGCAGGCAGTTGGATGACTTCAATTAGTGGGACATTATAAGTAATCTAATCGGAGTTGTACTGAAATCTGTACGCGTAGTGCGTATTACACGACACCGTAACTCCAAACATTTCGGTGAACCTAGACTCCTGCGCGATGTGCTGAACTCCATCACCGAAGTACTACGGTCGACAGGGTAGTCCCAGAAATGAATGCTGCTCTATCCGTATCTTTCTAGACATCCCATGGCGCGAGTTTTATCGAGTTAACCGCACCTTAGAGGACTGCCGGAAGGAAATTTCAACCAGCACCATACTTCTTCACGGTGTTCCTGGAACTGAAGCATGTGATAAGCATGAAGTAACAACGCATGATAAAGAACAGTGGTGTTATATTCGTGAAACACTCTGCTTGAATAATGTGTCCAGCGAAATCCGTGTCACGACTGCGTACCTCACCGAACTACAAAGGAAGTGGTTTGAGAGTGTTGAAGGTGGTCTTTCAGACAAAACATATGTTAGCACGGATGCCAGAAAGCTGGCTCACGTTCCGTTGCAGGCTACCATCTGCGTCTCGGCTGAAGACAATCAAGGATATGCATCCTAGATGATATGTCACTCAAAAAAACCAAACGCGCTAGGATCTATGAAAAACAATGCCCCAGTAGTGTGCCGAATGAGCCCATACGACCAGTAGAAGATAATATTGACCAGACACCTTACACTGTATGTCGCAGATTAGACACGGGACTAACTACAGGCACAGTGAATAAGAGGTTAAACGCTTCACCAAGTATACATCAAAAAAACGATTAGTCGCCGGCCAATCACTGGTCGGCGAAACTTCACAAATGAATTGTACAACCTGCGAAACATTTGCTTAAATCTGAGAAACTTTCATGTATGTACACTAACGCCCAAGGGGCTCCTCAGTAAAATTAACCAACTCCCACTACGTCAGGTTGCAAATGCTTGGGACCTAATTTACACTTACGGAAACCTGGTTACACCAAGAGGTGAATGATGCTGAGGTTGAGATAGCCGGAATGTCAATCAATCGGAACAACCGCCCCAGCAGAGGAGGTGGGGTCCCTACTCTACTACCGCAGCGATCTACAATGTACAATAGTTGGTGATCTGGAAACACACATTACCGACTCACTCTGGTGCCGTCTCCGACTAAGACACAACGACACATGTCTCATAGCTATCGTTTACCGCCCCCCAACGTCCACTCCGGAAATGGATTCTTGCTTGATCCATGGCCTAAACAGAGTATCACGCAATAAGTACAGCCACATTCTCATCTCCGGGGACCGCAATCTACACAATCTGGTGGTTTTGGCACCACCTAGTGAGCAGTTCAAAGCAGACTTGCATGAACTGGTCGCGAATATTCCCTTGTACAATCATGTCACCACGCCCACTAGATTCAGGAAAGCAAACAAACCGTCCATATTGGACCTTGTGCTCACGAATGAAGAGCTCATGGTTGACAAGTTGATATGAGTCCATTAGGTCTCAGTGACCATGTAGTAATAACGTTTAACTATGTGTGTTATGCAGAGTATCCATCTGATCACTGGGAACTAATTCATATAATCACACGCTACCACGTATTAAAAGAACTCGCCGACGCAGCTGCTTGGGAATTCTCAGACAAAAGTCCCCTTGACAACGTTTGGGCAGCGTTTGTTAATAAATTCAGCGCCATTGTCAACAGAGCATCAGAGACCAAGCCCCTTCTTTCCGCAAAAATGCCTTCAATTCTTAGGAGCAGAACTCGAAACACCTGGCGTTAAGGGATGCAACATAGCGTGCTTAAAAGATTAACCCGACTCAGATAGTTGGGGAAATTTCCTGACCCATCGCAACCATTGCACTGCACTTGTCCGTGAAGACAAAGTAACTTATCAAAAGTGCCAAGCCAGAAAATGCATGGCAAACAACTAAATACTATATAGGGCATGTCAATAAGCTTCGTGAACTGAAGCTTGGAATCCCTCCACTTTTCACGACTGGTGGTAGAGTACAAAGTGCCGAAGAAGCAGCTAATGCCCTGCAGCCACAATACGCCCCAATTTTCGAACTCGAAACCTCTAATTGTCCCATAACGTCATGCACATTACCGACACCATTTTATACTGATGTAATTTTCAACCCATCAATTTAGTTAAGGAATTTACTCTCACTGCGTGTGCACATTTTCTCCGGGAGCAGACAACATCCGCCCTAAGGCGCTAAAGGCTGTGGCCAACAATCTAGCCAAACCACTGTCACAGTTCTTACAAAGATGCCTTTGATGAACAACAAATCCCCACTATGTCGAAGTGTGGCATAATCAACCCAAAGCTTTCGACCGCCTTGATCACCGCATCATACTTCAACGGCTGCAGGGTTACGGAATCGGAGATCCTGTACTTGGTTGGTATGGAAGCTTCCTTCACCAACAGCAGCTTCAAGTGCGTGTTAAGGGATCACTCTCTAACCCAACTGAGGTGGAATGTGGTGGCGCACAATGCTCAGTGCCAGGACCGCGGTTATTCCTGGTGTTTATCAACGACCTGGCATCAGTTATCTCCTCAAATTTCCTGCTTTTCGCCGATGAAGTCAAGATATGGCGAGCAATTAGTAACAAGCCAGATCAGGATCTGCCCCAACATGATCTAGATTGCATTTACGTACAGTCAAAGAGGAACAAGCTTCAATTGAACATAGCTAAGTGCAAAGTGATGCATCTGCGTCACCAGCCGGTGGGCGCTTACAAAATTGGAGACCACACCTTGGCAAAGGTTTCTCAGGAGCGTGACCTTGGTGTATCGGTGCAGGAAGATCTCGGTTGTTCAAAACAAGCAGAGAAGGCGAGGAAAACAGGAAATCAACACCTCGGCCTTCTCCGCAGAGCCTTCGGTCGGTTTGAACCCTCAATCTTTCCCCAAATGCTAAACGCCTACGTGTGACCTCACGTGGAATATGCTATTCAGGCGTGGCAGTCGTAGCAGAAACAGGTTCTTGTTGCTCTCGAGACTCCTCAACGCAGGGCAACCAAGAACCTCAGGGACATCTTCCATCTACCCTATCAGCTTAGACTGAAATCTTTAAGAATGTACAGCAGTCGTTATCGGCTTTTGCAGGGGGATCTCATAATGGTTTACCAAATTCTGAGGGATCCAAACCACACCTGCCGTCCGCTGTTGGAATTGAACCACAGCACTAAACTAAGAGGTTCTCCTCTGCAAATGGTAATTCAGTGTAGCCGGCCTGAATACCGTAGCAATTTCTTTTTCTTTCCGCGTATGTCAGCCTTGTAACACTCTCCCTAATAATGTTGTCTCTGTTCCCAATCTGGCGATATTTAAAAAAACGTGTTGACGATGCATTGTCTCACTTACATTTCATTTTATGACTTGTTAGCCAAGGCTACAAAACGCAATCAAACGGTGTCTTGTCAAACGCCTAACCAATGGATTGATGGATTTATACGTTGAATACGCGAACATATCCGCTATTCCACATAACTGTATGGTGAGTTCACCACAACGCTTTTCACTTTATTATGCAATTGATTTTCGCAATAATTTCCATCCTAAGGGACTTGTTAAGCAATGCTATTTTACCCGTAATAAACCATTGTTCCGATGTACCATTGTTCTATTGTGAAGCAACCCTTTGATGAATCCTCGCTTTGGAATCTCAAACCCTGCGGGATCTTGCTGGTGCCATGGCTGCCTGACTTGGATGGTACAGCACGTGAGTGATTAGCGTCTGCTTGTAAAAAGATAGATCAAGCCGCTCGAAAGCCCTCCGCAACATAGACGGGTTGGTTCCCAGTATACGCCTTTTCAGATTGTTTTGAGTAGTCCAACTCAGTCTTTATTAATACCTCATGATCGCGCTCCTGAGTGACTGCTTTTCAGCCATCTGCTTGAAGCGTGCGTTGGTTGTTCGGCTGGTGACGAATGTGGACTATCTTACACTTTGACATATAACCCGGAGCACATTGTGGAATGACAATCCATACAACCTGTCGATGTCTCGTTAACATGCATCATTATCTTATTGGTCGTCAAGACACTGCACAATTTTAGTGTCAGCCTTGAAAAACATATTCGTGGCAACCAGACGCGGAGGCTGAACACCGAACACAAGAAACAGACGCTGCCGCAGCACCGGTCCCTGTGGAACTTCACACTGGACATAAATCGGCTGGGAAAACGTAATCCAAACTCTAACCTGCAGTTGCCGATTCTGCAAATATTTCTGTCCTATCCAAAGACAGCATACACAAATCCATAGCTTTCGAGCCTGGTAGGCTGAATGCGGCCGTCCAGACGGTAGAAGGTTTCGGAGAAGCCGAAATAAGTGACGTCGGTCCCACTACCTTTGGTAGCCGCTTCTGTGGGTGCAATCAGCAGGTTAGTTGTGAAAAAGTGGCTTTGACGGAAACCGTTCTCCTTCGGTGATATGATGCTTTACCTTACTATTTGGTCGACCAAATCCTCTGCGATGATTGCATCCATCACCTATGTGAATCTAAGTAGCGGAAACACGGCGCGAGAGTTTGCCGGTTAAAACGACTGCCACATTTAAAAATTATCTTGATTAGACAATCTTTCCACATGGTAAGCACGAGTAGTTTATACGAGCAGACTTAAACGAAAAGTGACAATGGTCCGCCTAGCCTCGTTGCTGCTACTTTCAGCACCATCGGGCGAATGTTCTTGATTTCGGGAGAACTGCAGGTTCACAATGAAAACAATTTCTGCAACACAGTTATGGCAGTAATCGTGAACAAAGAACGATGAATTTCTACGGATTATGAAGCTTTGCTTTACAAGTCCCGCTGGATAGTTGATAGAGATATCGAAATAACAATAATGATAATATAAGCAATTAGTTCCCGAAGAAAGTTTTAGCAGAAAAGTTAACACAAGAGTGCCGCACGATTTAATTCCGGAAAATTTTCTCTGCATGTTTTCAAGTGCGTACTACAGACTTGTGAATTTATAGCATCATTAAGCGAGCGCAGTTAAAATGGCAAATTGATATTCATGTCCCCTTGTCATCTGTTCCCGGTCTGCTACCACGGCAAAGTCAGGAGGACTAATAGGGGGAGTTGAATTGTATAGGTAGAAATTCTTCACATCTAGTCTCCCTCAGACAGCCGTCACACGCCCGGAAAAGCACTGTACGCACGTTTCATCCTTTAGGTAATCGTCAGCAGTGCACATTCCATCGAACCCCTGGTAGGGCTCGAAACGCAACACGATTGTTCTCACTTAAGTTGCGACCACTGAGCTACGAGGGACGGTAACGACCATCGTGAATTAGTTACTAGATGTGATATAGCGCCGCTCACTATCCACTGCGTTACACGTGATTACCGTGAAGCGGACACAGTAGCCCCCTCATAAAGAGACGAGCTTACCAAACTTAAGCCACCAATTAACTTACGGCATTATAAGCGGTTTGGTACGCGGGCTCGCCCTGCCATGGTATCAGGCTGAGAACAGAGGACAAGGTGACATAAATGTAGGTGAGTACAGTTTGGTCAATTTGCCATTTTAACTGCGCTCGCTTCATGATGCTATAAATTCACATGTCTGTAGTACGCACTTGTAAACATATAGAGAAATTAATCCGGAATTAAATTGTGCGGCAATCGTGTGTTAACCTTTCTGCTAGTAATGATAATAATAAAAAAACAACAAAAGCATTCCGGCCTAATTAGAAAATCATACACACCAGACGTACACGAGGCGGTGGCTGCACCGTAGCCCGTTCCACACAGGTTGCATGGAACCACTCTTTGAGCCTAGCACCGTCACGAGGACGGTGCACTCCGTCCCCTCCAGCGACGACCAACTGTCTCCTGGAGCCAGTATGGACGAGGTAGTGGGTAACAGGCAGGTAGGCACCTTGTCGACAGTCACATCAGGCGCATCCGCACAGGGGAACTCAAGCAACATCTGCTTCTGAAATGCAAGATTACTCATCACGCAGGCAAACGTACCACATACGCCACCTTATTTGCCTGGATTAGTAAATTGAATGGGAACATATTCATGGTGATTCTATTCCGCATACAATTGTGCCTTCTCTGGCACCTGAGAAACCGCCCTTTTGAGCAGTTCACGGAATTCGCACCGATCAAATTTGCCTTGGATTCGCAACACCTGCAATCAACAGGAGTTTGTCATAAACTCACCTTCATGTTCTGGTAAAATTATTTTCGGTTTGCTCAAATGTCTCTCTACTGCACCAAGTAAACCGTACAAAAGCGGTATGAAGATCCTCGTGGAATTCATTCGGTTTACATATATACATAGATTAGCGTCATCTGTGTCCAATGGCAGTTCGAATACAACATATGTACATGCATTCATCCCAACTGAAGTGTAAGCAGCTGTCACAACCTGGATAGAGACACATTAGACATCATCATCAATGGTACGACAAACGTGTATGGGTTTCGTTTGGAGGTCAGGCTAACAACCACTTTCGCAGGCATGAGAATAACTACCCAATACGAACTGTTGATGTTTTTCTCAACATTTAGACGTGACAGCCGTAAATCTTGGGCATCCATATTTGAAGGAACCCGATGTAGCAATAGTGAAGCAACTGCTAGGTAGAATGATGACTAGACTATTGGTACAGTGAAATAGTGTGCACTTAGATGTTGCCTTCTACACGTACAGTCTGGTTTGAGTAACTGATGTGGGAGATCACACAGCATGCGAATACCATGTAGTGTCCACTTCTGGCTCTCTGTGTCTCCGACCGGGTCTGTCATGTGCTACCCGAGGCATGTGCGCCTACCCAAAGAACGATTGAAGCGCAACCTGTGGTATTGACAAGTGACATCAACTAAGTCCCGCTGCCCACTGTCAAACATGCGACTTTCCAAACAGTGTTCGCATTTATTGTGTACGATTAATCAACCGTTTATACCTACCGACCTGTACTCTACTCTGGCAAGAAGCCATTTGTTAACGGTCTACCTCGTACGTTTCGGGTGCAGCCATTCGGTGCTCATAAACCCTTGTCCCTATGCGCCGATTCATTTCCGATGTTATATAATAACACACTGACGTGCCATTCCCGTTAAATGCAACCTTTTACTTAATCCATTCAAAAGATTGGCCATATGCAATGCAACTTCTCGTAGGCGTCTCTGCACGTCTGCCTTCCATCCGGTTAATACGTGTGTTTTCATAAGCCCCCGGTAATTTCAGTATGGATGAGGGATAACTAGAACTAGAACTATACTCACTCTCTTCACTAGCCTGCGGAGTGGAACATGGAATGGCAACATCGTGATAATCGCTAGTCGGTTAATTGTCGGGATTGTTCACTTGACACAGATTTTCCAGAGAAATTTCTCTTCGAATGCATAATCCAAAGTTGTCACACGAAGAACAATCGTTGAGCATTGTGTTACAAATGTGAAATTTGACATTATATGCGTACCGTAAACGGCCAAGCGATGATAAACTTTCGATTGAAACGCATCCATCGAACTGGAAACATACACAATAATTTGCCACCCTAGCATTGATCCGCAGAAAGCAAATAAATCGCTCGGAAAAACTGCACTTACGTATGAGCTCATGGATGGACTGAAGCATTATTCTGCGATGCACCGGCTCTCTAAGCATCATGCAAGTTGACACTGAGCAGCTAGTCAAGCTACGGTTATGGTGAGCAACACCATGGAGTTTACATAGTGATGTGAATCGCGGCCCAATAATAACACGAAGAGGAAGATACCACAGCTCACTGTCTCGGTATGTAACCATACTAGACACCGCTTGAGCCAGTAGTTACTCATTCTAGAATGAAATTGTACCCAAGCCCGACTTACATGCGGTATATAGAATAAGGATGCCATCCAACAAAATGACGGAGATGGAGTAAGCAAGTTTCCAAGTTAGCAGGGAAATGGTGCGATTATGTCCACTGCAAGCTATCCGTATCGTAAAGTAAAACTAGAGCCGGTTATAATCGTCTGTTGTCCGAGGTAAGAGAGAATCAAAAGGGAGGTAGAACTAACAAGCAGTCAGTAATGTGTTACTATTTATTTCCCCCTGGTCATTCGTTCTGACCGCTAACACATCTCGACCAATTCATCAGTATCCAGAATACTATCTATGCCCATGCATTTCGATTCGGATGTTACAACGTATTGCCGCTGCTCCGGGAATCAACCTAGATGACTTGTCTGAATCTCAGTGCGTTTACCTGAACGCGGCAGCAGTACAATGGGGCGTATAGAGAAATTTGAGATGGGATACATTGATTTCATATTGCAACCCCTAATAAGTTACGGTGTCACACGAGAAGAAATGTAATAACATCCATCTGTCAAGTGGGAATGTATCGAGACACGAACAGATGGTAGCGCGTTTTGTAATTTAGCCGAGTCCCATTTAGACATCGAGTCATCAGATAATGGTGTTACGCGAGTGAAAATGACATGTCTGTCAGGCTGAAGTGTGGTGCTTATAACTGTTTCTAAATCGCTTCCACTTAGTCATTTAACGTGAGATAGCAGTTGACACACCAAACGTCCTTGGTTCGAGTGACAGTACCTGCCATGTTGCAATCGGGCATTTGTTCACACTTGTGTATAGACTACCACAAACTGGATGAAGAAATACTAACCGTCATGAATCATAGCACAACGTACGTGCATGAGCTTGGATTGAATGAAAGAATAACAGTCATATTTCTGTAGTTTTAGAAAATAGCACGTAGAATTATAAGTAACCAATACGACTGTCAGTGGTTAGTTAGCGTTCGGAAGAGAACCGAAACGACAGCCTTAAATTTAGTCAGAAGTGTGGGTATCAACAATAGATTGAGACAGATATGGAAATACGGAAACAAATGCCGTGATTATGGTTACCAAGTAGAATGATGCAAAACTAAATGTACTAAATGCACATGTGGAAAAGTCCGCTGCTCCCTGTTCTATCATCGGCTTTTGAAAGAATGTGCAAACTGTTTTAGCAAACTTACAAGAAGTAGCTTGCACAACATTTAATTATCTAATATCTCTGAAATGAGTATGTCGTGGGACACCTGGGCCCGATGATACCTTCACAACGGGATTTGGAATGGAACCACTTATACATGGCTGAGAAAGAAATGAACCAGTAAATCTCCATACCCATGGTGTGCTTTGCAATGAAAACAGTGAGCGTTGCATAATTAATCATGTGATGGCAGACAAATAATGGGTATCAAGAGCCTCGGCAGATGGCGCAGATAAGGTGGTTAAATGAACGTATGTTATTCCCATGTGAACTGGATTTCTCATCATAATTTTACCACTTACAATTTACTAACAAACAGTCAGGATACATCTGAGTTGCAGCTATTCCTCGCAACAAATCATTTTTTTCTGTGCTGAAGATATTTTCCAATTAAATATTTATCTAAACACTACCGTAACATCATAGTTGGACTAACCTAATTTTAAGTCAATCTAGATGGTTGGTCAATTCTCATTTATATTGTAGCAGTAACGTTTGCTCTTCCCGATAATGGTTGACTTATCCTAACTTCAGTATGAGCGATGTTCAGCTGGAAATATAACTACACCAATTATTGGGACTAATATATGAGATGGAACATGTAGCGTCAACATCAGCATGTTATTCGCTAGTCAGGGACTTGCCGGGATTAATCAGCTTACACGTACGAGCCAACGTGTGGACACTTGCAACAAATTTTGTTGGGTATTGTACACAGATTTTCCAAACTGCATTCCAATTCGAAGAATTCCAGGGATATTTTTTGCTCACTATACCCAGTTGTTCAATCCAATGTACGAACTAGTGTGGAATATTATGAGCAGCAACCGCTTGGTACCCAGGAGTTAACGCGACCCGTGTACAATGGAACAATGAAACAATGGTTTATTACGGGTAAAAAAGCGTTGCTTAACAAGTCCGGTAGGATGGAAATTAGTGTGACAATCAATTGCCTGATAAAGTGAACAGGGTTGTGGTGGACTCACCATAGACTTATGTAGAATAGCGGATATGTTCGCGTAGTAAACGTATAAATCCATCAATCCATTGGTTATGCGTTTGGCAAGACACCATTTGATTTGCGTTTTGTAGCCTTGGCTAACAAGTCATAAAATGAAATGTAAGTGAGACAATGCATCGTCAACACGATTTTTAAATATTGCCGAATTGTGAGCAGAGACAACATTATTAAGGAGAGTGTTACAAGGCTGACATACGCGGGAAGAAAGAGAAATTGCTACGGTATTCAAGCCGGCTACACTGAATTACCATTTGCAGAGGGGAACCTCTTAGTTTAGTGCTGTGGTTCAGTTCCAACAGCGGACGGCAGGTGTGGTTTGGATCCCTCAGAATTTGGTAAACCATTATGAGATCCCCCTGCAAAAGCCGATAACGACTGCTGTACATTCTTAAAGATTTCAGTCTAAGCTGATAGGGTAGATGGAAGATGTCCCTGAGGTTCTTGGTTGCCCTGCGTTGAGGAGTCTCGAGAGCAACGAGATCCTGTTTCTGCTACGACTGCCAAGCCTGAATAGCATATTCCACGTGAGGTCACACGTAGGCGTTTAGCATTTGGGGAAAGATTGAGGGTTCAAACCGACCGAAGGCTCTGCGGAGAAGGCCGAGGTGTTGATTTCCTGTTTTCCTCGCCTTCTCTGCTTGTTTTGAACAACCGAGATCTTCCTGCACCGATACACCAAGGTCACGCTCCTGAGAAACCTTTGCCAAGGTGTGGTCTCCAATTTTGTAAGCGCCCACCGGCTGGTGACGCAGATGCATCACTTTGCACTTAGCTATGTTCAATTGAAGCTTGTTCCTCTTTGACCATTCGTAAATGCAATCTTGGTCATGTTGGAGCAGATCCTGATCTAGCTTGTTACTAAGCGCCCGCCATATCTTGACATCATCGGCGAAAAGCGGGAAATTTGAGGAGATAACTGATGCCAGGTCGTTGATAAACACCAGGAATAAACGCGGTCCCAGCACTGAGCCTTGTGGGACACCACATTCCACCTCAATTGGGTTAGAAAGTGATCCCCTAACACGTACTTGAAGCTTTCGTTGGTAAATGAAGTTGTCAATCCAACCAAGTACAGGATCTCCTATTCCGTAACTTTGTAGTCTTTGAAGTATGATGCGGTGATCAAGGCGGTCAAAAGCTTTGGAGAAGTCCAGATAGATGACATCGACTCCGACCCCATCATCGGCCACTTCCGTCCAACTACCTCGTGCAATAAGTAGGTTGGTGGTGCATGACCGGTGTTGACGGAAGCCATGCTGTTCCGGTACCAAAATGTTGCATTTTTCTAAGTAGTCCATTAAAGCCACAGCGACGACTGCTTCCATCACCTTCGCGAGCACAGGGAGGAGAGTAACTGGACGATAGTTTGCAGGATCGGAACGGCCACCGCCTTTCAAAATGGGGTTATAATGCCACACTTCCACATAGTGGGGACTTGCTGTTCATCAAAGCATCTTTGAAAGAACTGTGACAGTGATTCAGCTAGCTGGGTGGCCGTAGCCTTCAGTGCCTTCGGGCGGATGTTGTCTGCTCCCGGAGAACTATGTTCACGCAGTGAGAGTAACTTCCTTAGCACAATTGATGGGTTGAAAATTACATTTGTAATAAAGGTGTCGGTAATGTGCTTGATATTATGGGACAGGTAGAAGTTGCGAGTTCGAAGATTGGGGCGTATTGAAGCCGCAGGGCATTAGCTGCTTCTTCGGCGCTTTGTACTCTACCACCTGTCGTGAAAAGTGGGGGGGATTCCAAGCTTCAGTTTACGAAGCTTATTGACATGCCTATATAGCAGTTTGTTGTTTGCCATGAATTTTTTGGCTAGGCTCTGTTGATAAGTCAGTTTGTCCTCACGGACAAGTGCAGTGCAATGGTTGCGATGGGTCCGGAAATTTCCCCATGTCTCTGAGTCGGGGTTAATCTTGTAGGCATGCCATGCTGCATCCCTTATCGCCAGGCATATTCGAGTCCTACTCCTTATAATTGAAGGCATTTTCGCGGGACGACGGGGTTTGGTCTCTGATGCTCTGTTGACGATGTCGCTGAGTCTATTAACGAACTCTGCCCAAACGTTGTCAAGGGGACTTTTGTTTGAGAACTCCCAGACAGCTGCGTCGGCGAGTTCTTTCAATACGTGGTAGCATGTGATTGGATGAGTTAGTTCCGAGAGTTCAGATGGATACTCTGCATAACACACATAGTCAAAAGTTATTACTACATGGTCACTGAGACCTAATGGACTATCCATCAATAACTTGTCAATCATGAGCTCTTCATTCGTGAGCACAAGGTCTAGTATGGACGGTTTGTTTGCTGTCCTGAATCTAGTGAGTGTGGTGACATGATTGTACAAGGGAATATTAGCGATCAGTTCATACAAGTCTGCTTTGAACTGCTCACTGGGCGATGCCGAAACCTCCAGATTGTGTAGATTGAACTTCTCGCAGATGAGAATGTGGCTGTACTTATTGCGTGATACTCTGTTTAGGCCATGGATCAAGCAAGAATCCATTTCCGGAGTGGACGTTGGGGGGCGTTAAACGATAGCTATGAGACATGTGTCGTTGTGTCTTAGTCGGAGACGGCACCAGAGTGAGTCAGTAACGTGAGTTTTCAGATCAGCAACGGTTGTACCTTGTAGATCTCTGCGGTAGTAGAGTAGGACCTCACCTCCTCTGCTGGGGCGGTCGTTCCGGATGAGGGACATTCCGGCTATCTCAACCTCAGCATCAGTCACCTCTTGGTGTAACCAAGTTTCGGTAATAGAAATTAGGTCCCAAGCATTTGCAACCTGACGTAGTCGAAGTTCAGTAATTTTACTGAGGAGCCCTTGGGCGTTAGTGTACATACATGAAAGTTTCTCAGATTTAAGCAATGTTTCGGAGGTTCTGCAACTCATATGTGAAGTTTCGCAGACCAGTGAGTGGCCGGCGACTAATCGTTTTTTCGACGTCACCATTACCGCTGCCCTTTAAGATGGGTATGCTTGAGAATGGACGACCAATCTAAGGGATTTATTAGTGTACCTTTGAATCCATCACAAACACTCATACACACACCCACACACGTTTGTGGCCTTTCTACTGGGCATATAGACGATGGCCTATGTGTTGCGGACATTGCAAATGAGTAACACTCACATGGACGCTTGATGACTATTCCAAGTCACTCCCACTACGATTGGGACACTAGGTCTGCGTGGATTGTGTGGCCCTGGTGATTGCGATTGCAAAGCGCTGTCGTTCGAGACAGTGCTAAAGTGTTCCCATGTATTTGAGCTCCAGTCACTGTGTGGGGATACTAACACCTATATATATATATATATATATATATATATATATATATATATATATACATATACATATACATATACATATACCTATATATGATATGTCGAAATCGATACTGCTCCCAGCTCCTGGAAAGAATTTAGCATTACCCAAAAAGCCCGGCTGTACCCTAGTTCTTAGCATTCGAGTGGCAGATGATCCTCTTTTGATAGGTTGACTTAGTCTGAACATCATGTCTGTTGTCTATGATGTTTCATTGGTCCAGGTCATAAAACTAATTCCCTCTCTCTGAGTTTGTTGTTGACTCTAGAGCGTTGGTACATATTAAGCTAAGGCATCCCATTGTATCGGCATTGCTTTCAGAGTAGTATGGTTTGTTTTTGAGGGACTGGGCGCTATGCTATGTGCTACTGCATCGTTGCTGCTTACATTAATCCTGCTTTTTGTAGTCGAAAATGTAGCTGTTGATTTCTGTGTGTTCTTAGAGCCAGCTTCAGCCTAGCTGTAGCTGATAATTTCTCTTTTAAATGAGTTTCTTTGAAGACTAGATGGAGAAAATTGGTTTAGTGACTGTTGCAAATGTGCTAGAGGCGAAGTGTTCGGAAACATCTGAGCTATCTGGAGTAGTGACAAGGGGGTTGCTTACCTCGTTTGCACAAGTCACTTTGCTGGTTGGACACACGGCGTTGTGGATTAAGCATTCATCGGAGTTTAGTGGAGGTCCATAGGTCAAATATTCTGCCATGCTTGTACCTACCAAAGCTATTTTTTGCTCAAAGTTTGCCCAACCACTTCTGCCAGCCTTGCACATTTTTTTGGGAAACGCAATTACGGTCTAAACTAATGGCAAGATATTACAATTCATACAGGACTAGAATGAGTATGACCTACCTCTGAGCAGTCTACAATTGCTTGGTTTCATGTTCCGCACTTAGAGTGGAAGTGGGTGAAGGAGTTAGAAGATGAAATTCTATTTTGACCATATTATGCACGTTCAACAGGCGCCCTTCGGCACAAGTGGTCGACCACTCGGTCTGTCTGTACATGTGAAGTTGTTGCCGGTGCTTTGTCCGCCCCTGGATCCTAGGCGCCAAGATTAGGTAGCCTAGGCATATGGGGCTGTCTAAGTCTTGGCAGTGCCGATTGCCGGATGCAGCGATCAGTCGTCTTGCGGTTGTGTGCACACACCCAAGCAAAGACGCGGATTGTATCGGTCGGCGCGCTTTACACGACTGGTAAAGCAAGGCGTCGGCAAACACCCGCTATAAAGCGATGGTAGTGGAGGCTTGGAGTAAAATGTCTCGTAGATTTGTTATGCTGTATCCTACAGAGATGGTTGCAATCCCGTTTGAAAGTCCACCGCTTTTTCTTCCGATGGTATCAAACATAACTCCGAACTGTTCGGGCTTGATCGGGTTACACGCGTAGGTTTCGGCAACCAACGGGTCAACAACTCAATCATTCGCTTTTCCTTTTCCACTTCACAAATAACTTGTGTTATAGTACCAGAAAATATACTGGCCAGTACAAGCATTCGGACTTGAAACCCGAAGGTACTACAGCGAACAATCCATTGCTACCTAGTTCAACAAATTGAATAGTGTGCGCTGAGATGTACCGATCATTTTTATATTGCTATATCCATGTAATAGGAAATGCATTCAAAGTGACTTTCCTGCGTTGATATCTTTCCTTACCGGTCATAAGGGAGAAGTTATAAGTTTGTCATTCATACCTCTGGTTAAATATATTTTGCCTTCTTCTTTTTCCGGATAGTGATCAGACATTTCGACTCGTATTATCAAAAACCTATTATGTCGTCGTTGGACATGCAGTTGTTTAACTGATAAAGTCAGATGTTTTAAGAGCAAAAGTTCAGCTTTAGCTATTAGTGTGGCATCATTGTAATACACAGTCTCTGTGCGCATTCACTATAATACCGCCTGTCTTAAACGAATTCGTACGTGGTAACCGTCCTGGGTAAGTACTCAGCTAAGTGAGGTAAGGTCAGGTATAGTTGTTCAGACCATAACGTACAGAGGAGATTCATGCTGGAATTATAGAGTTACTATACAATACCAAATGGGATTCCCTATCTAGTGATTTTTCACCATTCATTACGTTTTAGCATGAATTCGAAGTGGACTACCGTCGGGAGTCGGTGAAGTACGTGTAAACTGAGTGTTTGCAGTGTTAGATAAAGAACAATGGTTCTGGAGGCAAGTGAAAAACGTGCACATAAAATAGCGTAATTATACAACTTTGTAACATCTTAGTGCCAATAATATTAAAATACTGTGAACGTGTGAGCGTACGAGTAAACACTTCAACCATAAACAGTTGCATTGAGGAATAGACTAGAAAGAACAATGTGCCTCACACAGGTAGCGATAGATGGTAACAGAGAGAAAACTGCTTTGCGTACAAAACTTAACTTGTTTGATGAGAGGGCATCAAGAGTCCAACCATCCAGTTGGTTCACCTCCGGCACCCAAGCTTAAATACTTCATGGAGCTGACTATAGGGAATGAAGCACTCCAGGAAGGCCCAATATAATGATAAATTTTCCAGCCCATCTATGTTTTCATTGGCGATCATTGGGTACTCAGGCTAGGCTAGATCACAGTAAGAAGCAGTGTAGAAGAACAAAAGTAAAGGAAAAACCTCATGCATCGATGTGCGCATGTTCCATACGAACATCCCTGTAGTCTCCAATCCATTTGTCAATGATACTGTGACATGATAAACAAAAACAGTTGAATTCATGGCGAAACTTAAATTTGTTTTCCACACGATTCACCAACAGCCAGGTCTGGGATTAATGACGATCCTAACAGCCACTTTTGTCAGACATACACAGAGTATGGTTGGCGGCATCCGGTTTCGGATTTGCCTGTCACTGTCGCAAGCCACAGGACGCCTGCGCCTACAAAGGGGACCATGGATGGCTGGCGCTACACCACCCAGAGCTCCAACCGCATACCACATATCCAGTGTAAACCCGAAGGAATAAGTCCGGGAGGCATGTGGATGGGAGCCACGTTTCATCAACGGAGCCGGCCCACACTCCTTCACAGACAAACACAAGCACGCTGTATTTGGGGAATCAAGCGCACACAAGGCGGTGGCTGGACCGTAGTCCGCTCCACACTGACTGCATGGAACCACTCCTCGAGCCTAGCAAGACCACAAGGACCGTGCACCCCGTCCCCTCCAGCAACGATCAAGTATCTCCTAGAGACAGTATGAACGAGGTAGTGGGTAATAGACAGGTAAACACCTTGTCAACATGCACATCAAGCGCAGCCGCACTGGGGATGTCAAACAACAGCCAATCACTTGAAATGACAGTCACAAATAAAATATATCTGTTAGAGATTACGGCCATGCAGATATAACTATGCCCTAAATTAGCATATGAAGTTTGTTGGTTAGCAACAAATCCGCGATCGTTAAAAAATGTCCCGAACTGACTCAGCAAATGCTACAAACGCAATAAAGTTAACGAAGATAAGCATAATTAACTTATGCAAAGTGGAAAGTTAATAGAAGATCATTCTGGTAGGCAGAATAAATCAAATGAAGAATGAAATGTATCCAGCTTGAAAATAGACTTAGTTTAAATTGGTTTAGCCCAACTGCGGTGAAGCAGCATCATGTATGCAACATCCGCCTCATCATGGGGCGCATCTCATGCATATATGGATACCATCGCATTTATACACATGCGAAATGCTAACACAGGCATCACAATCGCTAGTAATATTGCAGAACAGCGAGCTAGTGCCTCACTCGTGGTTGCTGTTATGGCTGAGCTGCAACCGTGTGTGATACATTTGCTCGTCACAGTGTCAGAGGCCATCTCACCGGATCGCAATAGTTTACACTGATGATCAATCATGGACAGTAGCTTTGTTACCAGTGCCAACGGGTACATTCGATAAGAGCTCAGTCGCAGGGTACCACCATCTCAGTGAGCGCAGTAAGATGGCGGCTGAGGTATTCCTTTATCTGTTCCCATTGCCTGACCAACTATTCCTAAATTATCTGGGACAATTTGTTTTAGCACGTAAGGCCACGGCTGTTATTGGGCTAAATAAACTGTCTTGTATTCCTATTCTTTTAAACATTTCTACACTTCGCTGTTTGTTTTATGAACTGAAGTGTTGTCGCTTCGCTGAATGAACTCACTGTACTTAAAGATTGTCTGGCTAGAGAATACACTTAGTCGACCTGGGAAGATGTTCCAGTTGGACACAGCCAAATACAAATTTGTGCGTATACGCCAACGAAACCCTCAGGCGTACCGGCTACACTAGTAAATGCTGTAGCGTGTTTCCCATGATAACGATCTCCGAGTGCTCTCACAGGATTTCCTTAGCTGTAGCGGACAAAATGGAACAGTATCAAAGTAATCAATTGAGTATCTTGGCCTCCTGCTAACTGTGATTGGAAAGTTCGACGCCTCATTTCCCCCCTAATATTTGGATCGTAAGGGAGGTCGCCCGTGGGGTACACTGTCCAACCTTGCAACCCAAGCAGAAACAAAATCTCACTGCGATCGGGATCGCACACTACAGCGGAGAAAAGCAAATTTAGTGATTTGCTTACCTTTCTTACTAAATTCAGCCTGAAACTTCTAGGAGTGTACAGTGGATGTTTTCAGTGTTTGGGGTACGACGTCAATAAATGCCTATAAACCCTAATCAATCTTGTCACCCTGCGAGACTCATTCAAGCCACTTGGAGTGGCCAACAGTTTAATTTGGCCATACAGTATAGCGTTTCTACTGAATGTTTTATCTTCCTGAGTGTCATAGCCATTGGACTCCCTCCACGTGCAGTTAATTAACCTACATATATTATCGCCATTAAAAAAGCGACTAAACAACAAACCAACTCGCACATTACTTGGTATAACTCATGAACTTTAAAGTTATTAACAAGTATCAAGTATACAGTGAGGGACTTCTTAAAATTGATGTCGGAATGAAAACATCTGTGCTAGCACAAATCATTTGATGCAACTGCAACAGGTTCCGCCCGTAGTGACTCAAGGTCCTGCTTGTGCAAAGGCTTAGTGTGCGTATTGGGACACAATATGCTACTTTCTTGACAGTTTTCATCTTTTAGTTTTCATCCTGGACATCCCACAGGCTTTAGTATGCATTTGTTCTCTTCCCCTTGTGCTGAATCGTGTCATTCGTTCCTAAAACTTTTGCCTACTCTTTAATCAATTTGTGTTGTTGTCTCCAATACATGTTTTCGGTTATCACCACTTTTAACACCTGCATGTTTTCAATCGAAAATGCCATAACAATATTTTATTAATTTTCTGCTTTTAAATATCTTTTATGGAAGATTTGAATCCGTACACCCCACCGTGTATGTGCACAAACCAGAGCATGATAAAGGGTAACACAAAGGCAACAGCATGACATATCAGAGAAGCAAGCAGACTAACACCACCAAGGCCACTGAGATTGTGAATCAGTTGAGGTCAGTTCACCCTTTTCTGGTTGTTGCTGAAAGTGTTATAGAGATTAGCAGCAAAATGACTTGAGATTAGCTAGCATTTCGACTCACATGAGTAGAGCGCAGTGGGAATTTGGGTGTGAAAGAAATGTTTAGAAATCTATCGTACCGCCAGGTGGCCGCTATTCCGTTGCCTGCGTGGCTGGTTTTATTTATGGCATAATTTTCTCTATTTGGTGTAGCTGGTTGCATCAGCTTTAAAGAATAAGTGACCTTTAGATACAAACGCTAATAGTTTTCGGCCAATTTTTTCATCTGGTTCCCTAGGGTGATGTCCAACTTCCAAACCATAATGTCAATTTGGCTGTTGAACCTTAGCAAAAAGCGTGAACAATCTTAGGAAATATTTGTAAATTTCAGGGAAGGCTTTGATGGATAGTCGCTATACATGCATTCATCTGACTGTCAGTTGTACATGGAAAATGGATTTAACTGTCTAATATAAAGAAAACATTTTCAACAAAATTCCTCGAGCCTCTTAACACATCTGCAGTAACCATAAGCACGTCGACAGATTTTGTCTCAGAACTGATAGACGTAAAAAACCAGTTTAACGATGAGATTGTTGGCTCGCTAACAATCTGGTTCACTCAGTCAGACACGGCCTGGTGCACTTGGCATAGTTCCTGTTCCGGTGTAAACCTTCACACTTTAATGGGAAGATTACCGATGCTCATCATACAGTCAAGTCACACACACGTGGAAGCTCTGACTAGCTCAAGAAACAGAGATGCTCATGGATCATTAGAAAGTTGGTGTAACTGTTCAATCCTGTGCACCAGTCTCTATCGTCTGTATGGAAATCAGTAAGGAATTTAACTGAAAATCGAACTTGGTGCTGAGGATGCACACAAGTAACACACTGTGAAATGCCGTTCCGACTACAGAGACGAGCACGGAATGGGGTGATCATCTGCTGACAATGAATATAAGTAGTCTGAGGAACTCACAGCATGTCCTGATATTCAGATGCGCATGCTCTTAACTGCAACGCAGACCCAGTGACTTTGAGTGTTGAAAACACACTGTCTTCCGATGATAATAAATCCGACCTGGATTCTTTCTGTCAGCGAAAATAATCTCTATGTGGAAAATTGAGCAAAATTACTGACGGGTCCAATGAATGGGCTCAAACTTATAATCACAAGTGTAAACGACTAATTACTTTGGAGTTTGAGAAACACGTACAATTCCCTGGTCAGTTCAGCATTCAAAGTCAAAAGGGGGACTATGGCACCATCCGAAAGAACATCAAATTAATAACTATGCAAACCTCAGTGATGTCCACTTAGCACAGAATCCAAAAATGTGTCCAAAGAGAGTTGACACTCCGGGCGCAACCCACCATGAAATACGGCCGTGAGTATTCACGTCCATGCCGCCACTCTGAGTCATTCAGTCGCCTATATGGCACCGGAAGCGTGAGGGTATTTTGAACAGCGTGGGCTCACCTTGCACAGTTTGAGACGAGTTTTTAAGGTCATGTATTTGTGAGCAGTGGACGACTATAAAATTTAATACGAAAACCTACCGTGGCGAACATGGCGAGCGCAATGACTAAACAAGCTGATGGCACCAGTACAACGAGCCAACCAAAGTCGAGTGTAAATAGAGGGTAACACACAGCCAAGTTCTACAATGCGATTAAGGATGAAACAGTTATATCTGTGATGAAGAAGGAAACGCCTGAATTCGGTAATCACCTACAAACGTTAAAAACGATCCAGCGCCGGATAAATGATTCAACACAAGCGTGAAATCCGCCGCTATATGTGTATACAACTGACTAGAATCTTGTAGTGGTGTGATAACATACCATTGTTGCCGAACGCACCAAGATGGAGGGTGACTAGGAGCTAGTACAGATCTCAAAACACTCGGCACAGATGGTGTTAAATTGCGGTGCATGTCACTCCAAGCACATATATCTTGCGATCATCCTGTGTTTCACAAAGCCCAGACATCGTGCCCAAAGTGGCAAGCAACAAACTATAAGATAGAGGATATTCCGGGCTGTTGGTGCAATTCTAGCAGTAGAAAATGTTAAGTCCGCACCCAGGATGTACCATGGAAATGGAACAGTGGTTTAACAGTAGTGATCACGTATCAAAAAGAAATTTCTCAGGTCGGCAGAAGGGGTTTCGTAAGCGGAGGTTTGGGGTATTTAAAAAAAATGATATGTTTCTCGGCATGCGAGACACCGGCAGACTACGAGCCTGATCATGTGGTACAACAAAGTCGGGTAGTGGAGAGGGATATTCAGTGATCTATTGTGTTCACATAGGAATGTTTCAGTGCTAAGTCAATCAAAAATAGTAAAGGAGTAGGAGTAGCAGAAGTTGAGAGTAATAATAAAAGTGGATATAAACTGTCAGTTTAATTGGAGTAATACGACCCATCATGAAACCGTCTCCCGGAGACCTGCTTCCACACTTCTCTTCCACATCTCATCTGGCCATGTGCTATTGTGGCGTTATATGTATACAGTTATGTGGGGGCCTGTGATATATATTAAGCTCTCCCCATCGTTTAGCCATCTTTTATCTGATTTGTTTCCAGCACTGTATTGTGGGGGCCTGTGTTCAATGAAAAGCTCTCCCCATCGCACAGCCATCATTTAGCTGATTAGAATCAAGCACTTGTAATATGTGCCAGTGAGTTTGTGATAACTCATACTGCATGAGTGTGCTGCATGTTTTTCGGAAGCATTTATCCATAGCCTCGGGAGATCGGCCCAATCCTGGCCAACACTGGAAGGAGAGAAATAAGCAAATAAAAGTGGTTGGACGTACAGTAACGTGAAATGCTAGATTTTCGTCCGACATTGTTCGATTCAGATTGTTCAAGTTTCACTGGTAACTGATAATCTCAGGGATATACATGTTTTTTACAGAAAAGGAGAAGAATTTTCGGAGGAAATAGTAAGATAGCTCCAGCAGTGGCCGGAGATCAAAATGGGAAAATTGGTGATGCGAAATAATTTGGTATGGTACTGAGAAATGTTGTATGTACGCATGGTATTTTTCAGGGAGGGAGAGAAAACTGTACGCAAAGTAAAGTAAGTTAACTGTCGTTCCAACTGTTCAGCTGTGTGCGGTAAGAGGAGAAACTGATTTCGTTGAGGGGATTTGTTTAGAGTGAATGTAAGCGTGGAAGATCATGGTAGGTTTTCGGAAGGTGTTATCAAATGGATCCAGTCCAAAAGCAGAAGGATTAAATCAACATTGATTTCGCTGAGCAAGTAACACAGCAGCTCGTACCTAAGGGAGGGGTCCAGTGGAAAAGATAAGTAGAAAATAATTAGCGTTGCAGAAAAATGTGAAATAATTTGCTCGAAAGGAACTCTAGGGCATATTTCCGTCTTGGTGAGTGTGAAATTCACTGTTAATCAGGATATTTTTGCCTTTAGAAAACACGTTATTGTTACTGATAAATTTGGGGAGGGCAGTAAGATCGGGTAACAGGAGAATGAAAAGATCCCCTGATATTGATACTATATCCATCTTGCTCCTATTTCGTACGGGGATTCACTTGTCAAGGAAGGTTGCAATATACCGATCGCTGTTTCGACGTTTAGAAAGGAATGCATAACGTGTCGGAACTTCATCCCTGACTGGGTTGCACGTATCTCAGATGGAAGGCTGTTCCACAATATGGAGTATCGATTTAGGAAAAAGTTGTCAGACAGTTTCGTTCGTGATCTTCTCACTTTTTCTTTATTGTGACTGTTATTTCGGGTGCGATAATTTGCTAATTCTGCTCTTTGTACCGATGGGCGTGAAGAATGTTTTTTTGGGCAATTGTATCAAGGAAGATGAAAACGTTAAGTTTCATTCTTCGCAGCCACAGTGGGTCAAGTTTTAAGGCAACGCAACGATCCACGTAAGATAGGGTGGTGGAATAGCCTAGAAGACGATTAGTAAATGATCGTTGAACACCTTCCAATGCCATACGATTACTCACTCTAGAAGTACAGTAGGTGATGGAGCCATATTCAAGCAGCGGGCGCGTTTTTATTCTATACATGGTGTTCATGGATTCTTTTAGGTTAAATGTTTTGAACAAAAGCCCAATGCTTCGGCGGGCTTGAGCTGCGGTGTGTCCTGCGTGTTCGGAAAAGTTAAGGGTGCTCGAGTAGTGGATCCGTAGGTCACTTATAGTGTGGCAGTGAGACATTGGTTTACCATCTATAGTTAGCGAACCTGGTGTGATGTCACATCTGTGGGATACCACGTGGCATTTATCAGTAGAGAATGTCATCATCCATTTGGAACTCCATGAGTCCAGTGTACGTAAGTCATGCTGGATTTCGCTGAGCGTATCACTAACCTCAGTTGGATAAAAAGGGTAAATAATTTTGATGTCATCGGCAAACAGGAAAGGTTTGCCGGAGGCAAAGACATCAAAAATATCATTTAGGTAAAGTAGGAATAAAAAGCGTCCCAGAACACTACCTTGTATCACACCACTGGTGACAGGCTTTGGCGTGCTTGTTTCGTGCTCGGTCTGAACAACCTGGGTTCTATTAGTTAGGTAAGAATCAAACCATGAAAGCAGAGGGTTGTCTATGCCATATGCAGTTAGCTTGGATAAGAGGTGGTTATGAGGGACACGATCAAATGCTTTGTGCATATCGAGGTAGATGACTATCGCTGATGAACCGTCATCGAGCGAAGTAGTCAGGAGACTGAGAAAGTCTATCTGACATGTTATGCAGGATCGCGTGCTTAGGAAGCCGTGTTGTAAGGTGTTGCTAAGATTTCGCGACATCATGAAGTCCACAGTTTTGGAATTTATGTGACGCTCCATCACTTTAGAGAGGATAGAAGTATGGCTTATTAGGCGGTAGTTGCTCATTTCATGCACAGAGTCTGACTTGTAGCGAGGAATGATTATAGCCGTCTTCCACTGTGATGGCGCGGTACCGGTGTTCATGGATAGTGCAAAAAGATTCAAAAGTAGTACAGGGAAGTCAGATCCACCGTATTTTATAAGCGTTGGTGGTAATTTGTCAGGTCCGGCATACCATGATGACTTCGTAGAGGTGATAAGTCGATTTATATCACGAAGTTCAAAATCAACTGTGCAGATCTTGTCATCAGTAAGCAGAGGTATAATGTGCGAGGGAGCCGCAGCAGCGGTGTTAAAAGTAGAACAAAAGTAATTATTGAAATCCCTGCTTATTTTAGCTGGATTGTTAGTAATTTGGTTACCAGAAATCAGGATGGATGGGGTTTACGTATTCTTGTTTCTATATTTCATCAGCTTGGTAAGTTCTAGGTTTTATTCATGCTATTTAGCGCCCGCCTTTCTACGTCCATAAGGCTGATATGCCGAAGTCTGTCAAGTTGAGCAAGGATTTTTTGTTATAGCAATACTAGGGAGAAGTCACTTGTTTTCAAGTAGTAATTTCGGAGTCGTGTAAGTTTGCGTGAAAAATTATCGGGGGTGGACTCTAATTTTATTTTTCTGGAATGACGGCAATAATTCAGTGGTATTAGGGCATCTTGACACATCTCAATGTTCTTGTAGAACTCATCGGCTGCCACTTGCGGATCATTGCTTGGGAAGAAATCTTCCCAGTGCAAGGATCTCAGAAGGGCGGAAAGCGATTCCATGTGTAACAAATTGTATGGTCGGTTGAGGACGGCAGGTATAGTCGGGGTAGGATCAGAAAATGGCTTATCGAAGGTGAGTTGGACCATCTTGTGATCGCTTCCAGGGAAATTGTCTAGAACAACAGCAGAAACGTTGGATAGGCCTAGTGTAAGGAATAAATCGAGAGTGTGGTTTCCCCTGGTGTGTGCATGGACATGTTGTGTCCATCCATATATATGTAAAGAAGACATCAGTCTCGAATATTTAGTAGGTGCGGCGCACGATCTCCAGTCAATATCAGGCATATTGAAATCTCCTCCTAATACTTTACATCTAACTGGTAATTCTGCTAATTGTAGTGAACCTGAAACGTTTACTCTTACATTATTTCATGACATTGGATTTTTTGGTTTTTCTAGCGTCCGACTATCCATTTGTGTCACTGAGGGCACATCCCGCACACATTTTTGTCCGGTGAGTTGCACACTAACTAGACCCCCGCTCTTGCTTATTTGCTCCCCATTACTTGTAGTCTGTCAAATATACGTTGGGTCCCGTTGCCTCGTTTTTCTCAATCGTTCTGTATTTGGCACATATCTTAAATGTCATCGTTATCGACTAGTACTCTGGGTGCAGCCAACAATTGATGATCACAGATCGGAACATGACATCTGCCAGTTTGTATTGTCATATTGGTGAACTCGTAGCAGTGAATTTGAGGTGTACTACTTGTTATCATTTTATTTCATCTACCGTATGGTTTTACGCAATTTTGGAGGAACTGATTTGAGGATAAGTCATTCGCACACATTGTTAATGTCGTTGGGTTAGCATGTCCATCACTGTTAGAAGAAGAATTCTTTAGTATGTTTTGTGCACCTAAGGGGCAAATTTATAACTGCTACATTTATTGACCTACGCTATGTACAATCAGCTCATATCCTGGCTTCTCCACAGAATTTCATCAAATGTGAGGGGTATAATATTTCGCTACAGCAGGAAGTAAAATATGACGACCGAAGCAATTTGAAAGCGATTAATAAAACCAGCCATTCTTGAAGGGTGCCAAATGGCTTCCATGTGGGCCAGGGCGAATTTCCAGGGACATTCGGAGGCGAAAAAATTTTAGGCTGCGATGGGGGGTTCATGTTGTGAAGAGTGTATTGTGATAACACAAATAACAAAATTCAGTAAAACGTTTCGGGTGGTCGTTCTCTACGCGCTTATCTCGCATAATCTTTACTGCTCAGTGGAATGAATTACGCGCGCGATAGTAGTTGTTTACGATGGTGTGAAAGCCAGGCCGGGCAGACTTACTGTTGCGGAGTTGGCATAGCTCCACGAAACTTGCACAAGTTTCACCGGGTTCACCTCAGACATACAAGCATCATACAGCGACTCTGACAGAGAGTCACAACCTAGCCATCCCTAGTAATTTGACTCCTATCCACAGTGAACCAACTGAGCTTTACTCACAACACAACTACAAGCTGCCAGCTGCATTGCATCTAAGATACTCTATAGTCAGAACACTGTGGGCGTTACCGCACAGCCCCACACTGACACTAATTGCGTTTCCCTCAGGACACTTCCACTGAGTGACGAGTCACGTGCTCATCAGTCTATTTTTCTTGTTAGGACTCCGTGCGGTAGCTCCATGATACGCAACTTTCGTCCCCAGTCTCAGCTCGGGTGTATGCCTGGCGGCTAAGTAATGTTAACACGCGCAACTGCCCGCGTGGGGTCGTATTTTTGAATTTCGTCCGTTCCGAATAAGAATCGAAAGAAGTTGGCTGCGTTATGATGCTTTCTTAATATTCACTTCAACTGACCTCTTTAAATTAGTGAGCAATTTTGTCAACGTACGTCACACGTGTGGATAATTGGTTTTTGTGGTGAGTTTAAGTAATTAACCTCTACCTTAGCGTATTTGCCATAATACTCCTAAAAATCAAATGCCTTACCAACTCACCATAGCCGATGTACGTCATTAGTTTTGTTGTTGACTCTCCCATGCGGTCTTTTGGAATTATCCGGCAATTCCCCCTGTTTGTCGCTTCTATACTTCATTTTACCTGTCTGCACTGCTTGCCTTAACTTCTCCGTAATGTTTATGTGCCCAACGAGCATCGTCATTTTCGAAATTCTATTTCCTTTCTTCACTGGCTGTAATCCAGAAGTTTTCTTTAGCTAGTTCAGCTATTCACGGTATTTACCTGATAACAAGTCCTTCGCTTGTCATATGCTCTATTCTTCAGTGATACTGAATTAATGGAAAATATGTTGCTTGCCAGCAGAATTAAAACTCCTACGAAAGGCTAGTCTGAATTCAAGGTAGTCAATGACTATCTGACTGAAAACTCCATCCCAATGCAGATGACTGCTGCATGTGCGACAGATGGGGTCGCCTCAATGGTTGAACGATATAAAGGATTCATTGCTTATGTAAAGTTTTCCCCCTTCTGTTCATACCATTCCATGTGGGATACATCGATAGCACCCAGTGGCTAGCAGCTTGTGAGGGTGCTTAAACGATTCACTGTTAACTAATAAACTAACCGATTGTTAAAAAGCTCGCAGAAATCATGACTTCCAAATACATTCCTAGAGTTCACTGCTAACTGTTATGATAGTAGTCAACAGTATCAAATCACACGCTCTTCAAAATTGTCTTTTCCAGCAGTTATATGAGGAGGACAGTGAAGATTACCAGGTTCGGCTGTTGCATACCGAGGTAAGATGGCTCTCCAAAGGCAACTGTTTTCACCGTTTTGTTGCACTTTGGGACACCATCATCACATTACCTTCTCGAACTGGTTATGAAGGTAAACTGCTAACAGACAAGTTAGACGTGTGACGATGGGTGATGCTATTGAATAACAACCTATTAAAAAACGCTTATCGGCAAGTTGGCTAATCACATTTTAGGCAAAGAAGCCATAATCGCCTTAGTTAATAAGCTGGGAGTGTATTTGTAAAATATCGGAGGTCGGGGATTCCCACAGGTCCCAAATTCTCGCTGCAGTCACCGAAGAGCTGAAGATTGAAAGCACAATCGTTTTTGCCAGTCATTTACAAGAACACTGAAAGGAAATAAAAAGACAGGTTTCACGACCTGACTTGCATGGAATTCCTGATTAATGTGTTTGATGCTCAATGCCTACATTCGGTCTCATTCTGAGTACGCAATCCACACCTGGCAGCCATGGCGAAAACAAGACCTTACCGCTCTTGAACTGTCAAAACGAAGGGCGACCAAGAACGTCAAGGGCCTGTTTCATCTCCCTTACCGATTGAGGCTGAAAACCCTCGAGGTCTACAGTGGAGAATATCAACGCCTGCCTGGCGACTTGATAATGACTTATATGATCCTGAGGAAACCAAACCATTCTTGTCGTCACCTACCAAAACTGAATCGCAATCCCACACTCAGAGGACACTAGCTAAAGCTGGCCACACAATACAGCCGGTTGGAATGCCGCCGGAATTTCTTTTCCCTTCGTGTGTGCCAACACTGGAACGCTCTTCCCACAAACGTTGTTTCTTCCCCCACGCTATCGCTATTTAAAAGACGTCTGGATGATTCGCTTATCCACCTACATTACGCTAGCTAATCAGTGATGTGTACGACAAGCAAACGCAGACAAACGGTGCTCATTTTCAGCTTTTGTGCCTTACTACTTACACGTTACCGCTGTGGATTATCGTTCGGATATACTACAACTGAATCCATCAGTTACATCAGTCCATGAAAGAGGCGCACGAGTAAGCGTGGTCTTAATGCATACCTTTCCCATATTACTCCCCTATATTACTCTACAGTAACAATTCAACAAGCCTTCTAAAATGTTCAAATGTAGAATGGGTACCTGAATCGCTAGGCGCTTAAATTGACGAGTTACACCCATGTTTGCTTTCAATTTAACTGCGGATAGCGACCTCCGGTCGGTTATTTTTGGCAGTGTTGACAAGAACACTTTGTGTTGACTTTCTGCGTTCATTGGAAGTATTTCGTGAAAATTGAGATACAATTCAGTTTCATTTCCGATTCTGAAAGTTCCGACCAGAAATACTTGTGTTTTCATCGTTTGGTTTCGGCGATCTTGCTATCGCCATTTTCTCCGTCATTTGGCCGCCATCTTGTTTTCGGATTATTCACAATGCCGAAGCAGTCATCCAGTGGTACTTGCTCCAAACTAGTCGGATACTACGCCAATACCCTCACGTGTGGTTTGTGCCAAGTTAAATACCATATTTCATGTGTTGGATTATCAGTTGAGCATTTTCATCGTCTTCGCGAGATCCAAAACGATTTCGTCCAAACTATATGTGAAAATTGCCGAAATAAAATACAGTCAGAAAGAGTAAAGCCGACGTGTAGACCTCAGCGTTATGTTGCGAACAGCTCCGTGTGTTTGACCGACATCGGCGACTAGCCAGCCGTCGGCAATAGACGCATTATCATCGCAGATAGCGTCTCTTCAGCGCCAGATCTAGGAACTCACTTTGAACCGTAAGCACCACAGTCGCTCTGGATCGTCGCCCGTCGCACAAAACCTGGTGCCCCAGGTATCTGCTTTTACCACTTGCTTTCAGTAATAAAGCCAGCAAGTGTGTACAGCCATGTAGCTACTCCGCTACAAATGATCCGCCACGCCGGCCTGTAATGGTTATGATCATCGGCAAAGCCCAAAGTCGTCTCATCTACATTAGGAATTATGATTCCGAGACTAAGTTCTTAGTTGATACCCGGACGGAAGTCAGCATCATTTCCCCTATGCCAGGTGAGGCTATCGCTTCTTTGTCGACAAGCCTAAGTGCCGCAAATGGCATGCCAACGGCAACCTACGGTCATTGGCCGCTTAACTTAGACCTAGGTCTTCGGAGCTCGTTCCGCTTTGTATTCACCGTTTCTGCACTACTTTTTGTCATCATCAGTGTTACCACAGTAATAGCTTTTTTAACTGAGACAGACGTAACCCAATTGCCTACACACTGTAGGGATTCATACAATGCACTACCGAATGCTTAGAGGAGACTTAATCGTAACCTACCGTATCATAAATGAAGGTTTGTCCAGGTTTACCTCCGATATCCTGTTCCGCTAGATTGTCTGTTTTTTGCCGTCATCCCATGGAGCGGGGCATACCGCAGTCCCATCGGATTGAGGTGGAAATTCGGCTGTTACAACAAGTCATCGAGAGCTGGAGCATGTGTCCGAAAGTTGTTATCAGAACACCTACGGTTATGAGTTTCCGCGTTAACTTGACACTTTTGGGCGGCAAGATGAAACCTTTACCTTTTCCTGATTAAATGACATTTTCGATATTTTTACTTTTCCTAATGCATCAGTATTATCCTCTTATTTTAAGCGAACTTCCTTTCTTTTACCTTCGATTTCTCTTTTTATCCTTTACCTGCTTCACTTGACAGTCACAATAGGGACTGCTAGGACAGGGAACCTGGACATTAAGTGGTTGGCCAGGATGCGATACGGTGTTCTGTCTTAAATCCATTCCCTGCTAGCACAGTGCCAGGAATTTTCGTGGTGCTTCGTGGACAATTATTGGACCGACTTGGATTGTTAAGAGTATGAATGGCAACGCAAACACCGCATTTGGCGCATTATTATATACACAGCAGCACAGGAAACCATAGGTTAAAATTGTTTAATATACCGTGCGCCATGCATATTATGCATTAGATCAACCCCTTTTTTGTTTCCATTTACCTCCAATTGGTTTCGAAATTAGGCGCGCAACTCAATTTAACGTATGCCTCCAGCCAAACTTGATGTTCATCCATGCTGCTCCACTCCCGTCTCCTTTGACACTCTACCTCGCGATAATTGACAGATCTATATAAGTACTGCTATGAAGTTTCTTTCCAGTTTTGCTATGTGACATAGTTACAACCTTCTTCATTTTACGGGCCGAGTAGAAGCATGGTGCAAACATGGCGTAAAAAGACATGTCTTAGCCTATATTCGGTGGAAGTTATAGCAACTGACAGTCACAGCAACCTGTGTTCCCATCAGCAGTTACTTGCAGGTGAGTTTAATTTTGCATCCTAATCCCTTGCTAACAACAATGATCATATTCATCGTGTTAACCTGTTGTTTCGCACTGGTTAGTTACTTTAATAATGCGTGGTACCCAGATGACCATGAAAGGGCTCAACGTTTACACAGGGACACATCCAGGAACCCGAGTTCGGAAAAGCCGAGGAAATTATATCTTCGTAACTACCCCAAGATGCATTGTGTATGTTTGAAGTTATTTATGTCTCTGGAAAGGAGGGTGCGAAACAAATGGTATACTTTTCATTGTTGTCACAAGGGATTGCAGATGAAGTACGTGGATAAAATAAGGCAAGGTACTTTGACCGAGGCGACGCGCAACAACCGTGGGGGCGTTTTATCCCAGAATGCGGCCGCGAACGTTAACTATGCTGGTGCAGAGCAAGCGTCAGCTTTTAGAGGAATAACTACATACTCCAGCATAAGTGGTACCGTTGCCCATTTCATCCGAACTTGAAATTAGCATCTTCGATTCAGCGGTTTGTTGGCCATGGCTTAACCTACCCTGACGTGTTCAACGTTGCAAAAGAATCACCTGCATAACATGTAGCATCGCTATTATAAGAAAGCCTAGAAACCAGACAAACAACGAGGTAAGTTTTACTTGCACTGTAGACATAATACACATCCATTTGGGAAAGGCAACAATGGTTTATTACGAGTAAATTTGGGTCATGTTGATCTCTATTTACTGTGCGCGGAATGACTGAAGCTATCCATTGCGTACATGTACACCGTTGCATTATAATAATTTCCGTAAAAACACCCCGTATAGTTAATTGCGTTGTTGTACCGCTGATTTGTCAGCTATGCGTTAGACTTTCCCATTGGATAATGACGGAACTTAGGTTAGGAATGTTGGCCGCTCTCACAAGGGTACCTTGAAGGCCGCGCAGGGTCTTGGTCCTAGTACGCTGGAGAGTTTCAGCAGAAAATGCCTCAAATTTGAAACGACAGACAAGTGACAAGCCATTCAAAACAACCGCGAATCGCTTTTGTGTCTCCAGAAACTTATGTTCTCGTTCAATGCAAGCCTCGATATGTGCGGACGCAATCCTGGCTAGATTCACACTGTTAGCGGGCAGCTTATTTTTCGACAGAGTTTTAACAAACCGAGATGGAAATCGACCTGACTGGATACATTCTTGATAAAATTTAACCCGTACGCGTTCCACCATGATCTTGCAACGCAACGACAACAATCGATCCAATGACCTCACAACGTCAGCGGGGAGTCTTCTTTTAAGAAACTTGAAACACTGAGTCCCCTTCAGCCACTTCATTAATGCAGTCTGTCTTCTTACTGCATTAATGAAGTGGCTGAAGGGGACTCAGTGTTTCAAGTTTCTTAAAAGAAGACTCCCCGCTGACGTTGTGAGGTCATTGGATCGATTGTTGTCGTTGCGTTGCAAGATCATGGTGGAACGCGTACGGGTTAAATTTTATCAAGAATGTATCCAGTCAGGTCGATTTCCATCTCGGTTTGTTAAAACTCTGTCGAAAAATAAGCTGCCCGCTAACAGGGTGAATCTAGCCAGGATTGCGTCCGCACATATCGAGGCTTGCATTGAACGAGAACATAAGTTTCTGGAGACACAAAAGCGATTCGCGGTTGTTTTGAATGGCTTGTCACTTGTCTGTCGTTTCAAATTTGAGGAACTTAGGTTAACGAATTATACAGAGGTCTATTGCTGAGGATACGGATGGATGAGGATTGACTTCCCGTACTAAGTGGGATTGGAAGGGAGTGCGCGTGGTGTATCTAGGGGCGTGCTAAAGCCGCGGTAGGGTGTAGCCACTGAATAGTCATTGGTCAATCGAGCCGTAGGCGCTGCAGTTTCGTAGACTGTTTCATGCAGATGACATTGACACGGACCGCGCGCTCATTGGTTACAAAATTCGTGCCCTCTACATGGCCACCTCCGATTTCAAGTCCACCGATTGTCCACGCCGCTTATCGAACGTCCCATTGACTGCAGTTGATGGACAGTCCTGAACTATTCATGGACGTTTGCTAGCAGCGATAAAGAACTCTGAGCACTTCGTTAATTCCTGGCTCAACGATCCACTCAAAAAGGAACACTTGAATTTTGCTTGAATTTGAGTAAGTAATATTATGTAAAGTTTGTAGTGAAGTAGATTACCATAACCATGGTAACGAATCCCTGGAATTTTCAAAGCGACGAATTGTAAAAATAGGTGAAACCAAACTAAGCGGCTTAAAGTTGCTATCGTATGACTGTTTATTTTGGCTGTTAGTAGTCCGTTAGCTTCGCGGGCAAGATAAGGAGAATGCTTTCCAACAGTTGCTTGCTCGCTTTCTTCCTGCCACCTCATATACGCTTGGTTTTAAATCCAAATGTCGATTTTGAGACCTAGGTCCTTCATATGTCCGCTTAACTGCCTGGCAGACCAGAAAATGCTATGGTCATTACTGTGCTGGTGACTGAAACCAGGGGTGGGGACGATCGTCTGCCTCAATGCGGACCATCAGGCGATCGATTGGGTGGATGAGAATGAATTTGAACATCCAGCTAAGTGTACAGAACTACGGAATTTTGAACAGAACGGTTGTATGATGAGCCGGTGTGTCTTGTTCTACTTGACGCGGCTGGAAGACCCAGGCAAGCAACAGGTTGGCAGAAGAAAAGAAGCTGACGCGTGTGGTATACGGGAAAATACGTCCCTTCAGTATTTTGCGACATGGGATTTTACCATTGTTTAACCTTCAAAACCTCCACTTGTTTTACTGACAGCACTTCCGTGGACACAAATGCTTTTGGTGAGTACTTTGCTGCACCGTTTCTCGCTCTGGTTAATTCGCTTCCTATTTTCGTAGCGTGCATAAAATACGTCGGGTTCAATCGCCTGCAACTTCTATACTGTCCTATATTTCACGTCTCTTATATGTCGCTGATTACCGAATAGTGTCCCAGGCACCACCCAACACGTTTTGTGTTCAATACAAGTGTCAGCCTTCTAAAGTTCTGTGGATGTATGTTGTTCTTGAAGGGTTGAGTTGTCCGTGTGTAATGCTATGCACGTTACTCTGAAAGCTTTGTATCGGTATACTTGCATTGAGCGCCAGCCATCGAAATACCAGATATGCTACACCCCACTTGTGTAAAGCGTACATGTGCAGCGAGTGACGGCCAATTTGGTGCGCGTGATCTACGAATCTATACCTGTATGAGCAGTGATGTTTTCCAATCTTAAAACATTGCATGATGATATTAGCCATATCGAAAATGTATGAACTGAAACAGCACCAACAGCTACCATTGCCACGGACATAGAAAATATCAAGTCAACTCAAGTCAAAAATGCTCCTGTGGTAGGTTCGGCGACAGTGTTTCAGGACGTGGCGGGTTTTCGCTTCGCAAGCGTTCTCCTTATAAAAAGCCACAAATGTCTGTTTAACAACACTGCGACGTGGTGGATGTGGCTCGCCACTAAATAAAGTCACTTCCTCTTGCCCCTCCCTGAGAGGCATTGTACTTCATGGGTGGGTTTGACCCCTGGTCCTTCACGGACCGAAAGGCGTATGAACCATCTATTTGGTCACCGGCTCCCAACGATTTGCGACGCCCTCACATCGCCCTGCTGCCTTAAATCTTAGATCTTTGATCAAGGGTTCGGGGTAGGGCCCTCTAAGACAATCCTCTACTTCGGCCTGGGCAACCGGGTAGTATCACGCCCACTGACGAATCATGGACAACACTGCTTACTACTGCTTCTGCTATGCCTATCTTCTATGCTAACTCAACCGCTCAACCTCCACTCACAGATCAACCCACCTCCGCTCTTTCACCTATGTGTTCTATTATGTCTTCTACCGTCAGCGTCACAAACGACCCGCGTTCGCAACCGATGGAAACAACAGCCAAACTCCCGGTTTTCAATCTCCTGCGATGGCAACTGTCTCTCACCCTGTAAAAAGTCGGTCCTTCAGGGACAAAACGTATATTCTGCAAACAAAAGGAGCAGGCAAAAACGCAGGCACAGGGCGAGCGAAACATATCGGTATATACAGCTAGTTGGATCCATAATTAACGACCTTTGTGAAGGCATGACATTTTTCCTTTGATTCAGTCAAGCAAACTCACTCCAATGCGTCCAACTGTTGGCCAACCAACGTGCATGCGAGAAACGTGTGAACGTCCAATCGACTGCCGCCTTTCCTTGCGGCAGCCTAACGGCTTCCTTGCTGGGCTGGCACCGCACGTTCGTTCGAGTGTATACTCCCATCACATCCTCCCTTTTTTCATGTTCATGCTGCTGTACTTTGCTAAATAGTCCATACACTTTACCACTTCGCGTCCTCTTTGTTGGATCTGTCGATGTCGCCTCATTGCCGCACGCAGTATAAAGCTCTCTCCCTGATTCATGCTGTCGCCTCGGACATCTCCTCAGCTGTACTCGGTTTCTTCTGAATTTCTTCCTTCCAACATTTACTTTGTATGACCTTTCACCGACTTTCGCAGCCACGACTCCTATTCTCCACCGCTCCTGTCCATCGGGAATTGGTTCAACCCATACTTCTTCCCCCACTGTCAGCTCAGGTAATTCCCGTGCGCCGTTGTCGTAGTACCGTTTCTGAGTAGCCATTCGCCTTTTCAAACTGTTCTGTACTTTATCAAGTTGTAGCGTGACAGGGCGCAGAAGTGTTGAGGATGCAGGCATCACAGTTCTGGTCCTTCGACTGTATAGGCGCTGCACTGGGCTCAGGCCGATATCCGTTGAAGGAGTGTTGCGACTCTCCAGTAGCATGAGGTATGGGTCCTCCCGAGTGTCTCTAGCCTTCGCTAATAGTCGCTTGGCTTGCTTCACTGCCGACTCTGCCTTCCCATTTGATTGACTGTGATAGGGACTGGTTTGCCGGTGTGCGAATTCCCATTTGGTTGCGGAAACCTGGAATGCCCTGCTGCTGAACTGGGGATCGTTGTCCGATACTAGCTCCTCCGGTATCCCGTGCCGTGCGAATTGACATCTGAGTTTGTTGATTACTGCCTCCGTGGTCGTGGTGGTGAGTAAATCGATTTCAAAGTAATCACTATAGTAGTCCACCGTAAGTAAGTAATCCTTTCCGTTGTCCCAGAATAGATCCACTGCTACCTTTTGCCACGGTCGGTCCGGAACATCATGCAGCATCATCGGTTCCTTCGTTTGCCGAATGTCATGTGAACGGCACGCCTCACAGTTAGACACATGATCCTTGATCTGACCTGTCATTCCTGGCCAGAACATCAGTTCTCTTGCTCGATTAATGGTGCAATTTGCACCCAGGTGAGCGCGATGGACATGCTCCAGCATCTCCTTTCGGAGAGAAGAAGGGATTAGGATTCGACTTCCCTTGAACAACAGACCGTCACAGACAGTGAGTTCGTCCCGAAAATTGAAGTAGGGTGTTAATTCCTTCGGGAGCTGCTTCTTTGTTTCTGGCCACCCATTGAGGATAACGTCTCACAAAGCTGCAAAAGTTTGGTCTTCCTCCGTGAAACGCCTTATGTCTTTCAAACGGTTTTCTGTCACTGCCAGACACTGCACCATGCTAACTGTCTCGATCTCTTCTAGATGATGTTCGGCCACTGGCGGATGTGCTCTCGACAGGGTGTTCGCGATGAACATCTGTGTGCTAGGTGTGTACACAATGTCAATGTCATACTTTTGGAGCCGGATAAGCATACGCTGCAGACGGCGAGGAACGTTATTCAGTGGTTTAGTGGCTATCGACACCAGCGGTTTATGATCAGTGTACACGGTTGTCTTTCTTCCAAAAGTATAATCATTGAAACGCTCCATGGCATAGACCACTGCCAGCATCTCTTTCTCGATCTGGGCGTACCGCTTCTCGGCCTCTGTGAGTGCTCGACTGCGGAAATCCAAAGGTCTTCCGTTCTGCAACAGAACAGCACCTATTCCACTCTGGCTACTATCACACTGTACCTCCAATGGTTGTGCTGGATCGTAATATCCGAGTACGGGCGCATTAGTGATAAGGTTCTTAATGGTTGCGAAAGCCAAATCCTGTTCCTTCCCCCAGCTCCAATTTACTCCTTTGTGCGTTAACTGCCTAATCGGAGTCATAACATCAGCGGGTCCTGGTAGGAAGCGGCTTAAATAATTCACCTTACCGTTTAGGCGATGGACTGCCTTCACATCGTTAGGGGACGGCATCTCTTGTATCGGCCTTAATCTTCCCTGGGTCAACCCTGCTTCCGTCGGATGTTAACACATGCTCATGGAAAATCACCTCCTCTTTCCGCAGCTCTACTTTCTCGCGTTTTAGCTTGATGTTCTTTTGCACGCAACGCCTCAGGAACCGGTGTAGCTTAGTGTCATGCTCTTCTTCGGTAGAACCGTATATCAGAACGTCATCTGCCACACAGGTTACGCCATCTAAATCATCTATTGCTTGCACCAAACGCTTTTGGAAAATTTCGCTCGACAACTTCAGGCCAAACGGTAATCGCAGCCAACGATAACGTCCGAACGGTGTAGCAAATGTGGTGAGGAAACTGGATTCGTCATCTAGAACAACGTGCCAGAATGCGGAAGAAAGGTCTACTTTCGTGAAAAACTTAGCTTTTGTCAAACGTGATAGAACATCTAACGTCGGTAGCGCATAATGTTCTCTACGCAGGGCCTCATTCAGTGGCTTCGGGTCTATACATACGCGTAGTTCGCCATTTTTCTTCGTAATGATTGCGACCTGGCTAACCCAGTCTGTTGGCTCATCAACCTTTGCAAACACACCCTGCATAACCAGCTTGTTCAATTCCGCGGAAAATCGGTCACGTAGCGCAAATGGGACTCTCCTAGCAGTTAACGCAATCGGGCGTACCAAAGGATCTAACGACAGGTGAGCGGTACCCTCAAATTCCCCTAAACCCGGGCTAAACACAGACGGATACAGTTCACTAACATCAGCTTCACTCTGACAAGCGTACACAAAACGATCATGGTTAAAAATGACAAACCCAAGAGATAAAATCGAATCAATGCCGAGAATCTGCGTGAGATCCTCATCCACGATCACGAACTGCAGACGATGCGAAACACCGTCTCTCGGATTGACCACTTCAACTGTCGCTGAGCCCTTTGGCTTGAGTCTGGAACCATTCCACGTGCGCAAATAATCTTGATCCGATTGAATTTGCACGCCGCGGCCGTGCTTTCTGGGCAAAATATTGATCGTCGTGTCTGTATCTAACTGGAATCGCACAGACCGTATCTCGATCAGAAGACTGGCATAGACACACTTCTGCGACGCTTTCCGAGACACATTACCAATCGATTGTTCGGTGTCTTCTGTTGATTTGTCTGGAACGAGTGCACTGACATCTGTCGACTGACAGCAGCGGGCGAAGTGATTGCGCTTCCCACATTTGACACAAATGCCGCCCCACGCCGGACACTGTTCGCGGTTCCGCGGATGTCGTGTTGCACAGAAGTTGCAGGGCTCCTGTCCCGCGGTCGTGGCCCTCGTAGTTTTGTTCCTGGAAACGGCGCACAACTCTGAATCACCTGCGATTGTCATCTGCTGGAAATGATAGGCAGTGGAGGACTCACTGTTACAGATGTCGATACATTGCTGCAGAGATAGGTTGCGCTTTCGTAATAGTCGCTTCGTCAAACCTTCGTCATTGATCCCAAGAACAATGCGGTCCCGTATGAGACTGTCCGCCATGCATTTACAGAAACTGCAGGATCGGGCCAAAATCTTTAGCTCATTGACGTACTTGTCAACGGATTCACCTGGCCGCCTGTTCCGCGAAAAGAAGAGGTAGCGTTGAAATGTCTCGTTTGTTTGGCCTTCGCAGAATTCACTGAACTTCTCAAGAACTGTCTCCAGATTGTTAGCATCTTCGCTCTTGTCGTAACACAATGTCTCTAGCACGCGGCGCTCATCATCTCTTGCTGCGTGTCGAAACATGGCCAAGCGGTACGCCATCGGTTGTTTGTCCAGACGCGATAAAGTGCAGAAATCCATCCATTTGCTCTTCCACAAACGCCAGTTGCTTGCCAAACTGCGTTCATCCATGTTCAGCGGGGCAGGCATTTGAATAGCCGGTGCAGCTCCAATCATCGTCTGGGTGGTACTAATGTTCTTCTCCTTCTCTGACATCATGTAAAAAGTCGGTCCTTCAGGGACAAAACGTATATTCTGCAAACAAAAGGAGCAGGCAAAAACGCAGGCACAGGGCGGGTGAAACATATCGGTATATACAGCTAGTTGGATCCATAATTAACGACCTTTGTGAAGGCATGACATTTTTCCTTTGATTCAGTCAAGCAAACTCACTCCAATGCGTCCAACTGTTGGCCAACCAACGTGCATGCGAGAAACGTGTGAACGTCCAATCGACTGCCGCCTTTCCTTGCGGCAGCCTAACGGCTTCCTTGCTGGGCTGGCACCGCCTGTCCGTTCGAGAGTATACTCCCAGCACAACCCCACCGAAGCTCCAGCTCTTCTTCGATCTGGTTCTTCATTCATCCTCGCAGCGTTTAGTGTTCGAAGTTTGATGCACATCCCACGACAAGCTAGTCTGGTCCGTACTCTTGATACGCTTTCGGTAGACATCTGTTGCCTTTCAGAGACCAGACTACAAGACTCTAGCGCCGTCATCGGAATGGCTTCACCGGTAAACCCTAACGCTAAATACCACTTGCGGATTTCCGGAGACCCAGAAGCTGCCGCGAATGGCCAAGCTGGTGTTGGGGTTGCACTGAGTGCCAGGGCTGAATCAGCTCTGCTTGACTGGGTCCCAGTCAATAGTCGGCTATGTGCAGTCAGATTACAAGGTTCATGTAACGTAAGCAGGCGTCGAGACGTTAAGCGTGCCTTGTTTGTCGTCTCCGCCTACGCCCTACAGATTGCAGCCCGGATGCAGTTAAAGAGAGCTTTTACCAGCAGCTACAGGAACTTCTGCGTTCCTCCAAATTGACTGATATAGTCATTCTTGCCTGGGACTTTAACGCGCGTGTTGGCCGTCTTCCACCAAGCGAACACCACCTTGGGGGTAGCTTTGGTCTCGGTGGCAGTCGATCAGACAATGGAGATAGACTTTTTGCTCTTTGCTCTGATCATCGCTTGTATCTTTCGAGCACTAATTTTCGGCACTCGAGGAGACACATTGCTACCTGGTGCCCGCTCTCACATACGCAAGAGTGCTCCCAGCTTGACCATATAGCACTCAGTCACAGAGGGCGCGGAAGCGTAACGTACTGCCGATCGTACTGGTCAACTTATCTAGACTCCGATCACGCATTGGTTCGTGCTAAGATTTGCATGCGTTTCGGAGGATCACTTAAGCGCGCTCTTTACCGACCGGACGTCGCAAATCTAAAAACCCCTGCGATTTTAACCATTAACCAAGCCTTATTGTCAAGCTTGCTTGCCTCAACTATTGACGGTTACCTCGATTCGCAGTAAGCGCATATCAAAGATGCCTTAGTTTCTGCCAGTATCGACACTTGTGGAGTTACCCGTCACCCACCGAAGCATTGGATTTCCGCCGTCTCCTTGTCTCTGATAGACAAACGCCCCTTGATCCCATCAGATTCCAGACACAGTAACGAACGCCAATCCCTGGGTCGAGAGTTATGCAGGAGTCTGCAAATAGATCGCGAAGATTGGTGGTGTGAACGTGCTAGGGAGATGGAGCTTGTTAGTCTCTCTAGTAATACCAGAAAAGTTTTCCATCTCATTTGAGTCACCGAAGGTGTTCGATCTGGTATAAGTGAAGCAATACGTGAAGAAGATGGCACCTTAATCACTAATCTTCAACGACGGTTGGAGCGATGGACCGAACATTTTGGCTGGCAGTTTTGTTGGCCCCCAGCTCCATCTGCTATCTCTGGCGCTGGCGCTGGGGACGAGTGGTCTACCCCCACTGATCCTCCCTCTTACCAGGAACTCGAGCAGGAGCTCCGGCACATGAAGCGCTATAAAGCCCCCGGCCCTGATGGTCTGCCTCCAGCCCCATTTAAAGATGGTGGCGCTTCGCTGGTGCGAGAACTCACCATTTTGTTCTCGAAATTTGGTCGGAAGGGAAAGTTCCATCATCTTGGAGTGAATCGATAGTCGTCCCCATCTTTAGAAAGGGCTTGCGCACAATCTGCTTCAACTACAGAGGCAAAAGCTTAGTCTCCATCGTTTGCAAGCTGCTGGTGTCCATCATACTTTGTAGGCTATCCCCAACACGCGAATCGTTGCAACGAGAAGAACAAGCTGGGTTTCGTCCTGGTGTCGGCTGCATCGATCAAATCTTCACACTCCGCCAGATCATCGAGCACCACTATGTGCATCAGAGGCCAACGACTGATGTGTTCCTGGATATCCGTGCAGCCTTCGATTCCGTCGATCGTACGGTACAGTGGCACTGCCTACTGAGGAATGGTGTCCCCGAGAAGTTAGTCTCCATACTGCAAGCTTTCTATAGTCTGGCCTCGGGCAGGGTTACGGCTTATGGCAAGCTTTCGTCTACCTTTGTGGTCTCCAGTGGAGTTCGACAACGATGCCCTATCTCTCCGTTCCTATTCAAATTTGCCATTGAGGATGTCCTGAAGAACGCGCTGGGCGATTCGTTGAAAGCTGGCGTTGAGCTCCTCCCTGGTAGTCGACTTCTTGACTTGGATTATGCTGATGATATCGTCTTGCTGGGTGACCATCCACATGTCGTCCAAATTGCACTAAACCGCCTGGTGATTGAAGCATCAAAGTATGGTAGGTACGAAATGTTCATTTGTTCTCCGAGCTTGGTGATTTTGTCGCGAACGTTTCCCCACCATGCGAGGTGGTATCCTCAGTGCAGTGATATGTGGCGCGCAATCTTACTAAACAGGATTACACGCCACATATCACTGCACTGAGAATACTATCTCGCATGTTGGGGAAACGTTTGCGACAAAATCGCCAAGCTCGGAGAATAAAAGAACAATTGATTCATCAACCCGAGCTACCAGTATTTCGAAATATGGTAGGTAGCTTTCGCCATCCAAATGCAAGGCTGTCTTCCAAGACTGGCAGGTGCCTCTGCCTGCACTCACTCTTGGTGGGGAGACACTAGAGATGGTGGAGAGCTTTGTCTCCTTGGGAAGTTGCATCGCTGCTGGCGGGGCTTTTGGAGACGAGATTTCGATGCGCATCTCGACAGCACGCCTCGTTTTTCCAGGCTGAGGCATTTGTGGCGTCGCCACGACATTCGTCTCTCCATCAAAGGGTGGGTCTATTGTGCAACTGTTTGTGCTGTACTCTTGTACGGATGCGAGACCTGGCTCATTCATAAAAATGACTTGCGCAGGCTATAAGTCTTCGAGCACCGCTGTCTACAGTCAATTGCCCCTTGTGTGGTGGCAGCACCACGTAAGCAATGTGGAAGCTAGACAGCGCGTCTTGGGACGTGGAAGTCACTCGCTCGAGGAGTTCGTCTCACTGCATCAACTGCGGTGGTTGGGACACGTATTGCGCATGCCTGTCCAGGGTTACCCGCGTCGTGCGTTGTTTGCGGTTGCTGGACAGGGCTGGAGAAGGCGGTCTGGTGTACAGCTTACAACATGGAGAAGCCGCATGAACAAGCTGACGAAACAGTTGGCCTCGATCGGTTGTTGTCGACTACCTGGTTGTGGTACGAGAGATGCGGATACTTGCTGGCTGAAGATCTTGGAAGCCATGGCTCAAAATCAATGTCAATGGAGGACGTGTGGGTCCGTGTGTTGCGACGTCCCTTCTTCCTCCCCTTCAAAAAAACAAACTGAAAATATTCCAAAAATTGTGAGTAGTAAACTAGACAAAATAAGCTTTCGATGTTGTTGTTGTTCTTTCTTATAATTCATACTGTCTCCCTATTCAGCCATGATTCCGATGGTAAATTTCTGTACCAAAGATTGTGTATAATGGTTGGCGGCATCCGGTTTCGGATTTGCCTGTCACTGGGGCAAGCCACAGGACGCCTGCGCCTACAGAGGGACCATGGATGGCTTGCGCTGCACCACCCACAGCTCCAACCACATACCCCATATCCAGTGTAAACCCGAAGGAATAAGACCGGGAGGCATGCGGATGGGAACCACGTTTCATCAACGGAGCCGGCCCACACTCCTTCACAGGCAAACACAAGCACGCTGTATTTGGGGAATCAAGCGCACACAAGGCGGTGGCTGGACCGTAGTCCGCTCCACACTGAGTGCATGGAACCGCTCTTTGAGCCTAGCACGGCCACAAGAACCGTGCACCCCGTCCCCTCCAGCAACGACCAACTGTCTCCTGGAGCCAGTATGAACGATGTAGTGGGTAATAGACAGGTAGGCACCTTGTCAACATACACACCAAGCGCAACCATACCAGGGATATCAAACAACACCCATTCACTTTAAACGACAAGCTGAAATAAAATAAATCCAATAATGCATACAGATACGGTAGCGTAACTCTTCGCTAAATTACCATATGAAGTAATTTGGTTAGCAACAAATCCGTGATAAGTAAGAAATGTCCACAAGTTACTTAAAATGCTACAAACGCAACAAAATTACCGAAGATAAGCGCAATTAGTGTAAGCAACGTGGCCAGTTAATGGAACATTATTCAGGGAGGCAGAACAAACCAAATAAAGCGGAATGAAATTTATTCAGCTGAAAAAGACTTAGTTTAGGTGTAAATTGGTTTAGCCCAACTGCGGTGAAGAAGCATCAAGAATGCAACATCAGCCTCAGCATGGGGCACAATTGATTGTGTATAATACATATATATATGTATAAATATATATATAATTATTTGAATTTTCAGACCTGACACACATGCTATCGAAATGACAAAAAATCAGTTCAAGGAGACAGATCAATCAGCAAGACAGGATTTACTGAACTGTTCCTGAAAAACAGCATTTTAGTCAAAAGGTTACTCGGGCTTTTTAGATGATGACCGACAAACCATAGGCTTTGTGCGGGCATCTATTGTTCAGTACTTTTGTCTGGTCGACGAGGTAGAAAAGTAATTGAAGAGTACAGTGTGAAGAGAGTGGCTAATGTCAGTGAGTATTTTTGAAGGAAGTCTGTTGCATAAATTGTCATGCGTTGATACAATGGGTTTTGCCAAAGTTGGCTTTGTATACCATTGCAGCAGGACAAGTGCTTCAGTGATCTGTCATGCCGAGTGAAATGCTTACACATTAGATCTGGAAAAACCACATGAAAACAATAAGTGCAGTGTTGTAGAATGCATGCACTGATGAACTTCATAAGCAATTTGTATGGTACACAGGATTATCTCAATCGAGCGATGTTAAATGAAAGTCACATGACCTTGGTGAATATTCGATTCACGTGCAGTGACCATGATAAATCGGGGCTTAGTGCAACTAGAGAACACTTCACTTACGTACATAAGTTCAAACATTCATCTTCAATCTGAAGTTAGGGACGTTCCGTGAAAGTTGTTGGTAACGGGATACTTTATGAAGTGAGAACAGAATATCAGTAATTTTGGACGCATACAGCGTCAAGCAGTGGGAATTTGATTGTTGCACTAATTCGTCGAAACAACATTGCATGTTATCTAATGGGGCTGATGTTTTATGCTTCACACCGATGAGAACAGCACCTGCATATTTTAACAGCTTGGTTTTCTTCTAGAATAGGTAGAGAGTTAACGTTGGCAGGGAACAAGAATGGTGACAAAATTGTACCTTGAATGACCTGGGGTGTTGTGGTAAGTGGTGAGGAGCTTTTGCCGCCAAACCTGTTGATGTGAGTACGTTTGGCGAAATAGTCCTTCAGCAAAAATACTAGGGAACGTTGGATACCAGACGTTTGTAGATTTTGCGACAGTAATTTACGGTTCAGAAAACTGAAGGTGTTGCTTTAGTCGAGAAAGCAAACAAGTGTTGCTTTGCTTTTACCGTCTAGCATAACAAGACTGAATGCACTAGACAACTCACTGTATATTGTGTGGATCTTGAACTTCTATATGCCAGTTGAGATGGGCTATCTAAACGGGTCTGAGCCAGCATTTTGTAAAGAATGATTTCCTCAAAAACCTTCAAAGCCACCGAGGTGGGTGCAATAGACCGATATTTGCCCGTCCCTTTCTTCGATACTGGCATTATGCTGGCAATCCTCAAACCTCAGCGTTCTTTCCTTGTTCTGAGCATATTATGTATAGCTCGGCCAGAGCCGGAGCTAAAGAATCGGTACACTGCTTCAGGACGACTGGAGACAACCTTTCAACTCAGCAGGTCTTGCCTGAGCACAACTGGGCTAGCTTCTTGTACAGTGATGCGACGTCGACAGGAAGCAGTTAGTCCCTAGACCACTGAAATGATACGGCTTGTACATAAAAAATGACGCGCTGCTAGTGTGGATGAGCTTACGATTTAATTCACCTACATCCGTATCAGAATTTGTGCGTTTACAGGTGACTCCGCTAAGCTGTTTCCTTATCTGCAAAACCTCAAGAAAACCATTGTTTCCTAACAGGGATTAACTTGACAAAAACATGATCTGCGCAGCCAAATGGTGTCCGACTGCATACCGAAAATAACTTTACAGTATTGACAAATACCAAATTCAGGGTAGTTTCTAACCTGGTGAGACATTTACAATATTCTGTATCCCAAGAAAAGTAAGGAATGTTGTGTTAAATCTGTTGAAATCGTCAGAAAATAAACACAGTGAGTGCTCGATGTTCCCAATAACAGCAGCCGTAAAATCACCGTAAAATTTGTCCTTCTCTGATTTGGAACAACCGATGGATATATAGAAATTGGTCAGTCATATTGGGCGGTACCCGTTCAGACGTTTTGCTGTACACTGTAGGACCAAGCAATCTATACCGTGGGAAGTGTAACAAAAGTGGCTTTTCACTGACAAGCACATAGAGGCGTTAATAAATGTTACGACTCCGCCACCACGAATCCGGTAGGCGCATGGGCGATCAGCACGGAAACAAACAGACTGGTCAAGTGCAACAACATGGTCTTCAACACCTTTATGGAGCCATGTTTTTTGTAGCATCTTGTTGCAAAGTTGCGCATATTCGCGAGCGGTAATAATGTTTTAATGTCGACCATATTTCCCAACAGTGAACGAACACTGGCGGTTAGAAAAGTAGAAACGATCTTGCTTGTCACGCTGTTCTCTCTCAAAGCAACTTTCCACTCCGCATGATGCTTTTTTATAGATTTGTTCCATTTTCTTGCAGACTTTTCTTATTTTATTCTTGATAGACAGCTTATCATTATTAACTTGCACGAAGGCATGTAACGACTTTAGAACATCGCACGTATAACTTATCATGGTAATGAGTAAAGAAAAGAATATTAGGCTAGTGAACCAACGCACATTTAGGAAGGATCATCGAAAGCGTGTGTGCCAATAATTCTCTAGATAGTAAAAAATGTAGAGCACGGCCAAATTTGAAGGCCCAGCCCTCAGGGAAGCTTTGTGTGGCACTAGAAACATATTCTCATGAACCGGAATTAGAACTATTTTAACTCGCTTAAGTAATAGCGAATGCATTTAAACACATAACTTTGTACCCAAACACTAAATGCGGAATGCAAAGAAATTAGAACATCGGCTAACTATAAATTCATATTGGTCTCCATGCTCGTAAATTCAATAAATAACTTTAACAGGATCAGGATAGCAATTCCAGAAAAACGATAGGGTTGCAGGGAATCTTTTATTAGTACAACAAGAGGTTTCATGTTTGCTTATTTATAACAAACGGCACCGTTGACACTACTGGCTAGGGAAACGAAATTGTATGGACAAGATAATTGCGCCTTGCAATGTCAACGAGCGCGAAAAAAATGACGTTGTTCGGATACTTCAATCGAACTCAGCAACCAGTTCAACAATCCACACCGGTCGCTTAAGTGTAAAAAAAAATAACAATTTTGGTTAGAATTTTACACAGACACTGGTGAATCTCAGGACTGCTGTATAGCCCTCTCCCCTAAGATCCTGTGTAAGCAGTTCTTTGATTTACCTGAGGACTGTCCGCCGAAGGGCAGCCTTCTGTGGGACCAGATTGTGAATCCTGATGCAGCTGCTGGAGGAGAGTCATGCAATCGGACCCTAGCAGGCTCTTACCCTTGTCCTCCCTACGGTCTCGAAATGAAAAGAGATTTTGTTCTGCTTTCCGAGCCGAACAGTTTCACTGCAAACGTTACAACACCAATCATGGTGACTTCTTCAGTGCGTAATAAGCCAAATGAGTTGTCTTGTCAACTCTTACAGACGAGCGAGTGACGTTTGAACTTGCTCACTTCGATACAGGTCCCGTGACCATTGCTAGTTCGGAGCTCGAGCGCCGCCTCTTTTCGACTCATGTGCCACATAAACTCTTTTATCGCAGCTGCCCGTATATTGGATCCAAGTCGATGCGTTGGTTTATTGAACTATCTGTAGAAAACCAGCCTTCGAGAAATTCTCTCTGCTTTTGGTTTCTCCTTGTGCTAATATCTCCGTTTTTCCCAAGCAAATCAAATACTGCAGAAGAAAAACACGAAGAAGAATACCATTTATTTACATCCTTTATGTGCAACGGATATCCATGTACTTTCATCGGAAGATGCATGAACCACAAGAGTTCAAATACCACACCTGAACAAGCAAGGAAACGGATCGTTTTACCATATATCAAGAACGTATCGGAACTGACTGCTAGACTCCTCAAGCCTCAACATTTGCTATTGGCTCACATACCCACCAACATTCTGAAAGGAACCCTGTATAGACCGAAAGGGAAAACGAGAGCACACGAACGCCGGAACACTATTTACAGGATACAGTGTAAAAATTGTGATAAGAACTATGTAGGCCAAACAGGAAGGAAATTGTCTACACGGCTACAAGAACACAAACGAGCATGTCGGAACCATTACCCATCATCCTTGGTCTCTACACACGTTGATGAAGAAGGGCACATATTTGATTGGGAGAAAACGGAGACATTAGCGTAAGGAGAAACCAAAAGCAGAGAGAATTCCTCGAAGGCTGGTTTTCTACAGATAGTTCAATAAACCAACGCATCGACTTGGATCCAATATACGGGCAGCTGCGATAAAAGAGTTTATGTGGCACATGAGTCGAAAAGAGGCGGCGCTCGAGCTCCGAACTAGCAATGGTCACGGGACCTGTATCGAAGTGTGCAAGTTCAAATGTCACTCGCTCGTCTGTAAGAGTTGGCAAAACAACTCATTTGGCTTATTACGCACTGAAGAAGTCACCAGGATTGGTGATGAAACGTTTGCAATGAAACTGTTCAGCACGGAGAGCAGAACAAAATTTGAACAGATCACCCGAGCTACAGGTATTCCGATTTATTACTGACGAAAGAAGATGCTTGTGGGGGGGGGGCAGTTCCTAAAGTTCACGTAGCTGGTTAAGCAGGAAGTTCGTTGCGCCTCCAGTTGAGGTTGTTGGTACCCAGCTAAACGTGAAACCAAGTGGCAACTAACTGACGGTGTGTACATGAAGAGCAAACTAAAACGAACAGCGCAAACGCATGACAATAGACAAAAGAGTGCAAAGCGAAACATTTGGGAAACTATTTTTGGGGTTTTCTAAAGGTTTCGCACTTTTAACTAATTGCAAAACGTTTTTCTCTTTTTTTGTAGACGTTGGAAATGCTTTGTAAGAGCATATATATGTGCGACGCACGCTTCATGTAAAAGAATATGCACTAAAAAAGTCGGAAATACGTACCGGGGGCTTGACCTCCATTCCACGTCGGTTGATACTAGGGCGAGTAAAGGTGTGGTCGGTTGAGGTTGTAGGTTCCGCTAGAGCGGAGTGACTAATCTGAGGTTGCGGTGCTAGCCGTGATAGCGAGATGGTTCGTGTTGTACCAAAAGCGTCAGTTATCGAGGAATGCTGCCTTGAGTCTGCCGATGATGATTGTGTCAGTTTTACAATCATAGTCAAGGTTAAATGTCTTGTTGCTCCTACGTACCATAAGGTACGGGCCAGAATAAGGAGATCGAAGTGGCTGGCATGTGCTGTCAGTGCGATTGAACACTTGCGTGCTAGTGGTTAAGCTTTCTTCCACGTTTGTAAGCAAGATCTGTGCTCTGGGTTGCACAGGCTGTTGTTATCGCATGTGATAAGGTAGGCGAGCTGCGTAATCGCCATAGTCGAAAGCTAATGGCGAGTTTGGTGAGGTAAGTTCACCAGGCAAGCTTTGTGTGTAACCAAAAACTAACAAAGTTGGAGTGGTGTGCAAATCCGCTTTAATCGTTTTTTGCCCAAGGAAACCAACGGAAGGGCTTCACGCTAGGGTGCGTTAGATTGGGCGCATAGTGATACTTTACTTTGCCGATGGAAGGTTTCTACTATCCCGTTAGATGGAGGGTGGTATGTGATGGTTTGTTGTGCTGGCAACCAAGTGCATTCCGAAGTTTACCGAAGGATCCATCAAAGCGTGATCTTCGATCGGTGATGAGTATAGTAGGTCAGTCGAATTGAGCTACCCACCGATATAGGAAAACGCTTACAACTGACTCAGATGAGCAGTTGGCTATCAGATTTGCTTCTGGCCAACGTGCAAATCTGTCCACACAGATGAGGAGATATACGTAGGCTTTATATGGAGGCGGGGGTCCAACCAGGTGGACGTGGACATGGACAAAAGCAGAGTCAGGAGCTGGAAATGTGCCGAGTGTGCTTTTAATGTATCTGTACACTTTGGCGAGCTGACACTCTAGACAACGCGCGAGTCCAAAATCGGACCCCACGGCTGAGGTTGGGCCAAACAAAGCACTCCGTTATGAACTTCTGCGAAGCACGTATGCCAGGAGGTGATAGAGTGTGTAGAGTGTTGTACACTAGTCGGCGCATAGTCGTTGTCACCGCGGGTCGGGGAGAGGTTTGTGAAAAGTCACAAAGAATGATCCCCTCAGATGACGCTAGTGGAACTTCGCGTAGTTTCATAGAGGTGTTGTGTCAAACGTTGTCTATCTCGGCCTCAGGTTGCTGAGCAGCAGTCATGACGGCTAGGTTGATGTTGGTTTTGGGTGCCAAGCTGATTTGTTGGATACGTGAACGAGCATCCGCGACGGGATTACTAGCTCCTGAGGTATGTCATAGGTCTTTCGTGAACTGAGAGACGTAGTCTCGGTGTCTATTTATCCGCAGTGAGTACTTATCTGTCGCGCCGTTGATTGCGTAGATCACTCGCCTGTGGCCAATGAAGACAGTAAAATATCGAGCTTCGAGGCAGTGGGGGAAGTGTCGGATACCTAGCTAGCTTGTTAGTAGTTCCGTACCAAATGTGCTGTAACACGATTCCGCGGATTGTAGACGTTAAGGAAAAGAAATCGTGGTATCCAGCTATGGTGGGTGAGCTGTTGAATAACTTCATCGACGGCGGTGTCTGATGTATCAGTCGTAAGAGAAATTTGTGTAGCTGGATCTGGATCGGCAAAAAGCGTTATGTTGGAGACAGGGTCTTTCAGCTTCTCGAAAGCCACTTTGACATCTTCTGGAGAGTGAAAAGAGGGTTTGTTACAGCGAAGCAAGTCGGCCATTGGCTGTACAATGCTCGCGCAGTTAGGACTTAGGTGTCGCTAATAGGTGACCAGACCAAGGAATCGACGTAGCTGTATGAAGGAGCGAGGAGCAGGAGAATCCTTCATTGCCTGGATTTTGCCTTACAGGGCTTCTATAATAGCTAAGGATATCACGTGGCCAAGAAAGTCGATGGAGCTTTGGCCAAGTTCCTAATTGTCGTGCATGACTGTAGCCCCATGTTGGTCCAATCGTTGGAAGAGTGCGTCAAGATTACGGAGGTGTTTATCGTCAGAAGAGCTGGAGATGGGGATATCATCCAAGTAAGGATAAACGCATTTGAGTCCTCGTGTTACCTCATGAATAAAACGCTGAAAAGCTTAAGCTGCGTTGTTGAGGCCGAAAGGTATTCTGAGGTACTCGAATAACCTAACCGGTGTAATGACCGCTGTTTTATCTATGTGGTCTGGCGCAACCGGCATCTGAAGGTAGACGCGCACTAGGTCGATTTTGATGAAAATTGATTTTCCAAATAAAGCTGAAGTCAGGTGGTGCATGTGCGGAATTGGGTATTTATCAGGGACGGTAACATTGTGGATTGACCTGTAGCCAACACATGGGCGCCAGTCACCGAATTTCTTTGGTAACGTGCAATGGTGGTGTCCATCGACTTTTGGATGGGCGGATTATTCCCATTTCGAGCATCCGCTTGCATTCCGCCTTGGTCGCTTTGAGCTTGTCTGGGGCCAGTCTGTATGAGCGGGCGGAAACTGGCAGTTCTTACTGCAGATGTGAGGCATGACGTTTGACGTCACTGAAGGTAAGTCATTCTGATTGCGAACGAGCTTAGGATGCTGATTAAAAGGATCTATAAAAGGCTATGAAGCTTGAGGCAGGACATGAATAGAAGTAATCCCATCCACCTTGGCGCTAGTCCCGATAAAACTGCACTGTGTCTGAGATTCGATAATATTTTTCCTTTGAGCATCGAAGAAAGGCTCGAAGTATTTTTAGAAATTATATTTTTATGATAGTGAAAGCCACAGCTGATACCATGAACGGCAACCAAATGGTTTGCTGGAGGCTTAGATTGAGCGTTAACGACTTTTTGTCGAACGTTGCGACTGGTGTGCCATTAGCGGCACGCAGTCTTTTCGGCGACGGTGAGACGACCTCATTAGAGCTACGGGGTATAAAGCTAACTTCGGCTCCGTTATCCACTAGGAACGTGGTGTCGGAAGTTAAATCCCTGAAACGGCTGTGACGAAGTTGGTACTAGCCGGTGGCGACTGCTACCATTACGGACGTCCGAAAAGTGTTCCTGCTTCTCAGCGAAGTTGCAACGCTTGGCAACTTACCTTCGGCGGTGCCAAAGCCTTGGGGGTATCAACAGCAAGCCTGCCTGTTGCTGGACTTGGAGCTTTTGGAGGGCGCTTTTGAGCGGCTGTGATGACGACGTCTCATAGGGAGATGTTGGACTTGGCGACTAAATGTCACAAATTGGGCTTGATAAGCATCTGTACTTCACTGTGAACCAGTGCTAGAAGTGCTCAAGGGAGGCGACGGCGTTGACCTTGCTGGTCTCGGCTTGTGGCTGTGATCGTTCAATGACTGGATCTGCTAAGCGCGCTAGTTGAGTGAACAAAATGAAGGTCACGATAGCGAGAATCGCTTGCGTATTTTCTGGTAGCTGCTGTAATCATAGTTCCCGTATTAATGTTTCGTAAGTGGTTGATGAATCAAGAAGTTGCTGCTTCTCTCGTAGCAGGATGGGGGCAATTTATCGCCCAACTGAGGATACCTGAACAGCTGCTGTAGGTTGGCTTTCTAAGAAGGCATGACACGCTTAGTCGTGGCCTCTCTGAGGGCCTCATAATTGTTTATTGATCTGAGAAATTGTAATGTCTCGAACCTGCATTGATATATCCTTGAGGAACTAGGACATGAGCATGCTATACTTGGTGTAGTGGGTAGTGATTCTTTGGGTATAAAACTCTGCCTCTGTTTGAAAATGGTGTGGCAGAGAGAGATACACACTAGCGGAATGTACTACCTTGTGGTCTACGGAATCCATAGTTTAAAAATGGATGCAAAAACATGCTATCGTACGCAAAACTAATCGGAAAATATGAAAATATAAATAAAACTATGTAACCGGAGCAAAATTTGTAATATCCGACTCCGAGGATGTTCCGAACTCGTGTTCATCAATTTAGCGGGAGCCGGATAGCGATTCCAGGAAGACGACAGGGTTGCAGGAAAGCTTTTATTGGTACAACCAGAGGTTTCATGTTTGCCTAGATAAAACGAACGGCACCGTTGACACTGCTAGCTGGGGAAACGAAAACGCAAGAACAGGGTGATTGCGCCTTGTAATCAAAACGAGCCCGAAGTAAAATGACGTTGCTCGGGTACTGCAATTGAACTCCGCAACCAGTTCAACAATCCACACCCGTCACCTAAGTGTACAATGAAATAATAATGGTAGGTATAACTTAGGCGTTCCGAGGTATCTCCCGACTGTTGCACAAGGTGACATCGTGGTGCGTGTTATGTACTGCTACATTGTCTTTGGATTTATTCCCGGACCGCTTGTTATACTGCACTTCGTTCTGCTGATGTTAAGCGCACATAATCAAGTTGGTTGCTTTGATCCTGTACAATCCATATTTTTGCTTGTCGCCATTTAGCAAGGAATTTGGTCGGGTTTGACTTGTACGTTACAATTTACTCACTACTCGCCATTGAGCAGTAGTGTCGATGAATACGCATAAGGCAGTGGTACACTGGCATAGCCAAATCAAGCTGGTTGTGCTGGCACAGGAATGGGTGTACTTTCTGCCTTGTACATTACCAAGTACATATGACCTTAATTGTTTGCCCCATGCTGAAGCTGATGTTGCATTCATGATGCTTCTTCATCGCATTTGGGCTAGACCACTTTACCTATGACTATACACCATTAACCTAATCATGTCGACTTCGTTTACTTTGAATTGCTCATTATTCTCTCGATATCTCTGCCGCACATACTACTGCGGTCTCCTTCGTATGCCTAGTCGTGACATACACTTGGTCCAGTGCAGTGTTATGCCTGAGGTGCTCTAAATGGCCGAGAATAATGCAGAATTAATACAACGCTCAAACGCAGTGTTCCATGCATCCTGATGGATAGGTGGTGCGAATCCAATTTATGCTAACATGCGTGGACCCACAAGGATACCAGTAGTGAGCCAGCCAGAAAGGAGGTAACGTTTGAGATTGCCGATAAATGTTTGTTTAGTGCGCACTTACTATTCGACATGCAAATGCTCGTAACGTGAAAACTTTGGCTGTTATTCTTATCTACAAATGGAAGTGTTACATGTTACCTTATTAGGGTTCTTGAGGATAAATATTCTCCCATTGGGATGGTGATGTGTGATACACAACTGTGAGCCCACCTGGTTCCAGTGCATTGGTGCGAACCTTACGCAATTGTTAACGTCCAGATTGACTACAACCTCAAAAACCAGATGCATGAATACAGGTTACCATGCACTCTAGGATTTTCCTTTCCTAGGTGTCAATATCACAACACAGTGACTGCAGCTCAAATACATGGGAACACGTTCGTTCTTCTCGAACGACAGTGCTTTGCAATCTCAATCACCAGGGCCACACAATCCACGCAGACCTAGTGTCCGGCCAGAGTATCAATCGTATTGGGGGTGACCTCGAATAGTCATCAAGCGTCCATGTGAGTGTTGCTCATTTGCAATGTCCGCAACACATAGGCCCTCCTCTATATGCCCAGTTGAGAAAGGCCACAAACGTGTGTGGGTGTGTGTATGAGTGTGTGTGTTGGATTCAAATGCACACTAATAAATCCCTTAGATTGGTCGTCCATTCTCAAGCATACCCATCTTAAAGGCCGGCGGTAATGGTGACGTCGTTAGCGTACATGGGTCGCGTTAACTCCTGGCTACCAAGCGGTTGCTGCTCATAATATTCCACACTCGTTCGTACATTGAACTGAAAGATTGGGTGTAGTGATCAACAATTATCCCTGGAATTCATGTACTCTGCAACCCTTCCTCGCTTTGAAATGCAGTTTGGAAAATCGGTGTTCAAGACCCAACAACTCTTGTTGCAAGTGTCCACACGTTGGCTCGTTCGTGTAAGCTGAATAATCCCGGCAAGTCCCTGACTAGCGATTAACATGCTGATGTTGATGCTACATGTTCTGTTTCATATATTAGTCACAATAATGAGTGTAGCTATATTTCCAGCTGAACATCGCTCATTCTGAAGGTAGGATAAGTCAGCTATTATGGAGATAAGGTGCGGAAGAGAAAACGTTCCTTCTACAATTTAAATTAGAATTCACCAATCATCTAGATTAACTTAAAAGTAGATTAGTCCAACTATGGTGTTATGGTAGTGTTTAAATAAATATTTAATTGGAAAATAAATTCAGAAAAGCCACAATTGATTTATTTCAAAGAATAGCTGCAACTCAAATGTATGCTGACAGTTTGTTAGTAAATTGTAAGTGGTAAAATTATGATGAGAAATCCAGTTCGCATGGGAATATCAAACGTTCAGTTAACCACCTTATCTACGCCATTTGCCGAGGCTCTTGATACCCATTATTTGTCTACCCTCCTATGATTAACTATGCAATGCTCAATGTTTCCATTGCAAAGCACACCAATGGTATGGATATTTACTGGTTCACTGCTTTCTCAGCCATGTCTAAGTGGTTCCATTACAAATCCCGTTGTGAAGATATCATCGTGCCCAGGTGTCCCACGACGTACTCATTTCAGAGATATTAGATAATTAAATGTTGGGCAAGGTGCTTCTTGTAAGTTTGCTAAAACAGTTTGCACACTCTTTCAAAAGCCGATGGTAGAACAGGGAGCAGCGGACATTTCCACATGTGCATTTAGTACATTTAGTTGTGCATCATTCTACCTGATAACCATACTCACGGCATTTGTTTCCTTATTTCCATATCTGTCTCAATCTTTTGTTGATACCCACAGTTCTGACTAAACTGAAGGCTGTCGTTTCGGTTCTCCTCCAAACGCTAACTAACGACTGATAGTCGTATTGGTTACTTATAATTCTACGTGCGATTTTCTAAAACTAGAGCAATATGGCTGTTCTTCTTTCATTCAATCCAAACTCATGCACGTTCGTTGTGCTATGGTTCATGAAGGTTATTATTTCTTCCTCCAGCTTGTGGTAGTCCGTACACAAGTGTGAACAAATGCCCGTTGGCAACACTGCAGTACTGTAACTCGAACCAAGGACCTTTATTGTGTCAACTGATATCTCACGTTAAATGATTAAGTGGAAGCCATTTAGAAACCCTTATAAGCACCACACTTCAGCCTGACAGACATTTTCTTTTCGCTCGCGTAACACTATTATCTGCTGGCTCGATGTCTAAATGGGACTCGCCTAAAGTACAAATCCCGCTAACATCTGTTCGTGTCTCGATACATTCCCACTTGACAGATGGATGTTATTACATTTCTTCTCGTGTGACACCGTGACTTATTAGGGGTTGCAATATGAAAACAGTGTATCCCATCTCAATTTTCTCTATACGCCCCATTGTACTGCTGCCGCGTTCAGGTAAACGCACTGAGATTCAGACAAGTCATCAAGGTTGATTCCCGGAGCAGCGGCAATACGTTGTGACATCCCAATCGAAATGCATGGGCATAGGTAATATTCTAGACACTGATGGATTGGTCGAGATATGTTAGCGGTCCGAACGAATGACCAGGGGGAAATAAATAGTAACACATGACGGACTGCTTGATGGTTCTACCTCCCTGTTGATTCTCGCTCACCTCGGACAAAAGACGATTAGAACCGGCTCTGGTTTTACTTTGCGACACGGATAGCCTGCAGTGGACATAATCGCATCATTTCCCTGCTAACTTGAAAAGTTGCTTACGCCATCTCCGTCATTTTGTTGGATGGCATCCTTATTATATATACCTCATGTAAGTCGGGCTTGGGTGCAGTTTCATTCTAGAATGATTAACTACTGACTTGGTGCAATGTGGTATCTTTATTGCACCTGCCTAGAATGGATGAGCCACTGGTAACCTAACTATTTTAGGCTTAATTAACCCGGTTGTATTTCGCGATGACTTCACGTGTTGCCCATTACGATATTGTACTCATTATGACCTATGCTATGCTATTCTTGCTACCTCCTCAAGCGGCGTCTAGTATGGTTACATACCGAGAGTGAGCTATGACATCTTCATTTTCGTATTATTATTCGGCCGCGATTCATATCATTATGTCAGCTTCATGGTATCGCTCACCGTAACTGTAGCTTGACTAGCTGCTCAATGCTAACTTGCATGATGCTTAGAAAGCCGGTGCATCGCAGAATAATTGTTCAGTCCATCCATGAGCTCATTCGTAATTGATGTGAATGCGGTATTTCCGAGCGATTTGTGTGCTTGCTGCGGATCAATGCTAGGGTGACAAATTAGGGGGGTATGTTTCCAGTTCGATGGATACATTTGTATCGAAAGGTTATCATTGCTTGGCCGTTTACAGTACGCATAAAATGTCAATTTTGACATTTGTAACACAATGCTCAACGATTGTCCTTCGTGTGCCCACTTTGGATTATGCATTCGAAGAGAAATTTCTCTGAAAAATCTGTGTCAAGTGAACAATCCCGACAGTTAACCGACTAGCGATTATCACGATGTTGCCATTCTATGTTCCACTCCGCAGGCTAGTGATGAGAGTGAGTATAGTTATAGTTCCAGTTATCCCTCAGCCATACTGCATTTACCGGGGGGCCTATGAAACACACGTATTAACCGGATGGAAAGCAGACGTGCAGAGACGCCTACGAGTAGTTGCATTGCACATGGCCAATCTTTTGAATGGATTAAGTAAAAGGTTGCATCTAACGGGAATGGTACGTCAGTGTGTTATTATATAACATCGGAAATGAATCGGCGCATAGCGACAATGGTTTTATGAGTACCGAATGGGTTGCACGTGGTACGTACGATATAGACCGTTAGCAAATAGCTTATGGCCACCGTAGAGTACAGGTTGGTAGGTATAAACGGTTGAGTACTTGGACATTTGCACAATAAATGTAAACACTGTTTGGAAAGTTGCATGTTTGACAGTGGGCAGCGGGACTTATTTGATGTCACTTGTCAATACCAAAGATTGCGCATCCGTCGTTCTTTGAATAGGTGCACATGCCTTGGCAGCACATGACCGAACCGGTCGGAGACACAGAGTGCCAGAATTTTACACTGTATAGCATTCGCATGCTGTGTGTTCTCCCACATCAGCTACTCAAACCAGACTGTACATGTAGAGGGCAACACCTAAGTGCACACTGTTTCACTGCACCAGTAGTCTAGTCATCATTCTACCTAGCAGTTGCTTTACTATTGCCACATCGGATTCCTTCAAATATGGATGCCCAAGATTTAAGGCACTCACGTCAAAATATGGAAAAAAACATCAACCGTTCGTATTGGGTAGTTATTCTCATACCTGCGAAAGTGGTTGTTAGCCTGACCTCCAAACGAAACCCATTCACGTTTGTCGTGCCATAGATGATGATGTCTAATATGTATCTATCCACTTTTTGACAGCTCACAGTTAACTTTGGATAAACGCATGTACATATGTCGCGTTCGAACTGCCATTGGACACAGATGACACCAATCTATGTATATATGTATACCGAATGAATTCCACGAGGATCTTCATACCGCTTTTGTACGGTTAACTTAGTGCAGTAGAACGACATTCGAGCCAACCGAAAATAACGGTACCAGAACATGAAGGTGAGTTTATGACAAACTCATGTTGATTTCAGGTGTTGCGAATCCAAGGCAAATTTGATCGATGCGAATTCCGTGAACTATTCAAAAGGTCGGTTTCTCAGGTGCCGGAGAAGGCACAATTCTATGCGGAATAGAAACACCATGAGTATGTTCCCATTCAATTTACTAATCCAAGCAAATACGGCGGCGTATGTGGTACGTTTGTCTGCGTGATGAGTAATCTTGCATTTCAGAAGTAGATGTTGCTTGAGCTCCCCTGTGTGGATGCGCCTGATGTGACTGTTGACAAGGTGCCTACCTGTCTATTACCCACTACCTCGTCCATACTGGCTCCAGGAGACAGTTGGTCGTCGCTGGAGGGGACGGAGTGCATCGTCCTCGTGACGGTGCTAGGCTCAAAGAGTGGTTCCATGCACTCAGTGTGGAACGGACTACGGTCCAGCCACCGCCTCGTGTACGTCTGGTGTGTATGATTTCCCAATTAGGCCGAAATGCATCCGTTCTGCTTGTTGAAGGAGTGTGGGCCGGCTCCGTTGATGAAACGTGGCTCCCATCCGCATGCCTCCCGGTCTTATTCCTTCGGGTTTACACCGGATATGGGGTATGTGGATGGAACTATGGGTGGTGCAGCGCAAGCCTCCCATGGTCCACTTTGTAGGCGCAGGCGTCCTGTGACTGTCCCCATGGACGTCACAGTGACAGGCAAATCCGGATACAGACGCCGCCAAACCATGACGTTAATTGACATCAGCAAATTGTGGGATTTTACCGACGGATAAACATTGCGGGAATGATGTGCTATCGTCACTAGTAAACAGCCCCGCATTCCTAATCGCAAATTGCTCAGCCGAATCTTCGGTATTTGTATCGATTATGGATTGGCCGCCTCTGTATCCGGATTTGCCTGTCACTGTGGTCTCCATGGGGATAGGCACAGGACGCCTACACCTACAGAGAGACTATGGGTGGTTTGCGCTGCACCACCCACAGTTCCACCCACATACCTCATTGCCGGTGTAAACCAGAAGAAATAAGACCGGGCGGCATGTGGAGGCATGTGGATCGATTTTACAGTGCCTTGAACTGAATTTCAAATGTTTCTTCTCGTGGTATCTGTAAACAGCGTGTCTCTAAATTGACGGATATTGTGTAAATGAACAATGTGCTGAAGCGTGTAGGGATGTTATTTGTTGGTGGGGGACGTTTTTGTAAAAATCTTCCATTTGAGGCTTTCATTGTCGTTCACGGACATTTGCACTTGTTCAGTTCCGGAACAGGTCGGGTAGACCATGATGACGGCGGATTCACGAAAGGAGAAGAAATTTGGGAAGGGGAAATCAATTGGAGCTGCCAACCGAAAGCAAACTAGTAAAGCACAATCGTGTATGAAAACTAATATACTGAACTAAAGTAGTATAGAGAAACTGATTTGTATGTGATATACTCTAGAATTTGTGCTATTTTACTCTAATGAGAAACCTTTAGCTGCACTATCCGAGTTATTTAAGGGCGTGAACACATAGGGGGAGTTAAAGCATACCAAGGTGACTAAACATTTTTATAACGCTATATCAGTTCAAGCTGATCGAGCAACATGCAGGATGAAGTGTGTTGGAGGTGCAAGACAAATAACGGTAAGCTTGTGTATCTGTTCATGTCTGCAAACTTTCGTTCTGATATTGAAGTTCACCGATGTTTGTTTTAACGCATCATTTCGTCTTCCATATTGGCTATTTGGATTCGTTGTTTTGCCTTCAGATCACAGGCATATTTGACGCTATCACTCTCACCTGACGTCCTTTGTGTGCACTTGATTGATTCCTCATTTGTTTTGTTCTTTTGGCTTTAATAATCCGCATGCTTTCCGCACTCTGGTTGGCTTTCATGTTTGTGCATTATGCTATATAACGAACTGGTTTCCCTATGTAATAGAACCCTTAAATCTGGCTCCCTGCCGTTCGTCTTCTCACTACTGTTAGTGGGTGGAAGCAGTCGCGGTGCTCCGACACGACAGTGGCTAAGTGAGCTCAGTATATCCCGATCAGCCTTTACTTTCACGCGGAGGGTAAAGTTTGTATGGCCTTGTAATGGACAAGGTAATGTTGCTATGGAAAAGGAACGGCGCTTAGATTGGCCTCCTTTTTCAGAACGCAGTTGACGATGTGAACTGTAAGTGTAGCATAGCCGAACAAAATGTTTTACGTGTTAAGCAGACAGTGAAAGATAGAGTGTAGACGGCTTGTGTTTCCCTCTAGTTTGCAACTGTAGGTAGAGCAGTAACGTTGATGGGTGGCTTGCGCTGCACCACCCACAGCTCCAACCACACACCCCATATCCAGTGTAAACCCGGAGGAATGAGACCGGGAGACATGTAGATGGGAGTCACGTTTCATCGAAGGAGCCAGCCAACACTACTTCAAAGACAAATACAAGCATGCCACATTTAAGAACCAATCGCACAAAAGACAGTGGCTGTGCCGTAGTCCGCTCCACTCTGAGTGCATGGAACCACTCTTCGAGCTTAGCACGGCCACAAGGACCGTGCACCCCGTCCCTTCCACAAACGACAATCTGTCTCGTGTAGCCAGTATGGATGAGGTAGTGGGTAATACACAGGTACGCACCTTGTCAACGTGCACACCAAGCGAAGCCTCATCGCGGATGTCCAACAACAACCAACCAATTAAAACGACGCGATCAAATAAAAGAAATCGAGTAATGCATATAAGTATAGTGACGTAACCCTACAATAAATGAGTATTTGAAATAAATTGGTTGTCAACAACTCCGTGTTAATTGCAGTAGGATAGAAAATATATTTTAAGAGCATGCCACAAACGCAAAAATGCTATCGAAGTTAACGAAAGTAGTTTAAGGGACGTGTGCAAGTTTGTAGAATACAGTTCATGTAGACACTTATAGGAGATAAAATAACATTAGGACAATATACCAAACCCAGAACTTTAAATTAAAAGACTCAGCATGCAAGCACGCAGTTAGTAAAGCAAATGCCGCGTACTTACAAACGCTGCACCGGTTCTGCCTGCGTTCGCTTCAGGACACGTCATCGTTTCTCTGTTGGCCCCGAGTGGCCTCGCTCATGGCTCACTAGGTCTGCCCGACTCAGCCAATCGCGACGGATCGTGCTGCAGCACCATGCGCTCGATGTCGATGGAATATAACTCATCGGCGCCTGTCACTTCCGCACCTGCCGCTTCTTCTCCGCATGCACAAGGGCTTTCTCCTGAACCTCGGCAACAGCTTTCCTGATGAGATCGCGTCATACACGCCGATCAACCACTTTCCATTTACATAACTTGCAATCAAGATTAGAACGTGAGAGGCTCACTTTGATCATGTGATGGTAACGAAGCTTCGGTTTCCCCACATGCTGCTTCCCAACACTTAGCTGACCATTTAATAACTGCTTCGGTGTCCGTGTCGAATACACACGCCGCCGAGCCACCTCAGTTGTCTCAGCAAAAGTATGCAGTCCATTGCACACATTCCACTTGGGTGCAATACTTCCGTGTCTGCAAATCTGTCGCACCAACCGATGCGCAGAATCCGTCGCATACACTGCTGACGGAACCGCTCGAGATACCTCACATCTCGCCGGTACATCGTCCACGTTTCGCTGCCGTATAGAAGAATCGATAACACCACGGCTTTGCACATCATCAGTTAGGTGCTAACGGTAAGCTAATATTCGTTCCACACTCGATATTCAAGCTTCCCGAATGCCGCCCTTGCGTTCAAGGAGCGGATACGAAGCTCACTGTGAAACTGCTGGTCAGTCAAGGCCACACGCCCAAGGTAGCAGAAGCGGCACGTGGTTTCTAATACTTCAGCACTAATGCTGATTTGCGGCACCATTGCAGTCTGCACCTCTGGTGATGTTTGAAAGAGACAAGTACTTTTGCTTGCGTGGATGGTGAACCTGAATTTGGACGCTGTCCAAGCCATATCAGTAGTCATGTGCTGCAACTCATCTGCGCTGTATGCAAACGACGCACAGTCTTTAGTGAACAGCAACATGCGGATAGTTGTCTCGCCGACTAGGGCTCTCGCACTGGAACGACGGATGTCCAGCAACCCACCATCAATACGGTGCTCTACACGAACAACATAAGCACAAGCCGCACAAGACATCATTGCATGAAGATACAGATGAAATAGGGCATGAGCTAAGACACAGCCTTGCTTCACACCAGTGACAACTGCAAACTCATCCGATGTCTGTCCAATCGGCTGCACCCATGCTCGCATACCGCTGTGCAGACATTCGATAAAACTTATAAACTTACTCGGACAACCAAACTTACCGAAACCAGTCTCCATGCCTCGCGGTTCGTTGTATCAAATGGCTTGGTGAAGTCGAGAAACTGCGGGTACAACGACTAGTCTTGTTCTCTGCACTTCACCTGCAAGTAAGGAGCCGCAAAAGTCAGCACATAATGACCTGGTAAAAAGTAATTATCAAAGAGGCTATCACACTAATACTAATAGCTTAAAAATGGAAGTGATTACCGCTTCCGTTAGGGTCTCTACTTAGACTCAATATGACCTTAAGCCTGAAGCGAGTTTCGACTAAACGTTCTGAATGCAAACGCAGCCTACACATTGGAGCAACCTAATCCGACATGATGTTGTGGATGTTTGACCAGTCTAGTTCGCAAAACTCATTTTCGTGGAAGAACACCGCGACTGCCTCCACTCAATATTGGTAGTGAGAACACGAACGATCGGGTAAAAAGCAATGTTCACACCGCTCGCCAAACCTGCCACCAACCGTCTGTGTGTGCAGCCCAATCACAAACTTCAAATTAGAGCATATACAAAGGCTATGCAAAATGTCTAAAATTCGATCAATCAAAAATATGCCATTTTACACACAAGTTAGCGCATTGTACCAAGCATTTAGCGTAGCACATTTTCGAAATCGCATGCAGTGCTTTCAAGTTAGCGAGGCTAAGAACACTGGTTTGGCGTCGTTGACACTCTCATTGGTCATGGGACGTTAGTCAATGGGACACCGGTTAGAAGCCCCCAGCATAAGCGACAGACAGTCCAATGAAAGTGGTCGAGTACCACCTTCTGTTCCATTTTGATGCCTATCTGAAGGAAACCTCAATGATTGGTCTCCAAACTAAAGCCGTCCAATGGGCAACCTGTGATGCCTATCTAAGGCGGAGGTCTCAGCTACCACATTATCCGTCGCTTAAGCCGAGAAATATGCTTTACTTGTGATACGAAGCAGTTTTAGACCGTCACTTGGAACCGAATCTTTTGTGTTAGGCAGCGCGGCTGTCCCCAGACGTCGCCCCACCCGGATCGCTACTGTCTAGGTAACCTGCTAAAAAGCACTTACTTTCCAACTGCTAGGTTGATCTGCTCTGCAACCTGACTTACCTCGTATGAAATTTATTTATACGTGTGGGTGCTTGTGGAATCATCATCATCATCATTATACAAGTTAGCTGCAGGTGGAAAACACCCCAGCTATTGTGCCGGAATAAAAATATACAAGAAAAGGAAAACAAACAGTACCACGCCGGCTGAGTCCCCAGTAACGGATGAACATCGTTCCGGCGAAATAATAGCTGGCTATCCTGCCGTACAAACGGAGTCATATTATACCTAAAGAGTGTGGTCTTGATTGGAAGGGGATGCTAAGCAGGAGGGGATGGACAAAGGAACGCACAACACAAACGCCATTGGGGCCGGCTCCAATCCACATCAACAAGTGTGCCCAACCAAACGTGTTCACCGTCCATAGGACCCCAGCCGGGCAGTCGGGATGCACTAACCGACGCCAACTTCGAAGTGAGGATTTTCATCTCTCTCAACCAAGTCATCGCTTGGCCTCCCCTCCTCCTCTTCCAACCGCACCTACAAAGCACAAACAATGCACGTCGCGGAAGTCGGTGTGTTGGCATGCTCAGCACGTGGCCCAACCATCGCATCCTGGTGCGTGATATAATGGTGCTGAGTGGCACACTCGCTCTTCTTACACCAAATACACAACGCCGCACACGCTCGTTACTCACGCGGTGCTCCCACCAGGCATGAGCTAAGCTGCGAGGGCAGCGATGATCGACCATGACAAGTCTATTTATGTCTGTCGACCTGATGGGCTAGGTTTCACAACCATATAGGAGAGTGGAACGGACGGATGCGTTATAAACTCTTCCCTTCAGGGCGAGAGTGATGTCGCGTCTGCGCCACAAATGGCGGGTATTGGCAAAAGCACCTCGAGCTTTTGCTATACGGTTTGTAACCTCATCTTCAATCCCGCGGATGCTAATATAGCTGCCCAGGTACTTGAATTCCTGAACAACTTCTAGCAGATCACCACCAAGCGTTAGCGTAGGGTTGCTTACCTGCCAATCTTAAAAAAGTACTTTGCATTTCGATGGAGCAAAGCACAGCCCAAAACGATTGACAGCTAGTGCTAACCGGTCCAGTGCTACTTGGCATGTCTGGGAACTGTCACAGATTAGGGTAATATCGTCCGCATACTCTAACTCAAGAAGTCGCTCACCAGGAAGTAGCTCCACACCTTCTAGGTTGCTTTTTCCATGACTGCATCAATAGCGAAGTTAAAGAGGGAAGGTGACAGCGGGCAACCTTGTCTCACACCGCTGGTGATACTGAAGGGTGACGAAAGTTTGCCATAAACATTCAGTCCGCCCGAAATATGCACCTACAGCGCTTTGCTAATGTTTACATATTTATCAGGCACACCTTTCCTCAGCAGACAGTCCCAAAGTGTACGTCGATCGAGTGAGTCGAATGCATATTTATGTCAAGAAACACGACAACGGTGGGTCGCCAATAAACGTGGCGGTACTCCAACAATTGACGCAAGGTGAAGAGGTGGTCGATGCAGCCCCGACCTCGACGAAATCCGGCTTGCTCTTCACGAATCTGGCTTTCACGAGTGCCAGTCAGCCATGAATTCGTCAACAACGAAGTTGAAGAGGAAAGGTGACAGCGGGCATCCTTGTCGCACGTAGCTGGAGATATTAAAGGGCGACGACAACTTGCCGTAAGCCCTTACTCTGCACGAGCTACGCGCATATAATGCTCGGATGATATTCACATATTTCTCAGGTACATCTTTCCTGAGTAGACAGTCCCAAAGTGCATGTCTATCCACAGTATCGAATGCACCATGGATATCGAGGAACACGACAACGGTGGGCCGGCAATATATGTGACGGTGCTCCAACAACTGACGCAACGCAAAGATGTGGTCAATGCAGCCACGACCTCGACGAAATTCAGCTTGCTCTTCACGAATCTGGCTTTCACGAGTGCCAGTCAGTTTGTGAAGGATGACAGAGGCAAGCAATTTGGAGGCGATGGAGATCAGATTGATTCCTCTATGGTTGCCGCATTCCGATCCGGAGCCTCCCTTGAAAATTGGGACTATGAAGCAGCGGCTCCAATCGGTTGGGACAGTTTCCTACTCCCACAGTTTGCCTAGTAACTCGTGTAAATCATCCATAAGAGCAGGTCACCCGAATTTGGAGAGGGCTGTAGGAAGATCAACAGGTCCCGCAGCTTTATTTCATTTCAACAGTTCGATCTCACGTTCGACTTCTGAGCGAGAGAGTGGATTCAAAGGTACAGCCCATGGAGTAAGGCGATCAGTGGCCGGCGAGAAATCTAACCATTCCGACCGATTAAATTGCCTTTTAATGTGCTCAGCCCAGCGCCCTAAGCGTTGGGAGACAATGCCTTCTCCAGAACATGCAGCGACTGCGTTAAACTATTGCCCCCACTAATTTTAGTTTATTTCACGATGCAGACTTATCAAAGTATTGTGACCAGTTAGCTAGTTACTTAAACTAGTGCTTGGCACTTGCAGTCCAATTCAAATAATTTTTATCTGTGCAGACAGAGTCTCCGCTCAATATCTCAAACGTCTGCGTAGAAAAGGAAGGCTTTTAAACGCAAAGACGTTACATCGGTAAAGTTTCTATCTCATTACATGAAGCTCGAATTGCGTCGACTCAACAATAGCTAATTTCAAGTCATAGTTGGGAATACTAATTGTCATGAAATATGAAAAAGGCCTAAACAATCCAGCAGAGTCACCCTCGAGGTCACTCATAAAACTTCGGATGTAGAACAACTAAACCTCGTTTTATGTAACAAGGATAGTACTTCATCCTTTGTCCCTTCATAATGGCCGTCGTTATCAGCAAGTTCTACTGGATTGCCCTTAAGTGCACATAGATGGTGAGCGGTTGCACTCCACGGAGTCTGTGAAGCATCCAGCGGTTACACTCAGCTATTATCCATCATGGTCACCCCATATGAAAGAAGTCTTTACAAAATTGAGAAGACTTTCCTTTTACGCTGCTCGTTTGCGATCCTCCAATGTCCTCCGTTATATACTACTGTGATTTATCACCGTTTGTGTTTTACCTTACTGGACATTCCCAGGTTTCCTAAAGAAGCATTTTAGAATCCTAGATAGTTCATTGACACAACTGTCTCGATTTAGTGGTATTCTAAAGGCGAACTTTGTTGACATCATTATTGCTGCTCATTCCAATTCCTTGTAAAGACTTGTTGAAAAGCACTCGCTCATGCAAGTCGCACCCTTTACGGGACACTGGCTGGCAGTATATCAAGTCCCACAACTAGAAAAAGTACAGATCCATTTATTCCCATACAATGGCATACCACTCCTCCGTAATCCTCTATTAGGCGCGCATTTGGGCAACCAGACCTCAGTCGTTATGGATCTGACAAGTAAACTTACATTGTAACAATATTGCTTATTACCCTTTTGTGTATGTCTTTTACAATTCTGAAGGCTTGCGTGTGATAGTTGAACAGGTGAATAAAGCTCTTCCTTGTATTGAAGTATCTTCTGCTGAGTTACAGCTAGCCTCAGATAACCCTCCTTCTGTGAACCGCCTAGGAGTACCCAGAGAATAAATCGGACTCTTGATGAACAAAACACATGATCCGCATTAGTTGTCTCCTGTGTTTCTCAAGCAGTGAGCTGTTTGCCTGGCTGAGTTGCTCGTCAGCTTTCACACGCTGTGTTTCCAGCAGCCCAAAATAGTCGACATCTGGCGAAGCGCAAGTATCACGCCAATGTCAAAGAAAGGAACCTGCAAATATCGTCCAATCGCATACACGTCGGTTGCTCTGAAGACTTTTAAAGAGTTTAGTGTTAAAATGAGCTTATCACAGACCCAGTTGGATGTCCTTCATCAGTTTGCATATCGCAGCTCAAGATCCACCCTAGAAGCGGTAGCATACTTGGTACATACTGTGATTTTTGCACTGGATAATAAAAACAATTCCATCCCACTTGTGTATTCTGTCAGCAGTCTTGACGGCTAGTCTAAACAGACACGTGCATACAACCCCAGACACACACACAAAGCGTCTATTTCTCTGCTTCCCTATTGGTTCATCCTTCTCCTTGCGACACCTTAATGTACTCACCCAGTTAGACATGGATCAGATCACAGCAGTTCGTTTATATGAGTGATCTTTTAACTTGCCCGTGCATTTTGACCTTTCGTATACAACACTGGCGTCGCGCCTTACGAACTTACGCCATGGAATTACATCCTCCTACAGTTTACTTGTCTGACCCCACCTTACGTCCTACTGAAAGTGCATGGGCCCAGTGGAAAACCTCGTTTACAAACTACCTTGACCTAGTACCTGCGGCTTCTAACTACACTGAAGGCCAGAAACTGAAGCTTCTCAGACACCTACTCAGTGATGAGGGACAACGTCAATTTGATGCTTTGGAGCTGCAGTCACAAGATACCATAACGAAAGCACTAGAGGTGCTGGACAAGTCATGGGGACAGCGTACAAACCTATTCATGGCTCGCCCCAAATTCGGCCGACTTACACAGGAACCATCGGAAACTCTAGACGGTTTCGTTGATCGCCTCACTCGCGGTGTACGACCCTGCGAATATTCAACCATATCGAAAAATAGGATCGAGGGCGTAATGCTGGTGCAACAGTTGATTAGTGGAATCACCAACAACCGAATTCGGGAATGCCTACTTTCCGAAGACGCTTCCAAATTGACTTGGGATAAGGCTGTGGATTTAGCTCGCCTCAAAACATGTACGGCCGAACAATTGCGATGTTTCGCTACCCACACAGACATACAGGAGATTGCCAAGATCCATCGCTCGCCAACCGAATTCCAATCCCCACAGAAATGCTTCCGCTGCGGCAGCCTACAGCATAAAGCCATTTTTACCAAGTGCCCTGCCTTAGAAATGGATGGCAAAAAGCGCGGTAAGCGTGGACATTTTGCCCGTTGTGGTCGTTCAGTACACATTTCTCAGTTGAATCCTACAGATTCCGTTTCTAGTCAGCAGTTACAGTCCTCTGAAAATGCATTTTCCATTGATAACGCAGGTACTGTGTCTAACTATCCTTCCAATTGTCCAGAGTCTAAACTACCTATGCCTGACATTCATACTGTTACAGTTATTGCACACGATTAAACAACACATGTTGACATGGAACTTGATTCAGCCTCTCCTATCACTATAGTACCGAGTAGTTTTTATGACATGCACTTACATGACATGCCTATACATCCTTCAGCCTATCGATTTGACAGTTATACAAAGGCCCCGGTAGAAATACGAGGATTTGTGGTGATTGCGTTGCAACTTGGAGCCGTGACATCATCAGTTGCTGTGTACGTTACCCGCGGAAATAACCGTCCCTTACTAGGACGCAACGCTATGGTTGCACTGGGAGTCACGCCGTCCCTATCTCGTATGCATATCATGGCAATTAACCTATCGGACCTACAGATACAGTACCCGAAATTATTTGAACAAACAATAGGGCGCGCTCCCTCCTCCGTTAACCGCATATGTCTGCAGCAGGATGCTAAACCGGTAGTTATTGCTCAACGACGTCCAATTCCTTTGGCCAGAAGAGAGGCTGTTTCGTCAGCATTATGGCAGATGATTGCAGATGATCTCATTGAACCCATTAACTGTTCTGAATGGGTCCACCTTTTGGTTAGAGTCCTCAAGAAGGACGGTACAGTAAGAATATGCAATGACCTGCAGGCCCTAAATCGGCAAATCGTGGTAGAAAAGTTTGCACTTCCAACCGCAGATGAACTAATAGTCAAACTAGCCGGCCCCCCATATTTTTCAAAACTGGACTTTAGGAAGGCTTTCCTTCACATGCTACTAATTAAGGAATCAAGACTGCTGACCACATGTTACACTATGAACGGACTCTTTCAGTACAAAGTCTTGCCAATGGGCTTGAGTTCAGCCCCAGCAGCCTGACAAAAGTTTATGGTTCACGCATTTGCCAATTTACCTGGTCAAATAGTATACATAGACGACATCTGTATATTCGGTAGGATTCCAGAAGAACATTATTCACGACTGCATGCTGTGTTACGTCAACTACACGATCTTAACCGAGTAAACCTCGTGAAGTGCAAATTTAATGCTTGCTAATGAGATCGATTTCATGGGCCACATTATAACAAATGACGGTATAAAGCCGAGTTTTGACAACGCATGTGCCATCGCCGAGGCCCCTTGTCCACAGACCTCCACTGAAATAAAGCATTTTCTAGGTATGTGTTCTTACAACCTACGTTACCTGCAGGATTTCACGAATATTGCCGAGCCACTGCCTAAACTGACAAAGGAGAAAAGTGTATTTGTTTGGGGTCCACCCCAACAAAAGGCATTTGACAAGATAAAACGCCACATTGCTTCCACACCAGTCATGGCGATTTTCAACGTGACGTGCCCAACGATTGTCTCTACTGGTGCATTAAACATTGGGTTGCGTGCTATACTATCCAAAATTCAAAATGGGCATGAAAGAGTTATTGCATACGCTTCCAGAAAATTGTCGGTGGCAGAGATTTCGTACTCTGCCGGGAAAAAAGGAGTCCTTGCCTTTGTTTGGGACTGTGAGAAGTGAAATTTGTTCTTGTTCGGAAGACCCTTCACTCTTCGTACAGACCACGCAGTGCTAACTATTTTACTTACTCGGCGAACAAATGGCATCAGGCCACTTCGGATACATCGCTGGTGTGCACGATTGTTAACATATGATTTTCAAATTAAATTCCGTCTCGGACGCGAAAATCAGGTAGCGGATGGGCTCTCTCGACTGCCCCTCAATGAAACTGAAAATAATGAGGATGAGAATGAGAGGTTACTGGTGAGGTTACTGGTAATGAACCAATCTCAACCCTGACTAAGGAAGAACTCCAGAAGGCGACTCAGGAAAATAAGACACTCTGCTGCATTTAGGGGTTTCTGCTAAATGGTTGGCCACAAAATGACAAGATCACAGGCGAGTTTCGTCCGTACTACGCGTTGCGTCATGATTTTTTATTTATCGATGGATGTTTAATGCGTGGAGAAAAGTTTGTGGCCCCTCGGAGCTTGATACAAAAGATCATGCTATGTGCTCACGAAAGCCACCCTGGTATCGTTCGCACGAAGCGTAAGCTTGACGCATGTTTCTGGTGGCCCAAAATGTCACACGAAATAGCAAAACTTGTTCATGACTGTTCTTCATGTCAAAGGGCAGACAAGAGTTCAAGGCCGGTTTCATTCCCTATACAATCCATTGACTATCCTATGCGACCGTGGGCCGAGATAGCTATTGACAACATTGGTCCATTTAGCTTAGCGCCTCAGCATCAAAGGAACAGTTTGGTGGTGACCTGCTTTTACAGTAAGTGGCAGGAAGTCCATTTGTGTGGAGAGGTGACTACTGCCAGCATTGTTCAATGGCTGAAATATATGTTTTCCCGTTTCGGATTACCAGAGGAGATATTGACGGACAACGGGCCGCAGACTACAAGTCACGAGTTTCATTCGTTCCTTTATCTTCACGCTCAGTTGTTGGAGCACCGTCACACATATTGGCGACCCACCGTAGTCGTGTTCCTGGACATCAAAGGTGCGTTAGATTCGGTTGATCGATGTGTACGTTGGAATTGTTTACTCAGGAAAGGTGTGCCCGAGAAATATGTAAATATTATCCGAGCATTATATGCGCGTAGCATGGGCAGAGTGAAGGCTTACGGCAAGCTGTTGCCACCCCTCAATATCTCCAGCGGTGTGAGACAAGGATGCCCGCTGTCACTATTCAACTTCGCAATTGACGAAGCCATGGAGTTTGCATTTACAGGACATGACTTGGAAGGTGTGAGCTACTCCCAGGAGAACGACTTCTTGACTTGGAGTATGCAGACGACATCGCCTTCATCTGTGACAGCTCCCAGACGTGCCAAGCCGCGTTGGACAGATTAACATTGGCTGTCAGTCGCTTCGGGCTTTGCTTTGCACCATTAAAGTGCAAAGCGTTCCTCCAAGATTGGCAGGGATCGCCCCCTGTGCTGACCCTTTGGTGAGAACCAGCTAGAAGTCGTTCAGAAATTCAATTACCTGGGAAGTTGTATCAGCGCCCTTGGGATCGAAGACGAGATCACGAACCGCATAGCGAAAGCTCGAAGTGCTTTTGCTAACCTTCGCCACCTAGGGCGGCGGCGCGACATTACTCTCGCCCTGAAGGGTAGAGTGTACAATGCAGCGGTACGTTCGACCTTACTGTACGGTTGCAAAACCTGGCCCCTAAGATCGGCGGACATGAAGAGGCTAGTTACGTTCGACCATCGGTGCCTTCGCAGTTTGGCTCACATCTGGTGGGAACACCGAGTTGGCAACGAGCGTGTTCGACGCATTGTTTACGGCCCAGGAAAGGGAATGAACCGCTCAGCACCGTTATCTCCCGCACCAGTCTCCGATGGCTGGGCCACGTGCTGTGCATGCCAGCCCACCGACTCCCTCGACGTGCGTTGTTTGCTCACCGGGGATGTGGGTGGAAGAAGAGGAGAGGTGGTCAAGCGATGATTTGGTCCAGAGGAATGAAGTCTCTGACTTCGGAGCTAGCTTCGGTTGGAGCTTCACGGCTCCCTGGTTGGGGTCCAAAAGACGGTGAACACGTTTGGCTGGATACACTTGCTGACATGGCAAGGAGCCGAGCGCAGTGGCGTTTGTGCTGTGAGTTTCTTTGTCCCTCCCCCTCCATCTACGATCTCATTTCGTAGGGTAAAACGCAGTATTTTTTTGCCTAATAGCTGGCTGGTAGCTTACCGGAACGATGCCTATCCGTTGCTGGTTGCTCAGCTGGCATGCAACTGTCGTATATATTTTTCCCTTATGTATTGTATTTATGGGTGTAAATTTTTAATGTACTGCGGTACAATAGCGGAGATGTTTCACCACCTCTTGCTGACATGTATAATGATGATGATAACGATTATTATTATTATTTTCACCCTATCCGGCACTCACATGCAACGCCGTATAATCCAGCGGCAAACGGCATGGTAGAGCGGTTCAATCGATCCTTGAAAGACAGTATCCAAACTATTCGCTTATCTGATACAGGTTGGGAGGATGCAGTTCTACAAGCCATATTTTCCTACCGAACCGCACACCACCGGGCAACAGAAAAAACGCCAGCTGAACTCATGTTTGGGCGTGCCCTTCAGACAAAGTTGAATGCCGCACTTTCTATTCCTGCAACCAATAATCCCGACGAGTTAAATCGTCGCCATCGATATCAGACCACTTACCAGAAGGATACTACTCTGCTCCAGCCCGGAACATTCGTGCGCGTGGAGGTAAACGCTGCATCAAAAGGACAGCCCCCATTATCAGATCCGATAAGAATAACTCGTGCATGTGGGCCAGGCGTTTACTGGCTGGCCACACAGTCAACGCCCGCAGGTTATTCACAAGTATCAGACGAACGGCGCACATGCCACTAACCTTCACGGACGAAACCACGCAAAGCACGCAGCTCCGCAGGACGAGCTGAGAGCAAAGACGACCGAATCGATATGGTTTTGATGCATCATACGATTAAGCGGAGAGGTGATGTTGTGCATCCTGTCAGCATGTTTTACGGCTAGTCTAAACAGATACATGCACACAACTCTAGACACACACACACACACACACACACACACACAAAACGTCCAATTCTCTGCTTCCCTATTGGTTCATCCTTCTCCTTGCGACACTTTAATGTACTCACCCAGTTAGACATTGATCAGATTACAGCAGTTTGTTTACAAGAGTGACCTTTTAACTTGCTCGTGCATTTGACCTTTCGTATACAACAAACTCAGGTTGGTTAAATTGCCTTGCCAAGTGTTCAGTCCAACGCTCCAAGCGTTTTGACAGGCTGTGGATTGGCTGCTCACTCTCGTCGCGTCTGGTCTCGCTAACACCAAGTCTCTTGTTGCCTGTTTCTTGTATCAGACGGAATACATTACGATGGTTGCCAACGGTAGCGGCTGTTTCCATCTCAGAGGCACGATGAGCACCAGGTTTCGCGGTTTTTCTTTAGGCTAGCTCGTAGTTTTGCCCTGAGATTCTTGCAAGCCTCATGGTTTTCGGCGAGCATCCATAAGTTCCATAGATTGTGTAGAGACCCGGTGTCCGGTTTGGTAATTTGCTTTGTCACATGAAGACATGCCTGCTAACAGTAACCTTTGACAAATATGCGACCAGTGATCATCGACGGTGTTCAGTAGGCGCTTATTCAGCCCAGATGTCAGCGCACTTTGATACTAATTCAGAACACCTGACTTTGCCCGCTAGCTGTTAATCCGTTCACCTCGACGTTGCGGACGTCCACCGAAAAACACCCGGAGGTCGGCGCAGACAAGTGCGTGGTAAGGGTCCACGCCCGTGCTCCAAATCGAGCGACAGTTTTGGACACAGCCTCTCCAGCGGTAATTGATCGCGATATGATCGATTTGCGTCCATGGCTGGCCCGAAGCTGGTAGCCGCCAAGTCAATCTTCTGCGGGTGCTATGTCGAAAGTTAGTGCTCGTGAGTAAGAGGAGAGCATCTTCACACCGCTTTAGCAATCGCTCACCGTTATCATTACGGGAGCCTACACCATGTTGGTCGCCCAGATGAAGCTCATCAGAGGACAATTTTTGACTTGGGCGTTTAGATCGCCAGCCAATACCACAGTATCCGTGCTTCTTCTGGAACAGGCGAGTGCCAATTCTGGAGCAGTTGTTTACATTTCGACGGAGCAAAACACAGACCGAACTTAGATGCCTCAATCGCCAAAGTGTTTAGAAGGGGTTGCATGCTCAGTGAGTCGTCTACAGGTAAGGCAATGTCATCAGCATAATCTAAGTCAGTCGCTCGCTTGTCCGGTAGCAGTTGTAGTCCATGACTTGGTAACCTTCTAAAGCTCTTGACAGGATGTCTTCAATCGCAAAATTGAAGAGAAATGGGGACATAGGGCAGTCCTGTCGTATACCGCTATTGACAGCCAATGGTGATGAAAGCTTGCCGTAGACCCTCACTCCGCCGGGGATGTGGAGGTAAAGTGCGCATAGGATGGCTGTGTGCTTTCCTGAGATTCCGTTCCTTAACAATCAACGCTACAGCGCAGGTCGATTAACCTAATCGAATGCGGCACGGATGTCTAAGTATGCAAAGATGGTATAGCTTGGTTCGAGCTGACGGTGTTCGAGAATTTGGCGGAGCCTGAATATTTGATCCACGTACCCACGGACAAGACTGAAGGCAGATTGTTCTTCTCGGTACCGCGGTTCACGAATCCGGGAACGTCTTCATACCAGAATGGTTGCGAAAAGCTTGGAATCAACCGAAATGTGACTAAGCCGTCGGTGATTGATATATGAATTGCTAGCACCCTACTTAAAAGTCGGGGCAGTAACTGAATCGCACCAGGAAGAAGACAACCTTCCTTCGTACCAGATTTTGGAGAAGTATGAGGTTAACTGGCTGATGATAACTGCGCTCCCATACTTGAACAGCTACGGAGGAAGTCCGTCTGAGTCGGCAACCTTAAATAGCTTCAGAGGTCGAATCGCGCGACGAACGCATCACTGGGTGGATCAGGTATGATGACCCAGGGTGAGCTGCTTGGTTCGCAGGCATATAAATATACGGTGATGGCCAGCCAATTCAAATAGAATTGAGTCTGGCCGATCGACCCATGCGTCTCTGTAGGATGACAATCGACGAACCATCCGCTTCTCAAAAAGTCTCACCAACACCATGTTTCTTGTGGCCAGTGGATCGAATGGGCTGGAAGAGCTTGCGAGTATTGCCAGGCACGGCAGCGGCCTCCATTTCCGAAGTGCGCTGAGACAACCTGTCTTCACAATCACTGCGTAGGCTTCCTTTGAGCTGCTGGATGCCATAACAGCGCACTTCATTATGGTTGGACTCCGCAGGAATACTCCTGCGGCCATCAAATAGATCTAAGGGGCACATGGAGATCCAGTCCATCGTAGGTTGTTGAGTTAGACCACAGAATAACTGCCCAGAAGAGATCATGGTACTCTGCATAAACGTTCGTTGTTCGTCTATGTCTTGTGGATGGTCACAACTGTGTGCATCGGCCAGGGAAACTTGATAGCTCTGCTGTACTGAGCGAATAATAATTATAACAATAACACGGATATTTCCCTTGAAGAGAGAAACTCTGTCTATAGCGGCACAGATCAATTTGTACAGTATAATCCATGCTCTTGCCTGGGTGACATGCGTAGGTGAAGTATTGAGATACGCGTTTCATGTATTAACATTATGGCGGGTAGTTGGCGCCAAAGACTATTTATGAAAACATTGGTTTTTATGTGTTTTTGGGCCCATCTTGGATTAGCTCATCAAGGGATTTTTCCCATGTGAATATACAGTTTAATGTAGATTGATCAAAGTAATTGGCGAGAATGCTTCTACATCTTGCCATATTGTCAAATGACTTGAGGGTTATTGGTAGTTTATTCCACATATAGCTATATCTGACTGAGAAGAAATTAGAGTGGGCGTTCTTTCTAACCTTCGGTATATTCCGTTTAAAATCTTTGTTGCGAAGCTCTCGAGTTGAGCAATGTTGTAAATTGAGTGTAGGGAGGTTGGAATAAGTCATTTTGTGTACCATTTTACAAAGCAGCAACAAGTTGTGTTTCAATCGTCGAATCCAAAGTGGTTCGAGATGAAGTTCATTAGAACGTTCACGATAACTCAAAGCAGAGTGTTTACCAATCAGATGTTTAGTAAATGACCTCTGCAGTTGCTCCACAGCAATTCTGTCACTCTTTCTCATATTTCCGTATATTATGCTACAGTACTCGAGGATGGGTCAAATGTGTACCTTGAATAGCTCAACTCTAGCATAAGTTGTGTGAACTTTGTTTGATGTATTGAACATAGACTGTCTGGTACGTGCTACATGGCATTGGGCCTGTTCGGAGAAGCTGAAGGTAGACGAGTACCTAATGCCAAGATCTCGTGTGGACAACTGTGTAGGGACGCGTTCATTTTATAGGGTGATAGATCCTTCGGGGTTGAAGCAGCCATAAGACATGATGCTTGGTTCCTTAGCCGAGCGGTTCATCACCCATGTGCAGTACCATGACTCAAGGGAATTTAAATCATCTTGAATGAGCAGTAATGTCCCGTGAAGCTCGTCATGCCGAAGCTTATAGACGATTTTGATACCGTCAGCAAATAACATTAATTTAGAAGGTTGTACAGTTGTGGCGATGTCATTGCTGTAAAGCAATAAGAGTAAGAGACCGGGCACGCTCCCTTGAATGACTCCACTGGTGACTGAGCGTGGGGAAGAGCGATAATCACCTAAAGTGATTACCTGATGACGATCACTCAGGTACGATGATGGCCAACCTTGGAATGGGTCCCGGATCCCAAAATTCTCCAACTTGTGTAACAATCGCATGTGCGGTACGCGGTCGAACACTTGATGTATGTCATGAACCAAGATTACTATTGTATAGCCGGAATCGATTGATTCTGAAATGTGATTAAGGTAATGTAGTTGACAGGTGGTGCAGGATCGCTTATTGAGAAAACCATGCTGCGAATAATCGATCAGGCCAATAGAATCAACAAAGTTCATCATCTGCATTCTGACCAGCTTTTCAAATAGCCGAGCGATTATCGGAGTGTGGTGGATTGGTCGGTAGTTATCAATCGTTCGTTTGGGACCCTTTTTATGCCGAGGCATAATTAATGACGTTTTCCATTGGTCTGGAAAGTGGCCAGATTCCAGCGATAGAGTGAACATGTTCATCAGTAGCAATGGCATATCAGACCGTACTAGTTTAATGGTGGTTGGTGAAATGTCATCAGATCCCAGCTGGGAAGATGGCCTGATTAATTTGATAACTTGATGGATTGCGTTAAGCGAGATATCGACTCTGCTTAAGAGTTTGTTTCGTTGAGCTCTGTGCACACAGGCACCGGGTCAGCTTCGCGACTCATGGTAGCGGCAAAAAGTCACTGAACGATTCACAGATTTCAGCTGAGTCATGCAGGAAGTAACCCCCACCATCAACAATTTCGGTACTCGGAGGAGAACGCTCACTGGTGCTACCATGTATTATTTTGACAAGCTCCCTATCATTGCAGCTTGTTCGCAGGGTTATATGTTCTTCATTTTATCATCATGTTAATTGCGTGTTTGACTCTATTGGTAAATTCATACATTTGTAAGACAAGTGAAAAATCATGGGTCCTTCTGTATCTTGCGGCTAACTTTCTGGTTTTCTTGCTGATTAAATGCTCGACGGAATCTTTGTAGACATGAGGGGTATGAATACATTATGGAGCAAGGAGGGCTATAGCATGATGGGTTTGTTTATACAACTGCTCCACAGCGGTGTACATACTGGTAGAGAGGAAAAATACATCCCAATCGAAGAAACAAATGAATTGCTGAAAGCATTCCCGTTTAATCTTATGGGTTTCAACTGGCGGTGTAGAGGCGAGTTTAGTAATCATTTGTGGTTGCTGCCAGGGACATCGTTTGAGATCTGGATCTATGGGTTGGGCAACGCTAATGGGAATCTTAAGTCCAGTAAATTGGCGGACCTGGTTGGACTGATAATCCATTGTGACCATCCCCTGCTCTCATGGAGGGAAGAAAAGAGGCGTGCAAGGTAGACGGTGGGTGAGATGACCAGCATAATTTCGGTAGGTTGAAATCGCCGGCAATAATCTTCTGGCTGTGTGGCAATTCTGATGCGAAGTTAAATGCAGAAATGATGTTGGTGATACTTACGTTTGATGCATTCGGTGCGTTGTAGATACATGCGAGCAGTGTGTAAGATGAGACACCCGCAACTGACAGCCAAGTAGATTCAGAGATATTTTCCAATTGTGAGTGGTCTATAGGTTTAGTTGGAAATGTTTTGCGTGCGTATCTAATGCACCCTCCACCTTTTCTATCGCAGCGATCTTTTCGAAATAGGTGGTAGTTTGGTATATTCAGAGTAGAGTCAAGTGCATCTGAAAAACACCATGTTTCTGTGACGAGGATCGCTTGCGGGTCACTGGACTGTACAAATGTGGTTATAAAATGAAGTTTGTTGATTATGGGTCTGGTATTAATCAGAACCACTGAAACTGTACTAAGTATTGGGGAATGATCGCTGTCCGTTGTGTGATGGCCTGAATTTTTGCGTTCAAGCATGGTGCACATGGTAGGTAATTGCGAGTATGGTGGGGCCGAGTTAGCCATTAATCTGTTGATAATGGTAGCATGTCATGTGTGGATATCGAGACAGTGGGGGGTACGACGGGAACCCAGGCATCATGCTTAGGTTGCCTTTGGTTTGACAATGGACTGGCCTTGTCATCTGGACAAATTGGAGGAAGTGTGAAACCAAGATGTTGAGCTCCGCCGGATGCATCTGAGATGGGCATGGGTGCAAGTCCATTCCCGTCGCCGATAAAAAATTGTTGTTGGAAAAAGCCGCTTGAGCGGTTGAAGGAACATGGAAAAGAGCGGGTGGTAACATAGTCCTACTGGTCGATATCCTTTCATTATCTGTGCACTTCCAGTGAATGTTGTGGAGTGTAGGTTGATAATTAGGAGTAGCCCAAAGACTGTTGGTATTGGTCTTAGTCAACATGAAAGATTGTTTGCCCAGATGGTTGTAGGAGGTTGGTCGATAGGGAATTTTGGGTGCCACGGAGTATTTAGTATCCATACATTTTTTAAAGACACAGGTCCCTGGATTGGATAAGTCGTCTTTGGGCGACAGTGAACTATGAATTACATCAGGTTGTCTATCCTTGGATGTGTCTTGTTGGTTTGGATCGGGTTGCGATATATTCAACTAGTTGTCATTACTCCACTGTTCCAAGCACTTAAACTTTCCTTTAATCCTTGTACATGAGGAGTTCGATGTAATGGGAGTGTTGTTGTCAGGAATGGGAGAACCCGCTTTACCCGTTCCTTGTGTAAAGAGTGTATCAGTGGAGTAAGAAAAGAAAGCTTTGGAGCTAGTTGACAACGTTGTTAGATTATCGATGTCTAAAGCAATGCGTCTAGTATCCACTTTGGATGTACTAGTCTTTTGGACGTTTGTCTGAGATTTCTCCAAGTGCTTAGTTATTTTATCCGGTGTTCGCGGCACCGTGCCAAGTTCAGACATTTGTAGGGGTGTCCTTTCTGGTTTACACAAAATGGCGTTAAATTGGGTGCACTGGCCTATGTATTTTGCACAATGGAGGAATCACTGCGCGACTTCCTCGCTCAAAAAGTTGAAAATGATTGGACAACAATGCTTCGTTAACTTCGTTAGTTTATCCAGACTCAGCCTGTCCAGAACATTAAAAGCAATCACGATTTTGCTCTACATATTCCTTCGTGCACTTCAGAGGCAACAGAGGCAAATAACTGCCTTGCTTTTCCCATTAGAACTGGATCAGTCTTCCCCAATGAGTTATTGATCTAGTCAAGCGTAATCAGGTGATATTTGAGGGGTTCAATGAGTGCCAGCGTTTTCCTCATCTCATTAAGTTGTGATTTTAAAGAAAGCAATTTATCACGTAATTCTGCGATGAGTATAGTTTCAGCCGAGGAACATCTTCGCTTTTCTTTTTGTGCCTCGCATCTTATTCCCTTTGCTGGTGGCGTGGAAACTACACTACGCCTATCTTGTTGAATACGGCGAGACTTCAGTGGGGCCATTGCGATCTAAGCTTGTCGAGATTCAGACTCAAGCGCCAAGGTCATATATTGATGCAACAAAACCAACCTTGAGTGATTTCTCGCAGTTGGAGATTGATAGATGCGTTAGATTCCACGGCTACGTTTGTCGATAACAGCCGCAATTCAACGAACGTGTCCAGACGTGCAACAAATCCAAGCTGCCGGACGCAGACGTCAGTTGAGCCAAACAATGCGAACTCCGAAATTAGCCAGAGAACCTCCACCAAATTTACACAAATTGAAGAATACATCAAAGGAAATTATCGGTGTACAATCCACACAGAAAATTCACGTATAACAGAGTAATCCGGAAGAAAAAGTGCAATGCAATGCGGTAAGATCATTTAGTTGTATCCATCTTACAGTGCTTGGTTTTTGGGACCCTCCGTATGTCTTGCAGCTATTCGCACAAATCAGAGCATGGTATGATTCAATAAATGCGAATCAGATTAATTTGCTGTCTTTTACACTATCACTTCATCTGAAACTGATTGCAAAGTGATCAATCTGAGCTCAAGTTTGGGACACATTTGGGGGTCACCAAGTAGCGGAACGTCTCCTCAAATGTTGAAAGCTAATGCTCAGCAGAAATAAACGATTATCTTCGCACAACGTGCGAAGTCTCTCGCCATTATCCGAAGATCGCTCATCCAGCGTATGGCGACCACCGAGTTGACTTTCTCATTACAATAGACGACCGACCCGTGCACTGAGATACTTAGCAAGGGCAACAATATCGGATTTGCAAGCTCTGCCCAAGAGCCGGTAAAGTACACGGTAGAAATCGTCCTTGACCGAGTCGGGACTGAAGACAGTGGGAACGTAAGCCAAGACCATAAACAAGTTGCCTCTTTCCTCAAGATATCTGTTGATACTGCGTGATCCCCAAAACCGAAGTGCAAACAGTTGGCTATTATTGGAAACCAGTCCAGCAGTGTGGTTTCAGCTTTGCTGCTTAAGCCTAAACCAACACCAGCTAAGTCTACTGCAGCTACCTCGGTGTCACTAGATAGACGTAGGTGAAACATGGCTCAGCGGTCTGTGGGAGATCACAGCTCAAATACAGTACTGAGGTCTTGTAAGCGTGCTTCGGAAAGACAGCAAACATCGATCGCAAGGGATTCCAAGCTATGCGCAATGCCAGCCTGCTGCCCGATCTGCATGAGTGTAAGTACACTGAAGGTTGCCAAGAGGAAGGAGGACCGAGACTGAGGGAGGGCTACTGGACAAACTCTGTTGTTTTCGGCGAAACCATGGTAAGTGAAATACGGGAGACATCAGTCAGCTGGTAACGGATACCAGTGATTGGTAACCAGTGAACGGGTGGCGTGTGAATAAGGTGTGCAGCTAGCAGAAGTTAAGGCAGCTGAATGCGATATAGTAGACGAATAACGATGATTTTGTCAGTGGACGTGATACTACTCGCTTGCCCAAGCAGAAGTAGGGAGTTTTCTCAGGCGAACCAACACCGAGCCGTTTACTAACTAACCTATTCGCAAGGCGGCAGGGCGAATGCAAGGAATCGCGCCCGTTGGGAGGCCGTCACTGAATATTCAGTTCATACACCTTTTGTTTGGTAAGTTAACAAACAAGGACCCAATCTTCCGCATGAAATCAACACAATTGCTTGAGTACAATGCCAGACCGAGTTGGAAGACTGCCGCTGAACCGCTCGCTGGAAAGGGTAGACTCGAACCACCCAGCTGGAACCACGAGGAGGTAGATCGGCAAGCCGGCCGAAATACTTGATAGCTGAAGTGGAACTGGAACGCTCAAGGTTGGATTTGCAGTACCCGCTCTGAGGGTGGAGTGCGACACGCAATCTCTATTCATACCTCGGTTCAACATGAAGTAGACCACGGTGATTACGAGCACAAGGACCGTATCCAAATTGAAAGTGGTTCAATGTTGCTCCTCCCAGCCTTGACACCCCATAACCAGTTTCGTCCTCTTTTGGACTCATCAGATGGAGATAGCCTGAGCTGCGGTTGAACTTGGGGCCTAGTCGTCTAACGCCGCCGCCTTGATCACAATGGCTCTAAGATCCGTGAGCAAGGCTTGGTACAGCTGTAAGGAATTAAAAGCTGGATTTGGTGTACTTGCTGTGTGGTTGAATTGAGACACGCAGTCTCTATTCAGACCTCGATTCACTTTGAGGCAGACCTCGGTCATTACGATCACAAGAACTGCATCCTAATTGGAAGTGGTTCAATGCTGCTCCTCCCAACGCTGACACCCATAACAGATTTCGTCCTCCTTTTGATTCATCAGGTGGAGATTGCCATCTGATGATTCCTAACGAGGACGAAACCGGTTATGTGGTGTCAGGGTTGTGAGGCGCTACATCGAACCACTTCCAATTCGTAGCGGAACCATTGTGGAGACAGGATCTGTCAACAGTTTTCAAGAGGTGTCCGAAATCATCATAGAACGGTGTGAACGACAGCGTAATGTTAATGATAGTCATCGAAGCCCCCTAAAGGAGCATAACTTCTTGCCTAGTGTCCTTGACCAGATCATTGGTAAACATTGTCAATGGGATTTACCCAAATTGGAACTCGAATCTGTTGCTGGTAAACCTTTTGGATGTTCATAAAGCAGTGTGAGTACTTGGTTGTGAAGAGGTTTCAGGATAGCATGAACGGCTCCCATATTCGTTGTATTATTTTCGAAACCGGGCAAAGGAAGCTATTATCGAGTGTGTTATTTTGCCTCATGATCAGGCCTACGTCGGAGCTAGAATGATGTTTCATGGTTCACTTAGTCAGAATCACGTGGTTGCCAGACCATTATTGATGGATTGTTGACGGATCTAAAGCAAATTACGCATGATTCAGAAGCCCTCTCTCGGCGTTCCATATAACTGGAGAATTGTCACATAGCTATGACTCAAAATGGGTTTCTATCTGTCCTTGCTTCAATTCCAACTATTGAGAGAACTCTACGGGTCTTGCTTGCGAGTGTGCAAATTAGTTGGGCAGGCGCAGCGGATATCATCTCGCAAGAAGTGAGAGAAATCATGTTCATGGACATGACTGAATTTGTCTGTGAAGCCCACATGTTGCGCAGCAGATTTGGACAGATGGCATCAGTGTCTGAGGTGTGATCGTCTGGTGTCCAAGATCGGTCAATCCCAGCACATAAAAGATATGAGGTAATCTTAAAACACTTTGCAAAACCCTGAGTGGAACCGAAAGCAGCTTGCTTAGCTTGTAATGGACAGCCCGATACTGTAATGTGTCGAGGGACTTTAGCTTTAAGTCTGCTTGATACATGGGAATTACTGAAACAGAAGCAAGTATATTTCAAATGTCTCGTTAATGGTCATCTGGCAACCACTAGCACATCGAATGGCACGTGCAACCAGTCTGGTTGTACAAATTGTCATCAATTATATTTTGAACGAAAGGAGGATACATTGCAAAAACAGATAGCTGTTGCATTGCTTTAGGCTCTAGAAAAGATATACGACAGCATAGTACCTGTAAGTCTAAAACGTACATGTGGATCAATTGAGACTTGTGCTTTACTAGTGAGTAGTTCAGATAACGGTCGTCATCAATCCTCATCACCAATTCACGTGAGCCGAGAGTGGGTAACACATCTCTGCTAATGTGCCGCAATGCAAATGGTAAGGCATTAAAGCAATGTAGACTTCACAACCATAAACAAGTAACCTGATGCTAATAGCACCTCTTTTGGTTGTTAACGTAGGGAGCTAAGGAGAAGAGGAGGGACGAAGAAACTCACAACACAAACGCCACTGGGGTCAACTTTTCGCCATGCCAGCCAGTTTATCCAACCACACGTGTTCACCATCCTTCGGTCCCCAGCCAGGCAGTCGGGAAACACCAAGCGAGGCCAAATTCGAAATGACTGACTTCATTCCTCTTGACCAAGTTACCGCCTGGCATCCCCTAATCTCCGTCCATCCATGCGTCGAGGGAGTCTGTGGGCTAGCATGCGCAACTGGTGGTGCAGCCATCGGAGGCTGATGCGTGATATAACGGTGCTGAGCGGTTCATTCGCTTTTCCTGCACCAAATAAGTGACCCTAAGCCCATTCATTGTTCACGCGATGCCCCCACCAGACATGAGCTCAGCTGTGAAGGCAACGTTCTCTGTCAACTTAATGGGCCATGTTTTGCAGCCTTACTTTAGGGTTGTACGCAGTTCTGCATTATAATCTCAGCCCTTCAGAGAAAGAACAAAGTCACGCCGGCGTCACAAATGGCGGTGATTAGCAAAAGTGCATCGAGTTTTTGCTATAGGGTTCGTGTTTTTACTTTTGGTTCCACTGGCTCTGAAATAGCGGCGCAGATACTTGAATTACTCGACGACTTTAAAGTTATCACCACCATGGACCAGTGCAGGTGTGCATTCATAGCAATCTTGGAGTACTTCTCATTTTGATGGTGCAAAGCATAACCCGAAACGACTAACAACCAGAGCTAATTTATCTAGTGCAGTTTGGCACGTTTGGGCGCCATCACAGATCAGCGTAAAATCGTCGGCATACTTCAACTCGATAAGTCCTTCACCAGGAAGCAGCTCCACACCTCCTAAGTTATGGCCTGTAAACGTGCTTTTCGTGACTTCTTCAAAGGTGAAGTCGAACTGAAAAGATGACAGGGGACATCCTTGTCTCACACAGCTGGAGATATTGAAAGTCGGCGGCCGCTTGCCTTAAACCCCCACTCTGCCAAAGATAAGCGAGTATAGCGCTCGGAGAATGTTTACGTATTTCTCAGGCACGCCTTCGCTTACTAAACAGTTCCAAAGTGCACGTCGGTAAACCGAATCAAAGGCCCCTTAAAGTCTAGGTACATAACGTTGCTCCAATTACTGACGTAATGTGAAAATGCGGTCAGTGCGGCCTCGATTTCGACGAAACCCGGCCTGCTGCTCGTGTACCTGTATTATACGAGTGCCTTTAGCGTATGGCAGACGGCAGAGGCAAGAAACTTAAAGCCATTTGAGACCAGACTGATTCCTCTATAGCTGCCGCATTCGGAACGGGAAATATTACGGAGCGCTTCCAGTCTGTCGGAACAGTCTTCTGCTCCCGTAGATCCATTGGTAAGTTCTGTACATCCTCCAAAAGAGCAGGTGCCTCAATTTTGAAGAGAGCTGCGTTAAATCCATCTGCTCTGGCGGCCTTGTTCAATTTCAGCCGTCTGATCGCACTCTCGATTACTGCGTGTGAGTACGGATGCGGGATGACAACCCAGGGAGTATGGCGCTCATTGGTCGATGACGATGTTGGCAAACTTGATTGACTGATCTACCTCTCAAAGTGTTCGGTCCAACAATCTATGCTTCTTGATAAGCTGCGGATCGGCTGTCCACTATCGTTGCATGTGGTCTAGGTAACATCAGGTTTCCCGCTGCCTGGTTCTCGTATCAAACGTAATAACTCTTGATGGTTACCAAGGTCAGCCGCTGTTTCCGTCTCCGAGGCACAATGATGGCACTAGGATTGCGGCCTCTTTTCAGGCTAGTATCTAGTTGCGCTCTGGGAGCTTAGCGAATTTCATTGTATTCGCTTCCAGACGGAACACGTCGGCGAGCATCCATAAGTTCCAGAGAATGTGAACAGACCCTATCCTCGGGTTGGCTATTTGATTTAGCACATGAAGACATACCTGCTGCCAATAATGTCCGAAGGATATGCGACCGTAGTGCAAGAAGATTGTTTACGTGAGGTTGGGATAAAGACCTTACCTGAGTCCATGCAGACGCGATCACTGACCGGTATATAATTGATCAATGAAGACTAAGTCAGCCTCAAACTGAATTCAGTGAGTGATGATGAGGTAATACATGTCCCTCATCCATATTGCAATTAGGCTTAAAATTTACTACTAGTCAAAGGTTTTCCATCAAAAGTAACATGTTGTTGGCCGCAAATGTGGTTGTAACATTAGACGAACTGATAGCCACCCGCGTTCAAAATTTAGGTCGTGCTTGTGTCCCCGCAGCTCATTAGCATTCACACCATTTCTCAGTCGAGTTGACGCATTTGACTAGGGATTTAGGCTGAACAGCAAAGGTGTTGCTTTGAGAAGCAAACAAGTTGGGTTATTGGTCAATTGCCTTGCGTCAGGCGTGTGACACTCACTTGTGTAGCTGCATGTATTTACAAGCAACTTCGGACAACGGGGCCACAAACGCACATAGTGTGAGCACCAAAAGTCATAAGGGTGCAAGTAGGACGCTTCATCCCCTAAGTTCTACAGCGTCGACGGCCGACTCATCACGCTTGCCCGTAGTTCTTTGTCCAAAGAAGCGGATCCCACCGATTAAGACGAGAGTAGACTTTAGTGGGACCTTGGGGTATGATAATGTGCCTACAGTTACTAATGAACTCCATCTTTGACAGTCGAATACTACTGAGTTTGAAAGTGCCGTAAGCATTAGCACCGTCGCAAGGCAATTAGATGGTAGACTGACAACAATAAAGAAGCTGCACAACATTCCAGAGTCCATGAACGCGATGGAGAACCAAATGCGATGCAGATCGTGCGTCTTGCAACTCATGAAATACAAGGTGGAAGAAAGGTAACCGGCGTGGATAGATGAAACTAAAGTTAACCTTTTATTTTCCTTGTTTGGTACCCTCTAAAGTGCCTTCCTTGTACGGAATTTCTACCGTCCCTATGCACTCGGTTGTGGGTCTTGACTTTCCGTTTATTGCTTTATGTCATTAGCGTTTAAATAGGGGCCGTGGATAACCACTTGTTAATAGTGCTCATTACCACTATCCGCGCAGCCTGTTTGTCTTCCTACAGCGTGCACAAAGTTTATGTGCTGTGGAACAGCGCTGAGGCTATCTCAGCGTAGCTGTTTCGGATGACCCGAAGTGTAGTGGACTACGGCGTTCGTAGCTGTTAGCATGCGATATATTGTCGTCTTTACATTTCCCTTATTCCTGTGAACCAGGCAGTCAAGAAATGGTAATGTGCCGCTACAAGATTTCAATTCAATAGTCAACTGTATCCTCTCATCAGTGGACTTTAAGTGCTCCAGCAAATCATCCTTCTTATCCCGTTTAACAAGTAAAAGGTGTCCTCTACATAACCCCAACAAACTTTTGGTGGGTTAATGGTTTATATCCACGCCCTGATCTAAAAAATTTCAAATACATGCTCGCCAGTACAGAGCATATTGGCGATTCCATGGTGAGACCTTGTTCCTGACTGTAGAGCACTGCTTGAAAAACGAAATAAAACATGTTGACACACACTGTCATACCCTCGAGTTTCTGGTTAACCATAATTTTCGTTCGATCACTCAGAGTGACGCCTTCAAGTAGATAACGACTTGCTATTCCTAGCTCCTCTTTTTTGCGTACGATGGTGACAACTGACGTCACCTCGAAGCTTACCATCGACTCATCTGGTTCGATTTCGACCTGCAAGCTTTTCAACAAACACTTTAGAGTATTTCACAAGTATACTCGTTCGCTCTGTTAGAGGCTGCAATTGCCTAAGCAAATGTATAGCGAGTTCATGGGTCAGGGAGCTTATAGCGTCGACTAGGGGCCGTAAGTGAACGTTAGGTTTGTGAACATTTGACAAACCATAAACCCTAGGGGGTAAAGTCGATTTTGGGATGGACCGTATCACTTGCCTGCCCTTAAATAGACCTTCACGGTTCTTAAATAATCGCGCCGTCCCACTATACAACTGATGCTAAGCTGATTCTGGATTCTGGATGCAAACGATTTGAGGCATTCCCAAAATCGAACTGAAGCACAGAGACGATGCATGGCGAGTCAGCCTGCTGCTGAGGGAGCTTTGTACAACTGAGCACACACGATACTCACATTTTATCCTGTCACGAAACGCCGGGGATCTCACTTTTGACGAAACCGTAGCCAGTTATCGGAAATTTCTCGTGAACTTTGTTCCCTTTAATACCCGCTACCAGTGCTTGAAACTAGCCAAACAGGTGGGTGAAGATCCCATCACAAATGCTGGTAGAGTCAGGTTCGAGTGTGAACAGTACAAACTGTCTACGACAACAGAAGATCAGTTAAAGTGTCTAGATTCTTTGCGGTCTCCAGTCCCACTGCGACAGTGACATCAGGATCAAGTTATCTAGAGAGACTGAACTGACCCCAGATAATACGCAACGGCAAATGCTGCATGAGTGTCAGCGTTTGGCAAAACTCAAGCAAGATACAGTCATTCTGGAGCGTTCAACATCATCCAAGTTCACTTTCAATTTCACAGAGACATGCCTTGGACGAAAAGCCGGAACAGCAACACATGTCGTAGCGAAACCACCATAAACGTGCTGGCAGTGTGCCGAATGACACTTCGTAAAGATTGGACACTAAAAGAAGCACATATGCTCAGTGTACAACCAGCGCAGACACAAATAAAATCGCCATACGCGCTTCGCTTTATTAGGGCTCCTCAGTGGCGCGCAATCCCTATGTCCCCTAATGAGGATGGAACCCATGACCGCTAGAGGCAGATGCCAACTAGCCAGCAGCTTAAGCCACTGAGCTATGGGGGACGTCGGCTGGGCTACATCATTTGCAAAATAGCAGGGATATAGCACCACCTATCTACTCCTGACACGGACAGTGGTTAGCCTGCAAGGTGATGACGTCATCTCACTAGACGCTATACCTATAGCATTTTGAAACTAGGAGAGGCATTTGATTTTAAAGTACTCTTAGGTATCAGGAAGTTAGTTGTAAATTTGCTAAGGCATACATCCCAACAGTTCACAAGCTACATAGCAGAGCCTAGTCCGGAAAAGCGCGAGATGCGTTTCGCCATATTGCGGCTCGTCAGTGGTGCGCATTCCCTCTGACCTCTAATGAGGATCGAACCCATGGCCGCTAGAGGCAGATGCCAACTAGCCAGCAGCTTAAGCCTCTAACGGTCATGGGTTCGATCCTCATTAGAGGACCGAGGGAATGCGCGTCACTGACGAGCCCCAATAGGGCGAAACGTGTCTGTCGCTTTTCCGGACTAGGCTCTGCTATGTAGCTTGTGAACTGTTGGGATGAAAACATCATCAAATTTACAATTAAAATCCTGCTACCTATGAATACTATAAAATCAAATGCCTCTCCTAGTTTCAAAATGCTATAGGTATAGCGTCTAGTTAGAGGACGTCATCACCTTGCAGGCTAACGACTGTCCGTGACAGTGGTAGATAGGTGGTGCTAAATCCCAGCTAGTTTGCAAATGATGTAGCCCAGCCGACGTCCCCCATAGCTCAGTGGCTTAAGCTGCTGGCTAGTTGGCATCTGCCTCTAGCCGTCATGGGTTCCATCCTCATTAGAGGACCGAGGGAATGCGCGCCACCTTAGAACACAAAATGACGAAACGCGTCTGGCGCTTTTCCGGACTAGGCTCTGCTATGTAGCTTGTAAACTGTTGGGATGAAAGCCTTATCAAATTCACAACTTAAATCCTGCTACTTATGAGTATTATAAAATCAAATGCCTCTCCTAGTTTCAAAATGCTATAGGTATAGCTTCCATTGAGAGAACAATGGAACAATGGATTCATGCGGGTATAACAGCTAAAGCTTGACAAATCCCGTAGGGTGATCAGTGCGAAAATCATTGAAGTGTGAAAAATTCAATGGAAACCAATTCAGTAAAATCGTTTAACAACAAGTCACTACAAGCTTGTGGATTCACCGAGTTTGAAGTTTCAAAATAATAATCCACTATAACTCCGGAGGGGATCATGAGATATGGAGAGTATTTGGTTAAAAGAGTCACCGCCCCTTGAAATTCGCATGGGGCAACGTGTTTGAGTTTGAAGCGACAAAATATGAATCCACTGTTGAACTAAGCGTGGGGGAAAATTATTTTTAAAGTATGGATTTTGGATCTCTCAACATTAGACTGTACTATGGGAGATAGTGCAATGAAGTGAGTGCACTATCAACTCGATTTTTGAACTCGATCAGGTTTGGTGCACTGACTACAGATTCTGGGAGAGCATTCCAGGCATGGCAAACACGCACGGAAAAGAAATTCCGTCGACATTCCAAACGGCTGTACTGCACTGCCAGCTTCAGATGATGGCCTCTCAGGTTGTTGTTGTTACTGAGCTCCAGCAGATGGCGGCAGGTATGATTGGGGTCTGTCAGAATCTGATAAGCCAAAATCAAATCTCCACGTAGTCTTCGATATTGACCACTAAATATCCCGAGCGATCTCAGTCTGTCTTCGTAGCGTAACTGGCCTAAACCTTTCACGTTCTTCGTTGCGCGTCGTTGAGGTTTCTCTAAATCAGAGAGGTCTTTCCTCAGCCACGGCTGCCAGACTTGTATTGCATACTCCACGTGTGGTCGTATGTATGCACCTAGAAGTTGGTGAAAAACGGATGGATCGAAGCGTCCAAATGTGCGCCTGAGAAGGCCCAAATTTCGAATGCTCGCGTTCGATGCTTTCTTTGCCTGGGCTGAACAACCAAGGTCGGACTGAATCAAGACTCCTAAATCCTTTTCCTCAGCAGTTGTGTGAAGCACATGGTTACCCAGTTTATAGAAAATGCTGATTGGTGACGTAAGTGTAATACACTGCATTTTTCTGTGTTGAATGGGAGTTGGTTCTGAACTGACCACGCATACACCTTATCCAGGTCCTCTTGAAGTATTGCGGAGTCGTCTGGTGTATTGATCGCTCTCCAGACCTTGATGTCGTCGGCATAGAGTAGGCAGTTGGAAAGAATGAGGTCCGCTATATCGTCAATATACATCAAAAACAATCGTGGCCCCAGTACCGATCCTTGTGGTACACCACATTCGACTTGGATTGGGTGGGACAGGGACCCACGCACTTTTACCTCTAAGCTCCGGTGGAGAAGAAAGCTTGTGATCCATCCTAGGAGCGGATCACCAATGCAAAAGCTCTGAAGTTTGCAGTTCAGGATTCCATGGTCTAGTCGATCGAAGGCCTTTGAGAAATCTAGATACACCACGTCCACTCCTGCACCGCTGTCAATTAACTTGGTCCAACTCGATCTTGCTAGCATCAGATTTGTGGTGCACGATCGATTCCGTCGAAAACCATGCTGTTCATGTGCAAGGAAGGCAGACTCTTCTAGATAGGCTGTTAATACGTCAGCAACAATAGCTTCCATAACCTTCGACAGGACCGGGAGAAGGGTTACAGGACGGTAGTTGGCTGGATCAGAACGGCTACCGCCCTTGTGAATTGGGGTTAATATCCCACATTTCCACATCTCGGGTACATACATCTGATCGAAGCAGCGTTGGAAGAATCGTGCCAGAGGCTCTGCTAAACTTTCTCCCATTACCGCAAGGGACTTAGGGTGAATGTTGTCGATTCCAGGAGAGCTGTGCTTACGCATACACAACATCTTCTTTAATACCATCCCCGCCGTGAAAGTTATGTGCGTAAGTTTTGGTTGTATAACAGCTGCTGACAAAGGAACAGATGACCAAAGAATGCATCGAAAGTTCGAAGCATATTGCAGCCGCAAGGCGTTCGCCGCATTCTCCGTAGTCAGCGTCATGCCATCTGGCGTTTGAAGAGGAGGGATTCCCCGTTTCACCTTGCGCAGGTTGTTTACATGTTGGTAGAGCAGCTTATGATTCGAAACCATGCGCTCCGTCAGATGCTGCCGGTATGTCAGTTTATCCTCACGAACGAGTTGAGTGCAATGATTACGTTGAATTGCATAGGTCGTCCAGCTCTCCGTGCTCGGGTGTTCCTTATAGATACGCCAGGCCGAGTTCCTCACTGCCATTCATTTCCGTGTCCTACTTCGCACAAATGAAACAGGCTTCTTCGAGTGGACAACCTTAGTTTCGGATGCCTCTTCGACGAGAGTGCTAAATTGGTTGACGAAATGTGGCCATGCGACTGTCGGTACTTCCTCTGTCAGAAAGTTCCAGTTGGCTGTCTCTGCAAGTCGAGCCAGCTCATCGTACCGTATGATAACTCGGCTTCCCCGTGTAGTATCCGCAGGGTATTCTGCGTAGCATATATAATCGAAGAGTAAAACTGCATGATCGCTGCAACCCAAAGGAGCGTCGATGATTACTTTCTCGACCATGAGTTCTTCGTTGGTAAATATGCGGTCCAGGATGGAAGGCCTTTCTACTGCTCTGAATCTGGTGGGATTGTCGATATGGCCATAAAGCGGAAAACTGGATACAAGGTCTTGTAGATCCGCTTTGAACTGTTCCGTAGGTGTTGCTTGGGCATCCAGAGCGTGGATATTGAAGTCACCAGCGATAAGAATATGGCTGTATCTCCTGCTGACCACAAGCCTCAACGCAGACGCGAGGTTGAAGTCCATCTCGGGTGTAGAGGATGGAGGTCGATAAACGACCGCCACCAGACAGACGTCGTTGCCTGTTAAACGCAGCCGACACCAAAGAGTATCCTGCACGTTACTGTACACGTCTTCTATGGGCTCACATTGGAGGTCACTGCAGTAGTACAGAGCCACCCCGCCCCCCTTACTGGATCGATCGCGCCGAACGACGGACATGCCTGGTAGCTCGACCTCCGTGTCTGTGATATCCGGGCGCAACCACGTCTCCGTTATAGCGACGAGGTCACAGGATTTGGACCTTTGACGTAGTCGCAGTTCGGATATTTTGTTAAGTAGACTTTGAGCATTAGTGTACATACAGGACAGTTGCTTGAGCACCAAAACGGCTTGTGGAGGATTACACGAAGTTGGATTTAAGCCAGCCGATGAAAGGCCGGCATTTGATCGCTTTTGGCGCAGTTTATCGATGAACACTTTGCACGGGCCTGCAGCCCACCTAACGTCGTTCCTGCACACGCAGAACACTCTTCAATAGCGTCGTTTTCAGTGGTTGATAATCTGGATGCAGTGTCTTCGGCTCCGTTTATTTCATCACATTGAGCCACAGATGGTCTCACATCCTCCGGTGGCTTCGATTCAATAAATGGTACCTTAAATCGTAGTTCCGATGGCAGTGCATTGTGCATTTTATGCCAGTTACGCATTAAGTTCGCCGCCATCTGCTGGGACTGAACCACAAGTTTCAGTATCCTTGGACCATTACCTTTGTAATGAGGTGAAACGGGCAGTCTAGAAATCGACTGTAGGATGACGTCACCTGCAGATAGAGTTTCACGGATGTACCGCCATTCTTCCAGATCGTGAGCATGAGCCTCCTCGTCCCTAGTTGTTGGTAGCTCGGGCACACCATGAACTAAAATGGTTTTTCGCCAGTTGGCCGTGTTGCGATCGTCTAAATTGTTTTTTTCTCGCTGACGTTTGCTCCATGGAACATCCGGAAAGATGCGGATCTTACTGTCTTCACCTCGGAGGTGATATGCCGATAAGAGCACCGCCTCTACATCGTTAGTGGATGCCAGTGTTATCCGCAGAATTCTGGGCTAACCATAGTGAGCGGAGTTTGGATGTCTCGTCACACGCGTGATGTTAGTCGGCTTGACCTTAGCACCTATGCGGTCGCAAATGAGATTCCACTGGTTCAGATCGTCCTCTTGCTTACCTCTCAGAGAAGTTGCTTTGGATTCAGGAACGTTGGTGCATATGAGTGTTAGAGCACCGTAATTCCTCCTGGTGTTCGGTAATGTGGGAGACGTCGTGATGGATGGGGTAAAACAAGTCTCTGAATTTCGTGCTTGGTCTTTTACACATGTCGCAGATATTGTGCTTAAAGTCTTGTTTACAGTGTCTCTAGCAATAGTCGTTGCGTAAGTTGATTGGCCTTTAGAGATACTCAGACTTTGTTGGTCAGTCGGAAGTCTGGTTCTTACTGAGGCTTTGGATAAGGGCGGAATGGCTGACGAACTGAGGATGTTTTGTTCGTACGTGATGCCTGATTGGTTCGGGGTTCCCAAGATATTCGCCGCTGTGATTTCGCGAGAACGTCTGGCTCTTTTCTTCGGTTTAGTGACAGTGAATACGGGAGATGGTGGAGAAACAAACCTTGCTATAATAGCCTCTAAGGAAATAATTCTTTCATTTAGACGTAATTCTACTTCTGCAATCCGACGGTCGTAATCTTTCGACAAAGCAATTACGCATTTTACAATGGGAACCGTTGTGCAATTAAGACAGAATGAAACAGATTCGACCAGATTGTTGTGCTCGTTAGCCTCAGTAATCAGACTATGGTTAACGGAACACAACGCGCAATGCTGGCTCGATTCCACTGTCTGGGCGTCATCACCTTGCTGGCTAAACACTGTCTGTGACAGTGGTAGATAGGTGGTGCTATATCCCAGCTAGTTTGCAAATGATGTAGCCCAGCCGACGTCCCCCATGGCTCAGTGGCTTAAGCTGCTGGCTAGTTGGCATCTGCCTCCAGCGGTCATGGGTTCCATCCTCATTAGGGGACATAGGGATTGCGCGCCACTGAGGAGCCCCAATAGGGCGAAACGCGTCTGGCGCTTTTCCGGACTAGGCTCTGCTATGTAGCTTGTGAACTGTTGGGATGTATGCCTTAGCAAATTTACAACTAACTTCCTGATACCTAAGAGTACTATAAAATCAAATGCCTCTCCTAGTTTTAAAATGCTATAGGTATAGCGTCTAGTGAGAGGAGGTCATCACCTTGCAGGCTAACCACTCTCCGTGACAGTGGTAGATAGGTGGTGCTATACCCCAGCTAGTTTGCAAATGATGTAGCCCAGCCGACGTCCCCCATAGCTCAGTGGCTTAAGCTGCTGGCTAGTTGGCATCTGCCTCTAGCGGTCCTGGTTTCCATCCTCATTAGAGGAACGAGGGAATACGCGTCACTGACGAGCCCCAATAGGGCGAAACGCGTCTGGCGCTTTTCCGGACTAGGCTCTGCTATGTAGGTTGTGAACTGTTGGGATGAAAGCCCCATCAAATTTACAACTAAACTCCTGCTACTTATGATTACTATAAAGTCAAATGCCTCTCCTAGTTTCAAAATGCTATAGGTATAGCGTCTAGTGAGATGACGTCATCACCTTGCAGGCTAACCACTGTCCGTGTCAGGGGTAGATAGGTGGTGCTATATCCCTGCTATTTTGCAAATGATGTAGCCCAGCCGACGTTCCCCCTGGCTCAGTGGCTTAAGCTGCTGGCTAGTTGGCATCTGCCTCTAGCGGTCATGGGTTCCATCCTCATTAGGGGACATAGGGATTGCGCGCCACTGAGGAGCCCTAATAAAGCGAAGCGCGTATGGCGATTTTATTTGTGTCTGCGCTGGTTGTACACTGAGCATATGTGCTTCTTTTAGGGTCAAATCTTTACGAAGTGTCATTCGGCACACTGCCAGCACGTTTATGGTGGTTTCGCTACGACATGTGTTGCTGTTCCGGCTTTTCGTCTAAAGCATGTCTCTGTGAAATTGAAAGTGAACTTGGATGATGTTGAACGCTCCAGAATGACTGGATCTTGCTTGAGTTTTGCCAAACGCTGACACTCATGCAGCATTTGCCGTGGCGTATTATCTGGGGTCAGTTCAGTCTCGCTAGATAACTTGATCCTGATGTCACTGTCGCAGTGGGACTGGAGACCGCAAAGAATCTAGACACTTTAACTGATCTTCTGTTGTCGTAGACAGTTTGTACTGTTCACACTCGAACCTGACTCTACCAGCATTTGTGATGGGATCTTCACCCACCTGTTTGGCTAGTTTCAAGCACTGGTAGCGGGTATTAAAGGGAACAAAGTTCACGAGAAATTTCCGATAACTGGCTACGGTTTCGTCAAAAGTGAGATCCCCGGCGTTTCGTGACAGGATAAAATGTGAGTATCGTGTGTGCTCAGTTGTACAAAGCTCCCTCAGCAGCAGGCTGACTCGCCATGCATCGTCTCTGTGCTTCAGTTCGATTTTGGGAATGCCTCAAATCGTTTGCATCCAGAATCCAGAATCAGCTTAGCATCAGTTGTATAGTGGGACGGCGCGATTATTTAAGAACCGTGAAGGTCTATTTAAGGGCAGGCAAGTGATACGGTCCATCCCAAAATCGACTTTACCCCCTAGGGTTTATGGTTTGTCAAATGTTCACAAACCTAACGTTCACTTACGGCCCCTAGTCGACGCTATAAGCTCCCTGACCCATGAACTCGCTATACATTTGCTTAGGCAATTGCAGCCTCTAACAGAGCGAACGAGTATACTTGTGAAATACTCTAAAGTGTTTGTTGAAAAGCTTGCAGGTCGAAATCGAACCAGATGAGTCGATGGTAAGCTTCGAGGTGACGTCAGTTGTCACCATCGTACGCAAAAAAGAGGAGCTAGGAATAGCAAGTCGTTATCTACTTGAAAGCGTCAATCTGAGTGATCGAACGAAAATTATGGTTAACCAGAAACTCGAGGGTATGACAGTGTGTGTCAACATGTTTTATTTCGTTTTTCAAGCAGTGCTCTACAGTCAGGAACAAGGTCTCACCATGGAATCGCCAATATGCTCTGTACTGGCGAGCATGTATTTGAAATTTTTTAGATCAGGGCGTGGATATAAACCATTAACCCACCAAAAGTTTGTTGGGGTTATGTAGAGGACACCTTTTACTTGTTAAACGGGATAAGAAGGATGATTTGCTGGAGCACTTAAAGTCCACTGAT
>OX104066.1:92487690-92630804 GCA_944474145.2 Dicrocoelium dendriticum | reverse complement strand
AGTTGAACTGCTTGCTGAGTTCGAATGCTTTACTTGCTCATCGCCATTTTTGCTTGGCGCTCGCTTCGGTTGCAACGCGCGACTGCTCTGTGTGCTGTGCTTGATCCGTTCCCCTAGCTAGAGCGTCCACGGTGTCGTTCGTTTATAGCTAGCCAACAGGGAAACTTTTGCTGAACCAATAAAAGTTTCCCTGCAACTCGATCCGTCTTCTCGAATCGCTCTCTGGGCTCCCGGAATAGGCAACCCTCTAAATTGGTGACCCCGAATCCGGATCAACCTCAGCGCCGGATATTTGGAACTTTTCTCTGGTGAGCTCGTTCCATTTATTTTTCATATTTTCTGGTTTTATTTTTGCAAACGGTAGCCTTTTTTGCGTTAATTATTAAGCCATGGAATCTGTAGACCATAAGGTAGAGTCTCTACTAAGCGCTGTAACTCTCTCAGTTCCACCTTTTTGGGACATGGATCCTGTTTTGTGGTTCGCTCTTCTTGAGGCCGAGTTTTATAACCACAGAATCACTTCCGACTACGCGAAGTACTGCAAGCTCCTGTCCTATCTCCCCAAGGAGATATCAATGCAGGTTCGTGACATCATCATTTCTCAGACCGAAAACCGCTATGAGGCTCTCAAGGAAGCCACGATTAAGCGTGTTATGCCCTCTGGGAAAGTTCGCCTGCAGCAGCTTTTCAGGGATCTGCAGCTGGGCGACAAACTGCCCTCAACCCTGCTACGGGAGATGCAGCAACTCCTTGGTTCATCAACCATGGACGAGACTTTACTTCGCGAACTATGGCTACAGCGGCTACCGGAAAACACACAAGCGATTCTCGCTACAGTGAGCTCCGTTTCGCTCACTCAAGTATCAGACTTAGCCGATCGAGTTATTGAACGAGCACAGCCACAAGCCAACGCCAGCAAGGTCCATGCCGTCGCGTCCCAGGGCACTTCTATCACTGGCTTACTGTCAACTATAGAAGTCCTGCAAACACAAGTCGCGACACTTAGTCGCCAGGTCCAGCAGCTTACTATGGACCGTCGTCGTCATAGCCGATCCAAATCGCCCTGCAAACTTTCTAACTCTAACAACAGGCAAGCTAGCTGTTGGTACCACCAGCATTTTGGTACTGCAGCTCGTAAATGTGTCAAACCTTGCAGCTTCGCCAAGAAGCAGGGAAACCTCGGCCGGTCGGTAACGGCGACGGACGCGCCTGGCCAACACCAAAGTCGCCTCATCCGCGTTAGGGATTTAACTTCCGGCACCGAGTTTCTAGTAGACACTGGTGCCGAAGTTAGCGTTATACCCCGTAGCTCAGATGAGGTCGTCTCACCATCGCCGACCAAGCTGCGTGCCGCCAATGGCACACCAATCACAACTTTCGGCGAAAAGCTGCTAACGCTCAACTTAGGCCTCCGGCGAACTTTTCGCTGGCCTTTCATAATCGCTGCTGTGCCTTTCGCCATCATAGGCATAGACTTTCTTCAACGCTTCGACCTCATCGTCGACGCTAAAAGGAAGAATCTTATCGATTCCAGGACACAGCTCAGTATTATCGGGACCAGCGCCAACGTGGCTGCTATCACTCCCATTCCTGTCCTACCTCAAGCTTCACAACCTTTTCTAGAACTTTTCACCAAGCACCCTAAACTCGTTCGCGTCCTGAACGAGTTGCCTCCTGTGACGTCAAACGTCACGCATCACATTTGCACTAAGGGCCCACCTGTTTCGGCCCGCCCTCGCCGACTAGCCCCGGACAAGCTCAAAGCTGCGAAGGCGGAATTCGAGCAAATGCTCGAACTGGGAATCATCCGCCCGTCTAAAAGTCCATGGGCATCACCATTACATATGGTGCCGAAGAAGTCCGGTGACTGGCGCCCTTGTGGTGACTACAGGGCACTTAACAAAGTTACCGTCCCGGATAAATACCCTATTCCGCACATGCACGACTTGACCTCAGCTCTAGCTGGCAAGTCTATCTTCAGCAAAGTCGACCTAGTTCGCGCCTATCATCAGATACCTATCGCTCCAGATGACATTGCTAAAACAGCAGTCATCACGCCATTTGGCCTTTTCGAGTACCTCAGAATGCCCTTCGGCCTCAGCAACGCTGCTCAAACTTTTCAGCGTTTCATTCACGAGGTTACGCGAGGACTCGAAGGCGTTTACCCTTATTTAGATGACATCCTCATCGCCAGCTGTTCTGATGAAGAACATCTTCATCACCTTGATGCTCTCTTCCAACGCTTAACGCAGCATGGGGTTACCGTCAACCCCGATAAATGCGAGCTTGGCCAAAGTTCCATCGACTTTCTTGGCCACCGCATATCCGCCTCTGGTATTGAAGCCCTGCCAGACAAAATCCAGGCACTGAAGGACTATCCTGCTCCCAGTTCCTTCAAGCAGTTGCGCCGATTTCTTGGCCTGGTCAACCATTACAGACGCTTTATACCTAACTGCGCGAGCATTGTTCAACCAATGACTGACTTGCTCCGCGGTAAACAACGGTCTTTTCACTTTCCAGACGACGCTAAATTGTCTTTCGAGAAGCTCAAAGACGCTATCTCCAACATAGCGCTTCTCGCCCATCCAGACACGTCTGCATCACTCTCTCTGACAACTGACGCATCAGACACTGCCGTCGGTGCAGTTCTTCAACAACTCATCGACCGTCAATGGATACCTCTAGGTTTCTTCTCAAAGCGCTTACAACCTGCCGAATCGCGTTACAGCACCTTCGGTAGGGAACTGTTAGCTATCTACCTAGGTATCCGACATTTCCGTCACTACCTCGAAGGTCGACATTTCACCGTCTTCACCGACCACAAGCCATTGATCTACGCAATCAATGGCGCAACAGACAAGTACTCGCCGCGGGAAACTAGACACCTAGACTACGTTTCTCAGTTTACGACAGACGTACGTCATGTCTCAGGTGCTCTTAATCCCGTCGCGGATGCGCTTTCACGCATTCAGCAGATCAGCTTATCGCCTGGCACCAACATTGATCTAGCCGCTATGGCTACTGCCCAACAAGCTGATCTCGACATCGACAAGCTACGACGCAACAGCTCGTTAAAACTACGTGAAGTCCCACTAGCTTCATCTGAAGGGACCATTCTTTGTGACGTTTCACAAACTTCTCCCCGACCCGTAGTTCCTACCTCAATGCGTCGACTAGTTTTCAATGCTTTACACAACCTGTCTCATCCCGGCATACGTGCTTCGCAGAAGCTCGTAACGGAACGCTTCATATGGCCCAACGTCAATCGCGATGTCCGCCTTTGGGCACGCGCATGCTTAGAGTGTCAGCGCGCCAAGGTCTACAGACACACCAAAAGCCCACTTGGCGTCTTTCCCGCTCCTGACGCTCGTTTTGCACACGTCCATGTCGATCTGGTCGGACCTTTGCCTCCATGCAAAGGCTACGTGTACCTACTCACCTGTGTCGACCGATTCACTCGTTGGCCAGAGGCGATTCCGTTAGTCAACTGCTCATCTGAGACAGTTGCACAAGCTTTCTTAGAACGCTGGGTAGCTCAGTTCGGTTGCCCAAGCGTAGTCATCACTGACAGAGGATCACACTTTGACGGATCCTTCAGCAAATTGCTCAACGTTCTTGGTTGCCAACATAACCGAACCACCGCATACCATCCCGCAGCTAATGGGATGGTAGAAAGGTTCCACCAGCAACTCAAAGCCTCACTCTGTGCCCAATCTAGCACATCCTGGCACGAAGCACTTCCGCTCGTTCTCTTAGGCATAAGAAACACGATTAAAGCGGACTTGCACGCCACTCCATCGTCGCTAGTCTTTGGATGCGCACAACGCTTACCTGGTGAACTCGTCTCACCAAAAGCGCCAACAACTTTCGACTATGGCGACTACGCAGCTCGCCTATCTCATCACATGCGACAGCTTCAGCCTGTGCAACCCAGAGCACAGAGCTTGCGTACAAACGTGGACGAACGGTTAACTACTTGCACGCACGTGTTCGTTCGCACTGACAGCGTACGCCGACCACTTCAGCCTCCTTACTCTGGTCCGTACCGTGTCGTACGTAGAAGCGACAAAACGTTTACCATTGACTACAATGGTAAGACTGAGACGGTCAACGTCGATCGACTCAAGCCAGCATACCTTGACAAGTCTGACTCGCCGGTGCAACAAGCACCTTCACAGCCCGTGCCATCACAGCCGGCACCGCAAGCGCAGACGAGTCAGCCCGCTCCAGCAGAACCGACAAACACAACCGACAGCACTCCTACCCGCCCTACCCTCAATCGACGCGGTAGGAAACTCAAGCCTCCAGTTCGTTTTTCAGACTTTGTCAGCACTTACTATTTTACGTAGAACGTGCCTTAGAAATTTTCTGCTCTTACTAAACGCTTTTGAAAATCCACAAAAAAAGACCAAAACGTTTTGAAACTACCAAAAAAGAGCAAAACCTTTTGAAAACATCAAAACAGCTTTGCACGTTTTTCGCTTTGCACTCTTTTGTGTATTGCTATGCATTTATGCTGCTTTTTCATTTTGCTTTCCATATACACCCCGTCGGCTGGTTGCACCTTGGTTTCTCTTTCCGCTGGATCCCCGCACGTCAACTGCAAGTGGAACGAACTTCCTGCTCAACTGCCTACGTGAACTTTATTAACTGTCCCCCCCACAAACAGTTTTTTACCGTTTCGACACCGTAGGGAGGACACGGGTGGGAGCCCGCTAGGGTCCGATTGCATGGTTCTCCCCCAGCAGCTGCATCGGGTTTCACAACCTGGTCTCGCAGAAGGCTGGCCGGCGACGGACAGTCCTCACGTAGATCGAAGGACTGCTTACACAGTCCCTTCTGGGAGAGGGCTATGTAGCAGTCTGGAGATTCCCCGGTTTGCTTGTGTAAAATTCTAACCAAAATTCTTTAATTGTACACTTAGGCAACCGGTGTGGTTTGTTGAACTGCTTGCTGAGTTCGAATGTTTTACTTGCTCATCGCCATTTTTGCTTGGCGCTCGCTTCGGTTGCAACGCGCGACTGCTCTGTGTGCTGTGCTTGATCCGTTCCCCTAGCTAGAGCGTCCACGGTGTCGTTCGTTTACAGCTAGCCAACAGGGAATCTTTTGCTGAACCAATAAAAGTTTCCCTGCAACTCGATCCGTCTTCTCGAATCGCTCTCTGGGCTCCCGGAATAGGCAACCCTCTAAAAGATGCGTACGCCTCTTTCCACGTGCTAAAGACTCGAAGAAATCATCCTCGCAACCGTACCGCAATCTGTCTTGGATGCAGCCGTCATATGCAAGCAAACGTGATGCTTCTCACTTTTATTTATCGTTCTTAGGCGTACGGTATTATCGTTCATATTAGCGTCTAACCTTCTGAGTTTATTACTGGTCTCAATCTATGAGACACTAATGCATCTTTCAATCAAGCAGCTAATGAATAAATTGATTGCTTCTAAAGAGAACCTAAATTGGCGCTCTGTGCTTCCTCAAGATCTAGCTGGAGCGGAAATGCTTCCTTTATCCACTCAGGTATTCGTAGCAGCATCAAAACTTACTTGTTGCGAGCAGAGAGAGCTATGGAACGGCATAACACTAAAACTACCTGATGTATTCATCTTAACCCAACCAGCCTCTTGTATGCCCCATCTAACCTTGCGTCCACTCTAGCACAATAAATGCGTTCACTACACCCGTCTCCGTCCCGTGAGCAGACCAATGATGTGGAAATGCGCATCCCACTGTTTACTTGCACTCAATTCTTCATCCAAACTGGCTCAGTGGGAGGCTCGCTCTAGCTTCCCTACAATGCAACCTTCAGAGCTCTGCAACGCACTCTGAAGCACTTTCCATTAGACCAGAAAGTTCACCGAACAACAGTGTGCATCGACTGCATCGAAGTGGCTTTCTTTAAGGAACTACTTCCAAGCAATTCTGATGTTATCACACAAGCACCCGCACCTGTGGTGAATTCGCGAGTACCTGATAACCCAAAACCCTCCGTTTCCATCGACCCTTCGTCTACACAGCCTCAACCCCAATGCAACCGAATGAGAGGTAGACAAATAAAAATTCCGGCCCACTTTAGTGATTTTGTGAACATCTGTGATTTCCACTAACAACTATATTTTCCGTCTTTACTGGTAGTTTCGAGTTGCACCCACAAACGTTTAGCAAAAACGACAAAACTCCGAAACATATGAAAAAGATCAAAAATGCTCATTTGCATTTATCTTGCGTTCCATGTTTCCTTTCCGGTGTCAAGTTAATCCCCCAACGATTGCCGACTCCCCCCTAAGTTCTACCTTCTAAAATCTCCTTCACCTGTACAGTCAAGGCAATCCTTGATTTACTCGCCAGCCGGCTGATCAAGTTGACAACCAGTCGCCGGTTACCACAGAAGGTCGCAACCGGAATGGTTCACAAACGCTTGGCTACGTGATGTCGATGTTGACACCCGGGTTTCTTCATGGGAAGGGGATCGTTTGGGCCGTGGACCAGAGACGTAGCGTAGGGGGTCGGGGGCGGTCCACCCCGGGCGGAATGTGACAGGGGGCAGCATGGTTAATACAGATGATGGTTTATAACAAGTGTAAATGCAGCAAAATAATTTACATTACTAACGTGGAAAAATTATAACAATCATACTGAAACCGAAGATGAAATTGGTACTGCAAACGTTGATATCCGAGCAACAGAAAGCGACAATGACAGCATGGAGGCAGCGGAAAATGCTTGTAATGCTGTTGCAGAGGATTCGCGCGAACTTCAAGAATTATACATGCAACCACACTTTGGCACGATAACGCGCGTATCAACTGATTCTAAGGATGTCTGTCAATGGCATGTTAGGATGGGCCATGGGATTCTGACTATGCTTGTTCGGGTCAGATCGCTACCCCATAGTTTCCGAGTCGCACCCAACAAACATAATAGTCAACAGAATTTCAGCGCGTGGTGGACAAAACTTCTAGAAATTATAGTTTACAGACCGCACAAATTGTGTTTTCGAAAATCCGTGAGGCGAAACGCTGATCAAATAGTGAGGCGGTAGGCTTTAAATGTGGCAATCGAACTTCTCCCTGAGCTTGGCAAGTTTGTGGCAAACATTTCCTCACCTGTCGAGGTGACATCATCAGTGCGATGTTGAGTAGCGGGTAGCAAGTAGTGTGGCGTAAAGAAACCCCGATGAGAGTGCGTCGGGTATAGTGCACCTACGTTTTTATATGCTCCCGTGTTTGGTCGCGGAGATGAGTAATCCTATTGGCTGGGACATCACTCCTGGATAGATAGTGGACCATTGAGCTTGACTTCTCTGAATGTGCATGGTGAACTTTGCCTGGTTACTACAGTGCTCCATTATGTTGTCCGCCCTCTTTGTCTGGTGTTCTGATCCACCGGATTTAATTGTTAGGAGCGATCGTCTCTTGACCGTAGCCGGACACATGCTGCCTCCAGTTTGATGTGCACGTTATTTGATTAGCTGTGCAGTGCCATGCTTCGAGAAATGCCGTCGCATGCTTTGTACTCCGACGCGCCTGTATCACCACATTTTCTAGACCGAATTGGTGGCCTTCATGATTTTCATGTGCGGAAACCAGCGAATTCGGAGAATATCTTCTTACGGCGGCTTTGTTCTCGATGATTCGTGTACGAAGCTTCCTTCCAGTTTGTTTAATGTAGTTTTTGTCACATTCTTTCATTTTATCTGGTAGACAAAATTGTATTGGTTTCACTGGTCGAATTTATCCTGAGGTTTGGAAATCAATTTTCTTAAGGTGGCACTTGGTTTGTGGGCCACCGAAATTCCATGTGACTGTGGTAACCTTCTGGTCACTTCAGAAACCTTCTTGATGTAAGAGAGCACCAATCGTTTGGTTGTCTGCGCTCGTGGTTGCTGCTGTTGCTGAGGCGTTTTTTCCTCAAGCTCTTCCCGATAAGTCCCACGGATGACAACTTTTAAAAATACTCGGTATTGGTTGTTTTTTTCTATCATTCTCAATGCAGTTGTATTGTAGTGTGCTGAAGCTCTGTTTACTAGGTCTTGCACGCAGCCCTTTTTGTGGATCATAGGGTGGTTGCTGTGGTAGTTTAATACCTAAGCGGTATAGTTTTATTCCCATCAACGCATGATTCCAGTGTCTCTCGGTGGTACCATTGAACAGTACATCCAAAAAGGGTAAATTATTTTCCTCCTCTAATTCAGTGAACATTGGCAGCGTACCGGAAAACACGCCCTTTCAGTACTATGCAACATTGGATTTTACCATTATATTAACCTTCAAAACGTCCACTTGATTTAATGACGGCACTTCCGTTAACACAAATTGTTTTGGTGAGTAGCTTGCTGCACCGTTTCTCGCTCTAGTTGATTCGCTTCCTATTTTCGTAGCCTGCACAATATACGTTGGGTTCAGTCGCCTCCAACTTCCATACTGTCCCTTAGTTGACGTCGCTTATGTGTCATTGATTACCGACTAATATCCCAGGCACCAACCAACAATTAGTGACCCCGCTCCAGAACAAGCCGTCCGCCACGTTGAATTTTCATTCTGGTAAGCTCGTTCCAGTAATATTGTGACTCATTACTTGTAATCACACTGTTTTCTCACCTACCATATTCTTATTCACTTTTTGCAATGGATTATCTGCAGGATGAGCCATCTCCATACGCGGTTAACGCCGGTGAGCCTGTCATGGTCAATTCTGTTGCGGCAGCCTCTCCACCATTTTGGGAGAATGATCCTTTGCTATGCATTTTGCAGCTAGAATCCACTTTTTACATTTGTGGGATTTCTTCTTATTTTGCCATGTATAATCAGCTACTATCTCGCCTTCCTCAGAATATATCCTCGCAGGTGAGAGATATCATATTTCGCCCCATACTTGTAATGAAATAGAAGACTCTTAAACAGGCTATTATTCAACGAATCACGCCTTCTGACAAAGTCCGTCTGCAGCGGCTATTTAGTGATCTGCAACTAGGAGATAGGATGCCCTCCGGCTTGTTGCGTGAAATGCAACAGCTCATCGACACGTCCAATATGGACGTAGGGATTCTCCGCGAGCTGTGGATGCAACGCCTTCCTAAAAGCACTCAGGCTATCCTTGAAGTAGCAAGTGACCTGCCAGTCACAGCAGACCGCGTCATCGAACAGAACCTGCCAAAGACTTAAACCAAAGCACCTAAGCAGCTTTGTGCTGGCGCAACCACACCGACATCCGCGACTAGCCAGCAGTCAGCAATAGACGCATTATCATCGCAGATAGCGTCGCTTCAGTGCCAAATCGAGGAACCCACTTTAAACCGTAAGCACCACAGTCGCTCTGGATCATCGCCCGTCGCACAAAACCTGGCGTCCCAGGTCGCTGCTTTTACCACGTGCTTTTCAGTAATAAAGCCAGTAAGTACAGCAATGTGGCTACTCCGCTACAGATGATCCGCCAGGCCGGCCTGTAATGGCCACGAACGTCGGCAAAGCACAAAGTCGTCTCATCTACGTTAGAGATTATGAATCCGAGACCCAGTTCTTAGTTGATACCCGGACGGAAGTCAGCGTCATTTCCCCTATGCCAGTTGAGGCTATGGCTTCTTTGTCGACAAGCCTAAGTGCCACCAATGGCATGCCAACGGCCACCTACGGTCATTGGTCTTTAACCTTAGACCTAGGTCTTCGGAGCTCGTTCCGCCTTGTATTCATCATTTCTGCACTACTTTTTGTCATCATCAGTGTTACTACAGTAATGGCTTTTTTAACGGAGACAGACGTAGCCCAATTGTCTACACAGTGTAGGGATTCGTACAATGCACTACCGAATGCTTAGAGGAGACTTAATCGTAACCTACCGTATCATAAATGGGAAGGCTTGTCCAGGTTTACCTCCGTTATTCTGTTCCGCTAGATTGTCTGTTCTATGCCGTCATTCCATGGAGCTAGGCATACCGCCGTCCCATTAGATCTGGGTAGAAATTCGGCTGTCACAACGAGTCATCGAGAGCTGGAGCATGTGTCCGAAAGTTGATATCAGAACACCTACGGTTATAGGTTTCCGCGTTAACTTGACGCTCTGGGGCAGCAAGATGAAACCTTTACCTTTCCCTGACTAACTGACATCTTCGATATTTTTTTACTTTTCCTAATGCATTGGTATTATCCTCTTATTTTAAGCGAACTTCTTTTCTTTTACCTTCGATTTCTCTTATCCTTTGTCTGCTTCAAGTGACAGCCACAACAAGGACTGCTAGGACAGGAAACCTGGAAATTAACTGGTTGGCCGGGATGCGATACTGTGTTCTGTCTTAAATCCATCCCCTGCTAGCACAGCGCCAGGAATTTTCGTGGTGCTTCGTGGACAATTATTGGACCGACTTGGATTGTGAAGAATATGAATGGCAACGCAACTACGCATTTAGCGCCCTATTATATACACAACCTCACAGGAAACTACAGGTTAAATTATTTAATATACCGTGCGCTATGCATACTATGCATTAGATCAACCCCGTCTTTGTTTCCATTTACCTCCAACTGGTTTTGAAATTAAGCGCGCAACTCAATTTCACTTTTGCCTCCAGCTAAACTTGATGTTCACCCATGCTGCTCAACTCCCGTCTCCTTTGACACTCTACCTCGCGATAATTGACAGATCTATATGAGTACTGCTACGAAGTTTCTTTCCAGCTTTGTTATGTGACATAGTTACACTCTTTTTCGTTTTGCTGGACGAGTAGAAGCACGACGCAAACATGGCGTAAAAAGACATGTCTTAGCCTATATTCGGTGGAAGTTACAGCAACTGACAGCCACAGCAGCCTGTGTTCGCATCAGCAGTTACTTGCAGGTGAGTTTAATTTTGCATCCTAATCCCTTGCTAACGACAGTGATCATATTCATCGTGTTAACCCGTTGTTTCGCACTGGTAAATTACTTTAATAATACGTGGTACCCAGATGACTATGAGACGGCTCAAAGTTTACACGGGGACACATCCGGGAACCCGAGTTCAGAAAAAACCGAGGAAATTTTTTCTTCGTAACTACCCCAAGATGCATTATGTAGGTTTGAAGTTATTTATGTCCCTGGAAGGGAGGCTGCGAAACAAATGGTATACTCTTCATTGTTGTCACAGGGGATTGCAGATGAAATACATGGATAAAATTAGGCAAGATACCTTGGCCGAAGCGACGCGCAACAACCTTGAGCGCGTTTTATCCCAGAATGCGGCCGCGAACGTTAACTATGCTGGTGCAGAGCAAGTGTCAGCTTTTAGAGGAATAACTACATACTCCAGCATAAGTGGTACCGTTGCCCATTTCATCCGAACTTGAAATTAGCATCTTCGATTCAGCGGTTTGGGGACAACGGCTTGACCTACCCTGACGTGTTCAACGTTGCAAAAAACCCACCTGCATAACATGTAGCATCGCTATTATAAGAAAGCCTAGAAACCAAAAAAACAACGAGGTAAGTTTTACTTGCACTATAGACATAATGCACATCCATTTAGGAAAGGCAACAACGGTTTATTACGAGTAAAAATGGGTCTTGTTGATCTCTATTTACTGGGCGCACAATGACTGAATCTATCCATTGCGTACATGTACACCGTTGCATTATAATAATTTCGTAAAAACACCCCGTATAGTTAATTGCGTTGTTGTACCACTGATTTGTCAGCTATGCGTTAGACTTTCCCATTGGATAACGACGGAACGTAGGTTAACGAATTATACAGAGGTCTATTGCTGAGAATACGGATGGATGAGGATTGACTTCCCGTACTAAGTGGGATTGGAAGGGAGCGCGCGTGGTGTATCTAAGGTGGTGTTAAAGCCGCGGTAGGGTGTAGCCACTGAATAGTCATTGGTCAACTGAGCCGTAGGCGCTGCAGTTTCGTTAGCTGTTTCACGCAGACGACATTGACACGGACCGCGCGCTCATTGGTTAGAAAATTCGTGCCCTCTACATGGCCACCTCCGATTTCAAGTCCACCGATTGTCCACGCCGCTTATCGAACGCCCCATTGACTGGAGTTGATGGACAGTCCTGGACTAATCATGGACGTTTGCTAGCAGCGATAAAGAACTCTGAGCACTTCATTAATTACTGACTCAACGATCCACTCAGAAAGGAACACTTGAATTTTGCTTGAATTTGATTAAGTAATAGGATGTAACGTTTGTAGTGAAGTAGATTACCATAACCATGGTAACGAATCCCTGGAATTTTCAAAGCGACGAATTGCAAAAAAGCGAAACTAAACTAAGCGGCTTAAATTTGCTATCGTATGACTGTTTAATTTGGCTGTTAGTAGTCCGTTAGCTTCGCGGGCAAGATAAGGAGAATGCATTCCAGCAGTTGCTTACTCGCTTTTTTCCTGCCACCTTATATACATTTGGTTTTAAATCCAAATGACGATTTTGAGAGCTAGGCCCTTCATATGTCCGCTTAACTGCCTGGTAGACCAGAAAATGCTATGGTCGTTACTGTGCTGGTGACTGAAACCAGGGGTGGGGACGATCGTCTGCCTCAATGCGGACCATCAGGCGATCGAATGGGTGGATGAGAGTGAATTTAAACATCCAGCTACGTGTACAGAACTACGGAATTTTGAACAGAACGGTTGTATGACGAGTCGGTGTGTCTTGTTTCACTCGACACGGCTGGAAGACCCAGGCAAGCAACAGGTTGGCAGAAGAAAAGAAGCTGACGCGTGTGGTGTACGGGAAAATACTTCCCTTCAGTATTTTGCAACATCGGATTTTACCATTGTTTTAACCTTCAAAACGTCCACTTGTTTTACTGACAGCACTTCCGTTGACACAAATGCTTTTGGTGAGTATTTGCTGCACCGTTTCTCGCTCTGGTTGATTCGCTTCCTATTTTCGTAGCGTGCACAAAATACGTTGGGTTCAATCGCCTGCAACTTCTATACTGTCCTATATTTGACTTCTTTTATATGTCGCTGATTACCGACTCGTACCCCAGGCACCACCCAACACGTTTTATGTTCACTACATGTGTCAGCCTTCTAAAGTTCTGTGGATGAATGTTGTTCTTGAAGGGTTGAGTTGTCCGTGTGTAAATGCTATGCACGTTACTCTGAAAGCTGTTGTATCGGTGTACTTGCATTGAGCGCCAGCCATCGAAATACCAGATAAGCTGCACCCCACTTGTGTAAAGCGTACATGTGCAGCGAGTGACTGCCAATTTGATGCACGTGATCTACGAACTCTATACCTGTATGAGCAGTGATGTTTTCCAATCTTAAAACATTGCATGATGATATTAGCCATATCGAAAAGGTATGAAGCGAAACAGCACCAACAGCTACCGTTGCCACGGACATAGAAAATATCAAGTCAACTCAAGTCAAGAATGCTCCCGTGGTAGGTTCGGCGGCAGTGTTCCAGGACTTGGCGGATTTTTGCCTGGCAAGCGTTCTCCTTATAAAAAGCCACAAATGTCTGTTTAACAACACTGCGACGTGGTGGATGTGACTCGCCACAAAATAAAGTCACTGCCTCTTGCCCCTCTTTGAGAGGCATTGTACTTCATGGGTGTGTTGGACCCCTGATCCTTCACGGACCGAAAGGTGTATGAACCATCTATTTGGTCACCGGCTCCCAACGGGTTGCGACGCCCTCACATCGCTTTGATCAAGGGCTCTGGGTAAGGCCACCTAAGACAGTCCTCTACTTCGGCCTGGGCAACCGGATAGTATCACGCCCACTGACGAATCATAGACAACACTGCTTACTACTGCTTCTGCTATGCCTATCTTCTATGCTAACTCAACAGCTCAACCTCCACTCACAGATCACCCCACGTCCCCTCTTTCACCTATGTGTTCTCTTATGTCTTCTACAGTCACCGTCACAAACGACCCGCGTTCGCAACCGATGGAAACAACAGCCAAACTCCCGGTTTTCAATCTCCTGCGATCGCAACTGCCTCTCACCCCACCGAAGCTCCAGCTCTTCTTCGACCTGGTTCTCCATTCATCCTCGCAGCGTTTAGTGTTCGAACTTTGATGCACATCGCACGACAAGGTAGTCTGGTCCGTACTCTTGATACGCTTTCGGTAGACATCTGTTGCCTTTCAGAGACCAGACTACAAGACTCTAGCGCCGTCATCGTAATGGCTTCACCGGTAAACCCTGACGCCAAATTCCACTTGCGGCTTTCCGGAGACCCAGAAGCTGCCGCCACTGGCCAAGCTGGTGTTGGGGTTGCACTGAGTGCCAGGGCTGAATCAGCTCTGCTTGACTGGATCCCAGTCAATAGTCGGCTATGTGCAGTTAGACTACAAGGTTCATGTAACGTAAGCAGGCGTCGAGACATTAAGCGTGCCTTGTTTGTCGTCTCTGCCTACGCCCCTACAGACTGCAGCCCGGATGCAATTAAAGATAGCTTTTACCAGCAGCTACAGGAACTTCTGCGTTCCTCCAAAGGGACTGATATAGTCATTCTTGCCTGGGACTTTAACGCACGAGATGGCCGCCTTCCACCAAGCGAACACCACCTTGGGGGTAGCTTTGGTCTCGGTGGCAGTCGATCAGACAATGGAGAAAGACTGCTTGCTCTTTGCTCTGATCATCGCTTGTATCTTTCGAGCACTAGTGTTCGGCACTCGAGGAGACACACTGCTACCTGGCCCCCGCCCTCACATACGCAAGAGTGCTCCCAGCTTGACCACATAGCAATCAGTCACAGATGGCGCGGAAGCGTAACGTACTGCACATGGTACTGGTCAACTTACCTAGACTCCGATCACGCATTGGTTCGTGTTAAGATTTGCATGCGTTTCGGAGGATCACTTAAGCGCGCTCTTTACCGACCGTACGTCGCAAATCAAAAAACCCCTGCGATTTTAACCAGAAACCAAGCCTCACTGTCAAGCTTGCTTGCCTCAACTATTGACGTTGATCTCGATTCGCAGTGGGCGCATATCAAAGATGCCTTAGTTTCTGCCAGTATCGACACTTGTGGAGTTACCCGTCACCCACCGAAGCATTGGATTTCTGCCGTCTCCTTGTCGCTGATGGACAAACGCCGCTTGATCCCATCAGATTCTAGACACAGTGACGAACGCCAATCCCTGGGTCGAGAGTTGCGCAGGAGTCTGCAAATTGATCGCGAAGATTGGTGGTGTGAACGTGCTAGGGAGATGGAGCTTTCTAGTCTCTCTAGTAATACCAGAAAAGTTTTCCATCTCATTCGAGTCACCGAAGGTGTTCGATCTGGTATAAGTGAAGCAATATGTGAAGAAGATGGCACCTTAATCACTAATCTTCAACGACGGTTGGAGCGATGGACCGAACATTTTGGCTGGCAGTTTTGTTGGCCCCCAGCTCCATCTGCTACCTCTGGCGCTGGCGCTGGGGACGAGTGGTCTACCCCCACTGATCCTCCCTCTTACGAGGAACTCGAGCAGGAGCTCCGGCACATGAAGCGCTATAAAGCCCCCGGCCCTGATGGTCTTCCTCCAGCCCTATTTAAAGATGACGGCACTTCGCTGGTTCGAGAACTCACCACTTCGTTCTCGAAATTTGGTCGGAAGGGAAGTTCCATCATCTTGGAGTGAATCGATAGTCGTCCCCATCTTCAGAAAGTGCTTGCGCACAATCTGCTTCAACTACAGAGGCATAAGCTTAGTCCCCGTCGTTTGAAAGCTGCTGGTGTCCATCATACTTCGCAGGCTATCCCCAACACGCGAATCGTTGCAACGAGAAGAACAAGCTGGGTTTCGTCCTGGTGTCGGCTGCATCGATCAAATCTTCACACTCCGCCAGATCCTCGAGCTCCACCATGTGCATCAGAGGCCAACGATTGATGTGTTCCTGGATATCCGTGCAGTCTTCGATTCCGTCGATCGTACGGTACTGTGGCACTGCCTACTGAGGAATGGTGTCCCCGAGAAGTTAGTCTCCATACTGCACGCCCTCCATAGTCTGACCTCGGGCAGGGTTACGGCTTATGGCAAGCTTTCGCCTACCTTTGTGGTCTCCAGTGGAGTTGGACAAGGATGCCCTATCTCTCCTCTCCTATTCAAATTTGACATTGAGGCTGTCCTGAATAACGCTCTGGGCGATTCGTTAAACGCTGGCGTTGAGCTCCTCCCTGGTAGTCGAGTTCTTGACTTGGATTATGCTGATGATATCGTCTTGCTGGGTGACGATCCACATGTCGTCCAAATTGCACTAAACCGCCTGGTGATTGAAGCATCAAAGTATGGTGGTTACTAAATGTTCATTTGTTCTCCGAGCTTGGTGCTTTTGTCGCAAACGTTTCTCCACCATGCGAGGTGGCATCCTCAGTGCAGGGATATGTGGCGTGCAATCTTACTAGACAGGATTACACGCCATATATTGTAGCTAAAACGACACGACAGGGGGGTAGACGTTTATTGCACACCGAAAATGGGCACACCAGGGTCTCACGCGCGCCATCGAATATCGACTAGATTTCCGTCCCACAACGCAACACAGGTACGGATGTTAGAGACGAGCCAGTCCTTTCGCCTCGGGAGCTCTGAATTGGAAGACCCGCCTTCCTGTTTTCGCCTCGATCTCCACTTCTCTGTACCCGATTTGGATCGGCCAGGAGTCGTTCGAGAGCTCTCGACTTGCTTGTTCTGGACTGTGTCAATCGGCTCGGTCTTGGTCCTGTGGGCTGCGCTAGCGGCGTATACGTCTGATTTATTGCGCTGTCCACATATTCCCGCTCCGTAGTTCCGGGCCCAGGCTCGTCGCTAGCCGTCCTTCTCGATCCGCTCTCAGCTAGCTCCGAAGAGCTCCCCCGAGGCATTCTTGGAAGCGGCCCCTCTACAATATCACTGCACTGTGAATACTACCTCGCATGGTGGGGAAACGTTTGCGACAAAATCGCCAAGCTCGGAGAATAAAAGAACAATTGATTCATCAACCCGAGCTACCAGTATTTCGAAATATGGTATGTACCTTTCGCCATCCAAATGCAAGGCTCTCTTCCAAGACTGGCAGGTGCCTCTGCCTGCACTCACTCTTGGTGGGGAAACACTAGAGGTTGTGGAGAGCTTTGTCTCCTTGGGAAGTTGCATCGCTGCTGGCGGGGCTGTTAGAGACGATATTTCGATGCGCATCTCGAGAGCACGCCTCGTTTTTTTCCAGACTGAGGCATTTGTGGCGTAGCCACGACATTCGTCTCTCCATCAAAGGGTGGGTCTATTGTGCAACTGTTCGTGCTGTACTCTTGTACGGATGCGATACCTGGCTCATTCGTAAAGATGACTTGCGCAGGCTATCCGTCTTCGAGCACCGCTGTCTGCAGTCCATTGCCCCTTGTGTGGTGACAGCACCACGTAAGCAATGTGGAAGTTAGACAGCGCGTCTTGGGATGTGGAAGTCACTCGCTCGAAGAGCTCGTCTCACTGCATCAACTGCGGTGCTTGGGACACGTATTGCGCATGCCTGTCCAGCGTTACCCGCGTCGTGCGTTGTTTGCGCTTGCTGGACAGGGCTGGAGAAGGCGGTCTGGTGTACAGCTTACAACATGGAGAAGCCGCATGAACAAGCTGACGAAACAGTTGGCCTCGGCCGGTTGTTGTCGACTATCCGGTTGTGGTCCGAGAGATGCTGATACTTACTGGCTGAAGATCTTGGAAGCCATGGCTCAAAATCAATGTCAATGGAGGACGTGTGGGTCCGTGTGTTGCGATGTCCCTTCTTCCTCCCCTTCAAAAAAACAGACTGAAAATATTTCAAAAATTGTGAGTGGTAAACTAAACAAAATAAGCTTTCGTTGTTGTTCTTTCTTATAATTCATACTGTCTCCCTATTCAGCCATGATTCCGATGGCACAATATCTGTACCACAGCTTGTGTATAAGATATATATATATATATATATATATATAAATACATATATATATATATAGTTGAATTTTCAGACCTGACACACATGCTATCGAAATGACAAAAATCAGTTCAAGGAGACAGATCAATCAGCAAGACAAAATTTACTGAACAGTTCCGGAAAAACAGCATTTTATTCAAAAAGTTACTCTGGCTTTTTAGGGAATGACCGACGAACCATACGCTTTGTGCGGGCATCTATTGCTCAGTACTTTTGTCTGGTCGACGAGGTAGACAAGTAATTGAAAAGTACAGTGTGAAGAAAGTGGCTAATGTCAGTGAGTATTTTTGAAGGAAGTCTATTGCATAAATTGTCATGCGTTGATACTATGGGTTTTGCCAAAATTGGCTTTGTATACCACTGCAGCAGGACAAGTGTTTCAGTGATCTGTCATGCCGAGTGAAATGCTTACACATTAGATCTGGAAAAACCACATGAAAACAATAAGTCCAGTGTTGTAGAATGCATGCATTGATGAACTTCATAATCAATTTGTATGGTACACATGATTATCTCAATCGAGCGATGTTAAATGGAAGTCGCATGACCTTGGTGAATATTCGATTCACATGCAGTGGCCATGATAAATCGGGGCTTAGTGCAACTAGAGGACCCTACACTTACGTATATAAGCTCAAACATTCATCTTCAATCTGAAGTTTGGGACGTTCCGTGAAAGTTATTGGTAACATGCTACTTTATGAAGTGAAAACAGAATATCAGTACTCTTGGAAGCATACAGCGTCAAGCAGCGGGAATTTGATCGTTGCACTAATTCGTCCAAACAACTTTGTAGTTTATCTAAGGAGGCTGACGTTTAATGCTTCACACCGATGAGAACAGCACCTGCATATTTTAACAGCGTGGTTTTCTTCTGGAATAGGTAGAGAGTTAACGTCGGCAGAGAACAAGCGAATGGTGACAAAATAGTTCCTTGAAGTGCACCGGATGTTATGGTAAGTGGTGAGGAGCTTTTGCCGCCAAAACTGTTGAGGTGAGTATATTTGGCGAAATAGTCCTTTAGCAAAAATACTAGGGAAGGTTTGGCTACCAGACTTTTGTAGATTTTACAACAAGAATTTACGGTTCAGACAACCGAAGTTGTTGCTGTAGTCGAGAAAGTAAACAAGTGTGGCTTTGCTCATACCGTCTACCATGACAAGACTGAATGCACTAGACTGGATCTTGAACTTCCATACGCCAGCTGAAATGGGTTATCTAAACGGGACTGGACCAGCATTTTGTAAAGAATGATTTCCTCAAAAACCTTCAAAGCCACCGAGGTGGATGCAATAGGCCGATATTTGCCCGTCCCTTTCTTCGATACTGGCATTATGCTGGCAATCCTCAAACCTCAGCTATATTTCCTTGTTCTGAGCACATTATGTATAGCTCGGCCAGAGCCGGAGCTAAAGAATCAGTACACTGCTTCAGGACGACTGGAGACAACCTTTCAACTCAGCAGGTCTTGCCTGAATGCAACTGGGCTAGCTTCTTGTACAGTGATACAAAGTCAAAAGGAAGCAGTGAGTCCTTAGACCACTGAAATGATACGGCTTGTGAATCAGAACATGACGCGCTGCTAATGTGGCTAAGCTTATGATTTAACTCTCCTACATCCGTATCAGAATTTGTGCGTTTACAGTTGACTTCGCTGAGCTGTTTCCTTATCTGCAAAACCTCAAGAAAACCATTGTTTCCTAACAGGGATTAACCTGACAATAACATAATCTGCGCAGCCAAATGGTGTCCGACTGCACACCGAAAATAACTTTAGAGTATTGACAAATACCAAATTCAGGGTTGCTTCTAACCTGGTGGGACATTTACAATATTCTGTAGCCCAAGAGAAGTAAGGAATGGGGTGTTAATCTGTTGAAATTGTCAGAAAATAAACACAGTGAGTGCTCGATGTTCGCAATAACAGCAGCCGTAAAATCACCGTAAAATTTGTCCTTCTCTGATTTGGAACAACCGATGGATATATAGATATTGGTCAGTCATATTGGGCGGTAACCGTTCAGACGTTTTGCTTTACACTGTAGGACTAAGCAATCTATACCGTGTGAAGTGCAACAAAAGTGGCTTTTCACTGACAAGCACAAAGAGGCGTTAATAAATGTTACGGCTCCGCCGCCACGAATCCGGTAGATGCATGGGCGATCAGCACGGAAACAAATAAACTGGTCAAATGCAACAACATCGTCTTCAACACCTTTATGGAGCCATGTCTCTTGTAGCATCTTGATGCAAAGTTGCGCATATTAGCGAGCGTTAATAATGTTTTTAATGTCGACCATATTTCCCAACAGTGAACGAACACTGGCGGTTAGAAAAGTAGAAACGATCTTGCTTGTCACGCTGTTCTCCCTCAAAGCAACTTTCCACCCCGCATGATGCTTTTTTATAGATTTATTCCATTTTCTTGCAGACTTTTGTTATTTTATTCTTGATAGACCGCTTATCATTATTAACTTGCACGAAGGCATGTAACGACTTTAGAACATCGCGCGTATCATGGTAATGAGTAAAGAAAAGAATATTAGGCTAGTGAACCAACGAGCATTTGGGAAGGATCATCGAAAGCGTGTGCCAATAATTCGCTAGATAGTAAAATATGTAGACCAAGGCTAAATTTGAAGGCCCAGCCCTCAGGGAAGCTTTGTGTGGCACTAGAAACATATTCTCATGAACCGGAATTAGAACTATTTTAAAACGCTTAAGTAATAGCGAATGCATTTAAACACATAACTTTGTACCCAAACACTAAATGCGGAATGTAAAGAAATTAGAACATCGGCTAACTATGAATTCATATTAATCTCCATGCTCGTAAATTCAATAAATAACTTTGACAGGAGCAGGATAGCAATTCCAGAAAAACGATAGGGTTGCAGGGAAGCTTTTATTGGTACAACAAGAGGTTTCATGCTTGCTTGGGTATAACAAACGGCACCGTTGACACTACTGGCTAGGGAAACGAAATTGTATGAACAAGGTAATTGCGCCTTGCAATGTTAACGAGCGCGAAGCAAAATGACGTTGTTCGGATACTGCAATCGAACTCAGCAACCAGTTCAACAATCCACACCGGTCGCTTAAGTGTAAAATAAAATAACAATTTTGGTTAGAATTTTACACAGACACACCGGTGAATCTCAGGACTGCTGTATAGCCCTCTCCCCGAAGATCCTGTGTAAGCAGTTCTTTGATTTACCTGAGGGCTGTCCGCCGCAGGGCAGCCTTCTGTGGGACCAGATTGTGAATCCTGATTCAGCTGCTGGAGGAGAGTCATGCAATCGGACCCTAGCGGGCTCTTACCCTTGTCCTCCCTACGGTCTCGAAATGAAAAGAGATTTTGTTCTGCTTTCCGAACTGAACAGTTTCATTGCAAACGTTTCACCACCAATCGTGGTGACTTCTTCAGTGCGTAATAAGCCAACTGAGTTGTTTTGTCGATTCTTACATACGAGTGAGTGACATTTGAACTTGCTCACTTCGATACAGGTCCCGTGACCATTGCTAGTTCGGAGCTCGAGCGCCGCCTCTTTTCGATTCATGTGCCACATAAACTCTTTTTTCGCAGCTGCCCGTATATTGGATCCAAGTCGATGCGTTGGTTTATTGAACTATCTGTAGAAAACCAGACTTCGAGGAATTCTCTCTGCTTTTGGTTTCTCTTTGCGCCAGTAGCTCCGTTTTTCCCAATCAAATCAAATACTGCAGAAGAAAAACACGAAGAAGAATACCATTTATTTACATCCTTCATGTGCAACGGATATCCACGTAGTTTCATCGGAAGATGCATGAACCACAAGAGTTCAAATACCACACCTGAACAAACAAGGAAACGGATCGTTTTACCATATATCAAGAACGTATCGGAACTGACGGCTAGACTCCACAAGCCTCACCATTTGCTATTGGCTCACATACCCACCAACACTCTGAAAGGAACCCTGTCTAGACCGAAAGGGAAAACGAGAGCACACTAACGCCGGAACGCTATTTACAGGATACAGTGTAAAAATTGTGATAAGAACTATGTGGGCCAAACAGGAAGAAAATTGTCTACACGGCTACAAGAACACAAACGACCCTGTCGGACCATTACCCATTATCCTTGGTCTCGACACAAGTGGATGAAGAAGGGCACATATTTGATTGGGAGAAAACGGAGATATTAGCCCAAGGCGAAACCAAAAGCAGAGAGAATTCCTCGAAGTCTGGTTTTCTACAGATAGTTCAATAAACCAACGCATCGACTTGGATCCAATATACGGGCAGCTGCGAAAAAAGAGTTTATGTGGCACATGAATCGAAAAGAGGCGGCGCTCGAGCTCCGAACTAGCAATGGTCACGGGACCTGTATCGAAGTGAGCAAGTTCAAATGTCACTCACTCGTATGTAAGAATCGACAAAACAACTCAGTTGGCTTATTACGCACTGAAGAAGTCACCACGATTGGTGGTGAAACGTTTGCAATGAAACTGTTCAGCACGGAGAGCAGAACAAAATTTGAACAGATCACCCGAGCTACAGGTATTCCGATTTATTGCTGACGAAAGGAGATGCTTGTGGGGAGGGGGCAGTTCCTAAAGTTCACGTAGCTGGTTAAGCAGGAGGTTCGTTGCGCCTCCAGTTGAGGTTGTTGGTACCCGGCTAAACGGGAAACCAAAAGGCAACTAACTGTCGGTGTGTACATGAAGAGCAAACTAACAAGAACAGCGCAAATCCATGACAATAGACAAAAGAGTGCAAAGCGAAACATTTGGGAAACTATTTTTGGGATTTGCTAAAGGGTTCGCACTTTTATATAATTGCAAAACGTTTTTCTCTTTTTTTGTAGACGTTGGAAATGCTTTGTAAGAGCATATATATGTGCGATGCATGCTTCATGTAAAAGAATATACGCTAAGAAAGTCGGAAATACGTACCGGGGGGTTGAGCTCCATACCACGTCGGTTGATACTAGGGAGAGTAAAGGTGTGGTCGTTTGAGGTTGTAGATTCCTCTAGAGCGGAGTGACTAATCTGTGGTTGCGGTGCTAGCCGTGATAGCGAGATGGTTCTTGTTGCACCGAAGCGTCAGTTATCGAGGAATGCTGCCTTGAGTCTGCCGATGATGATTGTGTCAGTTTTACAATCATAGTCAAGGTTAAATGTCTTGTCGGTCCTACGTACCATACGGTATGGGCCAGAATAAGGAGGTCGAAGTGGCCGGCATGCACTATCAGTGCGATCGAACACTTGCTTGCTAGTGGTTAAGCTTTCTTCTACGTTTGTACGCAAGATCTGTGATCTGGGTTGCACAGGCTGTTGTTGTTGCATATGATAAGGTAGGCGACCTGCGTAATCGCCATAGTCAAAAGTTTTGGCGAGTTTGATGAGATAACTTCACTAAGCAAGCTTTGTGTGTAACCAAAAACTAACGAAGTTGGAGTGGTGTGCAAATCCGCTTTAATCGTTTGTTTTTTGCCCAAGGAAACCAACGGAAGGGCTTCACGCTAGGGTGTGTTAGATTGGGCGCATAGTGATATTTGATTTGCCGGTGGAAGGTTTCTACTATCCCGTTAGATGGAGGGTGGTATGTGATGGCTTGTTGTGCTGGCAACCAAGTGCATTCCGAAGTTTACCGAAGGATCCTTCAAAGCGTGATCTTCGATCGGTGATGAGTATAGTAGGTCAGTCGAATTGAGCTACCCACCGATCTAGGAAAACGCTTACAACTGACTCAGATGAGCAGTTGACTATCAGATTCGCTTCTGGCCAACGTGCAAATCTGTCCACACAGATGAGGAGATATACGTAGGCTTTACGTGGAGGCGGAGGTCCAACCAGGTGGACGTGGACATGGGCAAAAGCAGAGTCAGGAGCTGGAAATGTGCCGAGTGTGCTTTTAATGTGTCTGTACACCTTGGCGAGCTGACACTCTAGACAACGCGCGAGTCCAAAATCGGACCCCACGGCTGAGGTTGGGCCAAACAAAGCACTCCGTTATGAACTTCTGCGAAGCAAGTATGCCAGGAGGTGATAGGGTGTGTAGAGTGTTGTAAACTAGTCGGCGCATTGTCGTTGTCACCGCGGGTCGGGGAGAGGTTTGTGAGACGTCACAAAGAATGATCCCCTCAGATGACGCTAGTGGAACTTCGCGTAATTTCATAGAAGTGTTGAGTCAAAGCTTGTCTATCTCGGCCTCAGGTTGCTGAGCAGCAGTCATGGCGGCTAGGTTGATGTTGGTTTTGGGTGCCAAGCTGATTTGTTGGATACGTGAACGAGCATCCGCGACGGGATTACTAGCTCCTGAGGTATGTCATAGGTCTTTCGTGAACTGAGAGACGTAGTCTCGGTGTCTAATTTCCCGCAGTGAGTACTTATCTGTCGCGCCGTTGATTGCGTAGATCACTCGCTTGTGGCCAATGAAGACTGTAAAATATCGATCTTCGAGGCAGTGGAGGAAGTGTCGGATACCTAGCTAGCTTGCTAGTAGTTCCGTGCCAAATGTGCTGTAACACGATTCTGCGGGTTGTAGACGTTAACGAAAAGAAATCGTGGTATCCAGCTATGGTGGATGAGCTGTTGAATAACTTCATCGACGGCGGTGTCTAATGCATCAGTCGTAAGAGAAATTTGTGTAGCTGGATCTGGATGGGCAAGAAGCGCTATGTTGGAGACAGGGTCTTTCAGCTTCTCGAAAGCCAGTTTGACATCTTCTGGAAAGTGAAAAAAGGGTTTGTTACAGCGAAGCAAGTCGGCCATTGGCTGCACAATGCTCGCGCAGTTAGGACTTAGGTGTCGATAATAGGTGACCAGACCAAGGAATCGACGCAGCTGTATGAAGGAGCGAGGAGCAGGAGAATCCTTCATTGCCTGGATTTTGTCTTACAGGGCTTCTATAATAGCTAAGGATATCACGTGGCCAAGAAAGTCGATGGAGCTTTGGCCAAGTTCCTAATTGTCGTGCTTGACTGTAACTCCATGTTGGTTCAATCGTTGGAAGGTTGCGTTAAGATTACAGAGATGTTTATCGTCAGAAGAGCTGGAGATGGGGATATCATCCAAGTAAGGATAAACGCTTTTGAGTCCTCGTGTTACCTCATGAATAAAACGCTGAAAAGCTTGAGCTGCGTTGTTGAGGCCGAAAAGCATTCTGAGGTACTCGAATAAGCTAACCGGTGTAATGACCGCTGTTTTAGACATGTCGTCTGACGCAACCGGCATCTGAAGATAAGCGCGCACTAGGTCGATTTTGGTGAAGATTGACTTTCCAACTAGAGCTGAAGTCAGGTCGTGCATGTGCGGAATTGGGTATTTATCCGGCATGGTAACGTTGTTGAGTGACCTGTAGCCAACACATGGGCGCCAGTCACGGAATTTCTTTGGTAACGTGCAATGGTGATGCCCATTGACTTTTGGACGGGCAGATTAATCCCATTTCGAGCATCCTCTTGCATTCCGCCTTGGTCGCTTTGAGCTTGTCTGGGGCCAGTATGTATGGGCGGGCGGAAACTGGCGGTCCTTACTGCAGATGTGATGCGTGACGTTTGACGTCACTGAAGGTAAGTTATCCTGATTGCGAACGAGCTTAAGATGCTGATTAGAAGGATCTATAAAAGGCTATGCAGCTTGAGGCAGGACATGAATAGAAGTAATCGCATTCACCTTGGCGCTAGTCCCGATAAAACTGCGCTGTGTCTGAGATTCGATAACATTTTGCCTTTGAGCATCGAAGATAGATTCGAAGTATTTTAGAAATTATATTCCTATGATAGTGAAAGCCACAGCTGCTACCATGAACGGCCACCAAATGGTTTGCCAGGGGCTTAGATTGAGCGTTAACGACTTTTTGTCGAACGTTACGACTGGTGTGCCATTAGTGCTACACAGTCTTTTCGACGAGGATGAGACGATCTCCTTGGAGCTACGGGGTATAAAACAATCTTCGGCTCCGTTATCCACTAGGAACGTGGTGTCGGAAGTTAAATCCCTAAAACGGATGTGACGAATTTGGTACTAGCCGGTAGCGACTGTTACCATTACGGAACGTCCGAGAAGTGTTCCTGCCTCTCAGCGAAGCAGCAACGCTTGGCACACTTACTTTCGGTGGTTCCAAAGCCTTGGTGGTATCAACAGCAAGCCTGCCTGTTGCTGGACTTGAAGCTTTTGGAGGGTGATTTTGAGCGGCTGTGACGACGACGGCTCATAGGAAGATGTTGGACTTGGCGACTAAATGTCACAACTTGTGCTTAATAAGCATCTATACTTCACTGTGAGCCAGTGATAGAAGTGCCCAAGGGAAGCGACGGCGTTGACTTTGCTGGTCTTGGCTTGTGACTGTGAACGTTCAATGACTGGTTCTACTAAGTCCGCTAGTTGAGTGAACAATACGGATCCCACGATAGCGTGAATTGCTTGCCTATTTTCTGGTGGCCGCTGTAGTCATAGTTTCCGTAGTAATGTTTCGTATGTGATTGATGAATCAAGAAGTTGCTGCTTCTCTCGTAGCAGGATAGAGGGCAATTTATCGCTCAACGGAGGATGCCTGAACAGCTGCTGCAGGCTGGATTTCTAAGAGGGCATGGTACGCTTAATCGTGGCCTCTGATGGCCTTATAATTGTTTATTGATCTGAGAAATGATAACGTCTCGAACCTGCATTGATATATCCTTGAGGAACTAGGACATGAGCATGCTATACTTTGTGTAGTGGGTAGTGATTCTTTGAGTATAAACTCTGCCTCCGTTTAAAAATGGTGTGGCAGAGAGAGATACAAACTAACGGGAGGTACTACCTTATGGTCTACAGAATCCATAGTTTAAAATAGATGCAAAAACATGCTACTGTACGCAAAAACTAATCGGAAAATATGAAAAAATAAATGGAACTGTGTCACCGGAGCAAAATTTGTAATATCCGACTTCGAGGGTGTTCCGAACTCGTGATCATCAATTTAGCGGGAGCCTGATAGCGATTCCAGAGAAACGACAGGGTTGCAAGGCAGCTTTTATTGGTACAACCAGAGGTTTCAGTTTTGCCTAGATAAAACAAACGGCACCGTTGACGTTGCTAGCTAGGGAAACGAAAATGCAAGTACAGGGTGATTGCGCCTTGCAATCGAAACGAGCTCGAAACAAAATGACGTTGCATGGGTACTGCAATCGAACTCCGCAACCAGTTCAACAATCCACACCGGTCGCCTAAATGTGCAATGAAGTAATAATGGTAGTTATAACTTAGGCATACCGGGGTATCTCCAGACTGCTGCACAAAGTGACATCGTGGTGCGTGTTATGTGATGGATTTCTTCCTGGACCGCTTGTTATACTGCACTTCGTTCTGCTGATGTTAAGCGCACGTAATCAAGTTGGTTGCTTTGATCTTATACGATCCATATTTTTGCTTGTCGCCATGTACCAAGGAATTTGGTAGGACTTGACTTGTACATTGCAATTTACTCACTACTGGCCATTGAGCAGTAGTGTCGAGGAATACGCTTAAGCCAGTGGTACCCTGACAGCCAAACCAAGCTGGTTGTTCTGGCACATGAATGGGTGTACTTTCTGCCTTTTACCTTACCAAGTGCATATGGCCTTAATTGACATCAGCAAATTGTGGGATTTTACCGACGGATAAACATTGCGGAATTATGTGCTGTCGTCACTAATAAACATCTCCGCATTCCTGATCACAAATTGTGTAACCGAAGCTTCGGTATTTGTATCGATTATGGATTGGCGGCCTCTGTATCCGGATTTGCCTGTCACTGTGGCCTCCATGGGGGCAGCCACAGGACGCCTACGCCTACAGAGGGACTATGGGTGGCTTGTGCTGCGCCACCCATAGTTCCACCCACACACCTCATATGCGGTGTAAACCAGAAGAAATAAGACCAGGAGGCATGTGGAGGCGTGTGTATCGATTTTAAGTGCCTTGAAATGAATTTCAAATGTTGCTTCTCATGGTATCTATAAACCGTGTCTCTAGATGGACGGATATTGTGTAAATGAGCAATGTGCTGAAGCGTGTAGGTTGTTATTGGTTGGGAGGGACGTTTTTGTGAAAATCTTCCATTTGAGGCCTTCATTGTCGTTCACGGACATTCGCAGTTATTCAGTTCCGGAACAGGTCGTTAGACCATGATGACGTTGGATTCACGAAAGAAGAAATATGGGAAGGGGAAAACAATTGGAGCTGCCAACCGAAAGCCAAATAGTAAAGCACAATCGTGTATGAAGACTAATATACTGGACTAAAGTAGTACGGAGAAACTGATTTGTATGTGATAAAAACACTAGAATTTGGACTATTTTACTCTAATGAGAAACCTTCAGCTGCACTATCCGAGTTATTTAAGGGCGTGAACACAGATGGGGAGTTAAAGCATGCTAAGGTGCCTAAACGTTTTTATAACGCTATATCAGTTCAACCTGATCGAGCAACATGTGTGATACAGAATGATTGAGAGTGTTTGAGGTGCAAGAAAAATACAGGTATGCTTGTGTAGCCGTTCATGACTGCAAACTTTCGTTCTGCTATTGAGGTTCACCGATGTTTGTTTTAACGCATCATTTCGTCTTCCCTATTGGCAATTTGGAGTCGTTGTTTTGCCTTCAGATCGCAGGCATATTTTGACGCTATCACTCTCACCTGACGTCCTTTGTGTGCACTTGATTGATTCCTCATTTGTTCTGTTCTTATTCGCTTTAATAGTCCGCATGCTTTCCGCACTCTGGTTGGCTTTCATGTTTGTGCGTTATGCTATATAACGAACTGGTTTCCCTATGTAATAGAACCCTTAAATCTCTATCCCTGCTCGTTCGTGTTCTCACTACCGTTAGCAGGTGGAATCAGTCGTGGGGCTCCGACACAAGAGATTGGCTAAGTGAGCTCAGTATATCCCGTTCAGCATTTACTTTCACGCGGAGATTAAAGTTTGTATGGCCGTGTAACGGACAACATAATGTCGCTATGGAAAAGGTACGGCGCTTAGATAGACCTCTTTTATCAGAACGCAGTGGACGATGTGAACTACAAGCGTGGCATAGCCGAATAAAATGTTTTAAGTGTTAGGCAGACAGTGAAAGATAGAGTGTAGACGGCTGGTGTTTCTCTCTAGTATTCAACTGTAGGTAGAGCTGTAAACTTGATGGGTGGCTTGCGCTGCACCACCCACAGCTCCAACCACACACGTTATATCAAGAGTAAAACCGGAGGAATAAAACAGGGAGTCATATGGATGGGAGCAAAGTTTCATCGACGGAGCCCGCCAACACTACTTCAAATGCAAACACAAGCATGCTGTATTTAGGAATAAATCGCACACAAATCGGTAGCTGGACCGTAGTCCGCTCCACATTCAGTGCGTGAAACCACTCTTCGAGCCTAGCATGGCAACAAGAACCGGGCAACCGTCCCCTCCACAAACGACCATCTATCTCGTGGAGCCAGTATGGATGAGGTTGTGGGTAATACACAGGTAGGCACCTTGCCAACATGCACAACAAGCGAAGCCGTATCGCGGATGAACAACAACAACCAACCAATTAAAACGACGCGATCAAATAAGAAATCGAGTGATACATAAGTATGATGACGTAACCCTACAATAAATGAGCATTTGAAATAACTTGGCTGTCAACAACTACATGTTAATTGCAAGAGGAAAAAAAATATATTTCAAGTGTATGCCACAAACGCGAAAATGCTACCAAAGTTAACCGCAATTTGCTTAGCGACGCGTGCAAGTTTATAGAATACAGTTCAGGTAGATATTTATTTGAGATAAAAAGCATTAGGGCAATATAATAAACCCACCACTTTAAATTATAAGACTCAGCATGCAAGCACGCAGTTAGTAGATCAAATGCAGCGTACCTACAAAAGCTGCACCGGTTCTACCTACATTCTGTTCAGGACACGTCGCCGTTTCTGTGTTGGCCCCGGGTGGCCTCGCTCATGGCTCACTAGATCTGCCCGACTCAACGACTCGCGACGCATCGTGCTGCAGCACTATGCGCTCGATGTCGATGAAATATAATTCATCGGCGCCTGTCACTTCCGCACCTGCCGCTTCTTCTCCGCATGAACGAGGGCTTTGTCCTAAACCTCGGCAACAGCTTTCCTGATCAGATCGCGCCATGCACGCCGATCAACCGCTTTCAATTCCCATAACCTGCAATCAAGATTAGAACGTGAGGGGCTCACTTTGCTCATGTGATGGTAACGAAGCTTCGGTTTCCCAACATGCTGCTTCCCAACACTTAGCTGACCATTTAATAGCTGCTTCGGTATCCGCGTCGAATCCACACGCCACCGAGCCACCTCAGGTGTCTCAGCAAATGTGTGCAGTTCACTGCATACATTCCACTTTGGCGCAATACTTCCGTGTCTGCAACTCTGTCGCACCAACCGATACGCAGAATCCGTCGCAAATGCTGTTGATGGAACCGCTCGAGATACCTCACATCTCCCCGGTACATCGCCCAAGTTTCACTGCTGGATAGAAGAATGGATGGCACCATGGATTTGCACACCATGAGCTTCGTGCTAACGATCAGCTGATGTTCGTTCCACACTCGGTACTCAAGCTTCCCGAATGCCGCCCTTGCCTTCAAGGCGCGGAAACGAAGCACACTGTGAAACTGCTGGTCAGTCAACTACACACTCCCAAGGTAGCAGAAACAGGAGGTGGTTTCCAATATTTCAGAACCAGTGCTGATTTGCGGCAATATTGTAGATTGCACCTCCGGTGAAGGCTGAAATAGACAGGTACTTTTGCTTGTGTTGATGTTGAGCCCGAATTTGGCCGCTGTCAAAGCCATAGCAGTAGTCATGTGCTGCAACTCATCCGCCCTGTGTGCAAACAACGCACAGTTTTCAGTGAACAGCAACATACGGATAGTTGTCCCGCAGACTAGGGTCCGCGCACCGAAACGACGGATGTCCAGCAACCCACCACCAATACGGTGCTCCACACGAACACCGTAAGCACAAGCCGCACAAGACATCATGGCATGAAGATAAAGGTTAAATAGGGCATGAACTAAGATAAAGCCTTGCTTCACACCAGTGACAACTGCAAACTCATCCGAGGTCTGTCCAATCGGCTGCACCCTCGCCCGCATACCACTGTGCAGACATTCAATTAAACTTACAAACTTACGCGGACAACAAAACTTGCACAACGCCAGCCACAAAGCCTCGCTGTTTACTGTATCAAATGGCTTGATGAAATCGAAAAACAGGGAGTAAAACGGCTGGTGTCATTCTCTACACTTCTCCTGCAAGTACGGAGTCGCAAAAACCAGTATATAATGACCTTGTAAAAAGCAAGTATCAAAGAAGCTATCGCAATAACACAAACAGCTTAAAAATGGAAGTGATTACCGCTTCTGTTAAGGTCTCTAGGTAGAGCCAACATCTACTTAAGCCTGAAGCGAGTTTCGACTAAACGTTCTGAATGCAAACGCAGCCTACACATTGGAGCAATATAATCCGACACAATGTTGAGAATGTTTATCCAGTCTAGTTCACAAAACACAGTTTGGTGTCGCAACTCTGCGACTGCCTCCACTCAATATGGGTAGTGAGAACACGAACGATCGGGTAAAAAGCAATGTTCACACCGTACGCCAAACCGATCACCAAGTGCCTGTGTGTGCCGCTCAATCACAAGCTTCAAATTAGGGCATATACAAAGGCTATGCAGAGAGTCTGACATTCGATCAATCAAGAATATGCCACTTTACAAGCAGGTTAGCGCACTGTACCAAGCTTTTTGCGTGTCACATTTTCGAAATCGCGTGCAGTGCTTTCAAGTTAACGAGGCTAAGAACGCTGTTTTGACATCGTTGACACTCTCATTGGTCATGGGACGTTAGCCAATGAGACATCGGTTAGAAGCCCCCAGCATAAGCGCCAGACAGTCCAATGAAAGTGGTCGAGCACCACCTTCTGTTCTATTTTGATGCCTTTCTGAAGGAAACCTCGATAATTCGTCTCCAAACTGAAGCCGTCCAATGGGCAACTTGTGATGCCTGTCTAAGGAGGAGATCCTAGCTACCACATGATCAGTAGCTTAAGCCGTAGCCAGTGCGGACAGACAAACTAACCAGCACCTGAAGTGGTCTATACTTAGTGATCGCTAGCAGCTACCTGGTGGTGGCTTATTCAGCGGCCTAACCATGTTGGCGTAGACAGGCAATCTTCTAACTGGTATTCTGCAGTTCAGCAATGGCTGCTAGGCGGTTAGACAATTTTATGCGATTGTTATTGTGACGATCATGAGGGACATTGTTCCCATTGAAGTTGGTAGACCAGCCTTAAGCTGCACAACGAAAGTCCTATGTTTGCTTACTTGTATCACAGTTGATGATTAAACAAAAAATAAGAGGATTCCAAGTATGGCGTTGACACGACATTAGTGCGTGTTCGTTTGTCTCCACACCCATGGGCGACTTTAATAATCAGTTATCGCTTCGGTGTCTCCGTGTATGGCGTTATGTAAAGGTCATAGGAACCTATGTATTCTTAGGATAATTAGGCTTTACTTTCAAATGGACGCCCATAAGTGTTGAGACGCTTTGACAAGTGGCTCTCCGAATGGCACCATTAGAAGCACAGTCAATGCAGATGAAACCTTCGTATAACGTCCATGGACTGAAATGCCATCCTCATGAAATCGGCATTACTCAACAATGAAACACCTAAAGAGGTTACAATGACTACGATATTTATACATGTCACATTGTCCTGCTAGAAAAATCGCAGGGCTGATAATTAGTGGCGTCGCACACATTTTACCCTGGTAATTCAGGTGAGTACTTGGAACAGACAAACACTGTTCTCTCACCCACGGGCATTCTCACAATGTGTTTGCAAAGGCAACCGCGCCCACTAATCCCGCAATGGACCACTGTTTCAGCTAGTCTTAGAAGCAGTCATGTATGTACGTCGTGACACAAGTTGTTATCGACTCGGCAACTACTTGGAAACATTTTGTCATTGGAAAGTAGGTAATTCCGGAGGCATTGTTGAATGAGGAGAATTGCTCCAAACTCTATGCTTACTATGCGTATGCAATGCCAATGGGAGACATAATACGTGATTGGCCATGCCGCCAATCTGGCGTAAGCAGCTTTCACCACCATCAGCTTCATCATGCTGCCCCTCAATATAGGTAAGATGAAGTTCGTGTGCGCTTCTCTCGAACTATCCTGCGTCCGTCGCATTTGGGCTTGGAGCTTGCGGCCAGAATCTGTCGTGCAACTGTACAGTTTGTACGCACACGCGCACACGCATGCACGTACACACACAGGCACGCACGCGCCTGGACGCGCAAGTTGGTGGGGCACAGAGAGCAAGGCCACAGCCTTCGGCCGGGTGAACGACACGCACCATCAAGAGCATGGTTTGCAGTAGCTTCCACTGCATTTGCAATTCGGGTTGCAATGGCCTGAAAGTGTCTTGGACACAATGCAGTCACCTTATTTCTTCTTCCTTGCTAATCGGTTTCTGTGGTTCCGCTTAAAATTATCCTTGTCCAGTTTAGGTACATTCATATACACACGTCCTATGGATCTACACTGTCTATTTCCTCAAATCTCCATTGGGACAATAATGTGTTTTCATTTTTTAGTGGAACTGAACGCATTTTTAAATTGCATAAAACGATGTGTATGCGATCGAATCTGTAAACTAGAAGTCATTGCAAAGGAATATATTATTTTCAGATTCCTCTCTAGACTTGTACACTTGCATATGGTAAAACAAGGTTGTTAACCACCACACAAGAGTCAATCAGTTCACAATCATTAATCACTGGTGACCATTGTCCTTCATAGTTGCTACGTGTACACTGTTGGGTGGGCCCAACGACAAAGTGCTTCTGAACCAACTCTGGCCAATTTGCAAGCACTTTCCTGAGCTCCGGGCTCATACAACCGCATCGCGATGGCCAGAGTGGATTCAAGAAAATGACTACGAATGTACTTTGACTGATCGTTCGGCGTCTGTTCGACGACCTAGAACGACTCGGTCTACTTTGTGGTTTGGCCTTGTTTGATCATATGAGTGGAGAAGTTGGTTGGCCGTTGACACTTAATCACTAGCCTAGTTGCATATTTTCCCCTCAGACTTCTTTACAGGCGAGTCCTAGTACGACTAAGGTAACCTGTTCCAAATGAAAGGAGAATGAGTATATGTACACTAATTTGGGGTGAACAGAACTCTTGCATTTATGGCTAGTTTTTCCGATCGGGCAGCGAGTTAACAGGTTTGTTAGATTGGCTGCTAGGAAATATGTCTGGCGCCTCTATGATTGTACATAAACGGGTGGTGAAGTGAAACTGCTGAGAATACAGGAGGTTGAGGTATCCTATGTTGGGCTGACACCCCGGGGAACCATCTATATCCTACACGAAGACGGTCCAAACTTACAGAACCACTACTGGATTGCACGGCTTCCAGTTCTGCAGATAAAACATTTCCTTTACCATCGGAGATACGGACGTTGTTCCAGCAATATGCACCAGTATTTGAGAAAACGAAGGAACGAAACTTTACTGGTGGAAAAGTTAATAATCGACATCCCAGCTGTCACACAGCCATGATTCATCAAATATCAGTCTCTGAAGAAGATAGAAGAAGTTGATCGCTTACAGGAAAGTAGCGTGATACAGTCAAGAGGATTTTCTGACCAGGATACACAATTTGTTTCAGCACTCAAGCTTGATGGATTGGTTCGAATCTGTGGTGACTGCAAATTTGCCGACAACCGGATGAAAACTACCTCATCCGAAAATTGATGACTAGGCTCTGGCCGGTGCCGGCAAATATTTAGCAACATCTGAACTCTCATACGCCTATCAACAACTAACATTACAAGAAAATCAGTACCCACCCGGGTTTTCTCTGTTCTAACAGCTTACTACTTGGCATCCACTGAACTCCGGCCATTTTACAGCGAAGGATAAGCATCAAAACAGGCCAGTCTAAAGCGTTCATGTACCTAGACGATATCCTGGTTACCGGAACCAAAATTGACGAGCATGTAACATTTATCCAATGGTTTTGGACTGCCTGAAGGGGAATGGTTTGAGACTGGAAGGTGTAACATTTGCATTCCAGGCACCCAGTCTTGATTATTTGTGTTTTGACATAATTTCACTATAGAAGAAAGCAACTGGCGTGGGAATTCTGCCTATTCTTGAGGCACCATAACCAAGGAACCCACTGGAATTGAGATCGTTATTTGGATGTACAACCATTACTCGAGCTTTTTTCGGTTATCAGCCCCAGGGCTGCACACTTGAATCGTTTCTTATACTAGTGCCCTCATTTAATGTGATTTGAGTCAGAAGAAGTAGCTTTGAGCTAGGACTATGTGTGTTGTCCAATCAGCCAGTTCTGGTCCAGCTTTCTCCCGGAACTACATGACGTTGACATGTGATGCATCACCCTACGGAGCTGTTTAGATGCAGCCTGAAGTGATAGGAGCAAGCAAATCGATTGCAGTTACCTACTGGACCCTATTATAGGCCGAGTAATATTACCCTCAAATTGACATGGAAGATTTGGCCGTCGTATTTGGGGTTCTCCATTTTCACCAATACCTCTGTTACGGACATTTTGACTATTCAAGCAAGCCATTTTCCCCCCATACATGTTTTGAGTTTTGCCCCATTGTTCTGTTTAAGCAAATTCTCCATATGCAAGCAAATTCCGGTTGATTATTTCCACTCTTCACGCTTCACTCAGTGACACTAGCTCAACCTGAATTTCTGTTTGACAATGGCCTCTACCATTGTGAATTTACTCGCGGAGTTTGGTCCCCGGAGATCTGCCTGAGTGAACGGATTGTTTGATTTATCGTTTGAACGGCTTCAATGTGCCTGTGGCACGGCTCCATCAGTTTATCCATGTGATTGGTACTTGTCGGACCTGTTGAGCTGGATTGTTTCTGACTATTGCAATTTGAAAAAGGATTGTTATACGCCTTTGTTTTGGACACTGTTGTAATTAGCATCTTATTTGTTGCCGTAATCTTTTGCAAAAAACACCATAGTTATTCTCAGTTTTATTTTATCAATTGACCCTGGGATTTTTCCGAGTCACTCAAAGCCAAGACCGAATTGTCAGTAACAGTGCTCAACCCAAGAATTCTTTGTTCTACTTTCGGAGCCTGAACAGTTTCATAACGAATAAGGTCGACAAAGAAGACAGCTGGTGATATTGAATAAATTCGGCAAGTTGAACCCTTTGCTATTGCCGCAGATGATGTCGCTTCTCGCTCTAGTTTGTCAGTTAACCCAAGTGCTAGAGAGTGCAGCAGAGTTAGCATTGATTCTAATGTCTCAAGTAACGCGTTGAAACTGGAAAAGCGGAGAAAGCAACAGTTGATGTGTGCAGGTATGTAGGTATCTGCAGGAGCGCCCATGGTGCGCTGAGACTGGTGGTGGCTAGATCCTGACAGACAATCTACCCACTGCCGCTACTGATGTGTCGTGGGCTCATGTCCTGGACGCCTCCGCGTTGTGACCGCTGGTTGGGAGTTGGGTTACGTCCCTCTATCTGCTAAGATCTTGGACACCAATCCGCATGAGTAAGTGAACTGTCCATGTGCTGGACCCGCTGCCTTACGGGTGTACATTTAGTCGAAGGCTTCGGCTGAAGGCTCGAGACGTTCTCCCGTCAGCTGTGGGTTCCCTGCAAGTATCATAGTCCATCCTCTTCGGAGGTTAGGATGTGCTTGATGACCCACTTCCAGTAAAACCTAACCATGGGCGACAACAGGTCTACAGGCTAAAAACTCACCGCTCCATTGGCGTAGAGAACGAGCGCCACGCATTTTTTCTGACGGTAGTAGGGCACCACCAGCTGCTCAAGGGTTTGCTACTGCCCGCTTCAAGCTAGGCAGCCCCTGGTCAAATTGGTGCAAACCTTCCAAAACTCCCCTGCGTCTGGTCGTGGTTGCACGTGCGTACCTTACTACGGTCGCAAAACATATAATAATTGTTCCAGTACCTCAAAGGCTGCGTGTGACAGACCTCAAGCAGAATCCAATCCGTCTCTGCAATCACATTCCCGAGCTGGATCTGCTCCCCACTGCCTTGTGGGTCAGGCTATTGAGCCAAAGGCTCCGGGAAAAGTCCCACAAGCCAAATTCTAAATCATCCACCGCCTTGTGGCTCAAGCTATTGATCAAAAGTCTGCGGATGGAGTCTCACAAGCAAATCTTCGAAGCACGTCCGCCACCCCGCGTGCGATTCCCTACCAATGCAATCGTATGCCTGCGCGTAAAGCACTCAGCATCGGGTGCTGGAGCCTGCGCACAATACTGGACCGGAACTCGAGCGAGCGCCCAGAGCGACACACTGCACTGGTCGCGATGGAACTGGCACGCTATATCATCGATCCGGCGGCGCTCATTGAAACTCGGCTCGCTGAGCAAAGTAAATTGCATGAAGCAGATGCTGGCTACATGTTCTACTGGATGGGAAACGCCACCTCAGCACCACATGCGCATGGGGTCGGATTTGCAATATCCGATCGCCTAAATGGTCAGCTGGTGGGTGAAACAAGAGGCATCTGCGCGCGCCTGATGAGTGCGCGCTTACGACTGGGAAGAGGTAAGTTTGCCACTTTTATCCTGATGACACACGTGATCAATTCTACACTCAGTTATTCTCCGTGATACCGTCTGTGCCGAGGTGCGACCGACTATTTCTGCTGCGTGATTTCAACGCACGCGTTAGACGTGATGCACCAGTGTGGACAGGTGTCGTCGGTGCGCTCGGCATTAGTTTATCGAATGCGAACGGTGACAGGCTGCTCTCATTGTGTGGCCCTCACGGTCTGACGAGCAAGAACATTCGGTTTGCGCTAAGTACTAGTGATAGAGTAATTTGGACGCATCCACGGAGTGGTCACGCTCACCTCCTCGACTATGTCACTGAACGTCAGCGTGAAATGCGTGAAGTGCGCATGACACTTGTAATGCGTGGAGCTATGGTACTGATCACAAACTGGTGCCGACCAAACTGTGCATATATTGTCCTAAATCTATGTATTGCACTCCCGCTGTGAATCGACGTACATTTAACATTCCTTCCTCGGTACTGCGGCGAAACGTGTTGTGTTGGAGAAGGCGATGGCTGCACGCCTGTATGATGTGGAATGCATAACCACAGTTGGCGACCTTTGGCACCACTTCCGCGACCAGATGACAGCTGCTGCCTAGGCGACTGTCGGGCGCACATACTGTGGGCGTCCTGATTGGTGTGATCAGAACATTGTGACGATTAGCGCATTGGTGTCTGAGAGGAATGCAGCATTTGCTGCACATATGACCGACCGCACCAACTTCGGAATGAAGAGAAAGTTAGGGAGAATTCGAGGACGACTGACCCAAGAGTTCTGTTGCGTACAAATGCATGGTGGACGGGGAAGATGAAGCAGGTGGAATGCTACACCGAAAGCCGCCAACACAAGGAATTCTTTGAATCCTTGAAGGCGGCTAATGGACCGAGGTTGGGACCGCTGAGGACATTGATCGCTGTTAGCTCATGCGTTACCTGCAGACAGATTGCAGACATAATGCAAACCTGACGGAAACACTTTGGCTGTCTCATGAACAACCCTTCAGAGATCGACTGGCTAACATTGAACGGCCGGAAGCAGCACGATATTAAAGTGAATTTGGTGGTTTGCCGACACAGGATGAGACGCAGAGAGCATTTGCTAAGCTGCGAAACAGTAAGTGTGCGGTGCTGACGAGATCCCGCTTGAAGTATTGAAACACGACGGATCCACTTTGGTGATTGCGCTGCACCACTTGGTGCAACGCGTGTGGATTGAGGAGCAGGTGCCTACTGAGCGGAATGATGCTACCACTGTACAAGCGCAAAGGGAGCAAGCAATGTTGCACGAATTATTGGGGCATCAACTTGTTGCGTTGTGTGGGCAAGGTGATTGCCCGAATACTGCCCAACAGCCTCGTCAGTCAGGTTGTGGAACCGAACGCGGCAGAAAAGGTGTGTGGATTCCGTTTGGGTCGCGGCACTATAAATACGGTGTTTGCGGCCGTCAGTTGCAGGAGAAGTGTAGAGAATGACACCAGCCGTTTTACTCCCTGTTTATCGATTTCACTAAGCCGTTTGATACAGTGAACCGCGAGGCTTTGTGGCTGGTGTTGTGCAAGTTTTGTTGTCCGCGTAAGTTTGTAAGTTTAATTGAATGTCTGCACAGTGGTATGCGGGCGAGGGTGCAGCCGATTGGACAGACCTCGGATGAATTTGCACTTGTCACTGGTGTGAAGCAAGGCTGTACCTCAGTTCATGCCCTATTTAACCTTTATCTTCATGCCATGATGTCTTGTGCGGCTTGTGCTTACGGTGTTCGTGTGGAGCACCGTATTGATGGTGGGTTGCTGAACATCCGTCGTTTCGGTGCGCGAACTCTAGTCTGCGAGACAACTATCCGTATGTTATTGTTTGCTGACGACTGCCCGTTGTTTTCACACAGCGCGGGTGAGTTGCAGCACATGACTACTGCTATGGCTTTGACAGCGGCCAAATTCGGGCTCAACTTTAACACAAGAAAAAGCACCTGTCTATTTCAGCCTTCACCGGAGGTGCAATCTACAATACTGCCGCAAATCAGCACTGGTTCTGAAATATTGGAAACCACCTCCTGTTTCTGCTACCTTGGGAGTGTGTTGTTGACTGACCAGCAGTTTCACAGTGTGCTTCGTTTCCGCGCCTTGAAGGCAAGGGCGCCATTCGGGAAACTTGAGTACCGAGTGTGGAACGAACATCAGCTGATCGTTAGCACCAAGCTCATGGTGTGCAAATCCATGGTGCCATCCATTCTTCTATCCGGCAGTGAAACTTGGACGATGTACCGGGGAGATGTGAGGTATCTCGAGCGGTTCCATCAACAGCATTTGCGACGGATTCTGTGTATCGGTTGGTGCGACAGAGTTGCAGACACGGAAGTATTGCGCCAAAGTGGAATGTATGCAGTGGACTGCACACATTTGCTGAGACACCTGAGGTGGCTCGGTGGCGTGTGGATTCGACGCGGATACCGAAGCAGCTATTAAATGGTCAGCTAAGTGTTGGGAAGCAGCATTTTGGGAAACCGAAGCTTCGTTACCATCACATGAGCAAAGTGAGCCCCTCACGTTCTAATCTTGATTGCAGGTTATGGGAATTGAAAATGGTTGATCGGCGTGCATGGCGCGATCTGATCAGGAAAGCTGTTGCCGAGGTTTAGGACAAAGCCCTCGTTCATGCGGAGAAGAAGCGGCAGGTGCGGAAGTGACAGGCGCCGATGAATTATATTCTATCGACACCGAGCGCATGGTGCTGCAGCACGATGCGTCGAGAGTCGTTGAGTCGGGCAGATCTAGTGAGCCATGAGCGAGGCCACCCGGGGCCAACACAGAAACGGCGACGTGTCCTGAACAGGATGTAGGTAGAACCGGTGCAGCTTTTGTAGGTACGCTGCATTTGATCTACTAACTGCGTGCTTGCATGCTGAGTCTTATAATTGAAAGTGGTGGGTTTATTATATTGCCCTAATGCTTTTTATCTCAAATAAATATCTACCTGAACTGTATTCTATAAACTTGCACGCGTCGCTAAGCAAATTGCAGTTAACTTCGATGGGATTTTTGCATTTGTGTCATATTCCTTAAATATAATTTCTGACGTCTTGAAACTATGGCAGATTTTCGGCAACCAAGTTATTTCATATGCTCATTTATTGAAGAGCTATGTCGGCATATCTGTACGCATCATTCGATATATTTTATTGGATATTGTCCTTTTAACTGATTGGCTGTTTTTTGATAACGCCTGTGTGGTTGCTGTTGATATGCATGCTTACAAGGTGCCTACCTCTCCATTACGCACTTGCTACTCCATACTGGCTCCACGAGACAGATGGTCGTTTCTGGAGTTGACGGGGTGCACGGTCCCTGTGGCCGTGCTGGGCTCAAAGAGTGGTTCCATGCACTGAATGGGGAGAGGACAACGGTTCAGTCACCACCTGGTGTGCGATTGATTCCCATCTACAGCATGCTTGTGTTTGCCTGTGAAGTAGTTTTGGCCGGCTGCGTTGATGAAACGTGGCTCCCATCCACTTGCCCCCGGTCTTATTCCTCCTGGTTTACACTGGATATAAGGTGTGTGGTTGGAACTGTGGGTGGTGCGGCGCAAGCCACCCATGGTCCTTCTGTAGGTGCGGGCATCCTGTGGCGCGCCACAGTGAGAATCCTATCCGAAACCGAATTCCGCCAACCATCGGCAATTGTCTAACGAACAGACATAGAGCCAAACAAAACCATGGAAGTCGTAGGAAGAATACAGATTTACTTACCACATTCTCATCATCATGGCGCATTGCTGAAGGCGAGCAACACAGTTGCGCTTTTGTGACGTGAGAAGAATGGAACAGCTTTGTTATTTTTTCACACTTTCTTTTTCATTCTTTTTAACGTTTTAATGGCTAACTATTAGACCTCTGGATTTAATCAAGTATGTTCACAAATAATTCCACTGGTTTCGACTACGCGCCATATCCTAAATTGTTGTCAGCCTTTGGCACTCTCTGGTCTTTGGCCCCCACCAGACTCGTATGTGGATCCAACGGCAGCAAGACGTGAATTCAAAGCTTTTTTTATATGCTGACGCCAAGTAGACGGCTGACCAACATGCGGTCTCTTTTAGCCAAACCCTGCACGAACGAAAACGGCGCCATAATTCAAGTGCTCAGCTAACATACGCGAGCTTGCGCGAGCCATCTTAGCTGACGCAGCGAAAGCAACTGGTTGAGTGACATACTCGCATCCCTAAGATACAACGTCGAAATTCACCACTGGAACTACGTCGTTGACACCACACACAAGCAATCCTCCTCAAGCATTCATTGTCAAAAGCTGAGAGCCGGCGCATGTCAGCCACGCGGACTGGCCACGACTCACTTCCATATAGCAACACCGCCCGAACGGTGGCACTGTACGTGCGACCATTTACCAACAGGGAGATATCCCGACGAAGCCACAAACGCTTCAGGTTGACAAAAGCTGACCGAGTTTTGGCGATGCGGAGAGAAGATTCCTTCTCCATAGACCCTCCAGCAGGCACGCAGTTGCCTAGGTAGACATAGCTATGCACTTGTTCTAGCTGTGTACCACCAAGAGTGAGCATGGGAACAGGCGAGTGCTAATTCTGGAGCAGATCCTTACATTTCGACGGAGCAAAACACAGACCGAACTTAGATGCCTCAATCGCCAAAGGGTTTATAAGGGGTTGCATGCTCAGTGAGTCGTCACCAAGTAAGGCAATGTCATCAGCATAATCTAAGTCAGTCGCTCGCTTGCCCGGTAGTAGTTGTAGTCCATGACTTGGTAACCTTCTAAAGCTCTTGACAGGACGTCTACAACCGCAAAATTGAAGAGAAAAGGGGACATAGGGCAGTCCTGTGGTGTACCGCTATTGTCAAACAATGATGATGAAAGCTTGCAATAGACCGTCACTCTGCCGGAGATGTGGAGGTAAAGTGCGCATAGGATGGCTATGTACTTTTCTGGGTTTCCGTTCCTTAACAAGCAACGCTACAGCGCAGGTCAATCAACCTAATAGAATGCAGCACGGATGTCTAAGAATGCAACGATGGTATAGCTTGGTTCGAGCTGGCGGTGCTCGAGGATATGGCGGAGCCTGAATATTTGATCCACGTACCCACGGACACGACTGAAGGCAAATTGTTCTTCTCGGTACCACGATTCACGAATCCGGGAACGTCTACAGACTAGAATGGTCTCGAAAAGCTTGGAATCAACCGAAATGAGACTAATCCCTCGGTGATTGATATATGAATTGCTAGCACCCTACTTAAAAGTCGGGACAGTAACTGAATCGCACCAGGAAGAAGACAACCTTCCTTCGTACCAGATTTTGGAGAAGTATGAGGTTACCTGGCTGATGATAACTGCGCTCCCATACTTGAACAGCTCCGGAGGAAGTCCGTCTGAGTCGGCAACCTTAAATATTTTCAGAGGTCAAATCGCGAGACGAACGCGTACTGGGTGGATCAAGTGTGATGACCCAGGGCGAGCGGCTTGGTTCGCAGAACATATAAATGGACGGTGATGGTCATTTCAAATGGAAATGAAAGAGTCTGGCCGATCAACCCATACGTCTCTGTAGGATGACAATCGACGAACCATCCGCTTCGCAAAACGTTTTACTAACACCATGTTTCTTGTGGCCAGTGGATCGAATGGGCTGGAAGAGCTTGCGAGTATTGCCAGGCAGGGCAGCGGCCTCCATTTCCGAAATGCGCTGAGACAACCTGGCATCACGATCACTGCGTAGGCTTCGTTTGAGCTGCTGGCTGACATAACGGCGCACTCCATTATGGTTGGACTCCGCAAGAATACTCCTGCGACGATCAAATAGATCCAAGGAGCGCATGGAGATCCAGGCCCGGAAGAGATCATGGTGTTTTGCATAAACTTGCAGTGTTCGTCAATTTCTTGTGGAGGGGCACCACTGTGTGCATCGGCCAGGGAAGCTTGATGGCTCTGCTGTACCGAGTGACTAATAATAATAATAACAACAATAATAATACATATATTTCTCGTGATGAGAGAAACTGTATCAATAGGGGCACAGATCCATTTGTACAGAAGAATCCATGCTCTTGCCTGGGTGACATGCATAGGTGGAGTATTGGGATATGCATTTCACGTATTAACATTCTGCCGGATGCTTGAGGCCAAAGCCTAGTTTTGAAAACATTGGTGGTTATGCGTTTTTGCACCCCTCTTGGAATAGCTCATGGAGGGATTTTTCCCATATGAATATAGAGCTTAGGGTAGTTAGACCAAGGTAATTGACGAGTCTGCTACTAAATGTTGCCACATTGTCACGTGACCTGAGGGTTATTGGTAGTTTGTTCCACAGATAGCTGTATCTTACCAGGAAGAAATTAGAGCGGACGTTCGTTCTCGCCTTCGGTATATTCAGTGTAAAATCTTTGTTGCGAAGCGCTCGAGTTGAGCAATATTGTAAATTGAGTGTAGGGAGGTTGGAATAGGTCAGTTTGTGTAACATGTTGAAAAGCAGCTACAAGTTGTGCTTCACTCGTCGAATCCAAAATGGTTCGAGATGAAGTTCATTGGACCGTTCACGATAACTCATAGTAGAGTGTTTACCAATCAGAATTTTAATAAATGACGTCTGCAGGTGCTCCAAAGCAATTCTGTCACTCTTTCTCATATTTCCGTATATTATGCTACAGTATTCGTGGATGGGGGAAGTGAGTACCTTGAAAAGCTCAACTAGCGCGAGTTGTGTGAATTTTGTTTGATGTATTGAACATAGACTGTCTGGTACTTGCTACATGGTATTGGGCCTGTTCGAAGAAGCTGAAGGTAGACGAGTACCTAATGCCAAGATCTCGCGTGGACAACTGTGTAGGGACACGTTCATTGTATAGGGTGATAGATCCTTCGGGGTTGAAGCAGCCAAAAGATATGATGCTTAGCCGAGCGGTTCATCGCCCATGTGCAGTACCATGACTCAAGGAAATTTGAATCATCTTGAATGAGCAGTAATGTCCCGTGAAGCTCGCCACGCCAAAGCTTATAGACGATTTTGATACCGTCAGCAAATAAAATTGATGTATCATGTTGTACAGTTGTGGTGATGTCATTAGGTAGAGCAAAAAGAGTAAGGGACCGAGCATGCGCGTGGGGAAGAGCGATAGTCACCTAAAGTGACTACCTGATGACGAGCGCTCAGGTATGGCGATAGCCAACCTAGGAATGGGTCCCGAATCCCAAAGTGTTCCAATTTGTGTAACAATCGCTTATGCGGTACGCGGTCGAACACTTGGTGTATGTCAAGAAACAAGATTACTATTGTATAACCGAAGTCGATTGCTTCTGATATGTGATTAAAGTAATGCAGTTGACAGGAGGTGCACGATCGCTTATTGAGAAAACCATGCTGCGAATTGCTGATCATGCCAATAAAATCAACAAAGTTCATAATCTGCATTTTGACAAGCTTTTCAAATAGCCAAGCGATTGTCTGAGTGTGGTAGATTGGTCGGTAGTTATCAATCGTTCGTTTGGGACCTTTTTTATGCCGAGGCATAATAAATGACGTGTTCCATTGGTCTGGAAAGTTGCCAGGTTCCAGCGATAGAATGAACGTGCTCATCAGGAACAATGGTATATCAGGCCCTCCTAGTTTAATGGTGGATGGTGAAATGCCATCAGACTCCAGTTTGGAAGAAGGCCTGATTGATTTGACGATTTGTTGGATAGCGTTGAGCGAAATATCGACTCTGCTTATTAGGTTTGTTACTGTGAACTCTGTACACACAGGCACCAGGTCAGCTTCGCTACTCATGGTAGTGACAAAAAAGTCGCTGAATACTTCACAGATTTCGACTGGGTCATGTAGTAAGTGACTCCTACCGTCAACAATTTCGGTAATTAAAGGATAGCGGTCACTCGTTCTACGATGCAGTATTTTGACAACTCCCTATCATTGCAGCTTGTCCGTAGGGTTATATGTTCTTCATTTTTCCCCATGTTAATTACGTGTTTGACTCATAGGTGGGTTAGATCCCACGGCTACGTTTGTCGATAATAACCACAATTCAACCAGCGTGTCCAGACGTGCAGCAGATCCAAGCTGGCGGGCGCAGACGTCAGCTGAGCTAAGCAATGTGAACTCTGAAATTAGCAAGCGAACCTCCACCAAATTTACACAGATTGAAGAACACACCAAAAGGAAAAGATTGGTGTACAATTCACACAGAAAAATCACGTATAACAGAGTAATCCGGAAGAAAAACTGGAATCCGACACGGTAAGATCGTTTAGTTGTATCCATCTTACAGTGCTTCGTTTTTGCGACCCTCCGAAATTCTTGCAGCTATTCGCACAAACAAGAGCATGGTACCAGTCAATAAATGCGGATGAGATTAATTTGCCGTCTTTTACACAATCACGTCATCTGAAACTGATTGCAATGTGATCAATCTGAGATCAATTTTGGGACACAGTTTGTGGTCGCCAAGTAACGGAACGTCTCCTCGAATGTTGAAAACTGGTGCTCGGCAGAAATAAACGATTGTCTTTGCACAATATGGGAAGTCTCTCGCCATCATCCGAAGGTCACTCATCCAGCGCATGACGACCACTGAGTTGACTTTCGCATTACAATAGACGACCGACCTGTGCGCTGAGATTCTTAGCAAAGGCAACAATATCGGATTTTCAAGCTCTGCCCAAGAGCCGGTAAAGTACACGGTAGAAATCGTCCTTGACCGAGTCGGGACTGCAGACAGTAGGAACGTAAGCCAAGACTATAAACAAGTTGCCTCTTTCCTCACGATGTCTGTTGATTCTGCATGATCCCCGAAACCGAAGTGCAAACACTCGGCTATTAATTGGAAACCAGTCCAACAGTGCGGCTTCGGCTTTGCTGCTTAAGCCTAAACCAGCACCAGCTAAGCCTGCTGCAGCTGCCTCGGTGTCACTAGATAGACGTAGGTGAAACATGGCTCAGCGGTCTATGGGAGATCACAGCTCAAATATAGTACTGGAGTCTTGTAAGCGTGCTTCGGAAAGACAGCAAACATCGATCGCAAGGGATTCCAAGCTATGCGCAAGGCTAGCCTGCTGGCTGATCTGCATGAGTGTAAGTACATTGAAACATGCCAAGTGGAAGGAGGACCGAGACCGAAGGAGGACTACTGGACGAACTCTGCTGTTGTCGACGAATTACGAGAAACATGAATCAGCTGGTAACGGATAACAACGATTGGCAGCCAGTGAACGGGTGGTGTGTGAATAAGGTGTGAGGCTAGCAGAAGTTAAGGCAGCTGAACGCGATATAGCAGACGAATAACGATGATTTTGTTAATGGGCGTGATACTACTCGCTTGCCCAAGCAGAAGTAGGGAGTTTTCTCAGGTGAAACCACACCGAGACGTTGGCTAACTCACCTACTCGTAAGGCGGCAGGGCGAATGCAGGGAATCGCGCCCGTTGGGAGGCCGTAATTGAATGTTCAGTTCATACATCTTTTGTTTGGTAAGTTGACAAACAAGGACCCAATCCTCCCCATGAAATCAACACAATTGCTTGAGTACAATGCCAGACCGAGGTGGAAGACTGTCGCTGAACAGTTCGCTGGAACGGGTAGACCCGAACCACCCAGCTGGCACCAGGAGGAGGTAGATCGGCAAGCCGGCCGGAATACTCGATAGCTGAAGTGGAACTGGAACCCTCAAGGTTGGATTTGCAGTACCCGCTCTGAGGGTGGAGTGCGACACGCAATCTCTATTCAGACCTCGGTTCACTTTGAGGTAGACCTCGGTCTATAAAATCACAAGGACAGTATCCGAATTGGAAATGGTTCAATGTTGCTACTCCCAACCCTGACACCCATAACCGGTTTCGTCCGCCTTTTGACTCATCAGGTGGAGATTGCCATCTGATGATTCCTAACGAGGACGAAACCGGTTATGTGGTGTCAGGGTTGTGAGGCGCTACATCGAACCACTTCCATTTCGTAGCGGAACCTTTGTGGAGACAGGATCTGTCAACAATTTTCAAGAGGTGTGCGAAATCATCCTAGAACGGTGTGAACGACAGCGTTATGTTAATGATAGTCATCGAAGCCCCCTAAAGGAGCATAACATCTTGCCTATTGTCCTTGGCCAGACCATTGGTAAACATTGCCGATGGGATTTGCCCAAATTGGAACTCGAATCTGTTGCTCGTAAACCTTTTGGATGTTCATAAAGCACTGTGAGTACTTTGTTGTGAAGAGGGTTCAGGATAGCATGAACGGTTCCCATATTCGTTGTATTAATTTCGAAACCCGGCGAAGGAAGCTATTATCGAGTGTGTTATTTTGCCTCATGATCAGGCCTACGTCCGAGCTAGAATGATGTTTCATGGTTCACTTAGTCAGAATCACGTGGTTGCCAGACCACTTATTGAAGAATTGCTGACGGATCTAAGGCCAATTGCACGTGATTCCGAAGCCGTCTCTTGTCGTTCTTTATAGCTGGAGAATTGTCACATATCTATGACTCAAAATTTGTTTCTATCTGACCTAGGTTCAATTCCAACTATTGAGAGAAGTGTACGTGTCTTGCTTGTGAGTGTGCGAATTAGTTGGGCGCGCGCAGCGGATATCATCTCGCAAGAAGGGAAAGAAATCACGTTCAAGGACATAACGGAATTTGTCTGTGAAGCCCACATGATACGCAGTAGATTTGGACAGATAGCATCGGTGTCTGAGGTGTGATCGTCTAGTGTCCAAGGTCGGTCTATCCCAGCACATAAAAGATATGAGGTAATTATTAATCATTTTGAAAAACCCTGAGTGGTACCGGAACCATTTTGCTTAGATTGTGATGGACAGCCCGATACTCTAATGTGTCGAGGGATTTCAGCTTCAACTCTGCTTGATACATGGGAATTATTAAAACAGAAGCAAGTATGTTACGAATGTCTCGGTAATGGTCATCTGGCAGCCACTAGCACATCGAATGGCACGTGCAACCAATCTGGTTGTAAAGATCGTCGTCAATTATATTTTGAACGAAAGGAGGATACATTGCAAAAACAGATAGCTGTTGCTTTGCTTCAGGCTCTAGAAAAGATATACGACGGCGTAGTACCTGTAAGTCTAAAACGTACATGTGAATCAATTGAGACGTATGCGTTACCAGTGAGTAGTTCAGATAATGGTCGCCATCAAATCCTCATCACCAACTCACTTAGGCCGAGGGTGGGAAACACAACTCAGGTAATGTGTCGCAAAGCAAAAATGTAAGACATTAAGCAATGTGGAGTTAACAGCTACAAACAAGCAACCCGATGCTAATGGCATATTTTCTTGGTTGTTAGAGTAGGAAGCTAACGAGAAGGGGAGGAACGAAGAAACTCACAACACAAACGCCGCTGTGGTCAACTTTTCGCCATGCCAGCTAGCGTATCCAACCCAAAGTGTTCATCAACCTTCGGTTCCCAGCCCGGCAGTCGGGAAAAACCAGCCGACGTCAATTTCGAAACGACTGATTTCATTCCTCTTGACCAAATTACCACTTGGCATCCCCTATTCTCTGTCCATCCGTGCGTCGAGGGAGTCTGTGAGCTAGAATGCGCAACTGGTGGCGCAGCCATCGGAGGCTGGTGCGTGTTATAACGGTCCTGAGCGGTTCACTCGCTTTTCCTGCACCAAATAAGTGACGCTGAGCCCATTCATTGCTCACACGATGCCCCCACCAGACATGAGCTCAGCCGTGAAGGCAACGATCTCCGTCAACTTAATGGGCTAAGTTTTCAGTCGTACTTGGGGATTGTATGAACAGCTGCATTATAATCTCAGCCCTTCAGAGAAAGAATAATATCACGCTGACGCCAAAATGTCGGTGAGTAACAAAAGCGCATCGAATTTTGCTATACTGTCCGTGCTTTTACTTTAAATTCATTGGCGCCGAAATAGCCGCGCAGATACTTAAAGTACTCGACGACGTTTAAGTTATCACCTCCATGGACCCGTGCAGGAGTGGATTCATAGCAATCTTGGAGTACTTCTCATTTCGATGGTGCAAAGCATAGCCCGAAACGACTAACAACCAGAGCTAATTTATCTAGTGCAGCTTGGCAAGTTTGGGCGCTATCACAGACCAGCGTAAAATCGTCGGCAAACTTCAACTCGATAAGTTGTTCACCAGGAAGCAGCTCCACACCTCCTAAGTCATGTCCTGTAAACATGCTCTTCGTGACTTCCTCGAAGGCGAAGTCGAACAGGAAAGGTGACAGGGAGCATCCTTGTCACACAGCTGGAGGTATTGAAAGTCGGCGGCCGCTTGCCTTAAACCCCACTCTGCCCTATTTAAGCGGGTATAGCGCTCGGAGAATGTTTACGTATTTCTCAGGCACACCTTCGCTAACTAAACAGTTCCAAAATGCATGTCGGTAAACCGAATCAAAGGCCCCTTTAAAGTCTAGAAACATAAGGTTGCTCCAACAACTGATGCAATGTGAAAATGCGGTCAATGCGACCTCGATTTTGACGAAACCCGGCTTGCTGCTCGCGTACCTGTATTATACGAGTGCCTTTAGCGTATGGCAGACGGCAGAGGCAAGAAACTTAGAGCCAATGGAGACCAGCCTGATTCCTCTATGGCTGCCGCATTCGGAACGGGAAGTATTACGGAGCGCTTCGTCTGTCGGAACAGTCTTCTGCTCCCGTAGACCCGCTAGTAAGTCATGTACATCATCCAAAACAGCAGGTGCCTCAATTTTGAAGATAGCTGAAGGAGATCCATCTGCTTTGGCGGCCTTGTTCAATTTCAGCTGTCTGATCGCACTCTCGATTACTGCGTGTGAGTACAGATGCGGGATGACAACCCAGGGAGTATGGCGCTCATTGGCCGATGATGATGCTGGCATTCTTGATTGACTGATCTACCTCTCAAAGTGTTCGACCGAAAAATCTATGCGTCTTGCTAAGCTGCGGATCGACTGTCCACTATCGTTGCATATGGTCTAGGTAACATCAGGTTTCCCGCTGCCTGTTTCTCGTATCAAACGGAATAACTCTCGATGGTTACCAAGGTCAGCCGCTGTTTCTGTCTCTGAGACACGATGACAGCAACAAGCTTGCGGCCACTTTTCAAGCTAGTATTTAGTTGCGTCCTGGGAGCTCAGCGAATCTCATTGTATTCGCTTCCAGCAGGAACACGTCGGCGAGCATCTATAATTTCCAGATAATGTGTACAGACCCCATGCTCAGGTTGTCTATTTGATTTAGCACCTGAAGACATACCAGCTTCCAATAATGTCCGAAGGATATGCGACCGTAGTGCAAGAAGATTGTTCACGTGAGGTTGGAATAAAGTCCTTACCTGAGTCCATGCAGACGCGATCACTGACCGGTACATAATTGATCAGTGCAGACTGAGTCGGTCTCAAACTGAATTCAGTGAGTGGTGATGTGATGATTCATGTCCCTCATCCCTATTGCAATTAGGCTTTAAATTTACTACTAGTCAAAGGTTTTCCACCCAACGTAGCACGTCGCTGACCGCAAACGTGGGTGTAACATTAGACGAACTTATAGACACCCGCGTTCAAAATTTAGGTAACACTGGCGTCCCCGCAGCTCATTAGCATGCACACCATTTATCAGTCGTGTTTGCCCCTTTTGACTATGGATTTAGGAAGAACAGAAAACTGGTTGTACTGAGGGGCAAACAAGTTGGGTTGTTGGTCAATTGCCTTGCGTCGGGCGTGTGACACGCACTTGTGTAGCTGCAGGTATTTACAAGCAACTTCGGACAACGGAGCCTCAGGCGCACATAGTTTGATCGCCAAAAGTCATTGGGGTGCAAGTAGGACGCTTCAGACCCTGAGTTCTACAGCGTCGACGGCCGACACATCGTGCTTGACCGTATTTCTTTGTCCAAAGAAACCAATCCCACCGATTAAGACGAGAGTAGACTTTAGTGGGACCTTGGGGTATGATAATGAGCCTACAGTTACTCATAAACTTCATCGTTGACAGCCGAATACTGAGTTTGAAAGTGCAGTAAGTATTAGCATCATCTCAAGGTAATTAGATGGTAGACTGACAACGACGAAGAAGCTGCACACCATTCCAGAGTCATTGAACGCACTGGAGAACCAAATGCGATGCAGATCGTGCGTCTTGCAACTCATGAACTACAATGTGGAAGAAAGGTAACCGGCGTGGATAGATGAGACCAAATTAAACCTATTTTGCGCTCACAATAGTTGCTCACGACGTGGCGTTCATGCGCAGTGTACGGTGGAGTACTTCCGGGGCCCGGTTGTTCATGTTGTCGGCGCCATAGCAAACAGCGGCTTGATAGTATGTTCGGTTTTGTGAGGTAAGTACAACATACAAAAATGCGCCGGATGGCTGCGACAAACGCCGGATACCAACGGAGCCGGATTCGTGGAAATTTGCCTTTTGCTTTGCTGCAACTCTCTCTGTCACATGCATCTGGCGCACGTTTTCATTGAGGAATGGTAACACTTTGGGAGACATTGACATTTTGCATCGTACTCTTCATCCCTCAACCCTATCGAGATTATCTGGAATATAATAAAGGCTTATGTAAAGCAGGCAATGTGGGACGTTGTAAGGAAATGTTCCTGGGGGACCGTAAAGATGTTCTTAGTAAGCGGGCGTGGCGGATTCGTTTTCGAAGCACACGTTGTTGGAAGCACGGACATTAGTGGCTCACCAGCACTGCGAACAAATGGTTCAGCATGTCAGAAAAATTATGGAAGTGTTGTTAATTTGGCTGAGCCGCAAAATATTCCACTTGTAGTAAACAATGTGTTTGTAAACGAGTGTTATTATTATTTTCTTGGGATGTCGGGTCAGCTTGCTCTTTTTCTCGCCTGGAACTAGCCAGTTTTCTATTCGGGAGAAACGTCGTGCTGTCTTAGGAAGGTAGCTCAAGTGGTCGCGTCGCATACCCGTTTTAGTTGCCTTGTAAAACAACCATGCGAGAGAAATGCTTGGAGGTTACTTGGAACCGATCGAGTAATCATGAGTTAAGAGGGTTTTGGAAACAATCGGTTGGTATAGTAGTTTGGCAATTTCTCGCTCTTGACGCAGGAACTTCATCAGACCAGGTGAATCAGTGTACAATGGGACTGGGATTTTATAGAGAACAGGGATGATAACCGCGTTACCCGCGAAGTAAGCCAACTTGTCGTTACAGCCATAGTTCGTGATGTCACCGCTCGTAGTACAGTCACAGTGGGAATAGTCCAGGTGTTCCTTTGTGCATCATGGCATTGAAGGATAAACCAATATTGTTGACAATGGCAGTCAGTTTGCACTTTCCAAGCTGATCCATGCACCGATGGTGGTCAGGCTGGCCGGCTTAAGATTGCTCCAATCTATTCACGCAGTCATCAGATTTGGCAATTTTCCCGCCTCGGCAATCAACAGCTGAGGCGTTGATCGTATACCCTTCCTAATATCCTATACGTTATCCAAGTCTATCTGGTGACCCCTGTCTCATGCATACACAGCCAAGGCCGAGTCTCTTACTATTGCTTGGTTTTCGAATTTGTTGCTTGGTGATCTTGGAATGTGCTTAATGTGCGCTGAAATTCGTGTGTGTTTTTCTCACATGGGTATACAAAGACAGTTACTCGTCATATCCTTGGGAAGGGGTCCTTCAGGTGTACCAGCCCCGAACGTAGCGTTTGACCTAGCTGGAAGATTACACTTTTATTTTCCTTGTTTGGTACCCTCGAAAGTGCCTTCCTTGTACGGAATTCCTACCGTCCCTATGCACTCGGTTGTGGGTCTTGACTTTCGGTTTAGAGCTTTATACAATTAGCTTTTAATTAGGCGCCGTGGATAACCACTTTTTAATAGTGCTCATTACCACTACCCGCGCAGCCTTTTTGTCTTCCTGCAGCTTGCACAGGGTTTATGTGCTGTGGAACAGCACTGAGGCTATCTCAGCGTAGCTGTTTCGGATGACCCGAAGTGTAGTGGACTACGCCGTCAGTATCTGTTGGCATGCGATATATTTTCGTCTTTACATTTCCCTCATTCTGTGAACCAGGCAGTCAAGAAATGGTAATGTGCCGCTACAAGATTTCAATTCAATAGTCAACTGTATCCTCTCATCAATGGGGTTTAAGTGCTCAAGCAAGTCATCCGTCTTATCCCGTTTAACAAGTACAAAGGTGCCGTCTACATAGCGACACCAAACGTTTGATCAGCTAATGGTGTATGTCAACGCCCTGACCTAAAAGTTTTCCAAAGACATGCTCGCCAGTACAGAGGATATTGGCGATTCCATGGTGAGACTTTGTTCCTGACTGTAGAGCTTTGCTTGAAAAACGAAGTAAGACATGTTGGCATGCACTGTCATACCCTCGATTATCTGGTTAACCGTAAGTTTCGTTCGATCACTCAGAGGGACGCCTTCAAGTAGACAACGTCTTACTATTCCAATCACCTCATTTTTGGGTAAATTGGTGTACAGTGACGTGACATCGAAGCTGACCATCAACTTCTCTGACTCAATTTTGAGACTTGCTATCTTTTGAACAAACTCCTAAGAGTTTTTCACGAGTGTACTCATTCGCTCTGTTAGAGGCTGCAATGGCCTTAGCAAATATCTAGCGAGTTCATGGGTCGGGGAGCTTATACCTTCGACTAGAGGCCGTAAGTGAACTTCAGGTTTGTGCAAATTTGTAAGCCATAAACCCTCGGAGGCAAAGTCGATTTTGGGTATAGACTGTAGCACTTGCCTGCCCTAAATAGACCTTCACGGTTCTTAAATATTTACGGAGTTCCACTGTAAAACTGATGCTAAACTGATTCTGGATTCAAAATTCAAACGATTTGGGGCATTTCCAAAATCGAACTGAAGCACAGAGACGATGCATGGCGAGTCAACTTGCTGCTGAGGAAGCTTTGTACAACTGAGCGCACACGATCCTCACATTTTATCCTGCCACAGAACGCCGGGGATCTCACTTCTGACGAAAATGTAGCCAGTTATCGGAAATTTTTGTAAACTCTGTTCCCTTTACTAAGCGCTACCAATGCTTGAAACTAGCCAAACAGGTGGGTGAAGATTTCATCACAAATGCTGGTAGAGTCAGTTTCGAGTGCGAACAGTTCAAACTGTCTACGACAACAGAAGATCAGTTCAAGTGTCTGGAATTTTTGCGGCCTCCAGTCCCACTGCGACAGTGACATCAGGAGCAGGGTAGTTAGCGAGATTAAACTGACCCCAGATATTACGCTACAGCAAATACCGCATGAGTGTCAGCGTTTGGCAAACCTCAAGCAGGATACAGCCATTCTGGAGCGTCCATCATCATCCAAGTTCACTTTCAATGTCACAGAGACCTAGTTAAGACAACCCGCCGGAACAGCAACACATGTCGTAGCGAAACCACCATCCACGTGCTGGCAGTGTGGCGAATGACACTACGTAAAACTTTGCCCCTATAAGAAGTACATATGCTCAGTGTGCAACCGACGCAGACACAAAGAAAATCATTGCCGAACAAGGAAACGTGTCCGGACGCCTAGCCAAAGAGGTCGATCTGTCAGTCGCTCACATAGGGCCGTGCCCACCTTCAACGCCGGGCTTGCAAAAACTGATCCTAATTCAAAAAACCACGGCAAATACGTGACTGCGATAATAAACGGAAGAACGGTTCGTTTGCAACTTGAGACCGCGTCCGATAAAACGATCATGTCAAATAGTACCCGGAAGAAACTGGGTTCGCAAAATTATCGCCGGACTAAGAACGCGGACAGAAATGTACCCAGCAGTAAAATAAAATTATTTGGTGCATTTGATTATGAGCTGTCAATTTCAGGAAAGCGCGATCATGGTTGTGAGCTCAACCTTCTTAATATTGCCTGGCTTGATCGTTTGGAAGTTTCAGACATGCCCATCAACAAGTTGTGCTCATCCCCACCTGCACTAATCAACAGAGTGTTGGATTTACCTGAGATAACTGGAGATATGTTGGCCCTCTTGAATAAATTCAGTACAACTTCTTGCATATACCGTTGGGTGTTATTTGAAAGCAAGAGCAATGCTTCATTTGCGCACCGATGCCAAACCAATTGTTAGGCCGAAAAATCCGGTCCCACATACAACTTTGCCGACGGTTGAGGGCGCAGTTATACGCCTGGAAGAAATCGGAGTCCTGAAGCCGGTTAACCATTTTACTTGTGGGGCGCCAATCGTTGTTGTAAAAAAGCCAGGTGGAATTGTCCGAATTTATACCGGCTATTCTACAGGACTGAAAGTTACCCACGACAACCATCATAATCCTCTACCATTGCCGAAGGACATATTCGTAAAAATGAACGGCAGCACATATTGCGCTAAAATTGATTTATCGGACGTTTACCTGCAGGTCATGGTTTCCGAAGAGTCTAGGATCTGCTCCCTATCATTACCTACCGTGGTAGGTTTCAGTACACTTGTTTACCCTTTGGCGTAAGGACGGCCTTATCACTTTTTCAACAGATTATGGATACCATGCTTACCGGATCGAAAGGAGTGGCTGTCAGTCACAACGCACAAACCGACATTCGCTAAACAGAACCACAGTGCGTTAAAGGTCGTGTGCACTAACCATCTTGAGTCCATTTCTGGCACAATAAAGTGTAAGTTGGTAGATGATCTCAGCCAGTGGAATTTCATTCGCGATGCGTTTGGTATTCGGGTTGACCCAACTGGCTACGAGGTGTACGACGTCACCCAAATTCAGCGTATTACGGCAAACCCCGATTTCTTGGAGTACCTTGAATTCAAATGAGGAGACAGAGATTGTCCTACACTCAGCAGTTCATCTTCGCAACTCATCGAGCGGGGTACGCATACTACCATATATTCCTTGGAAAGAACGGTCAATGGAAAAAGAAATCCATGGCGGCCCTTCTAAGAAGGAAAGCAAAAAGCCGTATCTGTTCATGTTGTTCCTGAACTACTGGGCTCTCCTGAGCACGAAGCGCAAAAGCATGACCAAGAGCAGTGGTGCTACTTCTGCGAAGCACACACTCTGAATCACATTATCGCTAAATCACTAACGAGAATTCCTTCAGTTGCAAACTACAAGGGCTGCGGTCCAAAAATGTTGAAAGTTGTGCTACCCTCCAAGTAAATGACAGAAGTTTTATTAGATGGCTTTTTGAAGTGTCGCTGCAGGTTGTCTACCGAGATTATGCTAAAGATAGCAGGCGCATAACCACTAGTTGTCAGCACTACATTGGAACATGTAACCTCAGTAACATATTTGCCTCGACAATCCTGCGCAGTTGTAGACAATATGGCATTACTGACACCTGACGAGATAGAGAGACACACGAAAGAACATCTCGATCTGAGATGCCCATGTTACCATGCAGTCTGACTGCAATCCAAGAAACAAAAAGATACGCAATAAACGATTAACAGCCGACCGACAAACGGTCGGTTTAAAACTAAACACGAATTTTTGTCCACCCACACAATTCTAACATCACAAACATTTTCAGGTTTGTATACTAACGCTCAGGGTTTTCTTAGTAAGTTGGCCGAACTTGGAGAACGTCAAGCGTCACAACCGCGGGATCTCACTATGATTGCGGAGACCTGGTTAAGCCCTGAGATGGCAGACTCTGGAGTCAATTTACCTGGTATGTCACTGCTTCGGAATGACAGAGATGGATGGCATGATTCTGTATTACAAGGCTAACCCATGTGAACGTGTTGACCACCTAGAGATCCGTGCCCCAGATTCGCTTCGGTGTCGGCTATGGTTGGGAGCAAAGACATATGTCTTAGAGCTGTAATTTACTGTCCACTAAATTCTACGTGTGAATTTTACTCCAAACTAAACTACCTCCTTCAGGTTGCTTTAAACAAAACATACAGTCACATTTTCATCGCACACGACTTTAATGTGCAAGAGCTGGAAATATCGGCGACCGATAGCATGCAGTCCAAAGCCTGTTTACAAGAGATAATTTCCAGCTACTCTCTGTACAATCTCGTTACCTATGCCACCAGATTTCGAACTGCCAACAAGCCATAGACACTTGAATGTGTGCTCACAAACATAGCACTCCTTTCAGAGAGAATAATTACAAGCACACCAGTGGGTTGCAGTGAGCATGTGACTCCGCTGTTTAACTATGTATGTTGTGCGGAAAATCTTGAGGAAGAGGATGACAAAGTGTATACGGTCACGCACTACAACGTGTTATCCGCGCTTGTTAAGGAGGTATCTTGAACCTTCTTAACTGAATGCCTACCAGAAATCGCCTGGGATACTTTCACAAGGACCTTTACCTCACTGGTAACGTACGCTGCTGAGCAGAACATTTTTCATAGTTAAAGGAGAAGGAAGTCATTTCTGATCATCAGAACGAGCAAAAGCATTACCAAGAGCGACTTAGCATGGACAGCTCACAAGGACTTTCCGAATTCCGAAACCTGGACTATCTATGTGACACAGCACAACTTCTGTGTGAGTTTGATCCGCGAGGAAAAGGTGACGCATCAGCAGGAATTAATGAAGAGATTGTGCACGAACCGCAAACTATTATTCAGGCATGTTAATGGCGTCCGTCAAGTGGAACACGAAATTCCAGCACTGATCACGACTGACGTGTGCACTTACTCAGCAACGGAAGCAGCCGATCGCTTACGGTTCCATTACTCACAAACGTTCCAGATAGTAACGCGCCGAACGGTTATTCCTCTTTCTATTGTCCCACCATCAGCCTTGTCCAATAGTACTTTTACTGCCGAAGTGTGTCAAAGAAACTGTTGTACTTGCGTATCCACAGCTCTCTTTGTGTTGATAACATTCGACCGAGAGCTTAACAGGCAGCAGTCAGTGATCTGGCAGAACCGCTGGTTATATCCTATCAGCGCTGTATGGAATAGAACTATATCCCAACAATATGGAAACGAGGGGTCTTCACTCCTATTCAAAAGAGAGCTAGTCTCACTGACCCAAATAATTACCGTCCTATAACATTATTCCGTGTGCTTTGCAAGGTTGTGGAGTCTATCATCGCTGATGTACTCCTGTAGAATCTGGAAAATCACAAGTTGATGACATCAGAGCAACATGGGTTCAGACAAAAGCGCTCATGGACTACGAATCTGCTACTTGCACGCAATAACTGAACTGAAGCAATTAATGATGAAGCAGGAGTCGATGTCATTTAGCTGGAAATCCCAAACTCGTTTGATCGTTTAGACTTCCTAATTCAGCCCCATACACTTCACCTCTATGGTATTGGTGACCTACTGCTGCGTTGGATAGGCAATTTCCTGCACGAATGTCGGTTGGAACTGAGAGTACGTGAATCCCTGTCCGACGCAACTGAGGTGGAGTGCGGCATACCACAAGGCTCGGTGCTCCGACCCCGTCTATTTTTGATTTGCTTAAACGATCTGGCGAGGGGAATCACTTCCGATTTCCTATGCTTCGTGGATGATATCAACTTATGGCCTTTTGTATTGCGGCACAATAGCTGAGGTGTTTTCCACCTCCAGCTAACGTGTAATGATGATGATGATGATGGCGAGCGAGCAAAGAACCGAACGACAACGGAAAGCTCCAGCGTGACCTCAACACGATTTCAAACTGGTCAGTTCTGAATACACTAACCTTCAATGTGGAAAATTGCCACGCTGTTCAATTGCGCCATAAGCGCGACTACTTGTATACGCTTGGGTCACATGTATTGCAAATAACTTCCTAAGAACGCGATCTTGGTGTGCTCGTTCAGCATGAACATAACTGTCCAAAGTACTCAGAATCAGCTGCGAAGCGAGCCAAGCAACATGTCGGCTTGCTGCGACGAGCATTCGGAAGGTTCGACCCATCCATCTTTCCAATGCTTCATAATTCTTATGTGCACCCTCAAGTTGAATACGCCATCCAAGCCTGGCAACCCAGGTCGAAGCACGACTTAGAAGTGTTAGAGAAAGCATAAGGCAGGCCGCAAAGAACGTCAAGGGCCTACGAAACCTCTCCTAACATCAAATGCTGAAGTCACTGGGAGTTTTCAGTGTCCGCCACCGAAGGCTGTGCGGCGATCTCATATTTAAAGCAGTTAGTTCCCTTCAGAAATTTGAAAAGCACGGTAAGAAGACGAAAACTGGTAGGTGCATGCATTTCGTATTGTCTCCTCAGTACCATTAACAATAACCGGTATGCAACTATATACTTAAATATGTGTGTGACCGAATAAGCATAAGGTGAAAAATGAATGACGGAAGTTCCACACCTATGTCAACGGCAGTCTTAAGCTGATAAATAATTGCTTTTGAACACACAGGGCCGGCTTCATCCGGCTTATCGCAACCGCCTCGGCGAAACGGAGGAAGCGGGGATTAGGGTGACGTAATACAAGTGTGAACGCTGATCCGAGCTCTATCCGGTGACGCGTAGTCAGTAGGTGTTTACCTATTGAGGAAGCTGGCGGTTTGCGCAAGCACGGAACTTCAGTGGGACAGGGATTCTGGTCAATTTCACGTTGAACCCACCTTGGCACGTTTTCCTTTATTCGGGAAGTCAAAGACCTATTGGTTCTGCCTATGTAACTGTCTCCGCAGTCGCATACTAATTTGTATATGCAGTGTGAGTTGGCCCCTATCGGTTGAGCTTCCTTCCTTTAAGTATATAGTTGCATGCCGGTTATTGTTAATGGTACTGAGGAGACAATACGAAATGCATGCATCTATCAGTTTTCGTCTTCTTACCGTGCTTTTCAGATCTCATATTTGTCTACTAAGTTTGAGTGACACTAATCACGTATGAAGTCACTTGCTGAGACTCATCCATAACACCAATCTCAGTTAACCCTCTGAAATTTTGTGCGCAACATAGCCGGGTGAATTGCCGGATGAATTATTTTTTCTGCGAGGTTGCCAACCATGGAACTCTCTCCCCAAGTTCGTTGTTCCATCCCCCAACTTGGGTATTATCAAAAAACCATTGAATCTTGCCTTTAGACCCCATCACTTCGTTGCCGAAACTGTGCTACTTTGGAATATATGCATTATCCCTCCAAACCGGATTAACATATTACATAAACTTGAGGAGGCGGTCCAGAAGTGAGTATATTTTTTTACTTTTCTCACTGAGTACAAGAACTATAATTGTCCCTATTTTGTCTAGTCGTTCGCACTCAATTCCACCTACACTACTATTATTAAGCAGCGTAGATCAACGTTCAAACAGACAACTCACCTATCTTTTGCTAATTGTAGTTTAGCTCCCGCCATCTTGCGGGACATGTCAAGCAACTGTTTTTACCCGGCTTAAATCACTTTTCATTTTTCATTTTTCATTGCATGTAAGGAAATTTGTTAACACCGCCGCTGTATTGGTCTACACAAATTGTATTTCCATTGTGTTTGCCGCCCCCATTAATTAACCGGTTTTAGAGGTGCTGTCCCAGCTGCCTCCAGTCAAATCCCTCTGGACAACCTGTTACGGAACAGCCCATTTCGTTAAACGATTCCTTGTCATTAGCTTAAACTGCAACCTAAACGCCAACAAGTTAGCACTATGTCCTTTTAATTACGTGACACCAAACATTTGTTCTTCGAAGTATCAAAGTGATATTTCAGAAAAAGTATCTCACAGATGTAGCGTCATTGCTCCCAGTGATTTGCCTGAGCTTCCTTGGAAGAAGAAACTTGCGCCTGCGAGGAATAATGTATGGTGACTACTTCCTTGGTACGGACTTTTCAACACTTGGTTGTTCGTGTCTGTAACTAATTCCCATGAATGTCCCGCAATGTGTGCACTCAACTTGATGCGTTGCGGAGTCGATTCACAGAGCAGAAAAACTGCCGTATCACCCGCAGAATTTAGTATCACCGAAGTAATGACGGCATGATACAGTGAGTTTGAGTGACCCGCTGACTCTCAATGTAGTGGGGTCAGGAAGGATACCGATGGCACTACAGATGGAATTCCATGGGTTACAATCGTTTATCAGCCAACCTTTTATTTTGATGGATTTGGTTATGAGCGCGTTAATGTAGACAAGACCCCATGGTCACACCTGGTGCATTCGATTCGGTTGCATTTGGCGAAATGTTTGCTTGCACTGGCGGTTACCATTCATGTTTCGAAAACTCATTTTTGCTTAGTGCGGCAACTGGAGTCATATGGGGTGGTTGTGGCGTTTACCCAAAGAAAATTGATGCGTATGATATCCGGTTATTACGTATTACGGGTTGGCTGTAGATTTAGGTCTCCATTTAATCGGCTGAATTACTGGATACGGTACCATGAAAGTCCGTTTAAGCGGACATGCTGCAAGCGACTTGTCTGTTTGGGAGAAAAAATGGCGTTGGGACAACTAGAAAATTCGACGTTGTGATTAATTTGGAATGCGCAGCTCTCCTCATTGCTTTGAATAGGAACTTTATAGTGGTTCGTTAAAATGAAGCGCCGATTTGTTTCCTTCAATTAACGTAGTCCTACTTCACTAATTCACTACTTATTCAACTGCTTTTGCCAATCTTTTACACATTTTAAGTATCCCAAGTAGATAGATAACAACCGGGATGGATTTAATACCGGGCAAAGTAAATACACCTTAATTGTGTTGTCGTGCTTTCTTACTTCGACTGGTGATAGCCTCACATAGTAAGGATGCAATGCTTCAGAGCATTTAAAGCACGTTAGTCCCGTCTTAGGAACCGTATCACATCGGTTCCATTTACCCTTGGATGTAGCATGTCGATGGACGACGTGTGCGTTTATAGTCTTACCCAGGTCAGTCAAGCATCTAACTTTCCAGGGCCCACGCCGATGGTGGCTGAGAATCACGGCGTCAAGTTTGTGCAGAGTCGCTGTGCTGCAGTCGATGGAATGGTAAATACACACTCTGTATTGGTCGGCGGGCTGACGGATGTCGGCTCTGTCTGTACAGGATCCAGATAGCAAAGTTGTAAGCGAACAATATGCAGAGATAACGATAGCACAAATTCATTCATTGTCTTTTTGAGAAACTAATTATGAGAACAAGCTTTAGATGTTTGGAGAGCCTCAAAACTCTTTGAACAAGCTTATACAGGTGAGAAACCGGCGCAGAGCCATAAAGTCATGCGTACTGTTTTAAGAACGATGGCTATTTGAAACGGATGGTGTTGCAGAAATAATGAATGGTAAAAGATAATTCTTTGTTTAATAGTTCAGTGATTAGCGCCACAGAGGTAGATTCAATTAAGTGTACGGCGGATAGGTTGTGACAAACTAAACAGAAATTATCCGCGGACTAGTAGAACGTAAAAACTACGTGACTACCATCTGGGTTGTGATGCAGTCAGTCACCGTGATTCACATGTCAAATCGAAGTGGTAACTGTTATGGTGCTTAGAAGAAGAGATATAGTTGTGGGAGCATAGAAGAAAGCGTGTTGCTGTCAAATAGAACTGCACTGGAATTTCGGATTATCAAGTGTATATAATTACATATGCCACTTTCTGACTGGCGCAGTAAGTCTCGTCTAATCTCGCAATACTTGTGAACATGAAGCCTGTCTGATTACCTAGTTATTGTGATTAACGAAAGCAGGGAGCAAGCGTAAAATAGCATGAGTCACGTAAATAAAAAACAGGCAGATCCTCGAAAATGCCAGGTATGTCTGCATGAGCATGCTTATGGTAAAAAGAACACGAAGGATCAGCAAACGTACAGTAAAGTTGCAAGTTTATCGGTGACACTGAATTAATATCGTTTGAACATATGTACTTCCGGGCTTGAAAGTTCGCTTTCTAGTCGTCTTCATAGAGTGCGGTACCTCTCGTGCTGGATACCAAAGCGGGTATGCGTCATCTTACTTTGGTTGTTTTCTTAAGATACGCGTATAATTTTTGTGTCCAGATAAAAATGTTCGGTTAGATTTGGTTAGTAATGTTGCATTTCTTGCACTTTTTCTGGTAGCACAGATTCCTAAACGCATTGTACTTGGAGTAATTCATGACCAGTTGAGAGAACTTGAAAGTGTCATACAGTTTCCTCCACTGACCCATGCGAAGCCGCGGTTTTCGATCAATCTAAGGAGGTTCATTTGCGCTGGGTTCCTTTCTGGAATGTGGCGCAACGTGCCTAATGAGCAGGTTCATTTTGGAACCTAGCGGATTCCAGACATCATCAACATCTATGTCTTCAGGGATGGATCAGTCCTCTATGCTTACCACCGTACTTAGGCAAGACGGATTGATGCCTCAGAAATTCCGACGACAGACTCCTCGGTCGTGAATAGCTAAGCGCGGTATCCACGTGAAAAGTGTGCTGGGATCACTATAGACAATTGGTGGGAGAGTGGTCAGATCGGACAGATCAGATAGTGTATAGTGTCGGCACAGGATGGAGGATGTGCCATAGCTAAGCCAAGAAGATATTAGTGGGCATGGAGACATGAGGTATTGGATTCTCTTCAAGAATTGCACCAAGAAGTGCTGCAATAAGGATTAAGGAGAGCGCCTACATTTTAATAGTTCCAACTAAATGCCTAGTGCATTGTAGTCCCTCAGAAGTATACAGTTCTTTGTCTTCCCCGTTTTAACTACGTGTAGAACATGGACACTGTTAGTCAACAGGTTTTTGACCACTTCCCAAATAGTGAGGTGCATGCGTCCGTAGTGGACCCGATTTTACAGTATTTCTGAACTGTCATCATTAATGGTCTCTACAGTACCTAGCTTGAAGGCTTATTTCCATATCTCCAGTAAAATATAACGCGGCCCCATTCTTCCTCTCATGACAAGTTGCCCGAGGAAACTTAGCTCCTGTGAGATGAACTTCGTCAGCAGGTGTTTGTGGGGTTAGCCAGGAGTTAGTGAAATCGAGAACGTCTGGGAAAGTTTCCGAGCTAAGAGTAGGAATCTCGTCCAATTTCTTCTCATGCTGCGAAGATTGGCAGACATTATCCGGAGTCCATGTGCTGGCCCTGCTTTTGCCACCAGGGCAGGACAAAGAAATGCGACCTGCAACTTTCTAAATGCTCTGTATATCACGAACATTCGAGATGAGATATATTTCAAATTCTGCTAGTCGAGTTCTAAGCTCATCGGCGGCTATCTTCTTTTTAACACGGTCTTCCGGACAGACATCGCTTAGGAGAAAACCTGTTTACTAGTTGAGCCACGAGGTCCGCTTGAGGATGCAGCGACATTCGTCTCATCTTGACGGATTATTTTAAGAGGCAAACGTATTAAGTCATCCTGTTTTTCTCTGCGGCGAAAGGCGTAAGCAAGATTGATCCTAAGTTCCTCATTATCAAACAAAATAGAAACCATGTCTCATAGAAGTGCCTGGTCGTCCGACATCATCGTTGATGGGGCTTACATATCAGCCTGTGGTGCATTGACGACAATCACACACCACTGACAAGGAAGTCTGTACCCCTTGATAGTAGTCTGATGTTGGTTAAGTTTGCGATCTGATCAAGTTTCGCAACTGATTCATTCTATCCAGATCGAGTTTCAATCAGGAGCGTGAAGTATACTTACCAATGTCGGTTTTGGCGGTCTTGCATACTTGGCCATGACTCGCAGCTGTATCCAGACTGTCTTTGGTATCGATCTTTGGCGCAAGATGGCAGCGTAGGATTTCTTCTTGTACTGAATGGTAAGTTCACTAGGTATACATGTCTCAGACGATGAATCGGAGGAGTATCGACTACGGATTACTTTCTCAGTCGCCAAGCTGGACACAGTAAGTAGCGGGCGGAGGTAAGACCCTGTTTTCGGTGCATAACCACGAGCTTGAGCAGGTTTGAGCAAATCCCATTTATCTTGTCCCACTCAGCGGCCTGCTATGTGTCACAAACGAAGAAGAGAAATGAGGATACTATCCGTTAAAATAGCTCAAACATGTCGGCTTCGATACTACTGCTAGTAATATGCAGCAAGCCATCGCAGGTTTTGCCTTGCTCAACGTTTGAGTGAACGGTGACTCGTTTGCGACGACCCAAAGCAAGTTAATGTCATTCTTTATCTCGCATCCACAAAGAAATCGATTTCCAACTTAAATTGGTTCCGACGTGGAATTTGACAAAAGTCAACTGCTGTTCCCAAGGCTTATTCAAATACCGTTATCTGCGATATTTCACCCAAAAAACGCGACGATTTGGCACGTCCAACAAATGGGATACCGCTGCAATGTCTCCATCTGAAGAGAATTCGAAAACGGCTGCTTGTAGGAGGTCTCGTATGATGTGATTTATTCGTCCCACACTCGAAATATTAGGGGCCGGAGAGTTTATGATGTTATTCTCGGCTTTTGTATAACTGCATTTGAAATGCTGTATCCAAGCTTGTTCCTCTTACCTTATCCGAGAGATGAGGAACTTGGAGAAGGTTTCACGAATGTGTTCTGGGTTGATGCAGGAATTGCATGGACAGACGGATCCCGGAAGCTTACTTAGCTTGTGAGTGTCCTCTATATATATATATATATATATATATATATATATATATATATATATATATATATATATATAGGGAAGCAAATTACTTGTTTATTATACTAGCCAAAGAGCGGCGAAGAAGCGTCATAAAGTATATATACATTTATATATATATGACGCTTCTTCCTCCCCGTTTGGCTGGAGTAATAGACAAGGAATGTTATTCCGCATTGCACTACATCTGACTGAACCCACGTTATCTGATTTACTCAGTTCGTTTAATCATCCGAACATCCGCGGGATAACCTGAATTCAGATTATTTCGTGTCTTCATTCAGCCGCTTCGTTTCGCTGAAGCCTCGGCCATCCGACGAATGAAACCAAACCTTTGCAAACATGTTGACCTTTTGGCCAGTAGTGTCTTGCCCTGGTAAGACGCAGGCAATAACCTTGATTTTCTCAGTGTTTTATTTATTTTCCTATTGATCTCCTTTTTCAGTTGCATTCCTTTACTCTTTCCACGATTTGTCTGTAAGCGGCAGAATGAGAAGACACGAAATAATCTGAATTCAAGTTATCCCGCTGTTCGTTCTTGCTCTCTTAATATATATATATATATATATATATATATATATATATACTAATTTACGACGCTTTTTCCTCGCTGTCTGGCTGGAATAGTAAACAAGTAGTGTTATTCCGCAGTGCACTAATTCTGACTGAACCCACGTTATCTGATTTACGCAGTTCGTTTAATCGTCCAAATATTGGTTATTTATTTCCATTTTTTCTTTCCGCTTTATTGTTAGTCGGTTGATTTCCCCTAATTTACACATAGACGTACCTAAGATCACCTTAACAGTAGACCAGCATTCATACATTTCTTAGTTGCCTATTTTTATCATTCCGCCGCACACTCGCCTTTAAGTTTGCGTGTTTCCTTCGTATTCTTTCGAATTCATGTGGTACCCCGTGCTGAGGTCGGGCTTCTTCAGCCGTAGTTGGGTAGTACATATTTGCATTTGAACTTAAACCAGCTCTTCTTAATCTGGATAAAATATATTTCAGTTTATTTGATTTGTCCAGATATGTTATTCTTCTGTATATTCCTTGTCAATTTTGTTGGTTATTTTCCTGTGAGTTGGGTGTTGGTTTTTTGATACCCTAAGTCTGGCTGCGCTGGATGTGAATGTTGAAAAAGTGCCTGCCCGTCAAATAATCACTACCTCGATAGTATTGCCTCCAGGAGAGTAAGAATCGCTAGTCGAAAGATTGGTCCCATCCAGTATGGAGCGGGCAACGGCCCAGCCACCGCCTTGTGTACGTGCGTTACACATGATTCCCCACGTAGATAAACAGGAATGCTGCTGCTTATGCATGTTGAATGGTGTGGGCTGTCTGCTTTGAGGAAACGTGCGTGTCATACACATGCCTTTCAGTCATTTTCCTTCGGATTTACACTGGAAATCGGGTGTGGGGATGGAGCTGAGGGTGGTGCAGTGCAACCCACCCATTGTCCCTCTGTATGCACATGCGTCCTGCGACTTTCCTATGGAAGCCGCAGTGACAGAAGAATCCGGAAACGGAAGCCGCCAACTTTATGTTTGTTGCGATGTTGCATAACTTGTAAATGTGCAGTTGTATTTGCTCGGATCGCTAGCGTGAAAAGGGAACTTAAGTTCTGAAGACCGAATTCTATCCAACAAAGATATATTTAAGAGGGGTTTTCGATTAACAGCTTATGCAAATTCGGGTTTAACCCGTAGGCTTTAAAACCAAGAAGCAACCTTTTAGCGTAGCCAAAGCAACATGTTAACAAGGAACCCACTACGTGAAATAGAAATGGAAATGCTCCCAAAAAGAGATGAAAATTCATTAGAAACTGAGGTGCGTATCGAACGACGGACCTTAGGTTACAGGGCTGTTCATCAGTCGGATACAGGTTTGTAGAAAGTTTGCAATTATGGCACCAACCGGATCAATCCAACTGGCCGCTCTTGTTATGATATGCAAAACGGATTCGGTTCCAACATGTCGCATGACGACAGTTGCTGTAATACGGATAGAGCAAGAAATAAGACAGAATCGAACACCTCCAGAGTTATGTTGATTCAGCCAAAACTAACAAAATCTTGACCAACTGAGCTTAGTCTATCATGTATCTTACCGGAGGCACTGGTTGTCATGCGGAGTGTTGGTCGATGATAACGCGATCTCCGCCTAGCTGACTTACTTCAGATGAATTCTGTCTGCTATATAAACGGCACTCCAGTAGAATAGTATGTTGTGTCTGGCACTATTTCGTGTTCTCTATCGAATATAGCATTGAAGCAGGAGAAATTCTAAGTGAGCTACAAGGTGCATCTTTCCATTTCCATCGCTAATTGTATGCTTCCTCTTTCCAGGCACATGCACCGTCAGATGGGAGAACAAGACAATGCGTTGTGTGATGACCGTATTTACAACTGCATTCTAATTCGTCAGAAGAAACATTTTTCCTGGCCACTTGTGTCTTTCTCCCATGCACTTCATCTACTCCGATGTAACTGCCTAAGATAAAAATTGTCAGCCTTTGTGCTACGACATTCGCTCTAATATTCTTTTATTCTCCCCTGCAAAATGTAAGTTTGCAGAAATAATAAAGCAACCAAATTAATATCACACCTAGGTGACCAGTGGAGTAATTCTAATGATCAGTCAGTGTTAATACGTATGGTCTTCTGTTCACGTTAAATAAAGAATTTAACTTAGCCGGTCATGTGATTGCGAAAGAATACGTGGTTATGAAGCACGTAGGTTTGGTAAGCGTGCCCCATGCTGAGGCTGATGTTGCATTCTTGATGCTTCTTCACCGCAGTTGGGCTGAACCAACTTACACTTAAACTAGGTCTTTTTAAGCTGGATAAATTTCATTCCGCTTTATTTGGTTTGTTCTGCCTCCCTGAATAATGTTCTATTAACTGGCCACGTTGCTTACACTAATTGCGCTTATCTTCGGTAATTTTGTTGCGTTTGTAGCATTTTAAGTAACTTGTGGACATTTCTTACTTATCACGGATTTGTTGCTGACCAACTTACTTCATATGGTAATTCAGCGAAGAGTTATGCCACCGTATCTGTATGCATTATTGGGTTTATTTTATTTCAGCTTGTTGTTTAAATTGAATGGCTGTAGTTTGATATCCCTGGTATGGTTGCGCTTGATGTGTATGTTGACAAGGTGCCTACCTGTCTATTACCCACTACATCGTTCATACTGGTTCCAGGAGACAGTTGGTCGTTGCTGGAGGGGACGGGGTGCACGGTTCTTGTGGCCGTGCTAGGCTCAAAGAGCGGTTCCATGCACTCAGTGTGTAGCGGACTACGGTCCAGCCACCGCCTTGTGTGCGCTTGATTCCCCAAATACAGCGTGCTTGTGTTTGCCTGTGAAGGAGTGTGGGCCGGCTCCGTTGATGAAACGTGGTTCCCATCCGCATGCATCCCGGTCTTAATCCTTCGGGTTTACACTGGATATGGGGTATGTGGTTGGAGCTGTGGGTGGTGCAGCGCAAGCCATCCATGGTCCCTCTGTAGGCGCAGGGGTTCTGTGGCTTGCCACAGTGACAGGCAAATCCGAAACCGGATGCCGCCAACCATGTTTGGTAAGCTATAACCTCGTCACTCCACTGGGGTAGTGCTTTATGGATCTCAAGAAGAAAGTTTAGAATAGGGTCATGTTTGAAGTTAAAAGGAAGGTCGTTTTAAGCGGACATATTTCCTGGAGCCTGAGGTGTGTGAAACAACCACTAATTAATCCCGTATCACACGCATGAAAATCTCCATCCACTGTATAGCTATGTTTACAAGTCAACTTCCTCTCATTGTGTGATGTCAGGGAATAAAAATGAACTTGTAAGAGCATATTTATGATCTGAGAACAATTTCGGTTTTCGAGAAGCGCGCCTGACATTGATGCCATGGACGCAGTTGTAGTATATGTCTATGTTTGCTGCATGTATTTAGAAGCTGTGCATTTTCGATTTTTTATGCTTGTTTACTGGCAGTAATACCACCAAAAACCTGGAAACACAGAAAACAGAAAAGTTCCAAGTGTGAGTTCTTTGTGCCCGAACGAAGGATACACAGTTTTAATGTATCTCTACCCGGAGGTATGGTTCTCTTACTTTGTTCCGTCAGTTAACTAGATGAGCGAGTTAACCATCGAGTCAGCTATGTTTATCAGAGCAACGAAAATCAGGGCAGATTAATTATTTCTCACTATACGTGATCATGATATAAGAAGGAAAAATGACTTGCCACGGGTGAAATAGCAGTTGCTTAAGAAGTTCCGTACGATGGCAGGAACTAACGTGCTAGATCATACCATATGTGTGTATTTTGTTTAAGCTTCTATCAATCAAATACCTTGCTGCTTAACTGCAGTGTAAAATAGGAACCGAATGTAATCAAACAAGTCACCTTGGGGGGCATTTATAGCTGACGTACTCCGTGAGAAAATTAAGAACGAATACGTACGCATGTACCACTTCCTTAGGTCATCCAGACATATAAATCAGGCAGAAGACATGATTCCTATATCCCAAAGTAGCATAGCTTAGACAAAAAGTGAGGTGAGTGAAGGACTACACCCAATCGCGCTTCGGATACTATCATTATATAAGAGACAACTGAGTTTGTGGGAGAGTTACAGTGTCGGTAAACCCGCGGGGAAAAAAAGATTTTGTCGGCGTTCTACACGGCTGTTTTGTTCACTTAGTTTTAAGCAGTTATATCTGAGTTTGGTATTATGACGGATGTCCAGCAAGTGGTGGCAGTCGTGAATAGCATCACACAATATTTGGTACAGCAACAAGAGAACGTCGTGTAGCCTTCGGTAGCGTCCGCTAAGAACTTCCAGAGATTCCAACCTTTGATAATAAGAAAGATTACGTAGACCATTGACATTCTTTATATCCGTGCATAGCGGTGTCTAGCATCACCAGGTCGCGCTTCGACCAAGATTTCCAAGCATGCTTGACGTCTGCAACGAGAGTGCGTAAGTAACAGTTGTCCATCATTGAGAATATTGATGAGTCGAAAATCCCGAATGCCATCTGCAGCAAGGCGACCTGTTGGTTGCCACTTTACGTAGCTGCTTCAAGCTGTTTCGAACAGACCACTTCACACTGAATGGACACAACAAGGTTGCGTTTTGGAAAGTTGTTTGCAATATGTGTGTCTCAAGCCAATACATGTAGGCATGGATATGGCGCCATTGAATATCGCGAGAATTGTCTACATTTAATAGTAGAGTATATTAAACCGACCAGTTCGGAAGGGTGTTTAGGTCACGCTGGAGTTCTTCGTTGCCGTCCGGTTCCCTGATCGCTCTCCATATCTTCTTATGATCCGCAAGGGACAGAATGTCGGAAGTAATTGACTTTGCTAGATCGTTTAGGGAAAAAATATAGACGGAGCCTAGCACCGAGCCTTGGGTTCCACCGCATATCGCATACATTGCTTCGGACTGTGATTCTCATACTCTCAGGTCCAAACGACGTTCGTGCAGGAAAGAGCCTAACGAACGCAGTAGTGGGTCACCAAGTCCGTGGATCTGAAGTATATAGAGAGGAATCTGGTAGTCCAAAGGTCAAAGGCCTTCGATAAGTCTGTGTATAAGACATCGTCTCATGATCCACCATCAACTGTTTCTGTCCAGCTATTGCGTGCAATGACCATGTGCGCAGTGCATGAGCGGTTTTGTCGGAAGCCATGTAGTTCCGGGGATAGTGTCCAGTGGTTTTCCATATTTTTCATCAACGCATCCGCGACGAATGGTTACACAAATTCAGAAAGCACAGGAAGCAATGCTATCGGACAGTAATTGGTAGAATCAATAAGATACTCCCATATGAAGTAGAGTGATGAGCCTTGCTTCTATACAGGTAAAATGTGGTTTCGGAGAGATAACCGCTTCCTTAATACAGCTTCTGCAGCAAATGTTATGTTGGATGAACCCGACGGTATGAAGATAAAAACAGGGATAATCACTAGGCCCATTACTTTTCGGAAAGGATATAGGCAATGATACCGCAGTGAATAGCTGTTTCCGTTACTGATCGCGTACACCCGTCAGTCCTGACGAGTGCTGGAATTTCGCAAAGCACCTTACGAAGGCCATCGACGTACCAGTAAAGGAGCTTGCGGTTCGCACAGAATCGCTTTATTAATTGCTGCTGATGTTTCATCTTGTTCTCGTGAATCAAGTTTACGCAAATGTTGCGCTGTGCTACGTGTGCCGTCCAGGTTTCGGAATTCGATGAGCCTTAGTGACCTCTAAAAGTCAACCCCATCAAGGACATGCACTTATGTGTCCTGCTCTTTATAAATGAAGAAGTTCTGTTCCGATGCGTGTGATACCAGTGTGCTAATTTTCTTGGGAACATTTTCCAGGCGACTCCTGGGCGATATTCGGTTAGGTAATTCCAAAACTTATCGTTAACAAGCGCGGGTAGCACGCTGAGGTGCCTGCCAGTACACACTTTAGCATCCTCTTCTTCAGAATATAGCACATAACATATAGTCAGACAATAGAGTAACCTGATTATTGTCACCTGATAGGGTATTGGTAACTATTCCGTCGAGCATGAGTAATTTGTTGGCGCGCGCAAAATCACGTATCGGTGGTGTGCTTGCAGTTTGAAATCTGGTGGGATAGTTAACGTGGTTTACAGAGGATACCTGGAAATTTGATCTCGCAAGCAGTCATTAAATTGCCTGCTATCTGTTGCTGGTGTATCATCCCCTACATATTAATGTCTCACGCCATGACAGCATAGCTGTATGACCTATTTAGAGCAACATCAAACGATATATATATATATATATATATATATATATATATATGCATGGTTGGCGGCATCCGGTTTCGGATTTGCCTGTCACTGTGGCCATCCACAGCACGCCTGCGCCTACAGAGGGACCATGAGTGGCTTGCGCTGCACCACCCACAGCTCCAACCACATTCCATATCCAATGTAAACCCAAATGAATAAGACCGGGATGCATGTGGATGGGAGCCAGATTTCATCAACTCAGCCGGCCCACACTCCTTCACAGGCAAACACAAGCACGCTATAGTTGGGAATCAAGCGCACACAAGGCGGTGGCTGGACCGTAGTCCGCTACACACTGAGTGCATGGAACCACTCTTCGTGCCTAGCACGACCACAAGGGCCGCGCATCCCGTCCCCTCCAGCAACGACCAACTGTCTCCTAGAGCCAATATGGACGAGGTAGTGGGTAATAGACAGGTAGGCACCTTGTCAACATGCACATCGTGCGCAGCCCCACCGGGGATGCCAAACAACAGCCAATCACTTCAAATGACATTATTAAATAAAACATATCTGTTAAAGAATTCGGCTATGAAGATATAACTCTACCCTCAATTAGCATATGAAGTAAGTTAATTAGCAACGAATCCGCGATAAGTAAAAATGTCCAGCAGTTACTCAAAAAAATGCGACAAACGCAATGAAGTTAACGAAGATAACCACAGTTGACGTAAGCAATGTGGCCATTTAATAGAAAATTAGTCAGGTATGCAGAACAAACCAAATAAACTGGATGAAATTTATCCAGCTCAAAAAGACCTAGTTTAAGTGTAAGCTGATTTAGCCCAACTGCGATGAAGAAGCATCATGAATGCAACATCGGCCTCAGCATGGGGCAATATATATATATATATATTTATATACATATATATATATGTATTCAACACGGCCAATAGAACCCTAGGCATATTGTCACAACGTATGGAAATACAATAACCATCGGAAGGGGTAGGAAAATAATTGGTGTTCATGTGAACGGGAGTTACAACATGCCCGCTATTGCGCACGATTTCTTGCCATATCCGTGACTGTTTCCAGCCATGCGTGTTCCGCATCCTTCATACTCCAACCATGGAGCTTAGAGCGCCCTTCCACTGCTAACTTTTAAGTAAGCTCCTGCATGCTTCTCGCCAAATTCATACTTTGGCCACCTTGCTTTCTCTTCCTGCGCGCGCAAAGAGGGCAGGATGAGGACGGCATTGAGTAGGCATGCGAAAAACTTGCCCAAGCCACTCAAGTCTGCACAGAGAAATTACGCTTCTCATTGGACGTCAAAGTCTGTCTGACCTGAAAATCCTCCGTCGAACATCTTCATTACTAGTGTGATGTCGCCATGGTACACCAGCATGCTCCGAAGGCAGCGGTGATCAAAAATAGAAAGGCCTCTCAACATCCTTTGCGCGGACGGGCCAAGTCTGGCAGCCATACAGCAGGACCGCTTTAACTGTGGCATGGTAAACTCGGCCCTTTAGAGATGAACTAAGATTACCTTGAAGCCGAAGATGTCAGGGAACGGCAAGAGCCACCCAAGAATTGGAGAGCAGCAAAGAAACCTAATCCGTTAAACCATTATCTCTGACGCAGCTACCGAGGTAAACGAACTTGTTTGCAACTTCCAATAGTTCAATAGTTCAACAGTGTATGATGGGATAAAAAGCATTGGCTTTACAAGACCCATAGGATGGTAAATGCAAATAGATAAAAATCATTAGATTCCGACATGGAACTGAAATGCCAATAGTCTAAACCTGGTACATCACACCACAATGTGTTGTTTGTCACTCAGATGAATGTCTAACAATTGTTTGAAGGCTGTAATGTTCGGAGCGTTTACCACATGCGTTGGCAACTCATTCCATTGTGAACAGATTCTAAGAGAGTAAAAATATTTTCTACAGTCTAGTCGGGAGTGTTGGATTATCAGCTTGAGGATATGACCTCTCGATCGCTTATATGAGGCTAGAGTGAGCAGCGATTTGCACGGGTGATCGCTTTCCGTTAATATCCGGTATGCGAGAATGAGATCTCCGCGTAGTCGTCGGTATTCGGAGGAAAACATTCCGATTAAACTGAGACGCACTTCATAATTGAGACCAGATAATCCGTGTGTTGCCTTGGTAGCTCTTCTTTGTGGCTGCTCTAAGAGATGAATGTCTCGTTTTAACCACGGGCACCAAGCCTGGACGGCATATTCGACGTGGGGACGGATATAGGAGTTGACAAGCATGGGTACCAACCGTCATTCAAAAACACCAAAGGCTCGCCTCAAAAGTCTCAGGTTCATGTTCGCCACGTTCGCTGCTTTGGAACATTGGAGCGAATTCCCCAGACTTTCTTGCACAATGATACCTAAGTCTTTTTCTGTGGTCACGCGCCGTAAAGCGTACTGCCCCAAGAGGTACGTGTTAGCAAGATTGCTGCGCAATGACAGTAGGTGACACTTGGCAGGATTCAGGGGGAGGTGATTTATATCTGCCCATTTGTTGATTCGATCCAAATCATTCTGGAGGAGGGCACAGTCTGATGTTGAGCGAATAACTCTCCAGCTTTTTGCGTCATCTGCAAAAATTTGCATCGAGGATTGAATATTATCCGGGAGGTCGTTAATGTAGACCAGAAAAAGGAGGGGACCAAGGACGGATCCTTAAGGAACACCGCTGGAGATGCAGAGGGTTTTCGAGAGGGCATCGGCGACTCTGACCTTGATCGTTCTGTCATGCAAATATGCTGCTAGCCAGGTGAGTAGGGAACTATGGATACCGTAGGCACGAAGCTTATGAAGCAGAGCTAAGTGATTGCCTCTGTCGAATGCCTTCGAAAAGTCTAGGTAAATCACATCAATCCAATAAATGACCTGAACGGATAAGGAAGGGAGCAACGCCTAGCTAGTCCTGCAGGAAGACCTTGCATTTCGATGGCACGAAGGTCATTCCAAACTTGGAGACAAACACCTCCAATCTACACAGAACATTTTGGGCGGCCTATGAAGAATCGCAGTTGACGGCAATGTCGTCTGCATACTTCAAATCGCGAAGTCGGTCCCCGGAAGCAGCTTGATACCGCTAGGTCCGCAGTTCTCCAAAGCACTCTTCAAGATTACATCTATAGCATAATTGAACAAGTAGGGAGATGCTTAACTACCCTGCCTCACGCCACTGACGATACCAAAGGGGTGAGAGAAAGTCCACCGTGACACCCACTCGGCCCGAGGTATAAAAGCAGGTGGCTTGAGGTAAGTTGACGTATATCTCGGGAACCCCTATTTTCAGTAGACAACTCCAGAGTTCAGCTATGTCGGTTGAGTCAAATTCGGCTCGTATGTCTAAGAAGACAACGATCGTTGGCTGGCCGAATGTTTGACAACGCAAGAGTATTAGGTGTGGTGTAAAGATGTGATGGATGCAACTCCGATCTGGGCGGAACTCAGCTTGCATTTCAAGTTTGCTCTGTTCGCTTACTAGGCTGAGCCTCCTTAAAAGCATAGCTGCGAGCACCATGGATACAACCCAGTTGAGACTAATCCCTCTGCGGTAGGTGCAGTCGTTTCAAGTATCCTTCTTGAAGAAAGCTATGATACCCCCTAGGTTCCAATCAGATGGGATAAATTCAGTGACCCAGGGCTCTTGGAGGAGAGAAGCTAACTCCTAAAGAACTGACTGAATGCCATCTTTGAAAACAGCAGGAGGGAGTTTATCTGGGCCAGGCGGCTTTTATCGCTTCACGAGGCAAAGATCCTGGCCAAACTCAGCTTCGGGTGGTAGTGAAGCGTCTAGACACAAGAGAGAGCTTAGGACTCCGGAATAAAAAAGCATTGTTGCTGCTGGCTAGTTAAACTGCTGCTCAAAATGCTCGGCCTAATCCTCGAGTCGGTCTGCTTGACGATGAATTCCCTTGACATTGCTTTCGCATATAACCGTTTACAGTCGGCCATTTGCCGCCAGTAGATTGTAGATGGAGAAAAAGCTTACGCGGTGGCGTAGAGCTCCACCAAACCAACCGGTGGTTGGTTCACTTCCAGATTCAGTTTGGAGTCCATTCCCCACGTTCCGCAGCGATAGCCGGGATCAAAGTGAATCATGGGCGCGAATTTCTGGGTGATCAATACATTTACATGGGTTAGCCTTGTCATAAGTTATTACATTACCACCCTGTCAGTTCTATTTTTCCTAAGTAGCGACATACCAGATGGATTGACCTCTTATCGGCTATCGTAAAGCATAATCAGGTTTTCGTAATAAAAAGGAGATCGTGCGGTTGTGTGGTTTGGTCCTAACTGAGGTTGACTAACGTAGTAAGAAAGCTTTAGGCATCAGTGTACACCCAGGATGGTGTTTATGATTCATGGAGTGTGGCAGTTGAGGTCAAATGTGGTTTTAGTTTTAAGTCGAGTTTTTGGTTTTCAACCTCTAATGGTTGTAGGGATAGTGGCAGATCCTTAGTTTCCAGTCAGGCTGCATGGCAGCACAGAGCGCACCAGACAATGGTGTTTGCTCTTACTTCGCTCCGTCGTGTCGTGGGCTGTGGGTGCTGTTGTTTCGGCCTCTCCCAGGACAGTAGAGATAAAGGAGTTACTGAGGTTGCAAGTTCCATCGAATTGTTAACCGTTCGTAGCAGTGCGCCTGCTGCCTTTAGTCGAATTTCAGCAGGCAAGTAGACACGAATCTTCAACCAGTTATCTAATCCGATCTCTCTCATTCCTTCAGAGTGTAGCACTAATTTCGTCACTTTTGGACCGCAGCCCTTATAATTAGATGCTGAGGGGATTTCAATCAGCGCTTTAGCAATAACAGTATCCAGAGAAAGTGCGTATCGAACGTAGCACCACTGTTCTCTGTCTTGTGCTAACGCTTCGTGCTCGAGAGAATCCGAAAGCACGGGAAGACAAGGAAAAAATGCGGTTTTCTTGCCATCACTTTTAGGAGGGTTGTCATGTTGATCCTCTTCCTTTGGGCAATCTTTCTAAAGAAAAGCATGCACAATGCGTACACCTCTCGGTGAGATGTGAATGGGAACTGCTGAGCTAATGATGGTCCCCGATTCTTCTGTGAAGTTTGCTGTCACTCGAGGAAATTGTGGTTCGTCGCAGTGCACTAAAGCTGGCGGACTCGTCACGCGTCTCGGTGTAGCGGACTCAACATGAATACCATTTGTATCCCGGATGGAATTCCATTGGTTGCGATTATCTAGCAAGTTGCCTCTTACTGCGCCAGATTCGAACTCTGGAGAGTTAACCCACAGTGTTTCTGTCTAGCGAATATCAGTTTGAGTGATGGGGCTGGTAGCTTGGACTGTTTGGCAAGCGCAAAACAATGTGGTGAGAAATGCGTCGCATTGCTGGTGCTTGGTTCAGAAAGTGGACATACAGATGTCGCTTCCGGCGCTTTTATCGAAGGCAGGAATGTGCATTTTACACGGCTGTGGGCTGACAATATTGTGTCTGAATCGTTAGGCTTAACATCCAGGAATGAGTCAAAAGCCGTGATGGCAGTTGTGACCTACCCTTAAAGGGTTAGTAAGTACCGGAGTAGATAGCGCAGATGCCGTGAGGTGGTTAGCAAAACTGACTTTACCCTTTGACTTAAGAACGGGGATAGGAGGGGTTTGTCGTAATACAAGGCCGTTCTTGTTTGCTTAAAATGGTAATGTTTTAAAGCTTGCAATCTGCTTGACTTTCTGTCCGTTTGTCACACTTCCCGTGAGCACCAATGTACAGGCAACCATTAGACTAGGACTGCGTGTTTGGCAAAACCAGGAAACATCAGTTAGATCGCTTTCTGTTTGTTTATAGTTGACCTTTGTTTTAATTTATCAACCTTTTTTCGGAACCATTGTCAGGATCGTTCACACTCGTGACAATTTGAAATTGTTGCTTATTTTCACACAGATGCACTGGGCACCGTTTCCTGACCAAGCTATAAGAAAGAAAATAAAAAGAAGCAAAGGAATTCTTCACAATATCACCGTGCAGGAGAGCGAGTTGCACTGATAAGGAAACATATCGGAAGTATGCGCCTACCTGTTTTACTCAATGCTTTTTTACGTTCGATCGTTGCTTGGAAAATTAGAAGACGTCAAATTTGTTATAAAAGTTCGGAATTATTCTCCTCTTGGCAACATTGTGCTGCAGGAAAATCGGCTTCATATTGATATTGAAGATGTTGTTGTAGAAGTAGACGGATTTAACTCTACGTGTTGACCGCCAATGTACACAGAGAAGCCGCGGAGATGGCATCACCATTTACGTTAAATCTTCATGTTGCCTCTAGATTAATAACATTTTGAACTACAGCTCGCAACGCATCAGCTGCTTAATCGTAAAATGTAAACCAAACTGCTGAACGGTTATCGTTCGATTTTACTGGCTAATGGTTATATACATCTCCCTACTGTCCAAACCATGAAGTCGAAGAATTTTACGACTGATTTATAGAAGTGCTTTTGGAATACCTGGAACTCTCATTGTGCATAGTTGTCGGTGGGTTTAATAGATCTGATGCAAGCTTCATCGCGAGCTTTGGGCTGAAAAACTTGTGCAATCTCCAACCAGCTTCAATGTCACGCTTGACATGGCATATGTTAACAACGTGAAAGTGTTTTCTGTTTGTACTCGGGCACGGCTTGGGAGTTCTGCTCATGCCATTGCAAAGCTACCTCCTGTTACCTATAGAAAAACCAACCATGAAAATTTCACCCGTTGCAACGATCAAAAGTTTAGGCGGAGACAATGCCTTCTCTAGAACATGCAGCGACTGCGTTAAACTATTGGCTCCACTAATTTTAGTTCATTGCACGATGCAGATTTATCAAACTATTGTGACCAGTTAGCTAGTTACTTAAGCTACTGCTTTGCACTAGTAGTCCAATTAAACTAATTTTTATCTGTGCAAACACAGTCCCCGCTCAATATATCAAACGTCTACATAGACAAAGAAAGGCTTTTAAACGCAAAGACGTTACATTAGTAAAGTTTCTATCTATTGACATAAAGCTCGAATTGTGTCGACTCAACGATAGCTAATTTCAAGTCATAGTTGGGAATACTAATTATCGTGAAATATGAAAAAGGCCTGAACAATCAAGCAGAGTCACTCGCAAGGTCACGCACTGAACATCGGATGTTGAAAAACCAAACCTCGTTTTAGGTAACGAGGATAATACTTCATCCTTTTTTCCCTTCATAATGGCCGTCGTTGTCAGAAACTTCTACTGGATTGCCCTTAAGTTCACATAGATGGTGAGCGGTAGCACTCCACCGAGTCTGTGAAGCATCCAGCTGTTGCACTCAGCCATTATCCATCATGGTCACCCCATTTGAATGAAATCTTTACCAAAGTGAGAAGGCTTTCCTTTTACGCTGCTCGTTTGCCATCCTCCAATTTCCCCCGCTACCTACTACTGCGATTTATCACCGTTTGTGTCTTACCTTACTGGACATTCCCAGGTTTCCTAAGGAAGCATTTTAAAATTCTAGCTAGGTTATTGACACAACTGTTTCGATGTAGCGGTGTATTCTAAAGGCGACCTTGGTTGACATCATTATTACTACTCATTCCAATTCCTTGTAATTACTTGTTGCAAAACACTCGTTCATGCAAGTCACACCCTTTACGGGACACCGGCTAGCAGTATATGAACTTCCACAACTAGAAAAGAGTACAGATCCATTTATTCCCATACAAAGTCATACCACTCCTCCGTAATCCTATATTAGGTGTGCATTTTGAGCAACCAGACCTCAGTCGTTATGGATCTGACAAGTAAACTTACATTGTAACAATGTTGCTAAATTTGCTGCTTATTACCCATTTGTGTATGTCTTTTACAATTCCGAAGGCTTGCGTGTGATAGCTGAACAGGTGAATAAAGCTCTTTCTTTAATTGGAGTATCCTCTGCTGAGTTACAGCTAGCCTCAGATAACCCTCCTTCTGTGAACCGCCTAGGAGTACACAGAGAATAAATCGGACTCTTGATGAACAAAACACATGATCCGGATTAGTTGTCTCCTGTGATTTTCAAGCAGTGAGCTGTTTACCTGGCTGAGCTGCTCGCCAGTTTTCACACGCTGTGCTTCCAGCAGCCCAAAATAGTTGACATCTGGTGAAGCGCAAGTATCACGCCAACGTCAAAGAAAGGAACCTGCAAATATCGTCCAATCGCATGCACGTCGGTTGCTCTGAAGACCATTAAAGAGTTTAGTTTTAAAATGAGCTGAGCACAGAACCAGTTGGATGTCCTTCATCAGTTTGCATATCGCAGCTCAAGGTCCATCCTAGAAGCGGTAGCATACTTGGTACATACTGGGATCTTGGCACTGGATAATAAATACAAATCCATCCCGTTCTACCTCTTGGATTTTAACAACGCTTTCGGCTGTGTGAACCGTGAACTACGGTTTCGCGATCTGTTAGGTTTTAGACTCCAAAGTCTTGGTCGTCTGTTGTAAGATTATTTTACCATGCATACCCAGTTAACCAGTTAGTGGGGAAAATCTATTCTTCAATACCCGGAACCCGCGTTCTTCAAGGATCCAGTTCGACCCCATTCTTGTTTACCTTTTGTTCCACCTCAATCCATGCCCATGAAGAAGCCATCCTACTGATGTATGCGGATGATGTGATCCTTGGTGTACATGACACCAGCAATGTGTTATCAACCAAGCTACAAACCCTCTTGGACGACCTCACAGCTTAATCTAAATCCCGTTGCCCACCGTTAAACATCTCAAAATGAAACGCTGTCCTTCGTACCTGTTAAAAAATCTCGCGACAAGCAAATCCTGACACGTTGTCTACAACTTTGTATTGACGATGAATTTACGACCTCTTCCACTTCAATAAAATCACTGTTAATGAAACTGAGCAGTGGGCTTACGTCGTCTCTTCATGTGAACGATACGTGCGCTTAGGTTAGAACGCTCTCTTTCTATATTACACGCCTCTGGTCTTCTTCCGCTTACCATCTTCCCGCCCAACGTTTCGTTAGCGCATGTGTTGCCCCACTTGGTCTATTGCTCGCCAGTGATTTATCCTGCTCTTATGAGTAAGGACCTAAAAGAAATTGAAATATCAGTGAAGTATCTACTCCGTTGCAGTGAAACTTCAAAGATGGAACTGGTCAAAATTAATGTAGTCAGTTATGTCAACTCCTGTAAAAGGTTTGCATTAAGAATACTCACAGATGTTAGCCACTCCCTCCACAATGCCTTTTCAGTATGCTTATCAACCTGCTTGACAAGACAGATTTAGAAAACTATAAACTGATGAGTAGTAGTAAGCCTCTATCGCAATGAGGCTGGACCTTACTGTGGTGCCATAGTTTGTGTACCTCAGCGATCCATTGAGCTATGCTGGATGGTGCATTTCTGCACCTTCAGAGTCATTCATACCAGATTGGTCAATGGTTAGACGCCAGACAAACTCATCCTCCTGGTCCTCCAGCTTAGGGGTTGGAATGAGGTGGCTCCTTATTCCTTAAAACGGACTCCTTGTATCCCATCGCCAAACCCGCTACCTTGCCCTCAGGATTTGAGACAAAGGCTTTGGTTGAGAGCCCTAATAGTTCTTCTGTCTAGGACTGAGCAACATGACAGTATCCTGTCCACGCAATACAATGAATTTCTCTTCAAACAATTTTCTGATGCTCTAACCACCACAGAGGATAATCAACGGTGCCCTATCTGCTCCATCGAGCAGGGTGCATAGGGGTTTGGATGCTACTGCTCAAGCCTTCCGGTCTTCATATTCCTCATCCTACGCTCTTTCACTCTCACAGTCCTGTTCCAGCTTCATTTTTATCCCCCCATTTTTCAACCCCCAATGCTTGGCCCTCTCCCAACATGCTTTTCTAGGCGTTGATCTTCTTTCTTCAATTCACATGCCAACGCGCAGCGTCACTCCTCTACTGTCGACAAGTCCATTTTTAACCAAACGGTCCATTCCAGTTCATCGGTTTCCATTTGGAGCCGTCGATCCTCCTTCAGATTGGCATGTCTCAATGTACGCACATTGCCACAGATAGGTCAACAGGCAGCACTTGCCCGAACATTAGAGACTCTCTCCATCGATATCTGCTGCTTATCGGAGACCCGCTTGCAAGACTCGACCTCTGCGCTCACTCTGCCATCCACTTCAGGTGACGCGAACAGTGCCTTCTCATTGCGCCTATCCGGTGACGATGCAGCTTCTAGCACCGGCCAAGCTGGTGTTGGCATTGCCCTGAGCCCCCGAGCTGAACCTGCTCTGGTTGATTGGATTCCAATCAGTAGCCGGATGGGTGCGGTCCGATTGGCTGGCACGTTCAAAGCTTCGAAGTCGAGTGGGACTGATAGGTGTCTATGCATCATCGCTTTCTACGCGCCCACACAATGTAGCGAGGATTTGGTAAAGAAAGACTTCTACCGCCAACTGCCCCAACTCCTTTGCCACAGAAGAAGCACGGACACTGAACGCACAAGTTGGAAAGTTGTCCACTGATGAGCTGCATCTGCGCGACCAACATGGTTTAGGCTCCCGTAATGATAACGGTGAGCGGTTACTTCACTTCTGTGAAGATGCCCGCTTATTTCTTGCAAGCACTAACTTCCGACACAGCCCCCGCTGGAGGGTGACTTGGCGCCCACCAGCCTCGAACCAGCCTTGGACGCAAATCGATCACATTGCCATCAGTTATCGCTGGAGCGGCTGCATCCAGAACTGTCGCTCGATTTGGAGCACATGTGTGGACACCGACCATGCACTTGTATGTGCTGACCTGCCGATGCGTTTTGGCGGACATCCACGAAGACGCTGTGAGCGCATTGACTCCAACCAACTGACAAATCCAGCTGTTCTGATTGCATATCGAAATACGCTGACATGCGAGTTGAGTAACCGCTCACTGGCGACAATTGATGGTCACTGGTCACATGTTCCCCAGACCTTACTAGCAGTAGGAAAATCGTCATGTGGTATGTCTAATAGCCAACATGGATATAGGGTCTCTTCGCGCTCACTGGGACTTATCGACGCTCGCCGGCATATTCCGGTTGGAAGCGAACACAATGAAACTCGCAAAGAGCTCCGAGCAAAACTCCTTGCCAGCCTGAAGAGACCACGAATCCTGGTGGTCTCATCATGCATTAGAGTTGGAAGTGGCCGCGGGTCTTGGCAACCAACGTGTTATTTAATCTGATACGGGAAACGGGCAGCAGGAGACCTGGTGTTAGTGCAACTATACGTGACGAGAGTGGACAGCCTCTCCACAGTTTGTCAAAACATTTGGAACTTTGGGCTGAGCATTTCGAAAAGTAATTGAATCGATCGAAATTGTTCGATTCTACGCCGACCAGTGATGGCCTTGCTCCGTGGGCTGTCTCTTTCAATGCACCATCACGCTCAGAAGTCAAACGTGAAATCAGACTGTTGAAGTTGAACAGATGATCTTCCTCCGGCCATCTTCAATTTCAATGGCTCTGTTCCTGTTGATGTTTTACATGAATTACTAGTGAAACTGTGGGAGAAGGCGACTGTCCCAACCGACTGGAGCCGCTCCGTTATTGTTCCCATCTTCAAAGGAGGCTCGCGTTCGGAATGCGCCAGCCATAGAGGAATCAGTCTGCTCTCCATCGCCTCTGTCATCCTTCACAGACTGACTGGCTCTCGTGAAAGCCAAATGCTTGGGGAGCAAGCCGGATTTCGTCGGGGTCGTGGCTGTCTCGACCACATCTTCACCTTGCGTCAATTGTTGGAGCACCGTCACACATATTGGTGGTCCACCGTAGTCGTGTTCCTCGACATCAAAGGTGCCTTCGCTTCGGTTGATCGACGTGCACTTTAGAATGGTCTAGTCAGGAAAGGCGTACCCGAGAAATACGTAAATATTCTCAGAGCATTACACGCGCGTAGCATGGGCAGAGTGAGGGCTTACGGCAAGCTGCCGCCACACTTCAGTATCTCCAGCGCTGTGAGATAAGGATGCCCGCGGTTACTTTTCCTTTTCAACTTAGCTATTGACGAAGTCATAAAGATTGCATTTACAGGACATGACTTGGAAGGTGTGGAGCTACTCCCAGGAGAACGACTTCTTGACTTGGACTATGCTGACGATATTTCCCTCATCTATGACAGCTCCCAGACGTGCCAAGCTACGCTGGACAGAGTAGTACTGGCTGTCAGCCGCTTCGGGCTTTGCTTTACACCATCAAAATGCAAAGCATTTCTCTAAGATTGGCAGGGATCTCCTCCTGCCTTGACTCTTCTTGGGGATCAGCTAGAAGTCGTTCAGAAATTCAACTACCTGGGAAGTTGTATTAGCTCCCGTGGGATCGAAGACGAGAGCATGAACCATTTAGCAAAAGCTCCAAGTGCTTTTGCTAACCTTCGCCACTTATGGCGCCGGCGCGACCTCACTCTTACCCTGAAGGGTAGAGTGCACCATACAGCGGCACGTTTGACCTTACTCTACGGTTGCGAAACCTAACCCCTAAGATCGACGGACATAAAGAAGCTAGTTACGTTCGACCACCGGTGCCTTCGTAATTTAGCTCACATTTGGTGGGAACACCGCGTGAGGAACGTGCGTGTTCGACGCCTTGCTTATGGCACAGGAAAAGGAAATGAACCGCTCAGCACCGTCATTTCACGCACCAGGCTCCGTTGGCTTGGCCACGTTTTTCGCACGCCAGCCCACCGACTCCCGCGACGTGCGTTCTTTGCTCGCCGGGGGTGTGGGTGGAAGAAGAGGAGAGGTGGCTAAGCGTGACTCCGTCGAGAGGAATGAAGGTCCTCATTTCGGAACTGGCCTCGGTTGGAGCGTCACGACTCCTTGGTTGGGGTCCAAAAGACGATGCACACTTTTGCCTGTTTACAGTTGCTGACATGGCTAGGAGCCGACCTCAGTGACTAGCCTGTTGTGAGTTTCTTTGTCCCTCTTCATCCCTTTTAGCCTCCCCATCCAAATACGATCTCATTTCGTAGCGTAAAACATAATACCTTTTCTTTTTCCTTAGTAGCCGACTGGTAGCCTACGGAACGATGCCTATCCGTTGCTGGTGGCTCAGCTGGTATTCAACTGTTGTATTTATTTTCCTTTTCCTTTATGTATTGCGGCACAGTAGCTGAGGTGTTTCCAAACTCTAGCTGACGTGTATAATGATGATGCTGAGTGGTGAGCTTTATTGGCATAATTCAGCTAATTCGTCATCGACACTCCCAATCAGCAAGTTTAGGCTAGTCTGGAAAAGCACCAAGTGCCGGCTTTTCGACATTCTGTGTCTCGTCAGTGGTGCGCCTCCCAGCGGACCCCCGCCGGATTCGGCCCCCCATGACTTCAGGATGCCGGATAAGCCGGGCTACATCATATACAACTGTCAAGGACGCAGTTCCACTGCTGTCGCCCATTGTGCAGTGGCACTAACTGCTTACCTCCTAAAGTCATGGGGGCGGAACCAAGTAGGGGTCCGCTGGCAGGCACACCGCTGACGAGACCCAAAATGTAGAAACCCCGTCGTCTGGTGCTTTGCCGGACCAGCCTGCACCTGCTGATTGGGAGTGACGTTGATGAATTAGCTGAATTATACCGAAAATCCTCACGACTACTCGGCAGTAATATAAAACGTGTCCGTATAGCCTCTAAGTCCTATGTCGTACTTAGGCGCTCCGCGGAAACTCCTATCTCGTGAGGCTAGTCACTATCCTCCTGACAGCTCGTAACTGGCATGGTAGTGGAAGAGGAGCCGGGCTATGTCCTAGTCAACTGTCAAGCAAGCAGGTTCGTGGTATTCACCCATGGCGAAGCGGCATTAGTTGCTGGCATCCTGAATTCATGGGGGCGGAACCCGGTAGGGGTCGGCTGGGAGGCGCACTACTGACGAGACGCCGAAGGTCAAAAAGCCGGCGTCTGAGTAATTGTCAGTCTAGCCTAAGCCTGCTGATTGGCAGTGACGGTGATTGATTAGATGAAAAACTACATACGTCTGCACAAGGGCATCTGGTGCCTCTATATTTCCTTTCCTGTCACGTTTGTTGAACGATAACCAGTCAGAAATTCAAGCGCGGATTAGAAAGTCCTCTAGGGATCTTCGTTCTGCCAAATCGTTTTCAAGATGGTGGTTTTATATTTATTCGCATGTACTATTTCTTTTCATTATTTATCCCACGCCGTGGCATGCGTGATAGAGCCGAACTTTTACCCTTCAAAGGTGCACCCAGCACATTCTTGACTTGACTTACACCACCGCACTTTGGGTTGAACACAGAGCACAATTAGAACAGCTGATCCCTTGTACACTTTTCTTTTCGCCACCTTTAAGCTAAGTGAGATCATGTTCAGTGACGGCCGTTATTGCATTTGAAAGCTGCTATGGTGCGGTCAAGCCAGGTAGAGGGAGAGTGATTCTCATGTTCTTTGTCCCACTCACATGGTTGTGGTGGGATATCGTAGGTGAGCGTGTTACGGAAACCGCACAGTTGTACACGCGGTTTGGATGCCTTTTTGATCGAGCAACGTTTCTGTTGGGATAAGTCGTTCAAACTGCATTTTAGTTAGCAGATGTCAGCGACTAAGTGTCGGCAATGGGCGAACGCAATCGAAACCACAAATTGAGTCGCAGCTTCTTTGGAAATGCTTCTGTGAGAGTAATTCTAAAACCTGCGTAGCGCAGTAAATACTTTCATGCGCGCAGTTTCGCAGCAGGGAAAGTTGTTAAATAACAACAGAGTTGCATGTGTTGTTGTGAGCAAAAGGTGTACTAAAACAACTGGGGGTACACAAATCGCCGTCCGCAGAATTCGGAAAAATGTGCCTACTGATTACGGGAAGTTACTCCTTTTCGAATGCGTGTAGGATGACTGTGCTGCGACTGTGTGACAATGTGGAGCACAATGAAAAGTGACCGTTAGTGTATGTCACAGCCCGTTAATGCTTACAATGCGAGAGATTCTACTTCTGCTAAGCGCCAGACCTGCTCATCGGCAGTTAATTAGATATTTGGACTTAAATATTGATGATAAATAGCAGAAAAGCTAATCATCAGAATGAGTATTCTGGAAATAAACTACTTGCATGTCTCTATACACCAAGCACAACCAGATTCATTCTTCTTTTCGAAATTATGAGAACAGGACCAAACTGAAAAATTGACAAAACAGTTCTCAACTTTCCAACAAGCATTCCACATATTTATACCTACAATATTTTGAAAATCACTGTATGTCTTACTGATAGTTGATCTAATTCGCTATAAACATTAGTAGAAGCGCATGTTGTCTAAAAGTCTCCTTCAGAAACAATCTATCAGTCAGTAAAGCAAACAGCAAAACACATCATAGGAGAGTGGTAACTCGGCCTGATTTATAAGATAAGCCGATAACATTTAAAAAGTTTGCATCACTCATAAGATTTATATTTTGCGTTTGTTAAGCAAAGGCATGGCAACTTGGTCATATGCCAATCAAACTCCAGGAAAATACAGATAGCCGGACAAACCTTTAGCTTCTAAGTATTGGTTCTGGTCAGATTGCGTCCATGTATCGGTTCACTTCTTCGCTCGAGTCTATCTGGTCACTGTATTTTCAGACCCCTTATGCATCCTCACTGTTTTCGTACGGCAGAATGGGGCCAAATCGCTGCCCTTACCGTTTTGATCTCATATCTATACACTATCGAGTACCTTGCATCGGGTTCGCACTATCAGACAACGTATCTCATCATTTGCACGCGGTTCCTTTTAAGTATCCTCTTGCAAACATTGAATTTAAGGTAGCTTTACCGAGTGCATTTACAACCTCTCACTTTCACTCTTCGTGGGCAGCAGCAAATTGTTACATCTGCACTTTCTGACTCAGGTAATATCTGGGTGGTAATAGTTATTCCGCCCAGTCAATCGTTTTTTTGATTGCTTTACTCCCGCTAAACTGCAGTGGATCACAGCACTAGAGTCCGTGTTTATATGCTGCGTGAACGCTGCACAAAGATTAGCTCGATGTTCGCAGAGCGAGCCGGGCCAATCTCCGGAATCATTTGGTACGAGTCCTCTTGAGATAATCAAGCGATGGACAGGTCTTTTGACATACTTTACCTTCGCTTCCGTTTTTCTATTAAGCGGCTGTGATACGAGTTATCCTTTTAGTGCAAAAATGGTCATTAGGTTGTGAAGACCTGGTAAGCAGCACTAGTAGACTGTGTGCTATTGCCGGAAGCTAGTCCGCTGAGCAATCTTTGTCGACCTAACTGACGTCTGAGTCTGTTTGTGACTACTTAGGTGGTACCTAGTTCGATCGTAATTGCACCTGAAGCTTTCTTCGATCTTCTTGCTGCGCGAAAATTGCATTAAGATTATTAGCAAGAGTAAGCACACTACCGTCACAACGAGACTGGACCTTAACGTGGTGCGACGATTTGGCTATCTCATTGACCCATTGAGTTATACTAGCTGATGCCTCCGGGCACCTTGAGACCTACTCCTACCAGGTTGTTCAACGGTGAGAGGTCAGACAAACTCAGTCTTCTGGTCCTCCAGTTTGGGGGTTTGAAATGAAATCGCGTACATTTCTGGAAAACTAAATCATTGCCACCTCCCCTTTTTTCTTGCGGACAGGCTTTGGAGCCAAAGGCTTTGGATGAGGACCCCAATCGTCCGCCTGTCTAGGTCTGGGCGCCCTGGCAGTATCTCAGCCCACTTACAACCATGACATTTTCAAACATAAACCTTATCCTGCATCGGCCGTCGAGCAGATTAGCAAGGGTTGCCTTATCTGCTGCATACAGCAGGGAGGATAAGCGAAAACATGCTACTGCTGGCGCCTCCCTTCTTTCTTTTCCACCTTTTTCTCTTACTCCCATCCCGACCCCCATTACTAACCTTCCTTCTATAATTCCCAGCTTAATTGACAGCAACCGAAGTGTCACTGGAGTAGAACCATCTGCAGCCACCATCTCACCGCACCTATCGGATGTCTATCGGCAAAAGTCCCTTATAAGGCCACGCTGTCCGGCTTCCATGGCGACATTCAACGTCCGCACTCTAAGACAAACAGGTCAGTAGGCTGCACTCGCACGCACCTTGACTGCACCCGGCTTATCCTCTCGTTATTGGTTGCACGCATCCGGAGACGCCGATGCAGCACTCACGGGTCAAGCTGGTGTAGGTATCATTCTAAGCACCAAGGCTGAGTCATCGTTGGTTGATTGGATTCTGGTGAACAGCCGTTTATGTGCAGCCCGTTTGACGACATCAGCTAAGGCGAATTCGCGAAGTAGTGCAAAACGCTGTTTGTTTGTGATTTCCGTTTATGCTCCCACCGACTGCAGTTCTAATGCAGTCAAAGACATTTTCTATTACGAACTGAACGCCCTACTACGCAGTGCTACTAGTCTAGATATTATAGTACTTGCAGGGGATATGAACGCACAAGTAGGGCGTCTGAGCTCTTCAGAAGCTCAGCTGGGTGGTAATTATGGACTTAACTCCGAACGGACTGACTACGGCGAGCGTCTGCTACAACTGTGTGCGGAACACCAGTTGTTTCTTAGCAGCACTGCTTTTAGACACAGTGGGCGCCGAAGTGCCACTTGGCGTCCTCCTGTAGCTGGCCAGCCATGGACCCAAATTGACCACATAGCCATAAGTTACAGATGGCGTGATTCCATCATGGATTGCCGCTCGTACTGGAGTGCCTGTGTCGACTCTGATCATGGCTTGGTACGCTGTCGTCTCTCCATGAACTTTAACGCGAGGCGCACTAAGTGTCCCCTACGATTGGCAAAGGAGAAATTGTCTCAGTCCTCGGCATGCAAGCCTATCAAGAAGCTCTGTATACCCAACATCCGCTAGCTTGTCCTTATGACACTGACCTTCAGTGGAATAGGATCTCGGCCGCCATGCATGACGCAGGAGCATCTGTTTGTGGCACTATTCATCATCACCGCACCAGTCACTGGATATCTGAGAGGTCGGTGAACCTGTTGGAATCTAGAAGACACCTCCCGGCTGGCTCTGAAAACAATGTGACCAGACGCGCTATTAGGCGTGAACTAAAGCGGAGCCTACGTGCTGACAAGGAAACATGGTGGACCACACGGGCTGTAGAAATGGAGGAGGCAGGAGCAGTATGCAATCGCCGCAAAATCCTCCAGCTTTTCCGCACCACTGGTCCCAGGAAACCAGAAAAAAGACAACCAGAGACAGCGCGAGTGCCCTGATACACAATAAGTGGCGCCTTATGACTCGTTGGGCGGAAGACTTACAAGAACAATCCAGCTGGCCTTCTGTTTCCTGATCACTTCCTACTCAGGTGATGGAGGACCAGCCGTGGATGGTTAGTTTAGAGCCTCCGTCAGAGGCCGAGGTCCGAAATGCGATCACAGCCCTCAATCGTTTTCGAGCCGCTAAACTCGGATTCCCTCCCATCTGCATTGTTTAAAGATGGAGGTGAGGTCATCTGCAAGGCAATGACCTCCCTATTCTAACCTATCTGGAAGGAAGTGTGCCGGCTAACTGAAGCGCATCCATAGTACTGGTAATATACAAGTAGGGCAGTCGCACAGCCTGTTCTAAACACAGAAGTATCAGCCTAACGCCAGTTATGACAAAATTACTGACCTCGATTCTCCTTCGGCACCTCAATGTGGTACGGACATTTGGGATTAGAGAAGAGCAGGCCGGTTTCCACCCAGGGCGTGGCTGTATAGACCATATATTCACTTTGCGGCAGGTGCCAGAGCAGCGCCACGCACACAGCAGACCGACAATAGCTGTGTTCCTCGATTTCAAGAGTGCGTTCGATTCAGTCAATCGATCGATTCTTTTCAAAATACTTGAGCGGAAAGGTGTTGCCACGAAATATGTGAACATCCTACATGCTCTATACTCGAACATTACAGGCCGCGTCAGGGTCTACGGTGGTATATCGGATAATTTTCCGACCACAAATGGCGTTCGTCAGGGTTGTCCGATTTCCCCATTTTTGTTCCATTTCATAGTGGATTCTCTCATGGCGTGTTCGCTTACAGAATCTCAAGATGTAGGTGTTGAAGTGCTGTCTGGTGAAAGATTAGTTGATTTTGATTATGTGGACGATATCGTCTTGCTTTTCGACGATTCTGCGGCGGCACAATCAACCTTAAATAGCCTGTCTAGAGCAGTCCCATTATTTGGTATGCACTTTGCACCTTCAAAGTGCAAAGTGTTACTGTAGGACCACCAGCCACTTAACGATCACTTAACCTTTGATAACGAGGAACTCGAGCTGGTTGGTCGGTTCACCTACATTAGCAGCTGCATCAATAAGGATAGGCGCATAGAAATGGAAGTCAGCTCACGCATTGCAAAAGCAAAAACTGCCTTCTTGAACCTGCGGCATCTTTGGCGACAGAAGGGAGTTTCTCTCCGTCTGAAAGGCTGTGTTTATAAGGCCACAGTGAGGGCCGTTCTGCTCTGTGGTAGTGAGACTTGGCCCTTTCGCTCTGAAGATCTGAGGCGCCTTCAAGACTTTTATCGTCGTTGTCTGCGAAACATTGCTGGTGTCGGGTGGCACCAGCGCGTCCGAAACGATGATGTGCGTACGCGAGTACTGGGTCGTGATAATTATGTTAATTCCTTCGAAAAACCGATAACACTGAATAAGTTGCGTTGGCTTGGGCACGTGCTACGCATGCCTGGTCACCTCTTGAATAGGAGTGACTTGTTTAGTCCGCCAGGTGAAGGGTGGCGCAAGGCTCGAGGTGGACAGAAGTTGAATTGGCAGCATGAAATGAAGTCACTGACGACCGAACTGGATGTCGTTGGTCCGTCTTGCCTTCCGGGCTGGAATCCACGATACCTTCCATGGGCTTGGCTTGAGATTTTACAGGAATGGCTCGCAACCGACACCAGTGGCGCTTCTGATACGGTCTCGTAGTCGGACTGCCTGCTTAAAGTGTGTTTGGTGCTGAGTTGTCTGAATGGCAGTGAAAGCCACACGGAAGCCGTCTCGCCGATGCCGCCTTATCTTTGCATGATAGCCAGCTGTTTGTGAAGGTATGTTTTCTACCCTGACTGTAGGCGCCTTGACCCTGAACGTTTGCTTAACACATTAAGGTTTTCAGGTAAGTCCCCCGTATCTCCCACTTCTTATTCTTTATTTCATAGGTCCTCATGGTTGTATGGCAGCAAACAATCAGTTCAAATGGCTGATCTACTGCTGCTGTTGTTGTTGTGGATGTTGTTGTTGATATAATTGTTGTTGTGTTGTTGTAGATGCTGCTGTTGTAGTAGTCGTTGTTGTTGTTGACTCACCTGCAAACACTGCCAGAACTGGGTAGTTTTGGCGGGTTTGCACCAATTTGACCAGAGGCTGCCCGGCTAGAGGCGGAGAGTAGCAAACCCCTGAAGAACCGGAGGTGTCCTCCCATCATCAGAGAAAACGCATGGCGCCGGTGCTCCACGACAATCGAGTTGTGAGCTTATAAAACGTAGACCTGAAGTCTGTGTAAGCGAACGTATGTTTTCGGTAATTATTCATCAGGCTTTTACAATTACATGAAATGTAAAACTTTTGTATACAGACCCAACGGGTCGTCAGTCAACCAAATTGATCCTAGTACGCTGTGACACACCATAGGTTAGGTTACAGTTGTAGTCGTACGTGCGTACAGGTCATTTGCAGTACGTCCTGGCCAAGGTAGGCCCAACGCGTAAGCGAACCATTTTTGCGCGGACAGTGCTGGTTCGTACAGCCGAATGGCGATGGCTTCTGCGGCGTCTAATATCCGCTTACGGAAATACCTTGATCGATTTTTTGGGGACTGATAGATTACGGATTTTGAGCAGTTCTCCGAGCTGGGAAATTATTTTGCAGACGTTTCGTTGCCTGACTAGGCAACATCATCAGTGCGGCTTCTGGGGCCTGGTAGATTAATTTGAACGAGTCAGCCGACTTGGTGGCGCGCCCCGTATCCGCAAAATGCTTGGCGATGGCAGAGTTGGTGACCTTTTGGCCTCCATTTCCGAGCCAGGCCGGATGGTGTTCCTTCACCCTTTCGGATAAGCGTCTTGTTGTACGACCAACTTGGCCTGCTCCACAGGAACAGGTAAAGAAGTATACACACATTGATTTGGTGTGGATAGGCAGCTTATCCTTGAGGTTTAGTCGCACCATTGGGCTGCTGGTGAACCGGATTTGCAACCTCGCCGCTGGGAAGGTATTCCTGAGTGTGGACGAGAGACGGCGGGATAGATTCTCGGATACTATTTCCCTTGGTAAGGCAGTTGTAGGGAAATAGATTTCCGTTTCGCCGTCAGGACCACAGGTGCCTCTCTGTTTCGCCCCATATTCGTATTAATAAAATGCTCTTGGTAGCCATTCTCTTTAAACATCGATCGTATTAGCTGCAACTCTTCGAAAAGAGTATCCTTCGAGCAGATTCTTTCGGCCTGGTTCACGAGACCGAGGACCAAGTTTCTCCTAATCCGAAGCGGCACAAAGCTATGAAAGTTTGTGTACTGTCTATTCCAAGTGCACTTTCGGTAAACGCTACGTTTTATTGCACCATCATCAAGTCTTTGTAGAGCGACATCGAGAAAATGGAAAGCGCCGTTTGCTTCTACCTTGTAGGTGAATTGTATGGCATTGTGAGCCTGGTTAAATACGCTGATGAGCTTCTCGATGATACCGGAGGTGTCAAGTAGGACGAAGATGTCATCTACGTAACGGTGATATAACGTGAGACTACTGATGACTGCTTTCAATTTACCCTGTTTCAACATACCCATGAAAACATCAGCAAGGAATGGTCCAAGCGGGGAACCCATTGCAACTCCATCGCGCCGTCGGTATGTATCCCCGTCGAATAGGAACTGAACATTAAATGTACACCTTAGCAGTAATTCTTTCAGGGCCGGAGTTGGTATGCAAATATTTAGATGGTTCTCGTCATTGAGTTGCAAATGAACTCAATCGTTTCAAATAAAGGCACATTCGTGAACAGTGAGGTGACGTCTAGAGAGCGCATAGTTTGGTTCTTGATGTTGACATCACGCACGGCATCTACAAACGCAAAAGTGTCATTTAGGGTATGTACAGCGACTCGTCTACGCACAGGCTCAAGAAGTTCTACCAACCAACGAACGATCGAGTGGCATGGGAAGTTTCTCATGTCCAAAACCTGGCGAAGGGGACAGGTAGGCTTGTGGGTTTTGGGAAGGCCGTAATGCCTTGGAATAACCGTGCCCACGGGGCGTAGATTTTCATAGACCGATTCGCTGATATAACCACCATTCTTAAGCTTTTTGAGACAGACGCATAGTTGATTATCGATCTGCTTTGTTTTGTCTCGCTCACCAATCATTTTTAAGAATTTCATATTATCTGCCAATATTTCACCCATCTTGTTGAGATAGTCTGCTCTGTTTAGGATAACAATGCCGGCGCCTTTGTCTGGACGGGTAAGCAGAATTTGATCGTTCCTAATTAGTCGCTGCATGCTTGCATATGCTCACGTTTCACCTGTGTGTTGTGCGGAAGCCGTGCACACCGATACAGATATGTTCGTTTACACAGTTTTCTGCTCAAGCAATGGGTTTTTCCATTCTTTTAAGCCGTAGTCCTCTTTTCTCACATTGCTTGTCTTTACTTTATGTGTGCCACCGACCACTTCCCAACCTCCGAAGTGGATGGACTAGGATACTGGCAGGGCTCCCACACCTGACAGGCGAACGACTCGGGTCCTCAGCCAGAAGCTGCTATTAAATGTACACCCGAAAGCCAGCGGGTTTTGCCCATGGTCATTTCACTGACTCACACGGATTGGTGTGTCCTGGCTCTTAGCCAGTGGTCGCCACGCGGAAGCGTCCAGTACTTGAGACATTGGCCCAACAGTAGCAGCAGTGGGTAGACCATCTCTCAGGATCTAGGCACCGCATGCCTCAGCGCACCATAGGCTCTTCCGTCTTATTTCTATTACCAACAATCTTTCATGACCGAGGCCCTCTCAGTGACCTTCGGCTGCGTTAGGTAACAAACGCGCAGGAGTTCATTTTCATAAATGAGTTCTGGTCAAGCTCAAGGTTTACCGTTACCAGAACAGCGAGTAAGAGAATCGCAGTCATTTGAAACGATCGTCCCAACGGCGAAATGGGCGTAATCTTGTACTATTGCAGTAGTTTGCCGTGTAAAGTGTTAGACAGGCACGAGAAACTGATGGCCGATTTGTTATGGTACGTTTTCTGCCCCAAATCTATGGCAACTGCTAAGTGTTCGTGGTTTATTGCCCCCAGCATCCACCCTTTAAGAGATAAGAAACTTACTCCAAAGTTACGACCAGCTTTCTTCTCTCAGGTGTTTTCCACTTTCATGTCGTGGAAGCCTCCGCATACTCAGTGGAGCGTTCACAACCGAACTGCAAGCACTTATTGCAACTATACGACTGCGTACTTACATCATCTCACCAATCAAGCACAGAGTTGGCAACAAGCCAACGGTGACCGGTATGGAGTTCTTGAAAGCTGCTCCCCTGACAGCACCTAGATTCGGTTTGTGAAAAGTTTCAGCAATCCGATAGTTACTGTTACATAAGCTAATCGAGTTCCTTCCACCAAGCCATCGTTGTTCGTTAGATGCAGGGCGCGAAAACGCATGGCAAAAAATATCCAACTTGGCGCACTTACGGAACTGGTCCTAGTTCCGAAACCTAGTGTGTCTTCGTAGCCGAGGGCAACCACTGTAATTCGCTTGTGCGTAGGTTCGCCCAATTTACCTGGCTTGTAAATTGTTCAAAAACAGAAGTCTACTATATATTCAAGTCAACAGTTACCTCAATGTAAAGCACGCTTTCCTTCAAGTTGACAGTCGAAGTAGTAAACGGCACTGAAGATGCAACTAAGGCTGTACGAAAGCAGTATGCTCCAACCCTCCAACGGGACGCCCGCCACTCTTACTCGCGCACATCCTTACCCCAGTTTCAGACTTACTCAACTCCCCTTTTACGGTCACGAATTGAGGAAACTGCTTACACTGCACACACATAGTTCTCCCGGAATCAATGAGATTCATCCGAAAGTGCTGGACCTGGCAACAACAACGCTGATCGAGCCGTTATCACGTTATTTTCCCAAGATTGCTTGGATCTTGTTGCTCTCGAGACTCCTCAACGAAGGGCAACCAAGAATGTCAGGGACCTCTTTCATCTGCCCTATCAGCTTAGACTGAAATCTCTAAGAATCTACAGCAGTCGATATCGGCTTTTGAGAGGGGGGATCTCATAATGGTTTACCAGGTTCTGAAAAACCCAAACCACATTTGTCGTCCGCTGCTGGAATTGAACCACAACACTAAACTAAGAGGTCACCCTCTGAAACTGACAATTCAGTATAGCCGGCTTGAATGCCGGAGAAATTTCTTTTCCCTCCGCGTGTGTCAGACTTGGAACGCCCTCCCTAATTAGGTCGTCTCTGCTCCCAATTTGGCGATATTTAAAAAACGTGTTGACGATGCATTGTCTCACTTACATTTCATTTTATGACTTGTTAGTCAGGGGCTACAAAACGCAATTAAATAGTGTCTTGCAAAACGCCTAACCAATGGATTTATGGATTTACACTTTTAATACACGAACATCACCGCTATTCCATATAAGTCTATGGTGTGTCCACCACAACGCTTTTCATTTTATCATGCAATTGATTTTCGAAATAATTTTCATCCTACGGGACTTGATAAGCAATGCTTTTTTACCCGTAATAAACTATTGTTCCATTGTTCCATAATCAATTGGTGCCTACTATGTAGAAACATGGAGTAGTCACAGTAATTTTCAAAAGCGGCAGTAGCTAGGAACCCGCAAACTATCGCTCAGTGGTTCTTTCTCTTGTAATCTGAAGGATGATGAAGCAATCATTGATGAGGCTTCAGCCAACCATTCAAAACGGCGCAGCGTCATAGCACCGGAGTAGCTTGTTTCAGTCAGCACGGATTATGCACATCAACCTACTGATTCTACGCGGCAGGTGGACGAAAGTAACCAACAAGGACACGGGGACTGTCATCCACCTGGGCATTTCTTTAGATCTTTCGACCGTCTGGATCGCCGCATTCTGCTTAACAGGCTGGAAAGTTGCGGAGTTGGGGATCCTGTCCTTGGGCAGACAAGGAATTCCCTGCAGAATTAACAACTGCATGTTAGAGTTCGTAGTGGGCTTCCTGATCCGGGTTATATCGATTATGGTGCTCCACATGGATGCGTTTTATGGTCATGCCTTTTTCTCATGTTCACGAAGTGGAGTGGTCTGGGGTTCAGGTCTTCAGCTGTCAACAACTACGTCTAGAGTTTCCGTTCAACTCCGGTTACCACCATTGGAAGGGTTTAAACGACCATGGAACCGGTCGCGGAGTATACTGTTTGTAGCGAGAGACATCAAGACTCTCCGCTTTGGATGCGGCGCCATAACCGTGATGGCCGAGGATTATTTAAGCGTAAACCGTGGTCCGGCTAAAGATTGCATGAAGCAGTCCAAACATACAGCCGGTGTCTCAAAACAAAACAACGGGTACAGAGCACTTTGGTGTTCCGGCAACCCCCGGCCAACTGAAATTCAGTGAGCGAAATCGACGACCTTTATTCAACTTGATCAAATACTTGATGAAAAGCTGTATTGAATAACATATTGGTGTTTACCTTTTTATTTTGGAACCTTCCTCAATACCTGCATATTCAGGTGCTCAACCGATGTTGCCATTGTAAGTTGGAGTATGGACTTGACTCACTCTGCATGAAGATTTCGGTTAGATCAAAATGACCACTCACCTGCTGCATTACCCTCGTTGTTTGGCTGGATGGTAGCTTGAGTTTCCAACAAGGCCTTGCGCTCTTGACTTAGCCGTGGAATGCACAGTGTTCTAATCCTCTGCAATAAGAATGCAGTAAAGTACTCATAGGGTAGAAATAAGCAGGCCTCCATTGGTAGTTAATCCACTCAGCATCCTCTTCAACATCGACTTACTTTACCCTACACAATAAATGGCGTAAGCTTAATTAGATAGAGACATTATAGGTGACTTTATGGAAGCACATTTGATCAATGAATGTACTGGCAGTCTTTGTATTCAATTTGGCGCCTTCTGATCTCGCAATGCTGCTCATGCAGTGGTAGACAAATTGCGCCATAGGAGGTTTATTGTGCATTGATAATGACTAGTCCACGGTCCTTACACACTGTTCTCTTGACAACAGCGATCCTTCTGTATTGACCGTGGGGGTAACAGTCGGTTAAGCAGTTAGTTGGCATTTTGATTATATACACGCATCCCGAAAAAAGGAAAACACCACTAGCTGGACCCAACGTGGAGCTACGATTGCCAACACAGTAAACGTACTTTATCGAAGGAGATGGACCGAATGCTCTCAGCATAAAGCCCCCCAATATTGTTATTCATTTAATTAGATGCAGTTTAACAGCTCCATACGTTCGTGGTTCATGGAAATGCGATAGCGTGTGAAGGTATAATCGGATTCGACGCAGGTATTAGAAAGCGAGTGACAGTCCAGTGTGGAAGCTCGCCACCTGTAACTTAGCACAAGGTGATCTTTTTGGGTTCATCGCTGGTCAGCTGTAGGTGGACCCTAAGTAACACTTCGGTGCACGCTTTTTCTAAAAGCCAGGGTACTAAGAAACAGGCGGTGCTCCACGCACAGTTACAACAGACGCTCGCTTACGTCCGTCCGATGGGATTTAAATCCATTCTTACCACCTAACTGGGCTTACAAAGAGCTCAGAGGACCTACTTGTGCATTCGTATCCACTGTAAAATCTTTTATATCTGTACCGGTGATGGATAACATTGATTGGTAACAACTGAGTTGGTGACGTGTGAGAAGTAGTGTGAGTAGCGGAAGTAAAAGTGGTTGAGCTCGAAATATCAAATGAACTAGACTACTCGATTGCCGTCTGTAAATCCCGATTAACAAGGTGCTTCAGAAAGCAACGGTGCGCTTTAGTTTCAGCTTTAGGCATGCCGTCGATCCTCGGATGTCACTTGTATTTTACGTTAATCCATACATGACAAGTGTCGCTTCTGGTCAAATGTTGTGAAGCTTTTGATGAAAATACTTGCCAAATCCAAGTCGACTCTTACGTTATCAAAACAATGCCGCCACTTACTCCTTCTTATAGTCGTTTGATCGATAAGGCCAAGTTTGGAAACCATGGCATTGGCGACCCTAGCCTGACTTGGATAATCAATCTTCTACACGAAAGTCGGTTAGAGGTGATGGTCCGGGAACATCTGTTAGAGGCAATTGATGTAGAGTGCGGCGTACCACAAGGCTCGGTGCTTGGGTCACGTCTATTCTTCGTTCTCGTAAACCATCTAAGGAGCCCAGTTGCTTTCAGTTTCCTATTTTTCTAAGATGATATCAGGATATGGAGAGTGACAAGAAGATCGGATGGTCGTGAAAGGAAGCAGGGCGATTTTAACATTCTGTCGAACTAGTCGGTACCGAATGCCCTACCACTCAACGTAAACAAATGTCGCGTTGTAGAATTATGCCATAGACATGACCCCACGTATTTGCTTAGGGCACACGGATTACAGACCAGCTTTCAGGAAATTGACCTCGGTGTGCTCTTACAGAATGACCGAAACCGTTCTAAACAGGCTGAGATGGCTGCGTAAAGAGGTAACCGGCACGTCGGCCTGCTGCGAACGGCATTCGGGAGGTTTGACCCATCAATCCTCCCAATGATGCACAATTTCTACTTGAGCCCTTACGTTGCATACGCTAATTAAGCTTGGTAACCTTGGTTGTAACGTCCTCTAGAGACATCAGAGGCACCATAACGAACAGCAACACAGAATGTAAAGCTCCTGCGCCATCACTCTTACCACCGAAGGCTGAAGTTGTCGAAAGTTTCCAGCGGACGCTACCGAAGCTTGCGCGGCGATCTCGTATTAACGTATCAAGTTTAAGTGACCTCAACCACGTATGTCGCCATTGGCTGGAAATTAGATACAACACACAGTTCAGGGGTAACGGCTTGAAATTAAGAGAACCATATAACCGTCGAGAGTGACGACGAAAATATTTTTCCCTTCAGGTCTGCCAATCCTGAAACGCTATCCCATACTCATTTGTAGCCCACGCTTCGTTGGACATCTTCGAAAAACGGTTGGATGTTGTTCTCAGCTCCCTGCACTTCGTTGCCTATACTATGCCATTGTGGATTAGGTTAATCATGCTTCTGCCAGAGTCAAATATCATATGGACTCATTATGTCATAAGGGAGCGACCATAGTTTACTTTTCTCGCGCTTTAAATCAAAAAGCACTGCACCCCGTGTATTTCTATATGCTTACACAAGATTTTTAGTTTACACTAACGTTATTTATCAACGCATTTATCTCGGTAGACGCTTGGTAGATGATTCAGATATATTTTGATTTCATTGTATTCACCCCAGCCATCCTGCTGGACGTGTCAAGCACTTGCTTTTATCTCGTGATAAATCATTGTTTATTATTCATTGCTTGATTGTGGACAATATAAGTGATCGTTGGTGATATTTTGTCCGTAGCGCCTGTGACGATGTCTGCATCCGTACGTGACCCACAACTGTTGAACTTATCGAGGTAGCCGCCATATAAATAAATGTGTTCGTGGTTAAGGGGAAGGTGAGTTACCAGAGGCTGTGCTACGAACAGATTAGCAAGCAAAATTTGTCAGTGATTATGCTAAGGCAGCTTGTTAGAATAAATGTTTGCTGAATCCCAGTGCTGGTGAATACCAACCAATAATGGGGTAACACAGCCACGAGAACAAAAGGAGAAAGGTCGGACCAGTTTTGCCTGAAATGAAATTGGGACAACGAATGGACAGCAGCCTGCAGTAGTTCACGCTTGCGCAGATCCAACACAAAAGATGCAAGTTTACTGACTGTTTGGAGTCAAAAGACTCCACTCATTGCTCAGTTACTAGAGGACGAAACAATGAAAGCACTTCCTTCCAAATATAACTTTAAAAATTCCTATTGTAGCATGCCGTCTACATCAGTGACTTGTTGGTTAGTGACTTTCTCAGACAATCTAATCTACTAGACAGTTTTACTTTTACAAGACGAGTGCTACCTAATTTTTTATGGTATAATTCAGATGGCTTGTGATCATGTTGAAGAGTGTTGTCACTATGGCAATAAGAGAATTAGAGGGCATATCTACGGCGCAATGCATCACAATCCCGATAACCTTTCTCCAGTAAGCCAGATGAATTACAGCTAAGCAATCATTTTGATAATGTCAGGTGTGCAAAAGCAGTTAACTGCTTTTACGAATGAAACCAGCAAAGTGTTGCTCTAAATGTTCATCGGATAACTAACATGCCGACTGTCTGTTTTGCTAAATGATTTCCAAATTTTCGTACATGATAGTTAAATTTATGTTTATGCATTAAGTACTAAATATAAGCTATCGGAAGGCAGCAAAAATGCTTATTAGGCTACATGTAGTCCCATGCGCACATATCGTTCAGGTTGGAAATCTCTCGCTCTACATAAGCTACCAGAGATAGTATTTTTCATCTATTGCGTAGCAGCACTATTGTGCTCGAATACATCAGCTTTTGTTCCCTTAGTTATATGTATCATGGTAGTCACTCCATCAAACAACAGAAAAGTATTGCCTTTGGCAACATACCGGGAATTACACGTCTCCATAGACGTATCTGTCTTATATGCGTCCGGTAAATCTAATTGAATTTTGACAAGATAGACTGTTGGAATGCTGCTTACAAGCACCGTGGGTAGATCCTCCAAATGCGCATTAGACATCGTCCAGTAAACGACAAGAAAAATACTTCAAACTAGTGCGTGTCCTCGTGGTGAACGCGAAATGTACACGTCGCACCTTCGTCGCGCTTTGGGATTTGATACGTGACCTAAACTATGTACCGGTTACAAGTGTTGAGGCCCTGTAAACCACCCGCAAGGTTATCGTGGTTTTCATGGGTACGCGGCCGTCTCGCTGTCCAGAGCTGCACTCTCAGTATGATGGTGATGTGTGTATCTTGCTGTGTTGTGTGGAAAACTCTACCGTTAAGCACCGTAACCTCCGGTTGCCTGTGGCCGTCGCGCCCCCTATCATACGATTCAGGAGCGGTTGAAGACAGTACCATAATTTTGCCGCTACGTATTTTCCCCTCTGGTGTCCAAGTAATATTTACACCTATGTGGGTGTGAACATCATCTTACTTTCGGACGTGTATTTGTGCACAAGTCGGGATCTTCTTCTACAAATGATCCGTAATGCTAACTGGTTCATGCCACGTTATTTCTCACATGCGATTTTGCCCTAACACAGGTACCAATACGAAAAGGAATGTGGTGGTAATCAAAACACGTACCTCAAAAAACGATCCCGGTGTGCGCAGAATTTGAACCACCATAACGATGGGAATCATGAAAACACTACAACTGGCTATGAGCCATCCGAGTTGCACCGCCCAATCGGGGTATTTGTAGATAACGGTTTTGGAAGCGCGTTCGTAGGTCAGCTCTTCGTACACCAAAACGCTGAGGACGAAGACAGACTAGACAAAAGAGAATGAGAGCCGGTAGAAACGATAGGCGAAAATTTAAACACGATTGAATGCGTCCGAGAACATTCTTCTCAAATACGGATTTTGCACTATTCTCCGAGCTGAATGGTTAATTTGCAGAAGTTTCGCTGCCGGGTTGTGGCTCATCCGAGGACTTTATCTCTACTGGAGGAACACGCGGCTTTGGATACGAGCGGTAAACTTGACGCCACACAAATGATGGAGTTGCTGAAATTCTGTCTAACAACACATTTCACTTTCAACGGCCAAATCTACCAACACGTGAGAGGAACTCCAATGGGATCGCTGATCTGTGGACAGGTAGCCGAAGCAGTGACAGCAGCGCTAATGTGGAGCGCACTCTTAGTTGCGAAACAGAAGCTTAAGTGTACTACGTAGACCATACCTTCGTCACCCTCAAAAGCTCCAAATTAGTGGAGACACGTGAGCTAATCAATAGTGTGTTCCACGGCATCCAATTCATGAGGGAGGAGAAGAAAGATGGACAGCTACCATCTTTAGACGTTCTACGTATGACCGGTACAGTATCACTAGAAAAGACGGTCTATCCAAAATCAACACATACGGACCAGCTCCTCAACCACAACAGCAACCATTCGGCAGTCCACAAACGCAACTACGTGCTAACTCTTTTCATGCGAGCACGGACAAAATGTAGCACGTGGCAGCTGAAGCAGGCGGAGGAAGACTATCTCTTCAACTTGTTCAAAAGAAATTCTTCCCAAGAAGGCTTCACACTGCGCTGCTTGACCCCACATCAAGTAACACAACACACCTCAAGTAATGCAACGGCTAAAAAGCGATTCGTGTTGACTTAAACCAGCGGAATCACCGAAATGACAGTGGGAGTCAAAATTGCCCACCAACCAACAGCAACAATTTGAAATAAACTCTTCAAAGTGAAAGCTGAACTTAGCAAGTTGGAAAATTATTATGGAATTTACAGCATCTGCTGTTGAGCCTGTGACAAATACTACGTGTGACAGACAGGAAGAAAGCTTAGGACATAGCTACATGAACATAGCCAGCCATCCACCGTCATGTCAAGAACTCTTTGATGTCTGTGCATAGGGATGCCGTAGACCACCAATTCGACCTGGAGCAGGTCAAAATCCTAAAAAGAGCCACAAACTGGCAAGCAGGTGAGCTTATGGAAGCATTGTATTCAAAGCAAAACTCGATCAATAAGTACGTAGATATTGATGTCGCTTACGAGCCTCTGCGAAACAACACCTTAAAGCCGCACTGACGATGTTGCCTAGTCTGGCAGTGAAACGTATGCAAAATATTCATTCAGCTCGGAGAGCAGTGCGAAACCCACATCCACATCTCGAACTACGAATATTCTCAACCATTACATAGGTTTTCAATTAAGTCAAGGGTAATTAGACGAAAATGGCGTCTTCATTTGTAGCTGGACTCTGATGGAATTGTTTGCGACGTCACGATGACGGTAAACGTGTCGTTTTTCTTCGGTGTGGGTGTGTGTGGATGTGTCTGTACGAAAAGCCACGGTCAAGACAACTGTTAATGGGTGCACAGCAAAGTTCCCCATATTTTTGCTGTACGAAGAGTTCAATGAAGAATTGTGGGGTTTGCTCTCTGAAGAGGAATTCGTTCATCTGTATGCAGATTCCGGAGCGAAAGTAAAATGTGGAAAAAAGTAACACGCAAAAAACTAGCTAGAAGACCGCATACTAAGTGGTAACACCGAAATAAAAGTTAGTTATTTACTAAAGCGATCAATATTTTCGAAACGACCAGTTTCTCTTGGTTCACTAACTGACTTCAGAGTATTCTATACTTATGCATTGTCATCTTGAACACTGTGGTGCTCCCGCTTATTTCATGAATTTCGTTCTCCTGGTATTGTTTAATAGACTAAAGCCAATACTGCTTCATTCCCAGATAAGAGTTTAAACGGTTAACACAAAGAATATTTACTCATTCACCAAACATTATGTTAGAGATTCCGAATTAAAATCGCGTTTTCGAACACCTTAATGCGAGCCACATAATCCCTATACCACGCATCTTAGATAGTGTACTATGTGTCAATAGCATACCGTCACAAACAACTTTCTATCTTGTCATTATAAGGCGGCCGCAGCGAGGCAGTTTTCTTGCGGCTTTCAGTGCCCCACACCATAATGATTCGCTACTCTGCAAGAAATCCGATACCATACACACATTAAACAGACAGTACGACTAGAAAACGACAACATGCGGGCTACTGGTGCCGACTGTCACCCATGTTCTGCAAAATCTGGAGCCCAGCACATGGCAGGTCGCCTGGATTCTAACAGGAAAGGTATCAAGTTTGCTTGTCAGTGAATTCATTTCACGCTGCAAAGTTAATTGTTCTCACGTCTGGCCTTGCGACATCCTATATATGACAAACAAAACGAGTTCCTCCACGCTAATCGGTAATCGGACATCCGTATTCCGTGCCCGAGCCAACGCAACGTATGCAGTGCTATGTGTTGTTCCAAGGAGCTAGCTTGATTATCATTGTCTAGCACTCGCATACTAGCATCATCTTTGTAGACAAGCTGCTGCCACCCGACATTAGCGATGCTACGTAAACAGCAATGATCACAGACTTGAATGCGACTCAAATCTTCTGATCAAAGTGGCCAAGCCTCGCTCCAATAGACTAAGATGACCTCACTGTGGTCTTGTAAACGGGACACTTCTTACCAAAGGAAACCACTTTCTGACGCCACTAGTAAGTTGTGCGTCCAGTACTCGAATTTATACGCTCCTGTCTTCGTTCATACTGACAGGAATGCATCCGTTCGATGCGCATTTATCGGCTCTGTTCGATGGACATCATCATCCTTATACACGTTAGCTAGAGGTGTAAAGCACCACACCTACTGTGCCGCTATACATAAATGAAAAAAGTAAATAAATGCAACAGCTGCATGCCAGCTGAGCGGGCATGGGCGTCGTTCCGGAAAGCTACCAACCGGCTACTAGGCAACAAAAAGTTATTTAAAGTTGGATTAAGCTACGAAATGAGATCGTGTTTGAAAGAGGAGGCTAAATGGGATGGGCAGGGACAAAAACTCACAGCTCGAACGCCACTAAAGTTGGCTCCTAGCCTTGTCAGCAAGTGTCCCTTATCGAACGTGTTTATCGTATATCGGACCCCAACCAGGGACGTGAGGCTCCAACCGAGGGCAGCTTCGAAGTGAGGGCCCTCATTCCTCTCGATTAAGTCATAGCTTGGCCACCTCTCCTCTTTTTCTATCCACACTCCCGGGGAGCAAACAACGCACGTCGCGTGAGTCGGTGGGCTGACATGCATAACATGTGGCCAAGCAGTCGGAGCCTGGTGGGTGAAATGACGGTTCTGAACGGTTCAGTTCCTTTTTCTGTGCCATAAGCAAGGCGTCGAACACGCTCGTTCCTCACACGGTGTTCTCACCAAATATGAGGCAAACTGCGAATGCACCGATGGTCGAACGTAACTAGCCACTTTTTGTCCGTCAATCTTAGGCGTTAGGTTCCGCAACCGTAGAGTAAGGTCAAACATGCCGCTGCATTGTACACTCTACCCTTCAGGGCGAGAGTGATGTCGCGCCGGCGCCATAAGTGGCGAAGGTTAGCAAAAGCACTTCGATCTTTTGCTATATGGTTCGTGATCTCATCTTCTATCCTAAGGGCGCTGATACAACTTCCCAGGTAGTTGAATTACTGAACGACTTCCAGCTGATCCCCGCCAAGGGTCAGCGCCGGAGGTGATCCCTGCCAATCTTGGAGGGAAGCTTTTCAATTCGATGGTGCAAAGCAAAGCCCGTAGCGGCTGACAGCCAGTGTGAATCTGTCCAGCGCGGCTTGGCACGTCTGGGAGCTATCAGAGATGAGGGAAATATCATCAGCATAGTCCAAGTCAAGAAGTCGTTCTCCTGGGAATAGCTCCATACCTTCCAAGTCATGTCCTGTAAATGCAATCTTCAAGATTTCGTCAATAGCAAAGTTGAAAAGGAAAAGTAACCGCGGGCATCCTTGTCTCACACCGCTGGAGATATTGAATGGCGGCGGCGGCTAGCCGTAAGCCCTCGCTCTGCCCATGCTACGGGCGTGTAGTGGGCGAATAATATTTACATATTTCCCAGGTACACATTTCCTGAGCGGACAGCCCCAAAGGGAACATCGATCAACCAAAGCGAAGGCACCTTTGATGTCGAGGAACACGACTACGGTGGGCCGCCAATATGTGTGACGGTGCTCCAACAATTGACGCAAGTTGAAGATGTGGTCGAGGCAGTCACGACCCCGACGAAACTCGGCTTGCTCCCCAAGCATTTGGCTTTCATGAGAGCCAGTCTGTCTGCGAATGATTATGGAAGAAAGTAATTTGGAGGCGATGGAGAGCAGACTGATTTCTCTGTGGTGGCCGCATTTCGAACGCGAGCCTCCTTTGAAGATGGGAACAATAAGGGAGTGGCTCCAGTCGGTTGGGACAGTCTCCTGCTCTCACAGTTTCACTAGTAATTTATGTAAAGCATCAACAAGAGCAGAGCCTCCGAATTTGAATAGGGCTGGAGGAAGATCATCTGTTCCCCCGGCTTTGTTCAACTTCAAAAGTCCGATCTCACGTTTGACTTCTGAGCGAGAGGGCGGATTCAAAGGGGCAGACCGTGGAGCAGGCTGATAACTGGCTGGTGAGCAATCTAATACTTCCAACCGATTAAATTGCCTTTTAAAGTACTCAGTCCAACGCTTCAAACGTTTTGACAAATTGTGGATAGGCTGTCCACTATCGTCGCGTATAGTTTCACTAACACCAGGTCTCCTGTTGCCCGTTTCACGTATCAGACTGAATAACTTACGACGGTTCCTAAGGGCAGCGGCCACTTCTATTTCTGATGCACGAAGAGACCACCAGGGTTCGCGGTCTCTTCAGGCTAGCACGGAGTTTTGCCCTGAGCTCTTTGCGAGTTCATTGTGTTTGCTTCCAGCAAGAATATGCAGGCGAGCATCGATAATTTCCAGAGACCGCGAAGAGACCCGAGGTCCATATTAGCTATTAGACTTACCATATAAGGATTTGTCTGCTGCTAGTAAGGTCAGGTGAACATGCGACCAATGACTTTCAATTGCCTCCAGTGAGCGCTTACTCAACCCGCATGTCAGCGTATTTCCATACGCATTGAGAACTGCTGGTTTCCCCAGTTGATTGTTGTCATTGCGCTCAGAGCGTCGTCCTGAGTGTCCGCCAAAATACATCCGCATGTCAGCAGCATGTTCGGCGTCCACACATGTGCACCGGCGGTAACTGATAGCAATGTGAGCGATTTGCGTCCGTAGCTGGTTCGAGGCTGGTGGGCGCCAAGTCACCCTCCGGTGGGTGCTGTCTCGGAAGTTAGTGCTCGCAAGAAATAAGCAAGCATCTTCACACAAATGAAGTAACGGCTCACCGTTATCATAACATGAACCTACACCATTTTGGTCGCTCAGATGCAGTTCATCAGTGGATTATTTTCCTATTTGAGCGTTCAGATCCCCAGCCAGCGAAACATTGTCCGAGCATCTTCTGTGGAGAAGAAGCGCGTTCAATTGGCAGAAATCATATTTTAACGCATCATCGCTAGAGTTTATGGCCGCGTAGACAGCGATGATGCAAGACACCTATTAGTCCCGCGCGACTTCGAAGCTTTGAATGAGCCAGCCAATCGGACCGCGCACATCCGGCTAATGATTGGAATCCAATCAACCAGAGCAGGTTCAGCCCGGGGACTCAGGGCAATGCCAACACCAGCTTGGCAGGCGCTCGAAGCTGCATTGTCACCAGATAGACGCAATGAGCAAATACTGCTGCTGTCACCTGAAGTGGATGGCAGAGTGAGCACAGAGATCGAGTCTTGCAAGCGGATCTCCGATAAGTGGCAGATATCGATTGAGAGGGTCTCTAATGTTTGAACAACTGCTGCCTGTTGACCGATCTGTAGCAATGTGCGTACATTGAAGCATGCCAATGTGAAGGAAGATCGAGGGCTCCGAACGGAAGCAGATGAACTGGCGTGGACCGCTAGGTTGGACATGGGCTTGTCGGCAGCACAGGAGTGACGCTCCACGTTTGCATGTGAGTTGAAACCATAAGCTAAACGTCTCTGGAAGTCAGGTAGAGGAAACCAAGATTTTGGGGTTGAAAACTAGGGGATAAAAGTGTGGTTGGAATGGGACGATAAGAGTGGAAAAGTGTGAGAGGGAAATAAGAAAACTATAAAGTTTGCGTAGTAGCATACAAACCCTTATGCACCCTACTCGATGCGGCAGATAGGGCACCGTTGATTATCCTCTGCGACGGCAAAAGCATCACGAAACTGTTTGAAGAGAAACTCATTGTATTGAGTAGGCAGGATACTGTCAGGTCGCCCAGACCTTAGACAGGAGAACGATTAAGGTTCTCGACCAAAGCCTTTGGTTTAAAAACCTTACCGCAAGGCAGCGAGTTTGGCGTTGGGCTACAAGGATTCCGTTTTAAGGAATTAGCAGAAACCCTCACTCCAACCCTTAACCTGGAGGGCCAAGAGACTGAGTTTGTCTTGCCTCTAACCATGGATCAATCTGGTATGAGTGGCTCTGAAGATGCGAGAAAGCGCCACCTAGCAGAGCTCAGTGCATATCTGAGGCCCGCAGACCATCGCACCATGGTAAGGTCGAGCCTCATTGTGATGGGTTCGATAGGCATAACGTCGCATAAATCAATTTTATGCTAAATCACCTAATTAGGGAAACACTATGTTGTATTGGAGCTAAAGCTACGCACCCATGTGCCCACATTTTAGCGTTAACCTGAACTTTTACCCTTATTCGAAAGAACCTAATCATAAACTTTTAACAATCTGCAGGCCGTCTCCATCCGACCTGCTTACAGTATTTGCACTCCATTTTGCAACCGTTGGCTGTGGATCTACTTGTTCACCACTGCTAAACACAACCGCACAGATCATGGGTGTCGACCACTTTTAAACCCCATTTTAAACGATCTATACGTTTGTCGTAGTTGTCTACGTCCTCCCTTATCGCAACGCTACGCGCCTCCCGTTGTTCTGTTACTGCCCCACTCGGCAGCATTCAAGTTCAGGACACCAGTAAACGGAACTGTGGTTCACGTCTCGACACGTTCGTTGTTATCAGGGACTATAGTATAGGGACTATAGCATCGATAAACCTAACCGTGTAGTCTGATAGCTCAACAGGCGACTGAGAAATCACGTAGCGTTTGTTTTCATTACAATGTCTTGGCGTCTGGGTCTGACTGCTGACATGCCAAAGTTGCGGAATACTCACCGAAGTCTCGCCATATTCGTCAGGCAGTGCCTAGCAAACTATCCATTCCACCAGCAAAGCGAATAAAATGGATGCCCGAAAGGAAAGACGAAATAGTTCCTCCAAACAACAAGCTCAATTCAGAACTAAATAATAAATTACCATTTTGAAATCACAAGTTGACGAGATGAGAAAACGCATGCACCATTTGAGGCCCTCAAAGTCGCCCGATTTCACTGTATTACACTAGTAACCTTTTGGAAAAGTTTGATCAGGTTCTTATGGGAAATAAAGATTAGCTAATAGCCCCGTTTCCTTCCAACTGCACGAACAAATGTGTAGAGAAAATGATATTGGCCATTGACGTTCCGGCCAGACTGGCAATGGATAAAGCTTGTAATATGCAGACGTCATCTGCAAATGCTATAGCATTTCCCGCAAAGTTTTATAAAAGGTTCATAAATTTGAAAAAAATGCGCAAAATTTTGCAAAGAAAGTCCAAAAGTTTGCAAATGAAGTTCAAAAGGTTGCAAAACCCCGTGCGATTTGCCAGCCGCTCAGAACCAATCCTCTGATCTTGAGTGTATTTTCATTGGCCGGATGTTAATGTTCGGTACGTTAGTCTGGGGAGGTGAGCGCGCTGCCCGTTGACTGAGGGAGAGTTATGAAGGAATGTTAGAGGTATGCACCTCGGCGGTGTAACGGGCTTGTACGGGCCCCCTCACTTCCGAAACGGTTGATCACAATTGGTCTGAGAGCACTGAACAGCTGGAACATCAGCGCACTACCGAAACCATGTCTGTGGTACTAACGGCGTCGGCATGCGTTCTCGCGTTCGACAGAGTATCTCGTCAGACATTCGTGACCGAGTTTTGGGCCTCTTCGTCAACGGTGAGGACTGGCGGCTGGTGGCAACTGTGAACAACGTCAAATAGCAAACAGCCTACTCATTGATTCGTCGTTCTCTTGCTCAGGAGCAGAGTACTACGCAGGCGCGCGGTCGTCAGCGGATTCTGTCAGTGGAAGACGTAGATGACATCCTGGATTGGATCGCAAGAGATTTAACTCTTACGCTACGGACAATGCGAGTACGAGTACGTGCAGAAATGTACAAGAACGTTTCGAAGTGAACAATCGCACGGCACCTAGATGGTCGATAGATAACTATGAATAACATCCATCAGGTTCCCGAGGGAATGAACAATAAGCGAACCAAAGGGATACGCAAGGAAATCGTTTAGCCGTTTCTCCAACTTGAAAGCCATGGTAAGTGCTTCATTTTGGATTGACAAAGCGAACTTCAACCTTCAGTGCAAACGTACTCGTGGTCGGGCGCCCAGAGGAGCGAGGACCTGTTGCAAAGTTGCCAACAGTAGAGGCCTCCGTTTGCATTTGATCGGGGCACTCACAATGGAAGGGAAAGTGTCGATGATCACCCGGAGAGGCTTATTCACAGGTCCCCTATCTCTCGAATGGTTGCGAAGCTATTTAGACAACCTGGAACGGGAGATGGAGCTCCGGCAGGTTGTCGTGGTACGTGATAGTGCACCATGCCACACAACACTGGAAGAACTGTCGTCAGTAGGTGGATACGAGGAAGTAACCATACTGAGATTGAGCCCATACTCTCCGTTCCTCAATCCGATCGAGAATGTTTGGCAGGTGCTGAAGGCCAGAGTGAAGAATAAGATGAGGGTGTACTACGAGGAACTTCTGTCCGGGGATCCCCAGAAAATCATGACGCAGACGGAATGGAGGCTGCAGTTCCCTAAACGCATTGCCGGAGCAGCCACCAAGGATATCAGCGTTGTGGGATGTCGTAATGCTATTCGACAAGTGCTTGTACATTTTGCTAATTGTCTAGAAAAAATAAAATGTTTTGTTCATGTTGCTGGCCTGTTTTTACGTATCTGGTTGTATAACACACCAGTGGCAGCGCGTAGAGACGTGTGAATATTCACAATGTTTTCAAAAAATGTGTGCACATACGTAAGTTTGTGTGTTCGTACGGGGGTTGAAGCGATATCTGATGTCTAGCGCAAGGGAGTGACACGGGACCGGCTTCCAGTGAGCCACGCCCGAGTGATATGTGCAACTTATGGTCCTTTTCGTGCTGGTATTCGCTGCGCATTCAAATTACTTCCTGGTCGGATATGGCTATCTGTGGAATAAGCAGCCAATCACTATCAGATCAAATGACAATGTGGTAGCATTTAGTACCAAGCCCTTAAGTTAACTTGACCTGAATGCAATAATGATCATATTCCAACAGGGGACCAACACAACTAAACACCCATGTTACCAAAACCTTCCTTTCGCCTCAACAATCCAGCAAAACTCTATTACATGAATTGTCTGCCCTAGTATTTCGCATATGCATATCGCCCATGCAGGACCATGATTACATTTGTGCAAATTAATCTGTGCCGCTACAGACACAAGTTCTCGTATCAGGAGTATTATGCGTATTACCATTCTTAATGGAACACGATCTTTTGCACAACGTGAAATAAATACGCTAGTTATGCGCCCCTCGTTGTTGATGCAAGTGCCTAGGTAAGTGAAGTGAGAAACTACCTTGAGATCCTCACTATCAAGGATCGATGGATCATCAAGCGGCTCGGCTTCCCTTACCAACACTTTGCACTTTGAAGATGCAAAAACCATTCCAAATGACGGGACCACAGTAGAGAGGTTATTCAGGGTTGATTTGGCCGCCACATAATCGTTACGCAACAAGATGACATTGTTCCTACAATCAAGATCAACTAACTTTGCACCAGAAAGCACATCAACGTCCATATCGTGAGGCTCTGAAAGAGAACACTTCTTGACCATGTGCAAGATGGTTGGACAAAATATGGAAATGGAGTAACTCAGCTGAAGCCCAATCTTTTCGGAAAGATATCTAATAAGTTATCGCAAACCCTGAGCGGCCTGTGGTGTTGAAATGTAGGGGAAATAAAATGTTCACATAGTTCATATGCACACTTTTCCGCGCAACTATTCCGAAGCGAATAGATCGATCAACTGAGTCGAACGCAAGGGTGAAATCGAGGAACACGGCTATTGTCTGCCTGCGGAATGTGGGACGTTGTTCCAGAATCTGAACGCAGAATTTATGGTCTATACAGCCGCATCCTAAGCAGGAACTTACCTGCTCTTAACTAATAAGTGGTTTCCGACCCGCAATGGGGCGAAAAACGATAACTGAGACTAGTATGTCTGTCAACATTGGCTATGCTCAAATACCCCTTTGGTTCACAAAGCGCAACCGCCCTGACAAGTTTGACTTCGCCTTCCACTCATTAGCGAAATAAAAAAATGGAAATTTTAGAGCCGGTAAGTAAAAAATCTGTATATATGCCTTGCAAAATACTTTGGATTTTATTACACAAATAGACTAGTTAAGTGAGGACAGAAAATTGACGCCGTTGTTTGCTGTTGAGAGGCTTTAACAAACGTTCACTTGCTAAAAAGCGTCGGTTTCAAATGTGATTTCATGGTATATATATATATATATATATATATGCAAAGAAGAAACGGCAAGTGCGGAAGCGGCAAGCACCGATGGGTTGTACTCCATGGACATCAAGCGCATGGTGCTGTAGTACATGCGGTCGCGAGGGCCTGAGTCAGGCAGGCCTAGTGAGCCATGAGCGAGGCCACTCGGGACCACCACCGAAGCGACGACGGATCCTGCAAAGAACGTAGACAAAGCCGGCGTAGCGTTCGTAGGCACGCTGCATTCGATTTACTAACCGCGTGCTTGCATGCCAAGTCTCTCTATTTCGGATATCGGCTTTACAATTTTGTCCAACTACTTTTCTTTCTCATTTTATTGTCTACCTGTACTGTCTCCTATAAACTTGCACACGCCGCTGAAGTTGATTGTAGGTAATTTCGATAACATTTTCGTATTTGTGGCATTTCCGTAAAATATACGTTCTGACCTCGTGAACTTATCTCGGATACGTTTGTAAACACTTTATTTCATATGCTAATCAATTTAAGCTTTTGGTCACCGTTTCCTTATGCATTACTCGATTTATTTTCTTGGTTATCTTTCTCTCAAGTGATTGACTGTTGCTTTATATCCCCGGTGTGGCTGCGCTTGATGTGCATGTTGACAAGGTGCCTACCTGTCTATTACCCATTACCTCGTCCATATTGGCTCCAGGAGACAGTTGGACGTTGTGGCGGGGACGGGGTGCACGGTCCTTGTGGCCGTGTTAGGATCAAAGAGGGGTTCCATGCACTCAGGGTGTAGCGGACCACGGTCCAGCTATCGCCTTGTGTGCGGTTGATTCCGATATATATATATATATATATATATATATATATATATATATATATATGCTTGGCGGCATCCCGTTTCGAATTTGCCTGTCAATGTGGTCTCCATAGGGACAGCCACAGGACGCCTGCGCCTCCAGAGTGACCATGGCTGGCTTGCGCTGCACCACCCACAGCTCCAAATACACACCCCATATCCAGTGTAAAAGAGGGAATAAGGCCGGAACGCATGTAGATGGGAGCCACGTTTCATCGACGGAGCCGGCCCAAACTCCTTCACAGTTTAACACAAGCACACTGTATTTGGGCATCAAGCGCACACAAGACGGTGGCTAGACTGTAGTCCGCTACACCCTGAGTGCATGGAACCCCTCTTTGATCCTAACACGGCCACAAGGACCGTGCACCCCGTCCCCGCCACAACGTCCAACTGTCTCCTGGAGCCAATATGGACGAGGTAATGGGTAATAGACAGGTAGGCACCTTGTCAACATGCACATCAAGCGCAGCCACACCGGGGATATAAAGCAACAGTCAATCACTTGAGAGAAAGATAACCAAGAAAATAAATCGAGTAATGCATAAGGAAACGGTGACCAAAAGCTTAAATTGATGAGCATATGAAATAAAGTGTTTACAAACGTATCCGAGATAAGTTCACGAGGTCAGAACGTATATTTTACGGAAATGCCACAAACACGAAAATGTTATCGAAATTACCTACAATCAACTTCAGCGGCGTGTGCAAGTTTATAGGAGACAGTACAGGTAGACAATAAAATGAGAAAGAAAAGTAGTTGGACAAAATTGTAAAGCCGATATCCGAAATAGAGAGACTTGGCATGCAAGCACGCGGTTAGTAAATCGAATGCAGCGTACCTACGAACGCTACGCCGGCTTTGTCTACGTTCTTTGCAGAATCCGTCGTCGCTTCGGTGGTGGTCCCGAGTGGCCTCGCTCATGGCTCACTAGGCCTGCCTGACTCAGGCCCTCGCGACCGCATGTACTACAGCACCATGCGCTTGATGTCCATGGAGTACAACCCATCGGTGCTTGCCGCTTCCGCATTTGCCGCTTGTTCTCTATCTGCATGAAGGTTTTCTCCCGCACTTCGGCAACTGCCTTCGAGATCAGATGGTGCCATGCACGCTGATCAATCGCCTTAGCTTTTCATGAACGGCAATCATGATTGGAACGTGGAGACTCAATTTGATTATCTCCCGTTAACTTTACTTTGATTTCCATACATGCCGCATCCCATCACTCAGCTGACCATGTAAGAGTTGTATCGATATCTGCGCCGAATCCATATGCCACAGATGACCGAGTCACATCAGGTGTCTCAGCTTAAGTATGCAGTCCACTGCATACATTCCACTACGGCGCAACACTTCCGTGTCTGCAACTCTGTCGCCCCAACCGATGCGCAATATCCGTCACAAACACTGCTGACGGAACCGCTTGAGAGATGTTACATTCCGCCGGTACATCGTCCACGTTTCCCTGCTGTATAGAACGGACAGCACCATGAATTTGTAATCCATCGGCTTTGTTCCAATGGAAAGCTGATGGTTGTTCCACACTCGGTACTCAAATTTCCCGAATGCCGCCGCTGCCTTCGACACGCGAAGACGCAGCTCAGTGTGTAGCTGCTGATCATTCGACGTTACACACCCAAGGTAGCAGAAGCGGGAGGTGGTTTCCAATACTTCAGCACCAATGCTGATTCGCGGCAATTTTGAAGATCGCACTTCCGGTGAAGGCTGAAGGTGACAGAGAGTTTTGCTTGTGTTAGTAGTGAGCCCGAATTTGTCCGTTGCCGAAGCCAGAACACTGGTCATGTGCTGCGGCTCATCCGCGATGTGTGCCAATAACGCACAGTCGTCAGCAAACAGCAACCTATGACTAGTTCTCTCACGGACTAGAGTTCTCGCAAAAAAGGACGGATGTTCAGAAACCGCCATCGATACTCTGCTCCACACGAACACCGTAAGAACAAGCTGTACCAAAACCACACGACATCATGGCATGATGATGAAAATTAAACAGGGCTGGAGTTAAGTCACAGACTTGCTTCACACCAGTGACAACTGCAAAGTCATCCGAGGTCTCTCCACTCAGTTTCAACCTCGTCCGCATGCCACTGTGCATACATACAAGTAAACTTACCAACATAGCGGACAATCAATCTTCCTCAACACCATCCACAATGCCTCGCGGTTCACCGTATCAAATGCCTTGGCGAAGTCAATAAAAAGCGAGTACAATGGCTGGTGTCATTCTCTGCACTTTTCCTGCAACTGAAGAGGCGCAAACACCATATATATAGTGTTGCGACCCGGACGGAATCCACACTGCTCTTCTGCCAAGTTGGGCTCCACAACCTGACTGACGAGGCGGTTGAGCAAGATTCGGGCAATTACCTTGCCCACACAAATCAGCAAGTTAATACCACGATAATTCGTGCAACTTTGCTTACTCCCTCTGTCCTTTACAGTGGGAGCACAACAGCATCCTTCAGCTCAGCAGACACCTTCTCTTCAATCCATGCGCATTGCAGCAAGTGGTGCAGCGCAGTCACCAACGCGGGTGCGCCGTGTTTCAATACTTCAGACGGGATCCCGTCGGCCCCAGCACGCCTGCCGTTTCGCAGCTGAACAAGTGCTCTCTGCGTTTCATCCAGTGTCGGCGTGTCCGCCAGACTCGCCTTCACATCACGCTGCTTAAGGCCGTTCAATGTAGGCCAGTCGATCTCTGAACGGTTGTTCAAGAGACAGTCAAAGTATTTCCGCCAGATCTGCATTATGACTGCAATCTATGTGCAGGTAGGGTTTGAAATACCATCGATCAGCGTCCTCAGCGGCTCCAATTTAGGTCCATACACCGCCTTCAAGTAGTCCAAGAATTCCTTGTGTTGGCGGCGTTCGAAGTAGCATTCCATCTACTTCGCCTTCTCCATCCACCATGCATTTTTAATGCGACGGAGCTCTCGAGTCTGTCGCCGTGGAACTTTGCGAAACTGACTCTTCTTCCCCAAGTCACTGGGGTCTGTCACTTGCGAAGCAAATACTACATTCTTCTTCGACACCAATGCGCCAATCATCGTATTGTTCTCATCAAACCAATCAGCCCGCTTACAGTTCGCGCGCCCGATGGTCCCCACGACAACAGCTGTCACCTGGTCGCGAAAGTGGTGCCACAGGTCGCCCACTGCGTCTATGCAGTCCATATTACTCAGGCGTGCAACCATCGCATTCTCCAGCCCAATACGTTTCGCCACAGTAGGGAGGGACAGAATGTTAAATTTACGCCTCCGATTCACTGTGGGGGTGCAATACATAGCTGCACGAAAATATATGTACAGTTCGGTCTGAACCAATTTGTGATTAGCGCCAAACTCAGCTCCACGCAGTACACGTGTCATGCGCACTTCACGTATATCACGCTGACGTTCGATGACATAGTCGGGCAGGTGAGCGTGACCACTCCGTGGGTGCGTCTGAGTTGCTATATCACTCGCACTCAGTGCAAACCGAGTGTTCGTACTCGTCAGACCGTGAGTGGCACACGGTGAGAGCAGCCTGTCACCGTTCGCATTCACTGAACCATTGCCATGCGAAGGGATAACATCTGTCCGCACTGATGCATCACGCCCAACACGCGCGTTGAAATCACCCAGCAGAAATAGTCGGTCGCTCCTCGGCACCGACCGTATCACGGAGGATAACCGAGTGTAGAATTGATCACGCGTGTCGTCAGGATAACATATGGTCGGAAGGTAGGGGCTTATAAAAGTGGCAAACTTTCCTCTTCCGAGTCGTAGGCGAACAGTCATCAGTCGCGCGCTAACGCGTGTTGGTCCACCCACCAGCTGGCCATGGAGGCGATGGTATATTGCAAATCCGATCCCATGTTCACGTGGTGCTGAGGCGGTGTTGCCCACCCAGTAGAATGTGTAACCAGCACCTGCTTCATGTAACTTATCTTGCTCAGCGAGCCGGGTTTCACTGAGGGCTGCAACATCGATGTCATAACGCGCCAGCTCCATCGCGACCAGCGCAGTGCGTAGCTCCAGGAGCTTGCTGGAGTTCTGGTCCAGTAGTGTGCGCACGTTCCAGCACCCGATGCTGAGTGCTTTGCGCGTAGGCATACGATTGCATTGGTGGACAATCGCAGGTGAGGTGGTCGTTGTGCTTCGGAGGTTTGCTTGTGGGACTCCAACCGGAGCCTTTGGCTCAATAGCCTGACCCACAATGCAGTGGGTGATTTGGAAGTTTGTTTTGGGGAATCCGCCCGGAGCCTTTGGCTCAATAACCTGACCCACAATGTAGTTGGGAGCAGATCCAGCTCGGGAATGTGACAGCAGAGACAGACTGGGATCTGCTTGACGGCTGTCACACGCGGCTTTTGAGGTTCTGGGAAGATTTATATATGTTTTGCAACCGTAGTAAGATAAACCTGCTACCACTGCCAAAAAGCAGGTGGGTTTTGGCGGGTTTGCACCAATTTGACCAGGGGCTGTTGGTTTGAGGCGGGCAGTAGTAAACCATCGAACACCAGGAGGTGCCCTCCCACTGTCAGAGATAATGCGTGGCGCTCGTGCTCTACGCCAATCGAGATGTGAGCTTGTAACCCATAGATCTGTTGCCTCCCATGGCTAGATTTTACGAGAAGAGGGCCATCGACCACTTCCTAACCTCCGAAGAAGATGGACTAGGATACTGGCAGGATGCCCACACCTGACAGGAGAACGACTCGGGTCCTCAGCCAAAGCTTTCGATTAAATTTACACCCGTAAGGCAGCGGGTCTAGTACACGGTCAGTTCACTGACTCATGCGGATTGTTGTCGTGGATCTTAGCATGTGGAAGGGGGTAACCCAACTCCCACCCAGCGGTGGCCACGAGGAGGCGCCCAGGACATGAGCCAATGGCACAACAGTAGCAACAGTGGGTAGACCATCCGTCAGGATCTAGCCATCACCAGCATCAGCGCACCATAGGCTCTCCCGCCGATATATATATATATGTATATATTTGTATATGTATATATATGGTTTCCCCGTAATTTAATTGAAAGAACTAATCGTACGATGTATTTTTGACAGGCAATTCATGCTTGAAGGATGTTATTATAGACAGATAGATGGAGTTGCGATGGCGCCGCCATTAGGGTCATTGCCTACTGATGTTTTCCTTGCCAAACTTGCACGTGGGCCGCTGCAACATATTATCAACTCATTCGATTCCTACTCTAGATATATACGTGATACCATTACAATTTCTACTTCAAATACTGAGGTTTCTTTCTGCTAGAACAGTTCTATAGCTCACATTTCTCGTTGAAGTTTATAACTGATTTAAAAACGTAGGAAAGCTAGCTTTCCTGGACATACTGCCATGCAGGCAAGAGGATAGTTCACTCCGGCTAGGTGTCTGTCAAAAGTCTACCTAGATAGACCAATACACACATATTCGTAGCTTTGCACTATTGAAGTATAAACGAAAATCAGTTCGTTGCCTGCACTATCGTGTCATGAACTTTGGTAAGCGAATAGGACTGCATTCTTAGGACACTACAAGTTAACGGTTACCCCTCTTCTTTCACTCGATGGCACTATGTGATCCGGAAATAACTAGAAACGTCCATGAATGTGCCGAAAAAGTATGTTTGTCTGTCAATCTCTTTCAAAGGAGATGTCTCATTCAAGTTACTGAAGTGGTGGCTCACAAATGAAGTAGCCAAGTGGTTCCACACTGCCCACCCGAAGATTGTTGCACAAACTGCCGACATCTTAAGAATAGACTCGCGATCCAGTCCGAATCCTTTATCCTGTATCAATTTACTTGCATCTATGGTGCAAGGTACCACGGACACATGACCAGACGCTTGGCGAAGCGGAAATCAACACACTACCAGCATCATCGCAGAAACGCATGCCTTAAGGCACCAACAGCGTTATTTTTGAACCTTTAGTCTAAAACGGGCATTAAGTTGTGACCAAAGAAGCTGTCAATGTCTTCTACATCATGCCAAGCTGTTACACAAATGGACTTAGAAAACGCTTACTAAGCATGGCCAGGACCATTACGATCAAACTAATGCAACATGAAGTGTGCAAGCATAGAACGCTAATGCACACGCTTCTATCGCGAAGACCACGATTTTTCTGTGGGCGCAGTTCATCTCATTCACGGGCGGTGACTCACTCGTCTTCTTCTTTTCATCCGATGGATGAATCCTAGTGTTTTGTGTGCATTTGTAGGTTTTCCTATGCGTGATTGTCACTAGCGGTTGGAGAGTCTGATCGACGAACAATGCAGTCTGTTTAAAATTCACCAACCTTAGTCGAGGTTTCATGACCTATTGCAACGTTTTTCCAGTTGCATATTTGTATTGGAATCATGAGAGTCGTCGAAGAGAAATTTCCTCACTGAAATGCATGCTTATATTGCCACTATGATTGTTTCACTCCAGTTAACTGGGATGGCCTCTTCCTTTTCCAGCTGTTCGAATAGGGAGATCAGTGGTTTGCAGCGAACCTCATCACCATCTTTAAATAGTGCTTGTGACAGGGAATCTGCCGACCCGTGTTTGAAAAGACAAGGCGTCTGTTTTGCAACCCGGAGATGGCGGTTCGACCCTGCTTAGGGGTGCGGATGTCCCCAGCAGTATCCTTATCCCACGCTCAATTGGTGGTGTTTGCTTGACAGCGATGCGTCAATACGGCGTACCTGCTTACTCTTGATGCCACTTACTCTATTGCGAAGGAATCCAGTCCAGCAGCACGAAGAGGATTAAGGACTGTGATCGCGTATCGGACATCAATTCTAAACTCTTTGTCCATGGACCAGCATATCCCACGTGATTAGGAACAAGACCGGGAGCTAGGGAAAAACGGGACTGTCCTCCAAAAATACTCCACCCAACTTGCTAGCCGCTACATCTTATTGTGAATGATAACACATGCACTGTATATTTTTGTTGCGCTGACGCCTGGTTTATTGGGACCAGTGTTGCGGATAAGCAGAAGAAGCTTGCAGTGATTACCTGCTGCTTCCGTTTCCCCCATTTCTTGTGCCCTACTAGTCTACCTTGCCTCTTTGTCAGGACGCAAGCTCCGCTTTATTTCACTCGTCAAAGTCCGTCTGCTTGAATCGTACTCAGGGCCAACATGTTCAACTACCTCTCGGACATGCAGTGACTGGTTCGGTAACGTTTGATAGCACTGAAGTAGAAGCTCCCACGTCACGCATGATGGCCAAGATTCTATTCCACTGAAGCTCAGTGACATCAGGGTGAGACAATGAATTTTCGGTGTACAGTGCATCCTAGTAGATTTGCCTGACCAAGTACTGAGATGAGTTCTCAGTTGCCATTCGAAGGAGGCACTTGGTACACTTCCCGGTATAGTTCATGGAAAAGCAACAGCGTGCGAATGCATAATCGGATTGGACGCAAGTATTCTAAAGCTAGCGACAATCTAGTATGACACCACGACACCTGTAACTTATGGCAACGTGATCTATTTGGGTTCATTGCTGGTCAGCTACAGGAGGAAGCCAAGTGGCACTTCGGCGCGCACTGTGTCCAAAAGCGGAGCTTCCAAGTAATAGCGGGTGCTTCGCGTACAGTTGCAACAGACGGTCGCCTTTGTCTGTCTGTTAGGAGTTAAATCCATGCTTGCAACCTAGCTGAGCTTATGAATAACTCAGATAACCTACTTGCACATCCATATCCCCTGCAAGCATAAACGATATCTGAACTGGCATCACTTTGTAGTAGCAGCGTGCTGAGTTCGTGATAGAGGTGCCTTTAGCAGCATCAGGACTGCAGTCGGCGGGGGCATAAACGAAAAGTGTAGATGAATTTTAATGAATTTCGTCAAATGGGCTGCACATAGACGGCTGCTGCCGGGACTCTGATCAATAAACCATGACACAGTCTTTAAAAGCCGTACGGTACCTATCCCAGCCTTACCAGTGGTTGCCTCATCAGCGTCTCCGGATGCATGCAACCAGTAGCGAGACGATAAACCAATCGCAGTTAATTCAACAACCACGTGAGGGTCATTGTTCCGGTACGGAGAAGCAGTGCACGTCAATAACCAGTGTGAATGACGTGTATGCGACTGCATCTTGTTGACTTATTTGACCTAGAGTGCGGACGTTGAACGCCTCCAGGGAAAGGGGACAGCGTGGCCATATATGGGACTGTTACCGACAGACCCCGTGAGGGTGCAAGAAGATAGCTACAATGATATCGCGGCTGATGTCAGTTAAGTTGGGAATTATAAAAGGAACGTTAGTAATGGGTATCGCGAAAGGGGTAAAAAACAGAAGAAGAAGAAGAAGAAGAAGAAGGTTTGGAGGCTCCAGCAGTAGCAGGTTTTCGCTTATCAACACTGTTGTATACAGCAAATAAGGTGAGCCTTGTAAAGTTACGCGACGATCAATGCAGGGTGACTGAAAAACTCATGATTTTACGTGGGCTGAGAGACTGCCAAGGCGCCAAGAACCAGACAGGAGAACAACTAGGGTCCTCAACCACAGCCGTTGGCTCTAAAGCCTATTCACGAGGCATCGGGGATGTAGCAATGATTTGGCTTTAGAAAAGTGGACCCCATCCAATTCCCGACCCCAGCATGGAGGACCAGAAGACTGATTTCATATAAAATCTAACCATTGAGCAACCTGGTAGGAATAGATCTGAAGAGGCCTGAGGGTCCCACTCAGTATAGCTCAGTGGGTCGAGAAGGTACGGAAACCACCTAATTACAACGGAAGTTATATGGAGGTTAGATGTATTTCAACTGGCTGACCGTTAGTCATATTTACGCATGTTGCTCTAGAAGGTGGAGGGGCTCAAATTTCTTGCCATCCCTCGATTCACATTGGCGAACGGCCACATCCTTTTAAGCTGTTTCACTTGCTTCCTTGGAGTGTTGGATTGTCAATAGGGCAGAATCATCAAATACTCCAAATTAGCCAATTTAATGGTGCCGCTATCAGCAGAGCACGTGCTACAAAACGCGCCGTACTTCAACGAGATCTTGTAACATGTGATTGTTATTATGTGGTTAATATGTTGAATTTTCATAACCGCTGAGATTAAATACCGCTCACGTATGGCGTGTACTACACCCGTCGACACAAATGGACCTCCTATTCCGGCGTGTATTCGTTAAGTTGTGTATATATGAATGAAAACAAAATAATAATGATTGTGACTTGTATAATCCTGACAGTAAATATTACGATGCGTCGTTAACGCCATCGAACCTAATATCTAAATCAATACTACATAATAAACTTTTACATACAGCCTGCGCGAGTGACCGACAGACTGCTGTTGATTGATCGATTTGTGTGCCCCTCTCTATATCATTGGTTCATTCCGAAGTTTTGTGCGTTAAGATTACACTGATATAAATGTTTACTATTACTCGAACTTTGTCCAAAATGTGTGTGCCAGGGGTACAAATGTGTCACTCCTGCACACACCACTCGGTCAGTCGTGCTATTCGGTTACCTGGGTTGGCTGCTCCTTCTGTCTAGGAGCGTCTGATAAACACTTTGGGATCAATACCGATTGCAAAATTTCATCCAAAACACGTGGACCCAATCGGTGCCCAGTTGCGCTAGCTGTATTCTAGCCGTTCAGCTCTCTCCCCTGCCTTTCATAACAAAAGGCATCGAGTGAAGACGACGTTTGGATTACGAATTTATCTTGTGTAATCCATAAGTGGCGGAAACGGGAAGCTACTATCTTTGGTACGCAACCCAATTGCAACTTAATCGCACCACTCTTCCTTACTACTCTTCAATCAGTATCAAAGTAAGAAATATCCCACCTGAATTCCAATAAGATATCACACTAGCTCTGAGCATAAAGATGAATCAAACTTACTCGGCACCAATGCAAAAACAGGACTAGCAGATCCATTGAAAATCGAAACTATTACTGCTTGCATCAGTATAATGGTCACAACTGAATACACGAAGAAAGCGCAAGCATTGCTCGGAGAAGCGAACCCCTCAGCCAGCAAAGAAAGACTACAAAAATCTAGGAAAAGTGGTTTCCACATAATCCTGAAAAACCTGACGCATGCAGGCCAAATAACGATCTTACAATATAACAGAAATTAACCCTATGCTTCTGTATTTGTGTCACACACAAGAGTAGGATGCTGCCTCAGATGTTATGTCATTACTCGAAGCACTATGACGTTTCTTGCTAAAGAACTACAGAATTGACCAAATCATTGAATGGTTGGTACAAAACCTTCAGTTCATTCGACGGACATTATTTCACCATACGCAAGGGAATAGTGATGTAATAGTACAAATCGTGACCTCTTTTAATTAAATATCAATATGCACATTCTCAAAGCAAAATTTGCAACAAAAATGATGGTGCCTGTGACGGAGTAATTCAAAACGACGTGTAAGAGCAGCACATTCGAAACTGGATAAATGGAAAAGTTGTAAGATTTATCTATTGTCTCACAGCTGGGTTTCAACATTAAACTGTACTGGCAAGCCATATTTGAATTTAAAAGAAATGGTGTTGTGGTGCAATCGCTGATACAAATACAGTGACGGCTTGCAAAACTAACAACATGAACGCGCTGCGCAGTTGGAGCGCTTAAGTAAGGGTACCTACGCTATAAATGTACATCAACTAATCAACAACCTTTTACCCGAACCCACTTCAACACAGTAATGGCCCATTGCTCCTCCTGGACGTTCGCATTACAACCACTCATCGGACCATTAGAAAAATATATCGGAAGCCGACGCGCCAGGAGCTAATCCTGAAGCACTGCCTATAAACATTTCAAAGCAGCCCAAACACATGGCAACAAGTCGTAGCTGAGGAAGGGGCTACAGAACCACCTGATTAACCCATTCACCAGAAAGTTGCACCTAATGGGCTCTTCCTACATTACTTAGCGTCCGTGGAGTCAACATAGCTCACATTCAAAGCTGCAGTTTAAAAGAAAAAGCTTACTCTGGCTTAGCTGTAGGTGTTTACTGAAGTGGTGGTGTTAAGTATCAAATTTGCTAGAAAATCAACGGTTAAGATTTCTGCCAATTAGTTTAAAGTATAAGGCAGTGTGAATAAGAAGGGGACAACGAAATGGATATAACTGCCTGAAGAAAACTGGGACAAATGTCACATGGGCTAGGGAGGAAGGAGGCTTGGCACAATGTCATAAATTTACCTTGGCACTCCATCGACATGAGAGGAATTCCCAAATGTTTATACATGAAAATTTGGAATCCCTACTTTGATCTATCGAAGGCAAATATAACAGGAACGGCTAAAAGTCAGAAAGCTTCTCAGTTCGCTTACCCTCGAGTCTCGTGGTAGCACTCAACCAATGTGCACTTTAGCCAAAGGCTGCTTGCAAAGCCATGCGAACTTACCCATCAATAATCTTTGTGGAACGATGGATGTGGTCAATCTGCTAACCCACTATCGGTTCACCTAGTCTAATGGGTGATCTCCGATTGGGAATTAAAAAGAGTCAGGAAATTGGGATTTGCCCCACTTGAATTTATTCTGATGATGCTGTCTAAGCTGCTAATGTAGCGAACGTAAATAATGGTCAATTAAATAAATGATGGGAAATCCTCATCTGCATTCCGAGTTACAAATTTCCCCATTAAATACCGATATTAAGACACTTTGGTTTGCAGTTTGGTTGGGGAAATTCGCCGTTTACTCTTTGCTGTTTCATTGTTTCGCCGAGTACTTGTGTTCAACCTAAGGTCAATCACAATGTATGTGCCAAATTTATTCTTGGTTACCGACACAAAGCATCAAGACTATGTGTATAATGCGAGTTTATGAGTTGTATGTAATGTGTATACAGCGTAAGGCCCATTGAATACTGTACTTAGCTATTCAAGCGTTTCAATTGATACCGTACAATTGAACACAATATGGCTGGGGTTGCTTAAACCATCTATCTGGTAAGACGAGATGGATTCTCGTGGATTTCCTATCAATGGCTTTAGATCCCTTGAAGCATTCCAGATGAATACAAATTGCTGTATCCAATGCAACAGGCGGAGCTCAATCGCCTAGTGTCAACTACTATGTGCCGCGTTCTAATCCCACCTCGAAATATCTCTACCTAGAGTCTAAACGGAGACGAAACCGTCAGGTCGTGGAATGCAGTGTTAGTCCCGGAGCCACACTGAAACCCCTCCAGTGCAAATGCGGTTCAAGTAGTCGAGGTGGAGAGAGATTATTTCAGTTTAAACTGTGGTCCTATTAGAGAAGTAAGTCGCGTCGCAATCCAAAACACCATCATTAGTTCAGAACCCAAAAATGACTTAACTTCATTAACGTCTCATCTCGATAAGCAAGGCATTCATTAACTATTGTGTATATGAAAAATTGGGTAGAGACTTTGTGAACCCATATTTAAGATGTTCTTTGGTGTTGTTCCGTCCACTTTAGAATGTTGTTCACGCGTGTACCCTAATATGCGGAAGTTTTCTCAGCGGGTTATTAAATGTACATTTCACTTATTGTCCAATGGGATGATCTGCTACTCTGCACAGAGTGAACGGCGTTGAGAGTGTAATCCCGATACTTTACGGCTACGAGGGCTAAGACGGAAGGTTTGAAATCTATATGGAACAATCAGTCTTGCCACGCAGGTAGCGTTTAGTGAACAAAAAATTTTGAAACTGTGCAATGGAATTTCATACACCGTGTCCTATCAAAGCGGAGAAATACTTTCCCTTATACTGCATTTAAAAATATGGAATAAACTAGCAGAATAAATTAGATATACTAAACCGCCTAGGGCAGTGAAGAGCAAAATTCAAGATTACCTCAAAGTTAACGCCATAATGTATGTGCTAACCTCAGCGACCAGTCAATAAGATATTTACTAACAGTATAAATAACCTAGCAAAAGGGGAAATTAGAAAGGTGTCGTCATTCCCTTGCTATGTTCTTTTCTTGCTAGGCCATGGCTACTTAACTGCTCTCAGGTCCACAATTACAGTGACAGGAGAATTCGGAATCGAATTTTCGCAACTATGACGTATACTAGAGCACTCAAACAAAGGCACATTATTCCTGTATTCTTTTGGATGGCAACGCGTAGCTTCTTAGAGTGACGTGGTGCTGCGAGTAAATGTAACTCGCACTATTTGTTCAATATTTCTCCCACAATAAATAAAATTAATATGAAACGTATTACCAGTTCAATGGTTTACTTATTCGTTTTCCCAAGTTCCGCATTCAACAAAACTTAACTGGCACATTGTGAGTATCTGAAACGATTAGTCTAACATGTACGGAGGACCTCCTGAGACGGTACATAACGTAACAAAACCTGCCTATATCACACACCTTGTATAATGATGTCCTGAAAAACAAACTTTTCTGTGATATAATAGATAACCTTGCTGGTGACTCACAAGTGTAAAGATCGGCGTGATGACGCACCAGAAAATGATGGGTATTGGTCCCGGGTTAAATCCGTGCATAAGCCTCAAGTCACGAGTAATATTTGTGCCACCTGTGGAATGATAAAGTAACGGGAATACGGCATGTGAAAGCAACTTTTTACAACTAGCTTTGCTAAGTGAACATATAGGTTATTCGTTGAGGTATATATAGGCCAATCTAACCTGCAATAATCGTTCTCAAAAAAAAACATATTAGAAACCACCTATACAGTTAACATAGTGCCATCTAAAACCATGAAATGTATGCGCATAACAGGTGCGGAGGTAACAAAATGAAAAAAATATACGAAGAAAATTTTTTGTTTTTCACACGCCCTTTGGTCTTTCTTGTCCATTGCAGTGCTTACGGTGTCGGGCAATAAAATCAATACATAGACACACACCAATCTTCCGTAGTCCCCGATTACTTTGCATGCTCTCAAGAGTCTCCAACCAGCGATATTCTTCCTCTTTGAATCCCTAACACGAAGGAAGTATGGGACCGACAACAGCTGGACTGGAGGTCAAAGCCCTGACGTTTGTCGCCATGTGGTTGGTTGACCACAGCGCGATTTCTATTAGCACGGCCCTGCGAGAGCGAATAGAGCGCGACTTGCGTAGGACGTGCTCCAGCCACCTCAGTTGGTGTAGCGGTAGTAGCTTGTCGAGAAGTATGCCTGTATCGCACAGGAAACGACGTATAGCATCCTCGTTGCAAATAGTGTGTTCCCACCAGACAGGAGCTATCCTCTGCAGATAACCGTTGTCAGAGGACAGAATCAGACGCAAATCATTTACCTAGATCGACTAGGGCTCCCTTCCGTACAACAGTACCGCGCGAATGCAAACATTTTAGACCCGACGATGCCACAGATGTTTCAGATCAAAGAAAGCTGATCGCGCTTCGGCAACACGAAGAGAAATGTGTCACTTGCGCCTTCAGAAGAAACGCAACGTCCATGATAGATGACGTCATCTAATTGTTCGAACTGCAAGTGTGAAATAAGCAGCACGAGCGCAGGTGGATACCAACCCTGAAGGGGCATCTTGATTTTCATTGGAGCGAATGTCATGTCATACTTACCAACTTCAATCAACAAGTGGTTTAGAGGGACCTGCATGATCCGTAGTTTGTCACAGAATAAGGCAAAATCTTCAGCATAGTCCAACTCGGTTGCGCATTTGCCTGGAACCAGCTCTAAAGCAGAACCCCGGAGACGTTTCAGAGTGCTGAATAGGACGTCGTTAATCGCAAAGTTGAAGAGAAACGGGGACGTAGAGCACCCGTGTCGCACACTGCTAGTGAAGGCGAAAGACGTAGATAGCTTATGGTTAGCTCGCATTCTGCCATAGACATAGTTGTATAAAGCTCGAAGGATGGCTGTATAATTTTTGGGTAGCACTTTGCTTTGTAGACAACGCTATTAAGCAGGCCGATCGGTGGAGTTGAACGCAGTTCGGACGTTCAAACATATCGACATTTTTAAGCTAATACTAAAAGTAGCACTGCTGGAGGAGTTGGCGGAGGGGCATCCTTGGTCCTCACACTCTCGACGGGGGAAGAAAACAGCCTGTTTCTCATGAAAATGTAGTTTCCGTATCGGTGTTTGTCTGCGGCGTATAATAGATGTTAGCGATCTGCGGGCAACTGATATATGACTGATTCCTCTGTGGTTGATGCATGAGGTACAAGCCCTCCATTTGGAAATGGGCACCAAGATCGACTCACCACAAGAATATGGAATCTTTTTTATACCAACCTTTGGAGAACAGAGCTGTTATCTGGTTGACAATGGCCTCACCACCGTCAGTCATTAGCAGCATACCAGCAGACTGTACCGACGCTTCTGCCATGCGACCACCACCGATCGCGTGGGGGCTGTATACCGCGAGGACGCCCCCCTACGCGGATTCCAACCGACGCCCTAAGGATTGCAATCCAGACGTCCAATCCATTCGCCCACCAGTCGAACAGCCACTGTATTTGAACAGCTCCGAGGAAATCAGTTTGAGCTAGCACATTTTTGAATGGCTTCAAGTGACGAAGGGCATAGCAGACCTCTGCTTCGGTGGGTGGTTCCAGTGGAACTTTACAAAGCACGCAAGTAGACGTACTTATTAAACAACCAGAAAGACGAGGCCAGCAGAATTGAGAGTGGAAGTGCTTAGCGCAGCGTTCCAGGAGCCTACGCAAACGAGTGCTTGGTGATCCAGCAGCCTCGCAAATAGCTTCACTGACGCAAGGCCTTCTGTGACCATTGGTCCGGATGATCGGAAAAAGCTCGCGAAAATTTTCAAAGGAAACTGTCGTCTCCATCTCCGAAGTGCTTTGAGACCAACAAGTGTTGCGAGCATTACGTAGGCTTTGTTTGGGTTGTTAATTAAGGTTGCAAGTTAAATAAAGCCGCGGGACCTGATGATCTTGCTACAGCCCTCTTCAAATTCGGGAGGACCTGCTCTTGTGGATAATTTACACGAGTTACTAGTCAAACTGTGGGAGCAGGAAACTGTCCCAACCGATTGGAGCCGCTCCAGTATAGTCCGAATTTTCAAGGGAGGCTCAGGATCGGAATACGGCAACCATAACGGAATCAGTCTGATCTCCATCACCTCCAAATTGCTTGCCTCTGTCATCCTTCACAGACTGACTGGCACTCGTTAAAGCAAGATTCGTGAAGAGCAAGATGGATTTCGTCGAGGTCGTGGCTGCATTGACCACATCTTCACCTTGCGTCAGTTGGTGGAGCACCGTCACATATATTGGCGGCCCACCGTTGTCGTGTTCCTCGATATCAAAGGTGCATTCGATTCGGTGGATAGACTTGCACTTTGGGACTGTCTACTCCGGAATGGTGTACCTGCGAAATAAGTGAATATCATCCGAGCATTATATGCGCGTAGCTCGGGCAGAGTGAGGGCTTACGGCAAGTTGTCGTCTCCCTTTAATATATCCAGCGGTGTGAGACAAGAATGCCCGCTGTCACCTTTCCTCTTCAACTTCGCTGTTGACGAAGTCATGGAAATCGCGTTTACAGGACATCACTTAGAAGATGTGGATCTGCACCCAGGAGAATGACTTCTTGACTTAGAATATGCTGATGGTTCTGCCTTAATCTGTGACAGCTCACAAACGTGTCAAGCGGCACTGGACAGATTAGCACTAGCTGTCCGTCGATTCGGGCTTTGTTTTGCAACCTCGAAGTGCAAAGGGTTCCTCCAAGATTGGACTGGACCGCCTCCTACACTGACCGTTGGAGGGCATCAGCTAGAAGTCGTTCAAAAATTCAACTACCTGGGAAGTTGTATCAGCGCCCGTGGGATTGAGGATGAGATCACGAACCGTATGGCAAAATCTCGGGGCGTTTTTGCTAACCTTTGCCAGTTATGGCGCCGGCGCAACATCACTTTTGCCCTGAAGAGTAGAGTGTACAATGCAGTGGTACGTTCGACCCTACTGCACGGTTGTGAAACGAAGCCGCTTAAAGCAGCGGAGCTGAAGAGGCTAGTTACGTTTGACCACCGGTGTCTTCGTAATTTAGCTCACATCTGGTGGGAACACCACGTGAGCAACTAGCGTGTTCGACGCCTTGTTTACGGCGCAGGAAAAGGAAATGAACCGCTCTTCATGGTTATTTCATGCACCAGGCTCCGATGGCTTGGCCACATGTTACGCATACCAGTCCACCGACTTCCGCGACGTTTGTTGTTTGCGCGCCGGGGTGTGGATAGAAGAAGAGGAGGTTGGCCAAGTGATGACTTGGTCAAGAGGAATGAAGGCTCTCACTTCTGAGCTGGCCTCGGTTGGAGCATCTCGGCTCCCTGGTTGGGGTCCGAAAGACGATGAACACGTTTGGTTGGACACACTTGCTGATATGGTTAAGAGCCACCTCAATGGCGTTCGTGCTGTGTGTTTCTTTGTCCCACCCCATCCCTCTTAGCCTTCCCGTCCAACCACAATCTCATTATTTAGCCTTATATAATTTTCGCTGCACCAGAGTGATACTGCCCAATGTGTACGGCAATCTGTATTAGAGTTATTCTGAACCAAATTGTCAAGTGCTTCTTCATAAACAATCCGGCGACAAAAGTTACTTATAATCACGGTGGCTTCAGGTACTCCGTTTATTTTCATTTCTATGGGAAAAGTAGGTGCAATAATTTCGCAGGTACCAAATTAGTAAGCTGTTGAACCCTCGGAATATAAGCATATGTCATTAAGATAGCAACGCGCATTTGCTGCTAAAAGCTGACTCACCGTAGAAATAACCCACCACAAGGCATTCGAAGAACGCAGTTAGCAAAATAATTAAGCTACCAGCGTAGTGATTGAACAATTGAAACAGATACATGCCACCCTGAAACAAAAAACAATCAATTGTTAAAACTTTCGGGCAGAATTTTGCCATCAGACAGCTGGCACTTCACAAACCACCTCTGTCGTTACTCGATTGGTAGGTGTGGGAGTGGATTACGCGTGCGTTATAAATGCGGATTCCAACGAAATTCTAACTGCCAAGGAGCACACTATTAATAAGCAGGTACCATCGAACCAACACGGCACTGACAATGGAACGATGTATTTACCATGAATAAAAAACAAGGCTTGCCAATTTCCGTAGGCAACTAATAAGAACAAAAGCGAATGTATCCCAAATTTTGCACATGTACACACAGAGTGGCCATGATAACCGTATCCCAATAGCAAGTTAACACGCTTAATGCAGACGGTGTACTATATCATCAAGTGGAGTTTTGAGTTCAGCTAAGCTTTGATCGGAGGAGAAAGCATGCAGAATAAACTTCCAAGTCTATGATGCACAAATAAATAAAACCTTCCGATGACATTCCAGCCAGCTATACTGTGTAGGCAGATTTATGTAGTTGTCTCACAGTGGCGTGCTCTATTTGAGTTCCAATAAAATTAAATATGTAGATTTTCGGGTTTTTTGGAGAACCCGCCGTGTGTGTTGGATTGCGACGCGCAATCTCACTAGTGGCGTCGGCTGACTTTGAAGTCAGCCTCCACCAATACGGTCACTGGGACCGTCACCGAAGTGGAGAGTTTCGGTGTGGCTCTCTCCCGTCCCTGCACTCCACGACCGACGGTTTCGTCTTGGTTTAGACTCATCAGGTAGTGATCATAGCGATGGCCGCCAAGCACTACGCGTCTAGTTCCACTCCCAGCTCGGCTATCTCTACCTGAAGAGTCTAAACCAAGACAAAACCGTCGGTCGTGGAGTGTAGGGATGGGACAGAGCCACACAGAAATTAAGCATACATGATTAGGATCCTTGAGGACTTGATACAACAATATAAGATCATATCGTGGATGAGCATATTGTCCAATGAAATCTCCGAGGGTCTTTAGTCAAAACTGGTAAGGGTGGTGGTACAAGCCCACGACATCTTAACTACCTTTCGGTGTGGATTCTCAAGAGCATAGAGTCCATATTTTTGACAAGTGTCATACCTGGACGCAGTAGTCTATAAAAGGCCTCGAAAAATCATTGAACATTTGCAGGAATTAGTTCGAATCAAACTGGCTAAATACAATTCGCGATAGGCTCAATTTCTTTCTAGATTTTTTCATTGATTTGGTCTATCTTGGGCATTCGAGGTTGTTCTGCACGGGCACTCCAAGATCATTTTCAAGGGAAGTGCGCTGTAGAAAATGTTCGCCTATTGGTAAGTCCTCTGGTCGCGTTTGTTCACTACTTTACACTCGATAGGGTTAAACTCACGCATGTTTTGAGCCGATCAATGGTAAGCCCTGTCGAGCTAGCCATTCAATGCCATTTTGTCGTCCATTCCCGTGATTGCCCGTCAAACCTTGAGATGGTCCGCAAAGAGTAGAAAGTTCGACCGCAACACTCCCGCGAGGTCAGTTATGTACACAAGGAATAACTGTGATCCCATGGCCGAGCCTCGAAAAACGCCACAGTGCAACTCTATAGGGTCGGGCAGCGCATTACGAACTAGCACGTGCAAGCTTCGTTGGAGTAGTAATAAATGTATCCGTCCCAAAATCGGGTCACCGGTCCCTAGCTCTAAAACATGTAGAGAAGGATGCGGTGATCTAACTGATCAAAAGTCTGAGAAATTAAGGTAGGCGATGTCGACTCCTTTCCCCAGAATCGACGGATTCCTCCAGTGGGCACGGGTAATAAAGGGTAATGGTATATGAATGGTTTTGGTGGAAGCTAGTTCGCTCCTGCACAATAACAATACACATTTCTACAAATCTCAAGAGTGTTTTTGAAGCTATAGATTCTATGAATTCAGCAAGTCCCGGAAGAAGGATAATTGGAGTGAAGATTGCGGATAAATCACAGTTACCTCCCTTGTAATTGGGAATAAGTTGTCAACGCTTCCCCACAGTTGGAACCAACATCTTGTTGAGACAGCGATGAAAAACTACGTTACCGGTTCAGCTAAGCACATGGGGGTTACTTTCAAGGAATAGTAATCCTTTTTGGCAGGACCAAGTGAACTGTAGTCGTGAAGTGACAGCAGAAGCATAAGCACATCTGCAGGTTGAGGGAGATATGGCTAACTCATGGTGATGACGTAAGCTGTATGATTATGTTATCAGATGACTGTACGTTATGGAAAGTGGATGCGAATTGATGTCTAAAAGCATTAGCTGCTCATTGCACAGTTGGCGCTTGCCTACGAAACTTGTTTAGAGGTAGGACCCTTCACAGTCTTTTGCGGAGCTTTTTAACGTGCTGTAAATCAGTTTAGGATTGGTACAGAACTTATTTACTAAATCATGTTGATGTTTTGATTTTCGTGGAGTAGTCTGACAAAATAGTTTCACTCCGTTGCGTAAGCATTTCAGTTTTCGGCGATTGGGTCTTATTGGTGTGCTACCCGAAGTGAACCTCCCATGGTCATTGGTTTCTACCTCCTGTTTTTCGGGGAGAACTTTACATTTTAAGCTAAGGAACATAGTCTGGTGTGCTTTTACAGGCTTACTGAAGTGGTTAACGAATCGCCGCAGGTGAAATCGCGGGTAGTTTATTTAGAAACGAGCAGTCAGTGACCTTCATGAGGTCAGCTAAGATGTTGTGATGCGTTGCCGTACGGGCATCCCCGATGTCGCCGTTGAAGCATCCTGCAAAACACGCGCATGATCAATGTTAGTGTATAGGCCAAAAGTTCCTCATTCGTAAACACGTGGTACAGAATGGCCGGTTTGTGTCCCATACTGCATTTCTTAGAGGAAATAAAGTGCTAGACCAGCGATCGGTTGTTGGATGTCGGCGTAAAGCAGCTCATCAAGTACGCTCGGAAACTATAGTGCGTGTAAGTTGAAGTCTCCGACACGTAGAACATGACTGTTAGGCTGAGCCAGTACGGCTTATCGAGTGAAATCTAGGCGGAGGTCCATTTTTAAGGTGGACATTGAACGACAGTATATGAGGGAAACCAAGCACCGGACAATGGCATGATACGGGTAAAAAATCCTATGACTTGACAAGCCCAGGAAGATGATTTACATGAATTACATAACCTCAAAAAGGAAATGACACCATGGTGAAACGCGTATCTGTGAACTCACCATAATATCCATGTCAACACGGCCATATATATGTTGACACAGACCGCGCGGGTTGGTGAGCACAATGTCTGTCGACAACTTGTCACCACTTGTTAAGCGGGATTCAAATCAAGCAATGCAAATGCTGGAAGGCGCTGTCAAATTGCTTTTTCAGCAACGTAGGCGCAGGAATAAAGAGTCAACTGCATTTCGTCCGAGAAATTCGAATGAAAAAATAAGTCCCTTTTCGTTTCTGTCGACTGTATTGAGTGGCCATTTTCAGATCTTAAACCCTCAGTTTTGTGTTGCTACTAAATTTTAGGATGTGGCAGCAGGCTTTAAGGGAGTATATGAGCTGGTATGTCAGAATGAGGTCAAGCTGTAGACTGCCATAATTTATGCTCCGCACTCCTGGAGCTTTCAGTTATAGATGATGGGTAACAAAACCCCTACAAATATTTGATCACCCTTTGCTGCGTGGTCTCTAGTGCAACAGAAACGCATTACGGTCAGGGCTGCCAGGCTTGAATCGCTACTCTGCATGGGGCTTCACATATGCCTTGAAGATGTGAAGGAAGGTGGAGGGCGCGAACCGCCCGAAGGCTTTCCTAAGGGAGCGACATATTTGGTTCGCGGTTTTGGGCGCCTTCAAAGTCGCCTAGTATCACCATCCCATGCTCTTGCTCTTGTGAGGCGACCTTCGCTATGTGTTCTCCAAACTAAATGGGTAAGTGAGCTTTTGGCGTTCATGTACACTTTTACACTGCCCTCGTTGAACGCAAGTAGATTTGCATGTAGTTTTTCGCGATCCCCTCTCAGGCAGGCAGGCTTTCTCACGTCTGGAAAAGCACCTGAATGCCGTTTAGATCTTCTGGATGGCGTCAGTGGTGCGCGTTATTGACCCCTGCCAGGTTCCGACCTCATGATTTTCGGATGCGACTAGCCTACGCCACTAAGCCATGGGGGACTGCTGCAGATGCACGACTGGCGGCTGACTATGAAATAGCGTAGCACATTCTCCAATGCCACGCCAGTTACGAACTGTGCAGAGGACAGTGATTGGCCCCAGAACCACGATTTCGCACAGCGACTGTGTACGACTTAAAACAGAAGCTATAAGTACGGAAGTTTGACCACTAATTTGTGGTGTCTGCCGGTGGCCGAGTGGCCTGCGCTCCTGGTTTGCAACCATGAGGTCACCGGTTGGAACCCGCATAGGAGTGGGCGTGCTCACGGTACACTCAGCCCACGCTCTATTGGTGGTGGTCGCGCGGCAGCGAAGCGCCATTACGGCTTACCGCTGACACATTACCTTTTACTTAGCAATGAGTAGTGGGTATTTTGGTGCAACTTTAGTAGTTCGTCACAGTCTTTGGAAGTCAGACAGGTTCTTACACTACAGCAGCAGACGCAGAGTTGCCTACGACTAAGCAAAAACACGGTGCTTGCTTCCTTGCAGCTTATCGTGATTATCCTTACTACCAATTGCTCAGCATATCTTCATGCCATTGGTAAAACGTAGGAAATTTGACTCACTGATACACGAAAGTTCATTGATGAAGACCAATAATCTCTGCAGTTCAAACACCGATCCTTGAGAAACATCGCAGTCCACATCAATAAAATAAGAAAATGAGCCTCGAGCCTGAGGCAGCCTCTAAATAAGGAAATTTTCGATCCTTCCAAGGATAGGATTCCAAGTTTTTAATTTTTGTAACTTTCCTTGAAGGTTTCGGTTAGTTAACTGGTTGAACGTTTTAGAAAAGTTGAGGTAGATGATATCAGTGCTGGTCGCACTATCCGCTGCTTCAGTCCAGATGTGACACCTGATCCTTAGTTCGGTAGTACATGTTAGCATCATCATCATCATCATCATCATCATCATCATCATCATCATCATCATCATCATAATCATCATCATCATCATCATCATCATCATCATCATCATCATCATCATCATCATCATCATCATCATCATCATCATCATCATCATCATCATCATCATCATCATCATCATCATCATCATCATCATCATCATCATCATCATCATCATCAATACACGTTAGTGGAAAGTGAACAAAGCACTTAAGCTAATGCGCATCACAGATGCTGACGGAATCCGTGTCGCTTCAGCGCTTTGAGGTTAGATCATCTTAAATAGCCTATTAGTGCCTCAGCTATGATTGACTCCATCACCTTTGAGAGCAATGGGACCAGATGCACTGGGAGATAGTTGGCCAGCTCCAAACGGCTACAACCCCTGAAAATCGGGGTTATAATTCCTTCTTTTCAAACGTTAGGAAACTGCTGTTCATTCGGGCGTTTTTGAAAGGATCGGTTTAATATCGGAATACATAATTAGATAGTATATTCTCGAGCATGCACGGCTATGCTTGTAGCTGCCATTGGCACCGCCTTCATGTAAATGTTGTCAATACCCGGAGAAGAAAGGGTGCGCAAAACTAACAGCCTTTACAAAACAGTCACTGTACTAAAAGAAACCTGTGCGAATGCTGGCGTATGGGGAATGAGAAAGATATGTGACACATACTAGTGCGCGTCTAAATATTGGAACATGTTGTAGCCGCATCCTTTGCAGTTTGAGCACATCCGTTTGTTGAGATGAGTGGGGGGAAACCACGCTTCGCTTTCCGGGGCTGTTCACATGTATTACTGAGGCTTGCTATTGGCACAAAACCTCTCAGCTATGCGCTGTTGGTGTACTCATTTGTCCTCACGGACAAGTGTGGAACAATGTTTACGCTGCACAACATAATTGATCCAGTAGTCCGGACTAGCCTTTTATTCTGTATGCACGCCACGTTGCGTCTATTAAAACCATGCGCTTTTGGGTTCCTCAGAACGAATGATAATGCTGTTGCAGAAAGAAAGTGTCTGTTTTCAGATACGGATGTTATCGGATCATTTAACTTGTCAGTAAACTCCATCCAGGCAACATCAATGGAACAGTCATCCGAAAACTTCAAACGGCTTCCCTAACCAGTTCTATTAATATGCCGTAGTGTCTGTTTGTCCGAAACAAGTCAATATATGCTTGTGTATACTCCGCATGGCCCAAAAGGTCATGAAGTATAGTGGCGTAATCACACAGCCTAAGAGAACTTTCTATTTTGGTTTCTCGATCATGAGCTCTTGGTAAATTGAGCAGTAAATCTAACACGGATGGTTTAGTTCCCTCTCTAAATCGGGTGGACAAACTAACATGTCTGCCGAGCGGAATACTCGCAATAAACTCTTGCAGGTAGGCCTTAAATACCTTGCTGGGGGATAACGGAACATCTAGATCGTGAACTTCGAAGCCATTCTAGATTAGAATATAGCTGTATAATCGTCGCAAGACCCTTCCCAAGACGAATGTTAGGCGGGCGATTATCTCTAAGTTCGACAGTAGGGGTTGATAAACAACTGCCAAAAGGCAAGTGTCGATACGTCTCAGTTGTAGACGGCGCCAGAGTGAATCCATGCTCAGCGTTCCTGCATCGCACTGCAGGTTTTTTTTGTTAGTACAACATTACCCCACATCCCTTGCGGGGACTATCCTTTCGAAGAAGATAACTACCATGTACCATGAGTTTGGTGTCGGTAATTTCTGAATGCATTAAAGTTTTACCTATGAATTCATGATCTCAGGTGCATGATACTTGACTTAACCCAAGTCCAGCAAGCCTGTTTAGGAGGTCTTGTGCGTTGACGTACATAAAGTGAAGTTTCTCTGATTACAATGAGAAGTCGGAGGACTTGGGCATTAGGTATGGTGTTGTGTAGACCGGCGAAACTTCGACCGCTAATCACTTTTTACGGGGCGGTGACGAACTCACTTGTGTCACATAGAGGGATCTAGCCATTACCTCCTTGTACGTCTCTTGGTACTTAAGTTATGAAGTGCGTTCGCCACTTTCTTCGGCTCTCTGCGTTGTCGGGAAGTACTTCTATTAAATTGCTGCTTTCGTGTGTTTGCGTTGGGGGCGCTGATTTGACTCTCAACTCAGCAGGCTGCGATCCGCATACAAGTACTCTAATGCCCTTTTTGCAACTGGTCTCGATTGAGGTATTACTTGTAGAATCCTCGGGCACCACTTTTGTAATTTGGCGATCCGCGAAAACAATCTTCGAAAACAATAGCGCTTGAAGTTTTCCATGGACAGTGTATCTCGAATATAGCGCCACTGCTCCTGGTCTTTGGTAGTCGGCTTGCATTCATCATGTCCTCCAACCTCGCGAACATAGTGTACAAGGATGGCCCTGGTCACAGATTCCTTTCGGTATTTTCCAAGTCGTGCTGCGCCTATCTGCACTCGCTCCACGGAATATCCGAGAAGATATGGATGGAACATGACTCATTCCGGAGGCAAGCTGTCCATAACAGAACGGCTTTTACTTCATCGCCGGGAATCAATGCAACTCGGCGAATTCCCGGTTCACGCTAGCTTTCTGAGTTTCGGTGTCATGTAATCTGCATCAAGTTCGCAGGCTTGGCTGCAATACCTCTGATGTTACATACGAAGCTACACTGACTTATGTCTTCGTATTGTTTTCCATTTGCGGAAATCGACATCGATACCAGGACATTTATGCGGACTAACGCTGGTACGCTATGTAGTCTCGTAAGCGCCATTACTGCAGCTGCATCATTCATCATCATCATTATACACGTTAGCTAAAGGTGGGAAAACACCTCCGCTATTGTACCGCAATACATGAAGGAAGTACACACATACATACATATAATACAATACACAAAGAAAAAATAGCCACAACAGTTGTATGCCAGCTGAGCTACCAGCAACGGATAGGCATCGTTCCGGTAAGGTACCAGTTAGCTACTAGGCAAAAAGAAAAAAATATTATGTTTTACCCTACGAATTGAGATCGTAGATGGAGGGGGAGGCTAAAAGGGATGGGGAGGGACAAAGAAACACACAACATGAACGCCACTGAGGTGGGCTCCTTGCCATGTCAGCAAGTGTATCCAGCCAAACGTGTTCACCGTCTCTTGAACCTCAACCAGGGAGCCGTGACGCTCCAACCGAGGCTAGCTCCGAAGTAAGGGACTGAATTCCCCTGGACCAAGTCATCGCTTGGCCACCTCTCCTCTTCTTCCACCCACATCCCCGATGAGCAAACAACGCACGTCGCGGGAGTCGGTGGGCTGGCATGAGTAACACGTGGCCAAGCCATCGGAGGCTGGTGCGGGAAATAACGGTGCTGAGCGGTTCAGATCCCTTTCCTCTGCTGATAACGAGGCGTCTAACACGCTCGTTACTCACGCGGTGTTCCCACCAGATGTGAGCCAAACTGCGAAGGCACCGATGGTCGAAGTAACTAGTCTCTTCAAGTCCGCCGACCTTAGGGGCCAGGTTTCGCATCCGTACAGTAAGGTCGAACGTACCGCTGCATTGTACAATCTACCCTTCAGGGCGAGAATGATGTCGCGCCGCCGCCATAGGTGGCGAAGGTTAGCAAAAGCACTTTGAGCTTTCGCTGTATGGTTCGTGATCTCGTCTTCGATTCCAAGGGCGCTGATACAACTTCCCAGGTAATTGAATTTCCGAACGACTTCTGGCTGATCCCCACCAAGGTTCAGCGCAGGAGACGATCCCTACCAATCTTGGAGGAACGCTTTGCATTTCGATGGTGCAAAGCGAAGCCCCAAGTGGCTGACAGCCAGTGCTACTCTGTCCAGCACAGCTTGGCACATCTGGGAGCTGTCACAGATGAGGGCAATGTCGTCTGCACATTCGAAGTCAAAAATTGGTTCTCCTGGGAATAGCTCCACACCTTCCAAGTTATGTCCTGTAAATGCCATCTCCATGACTTCGTCAATAGCGAAGTTGAAGAGGAAAGGTGACAGCAGGCATCCTTGTCTCACACCGCTGGAGATATTGAAGGGTGGCGACAGGTTGCCCTAAGCCCTCACTCTGCCCGTGCCACGCGCATTTAATGCTTAGATAATATTTACATATTTCTCGGGCACACCTTTCCTGAGTAACCAATTCCAAAGGGAACATCTATCAACCGAATCGAAGGCACCTTTGATGTCGAGGAACATGACTACGGTGGGCCGCCAAAATGTGTGACGGTGCTCCAACAACTGACGCAAGGTGAAGATGTGGTCAATGCAGCCACGACCACGACCAAACCCGGCTTGCTCCTCACGAATCTGGCTTTCACGAGCGCCAGTCAGTCTGTGAAGAGTTATGGAGGCGAGTAATTTGGAAGCGATAGAGATCAGACTGATTCCTCTATGGTTGCCGCATTCTGAGCGCGAGCCTTCTTTGAAGATGGGAACAATAACGGAGCGGCTCCAGTCGGTTGGGACAGTCTCCTGCTCCCACAGTTTCACTAGTAATTCATGTAAAGCATCAACAAGAGCAGAGCCTCCGAATTTGAATAGGGCTGGAGGAAGATCATCTGGTCCCACGGCTTTGTTCAACTTCAACAGTCCGATCTTACGTTTGACTTCTGAGCGAGAGGGCGGATCCAAACGGACAGCCCACGGAGCAGGGCGATCACTGGCTGGCGAATCGAACAATTCTAGCCGATTAAATTACTTTTCAAAATGCTCAGGCCAACGCTCCAAACGTTTTGACAAATTGTGGACAGGCTGTCCACTCTCGTCACGTATAGTTTCACTAACACCAGGTCTCCTGCTGCCCGTTTTCCCTATCAGACGGAATAACTTACGATGGTTAACAAGGGCAGCGGCCACTTCTATTTATAATGCATGATGAGACAACCAGGTGTCGTGGTCTCTTCAGGCTAGCACTGAGTTTTGCCCGGAGCACTTTGCGAGTTTCATTGTGCTCGCTTCCAGCCGGGATATGCCGGCGAGAGTCGATAAATTCCAGAGACCTGGAAGAGACCCAATGTCCATGTTGGCTATTAGACATACCATATGAGGATTTGCCCGCTGCTTAGAAAGGTCTGGCGAACGTGTGACCAGTGACCATCAATCGTCTCCAGTGAGCGGTTGCTCAACTCGCATATCAGCGTACTTCGATACGCATTCAGAACAGCTGGCTTTGTCAGTTGGCTGGCGTCAATGCGCTCACAACATCGTCGCGGGCTTCCGCCAAAGAGCATCCGCATGTCAGCACATACAAGTACATGATCGGTGCCCACACAGGCGCTCCAAATCGAGCGACAGTTCTGGATGCAGC